>CM052439.1:132277611-132366645 GCA_028533085.1 Varecia variegata
AGAATCCAGAAATTGACCCACCCATTTATGATTAGTTGGTTTCTGCTTATTTTTAAAAATATTTAAAGCACTTTTTACTTATTTTCTTCAGCTACAAGTAAAACCTAAATGACATCAATAATCCTGAGTTTCTTCTCCCTACTTGCTAATGAAGTCTCCAGTTTTCTCACCTTGCTCAGCCACCTCAAGTCTCCTCCTTCCAGATATTTCCTGATGCTCCTAAAGAGAATCTCCCACCTGCTTGGGAGCGGTATGTGAGCCATGGACTCTGTCTCAGCTCCAGCTATACTTTCAGCCCACCGTCCTACCATCAACCCTGCTGGTGCCATGTGAAAATGCCCGTGTTCATTTGCAGTGCCATCTTCCTATCTCTCATGTTGCTGTAAATTGTCAAGGTGTTGGGAGACCAGGTTCCACGTAGCAATGGGGATACTGGCATTCTTCTCCACTCAATGTCTCCAGGCCTCAAAGCAGTACCTTTTTTTGTCCAGAGTCTCATAAAGTCTCTAAAAAAGCAAGATTCTTCAACTGCTATTCTGACCCTACTTTTCAGTGAACCCAAGACCAGCTTAATAAATGGGGTGGGAACAGATAACAGTCTCTCCTCCACACAACACAACCAGTCTTTCCATACTCTCTCAGGGACATGGGCACTGAAAAACTCAAATAAATGTATGACCACCCCCAAGTCTCATCTTCTTCTTTTAACCCCTAAAACAAAACATTCCTTCTATGCCTATCAACTCAAGCCTAACCAGTGCTAGAAATAACAGTTATCATTATTAACATTATTGAGTATTTCTTAATAACAGTCATCCCAGCCTACCAGTTATGAGTATTGATTGGCAATTTGGGGGCTTAAATGGAACTCTCTGCTTATCATTTTACAGTCATGAAAACTGAGACAGGAAATGATTTTATCTGTGGTCATGTAACACGGAAGTGGTTACTGGATTCAGATACTGTGACCTTGAGGTCATCAACATACAAGCTCAAATAATTTGATGATTCAGTGTTCACCCGTTTAGTCAAAGGAGAAATCACTTCAGGAAGGCAAACGTCAGTCTGTCTTGGTATTTGAAGAAAGCAAATTATTGGTTCAATCAAAGTGATCACACCACTGGCCCTCAATAAATCCTGTGTTAGAAGTGTCCCAAGGTCTCTAGAGAGTATTTTTTACTAGTAATTTTGTGGCTTTGAGGTTAGATTTTAGCAAGAGATTCTGTCACGGAACACTGGGGAGACTTCTCAAAAGATATTTCTGGGAAGTCACTGGGAAGGTTAATGAAAATATGTGTATTTAGTTTTGGCAAAGGATCCTGCTGTGTGCAGTAGGGGGTATGCAATCCATCAAATCAAAACATAATCAAAGGCATAACGTGAAGAAATATAATTATAACTTATACTTACTCTTAGAGTCCAGACCTCACCCTTACAACCTCCCACTTCAAATTCAAATTGAAGTGAAAGCAAATCTGCTGTATTTCAGACATAACAGTGTTGGATTTATGAGTGAGAAGGTTGATGGTGGGGGGTGGGGGTGGGCCTCTGGGGAAGACTTAATTGTAGGACTGAAGGACTCCACTGGGTAAACCACTCGAAGCATTATAGAATCCAGAACCAGGCCCTGTTAACAGAGTGGTCTGACTGATTTCCAGAAACACGGTAATCCACCAGGGGAGGAAAGGTTGTTCCGCTCACCGAGGCTGCACTCCTCACTGATGACAATCAATAGCATTCCCACATATATGGAGATAGATGACACTTATTCTCTCTCCTTTAACACATACTGTACTCTAAAGAGAGTAAACCTCTGGGGACTGAGTCTCAGGAGTGTGCTTTTAGCCCAGATTATTACCTTGACCTTCTGGGAAGGATGCTAGGGCTTCGAGAGGGATGGTTTTTCACAGCCCAGGAGCCAGGCACAAAGCAATCAAGCTCTCAGAAATGAGCTGCAGGGAAAAGAGAAAGCAGCTGTGGGCAGTGAGCGAGAACTCGCCCCACGGCCGTCATACATTAGGGTGCCTGGGAGGACAGACGCTGGGCTCCACACAGAGTTGTCATAAAACCTGTGACAAGGAAAGCAAGCTCTCTGGACCCTGCTTACTTCATCTACAATCTCTAAGATGATTCTGGCACCAAAATCTGGCAGCCAAAGATGCTTATCCCATGTTCTGTGAAGGTAAAGGGGCAGAGAACACGTCTCAGGTGGAGGATTGTGTCCTGTGAACCATGAGAGCTAGGAAT
Organism: Varecia variegata; assembly: GCA_028533085.1. Taxonomy (NCBI): domain Eukaryota; kingdom Metazoa; phylum Chordata; class Mammalia; order Primates; family Lemuridae; genus Varecia; species Varecia variegata. The sequence continues at coordinate 132,279,859 of CM052439.1, forward strand.
CATGGCATCTGGACTGAAGAAGTCAGAGAAGGGCCCTGAACACGCCAGCTGCAACTCTGCTTCCATGACGTGTGTGTTCAGGCACACGACAGTCCTTCTGTCAGGTAGTCGGTCAGAGCGTAGGCAGAAGCAGTGGTCAGAGAGCAGAGGCTGAGGGAGCCTCTGACTCGTTCTGTTGCCTCCACAAGTGGAGAAGGCAAAGCTAAAGACCCCCACAGGTAGGTCCTAGAGTCCCTTCTTCGTGGTCTTTAAGATGGATTTTTCTGGTGTGCCCTGACTATGCCCTTTTGACTTTCCCATCAGTTTTGTTTGACTGGCGTGGCAAATATTTCCACTGTGACTTTTCCAGAAATAACCAAGGTGACGTTAGAGAGGCTGTGATCACTAAGAAAATTTTAAAAGAAAGTTTCCCAAATCAATCCCTCCTCCCTGTCCAGCCTTCTCCCTCAATACACACACACACACACACACACACACACGCTCTCTCTCCAAAAACCCATACACAGTGTTTATCAATCAGTGAGGACAGGCAAAATCTCCCAGAAGCCAATCTTATTTGAGGGGACTGTCACCTATATTCCTTACACTCAAGCTCTTCTCCTTTGCCAAGTGTTGCTTCCGTAAATTTTAAACATGGCACCAGGATGTGATTTCGGAGTTCTAAGGAGCCAGATGGATTGAAACAGGGCTATGAAAACAAGAAAAGAGAAGGATCAAATGAGATGCTGAGGAAATCCTGGCCCATGCAACCCGAGTATGTTAGGCTGCAATTTTCTCTTCAAAAGTGTACAACACTAATTGCCTCCCCCCAACAGCATTTCCTAAGCAGCATATTAAGAAGCTTAAGAAGAAATAAGCCTCAGTCACCGCGGATTAGAAGATGAGCAACGTCGTAGTGCGAGATTCTGAGGGATGTGAGACAGAGGAAGCGCCAGGCAGAGCTGATGCCTCTCTCAGTGACAGCAGCCCCTCCTCCGCGGAACCCACAGAGCAAGCTGGGGCTTTGTGTCAGCCTCACTAAGGAGGAGATTGCTGTAAGTCAGAGGATTTTCCAGGCAGCCCAATTGATGCCACTCGAAACGCACCAGGGGCTGCTCCCAAAGACATCGCCATTTTGCAGATTTAGGTCAACTCCTTTTAAATGGAAAGTTTGGGATTTTGCCCGTGGATCCTAAAAATGTTAATTAAGTTCTCAGAAAATCATTCTTCCTAACTCTGATGCAGTGTAGTAGATGGAGATAGAGAATTCCTACAAAGACAATGTCAAGCAGATTCCTTTGTGCCTTTGGGAGCTTCTTTTCCTGGAGCTTCCCTAGTCTCTAGTTTCCTTAAATGTGGTCATAATAATAATAAGGCCACCATTTAGTGAACACTCAGTCTGTGGTAGGTTCTGTTTGGGCCTCACATTTACTTTTTTAATCTTTGCAGCTACTCCATGTAGTAAGCACTATGGTTATGCCCATTTCACAGATGGGAAAGCTAAGGTATAGAGCAGTTAATAACCCTTCTTCCTGAGGATTCATAGCAACTAAGAGAGACAGAAGAGATTCAACTGGTGCCTGAGCCTTGACCACAATGTGTGCTTTTATATTTGCACCTTTGATCTTCCAGTCTTTTCATCTACTCCTCTGGAACCAAGTTCTCTGCATGAGTGCACACCCACGTCTCTAGGACCCCTTCTGCCTTCCTGAGCCTCCATTCTCCGTGTTCTGTCTGCTGCCCAGGGTGAGCTGAAACTCACCCATCTATAGCCAGATAATGCTTTTTTCCTTAAACTTACTTCCCATCTTTAACATTTTTACTTTGTTATCTTTTGAATGAGACTATACGATTAATTTATCAGCACATACCTACTGTCGTTCTTTGCTCATTGTCTATGGCTGCTTTTGAGCTCCAATGGCAGAGCTGAGAAGTTGCAACAGAAACCATATCACCTGCCAAGCCTAAAATTACTCTCTGGCCCTTTACAGAAAAAGTTTGTTGACGTCTGATGTAACTCATATTTTTCCACCCAGTCTTATCTACCTAAACAAACTGGTGTTCTTACCCTTCCTCAGATACTTTTCTGCCTTAGAAATTTTGTTTCTCTCCTGCTTTGACTTAGATCAGGGGTTGGCAAACCTTTTCTCTGGAGGTCCAGATGACGAATAAACTGGAACTCTCCTGCTTGGCTAAGTGTAGTATGTTGGTACAAATACTTTGAGTACTCCTCAGCAATACCCACTGCAGCTGAACATTAATATACTTTATGTAACAGAGATTACACCTTTAGGTGTATACCCAACAGAAATTCTTATGTATGTGCACCAAAAGATAGGTACACAGTGTTCATTAGAGCATTACTCATAATAACCAGAAATTAGAAAAGACTTAAAAGGCCATAAATAATATACTTGTAAATGTACTCAGGTACATTTATTTAAAGAATACCACAATAAAAAAGACCGACACAACAGCCTGTGTAAACCTCACATACAGAATGTGAAACAAAAGAAACCAGACACAAAAGAGTATATACATTGTACGATTCCATTCATCATAAAGTTCAAAATCATGTGAATCTATGATGTTAGGAGTTAAGCTCGTGGTACCACGTCTTGGGGCCCCCAGGAAGCAGATATTTGTGTGCAGGAGGTTTATTGGGTTGTGATCTGAAGGTGAACACCTGTAAGGAAATGTGACGAAGTCACAAGCAGGGCCTCAGCTAACCTAACAGGGAGTTCTGGAGCTGCAATGGCTCTTCAGAGTTGTGCTGATTGGAGTGAGGGGACCAGGCTTTTACATCACAGTCACTTACCCGCCAGCCAGTCACTGACTATGAGACACCCCCAGGGATGGTGCGAGACCTCCGGTAAGGCTCTCTTCTCCCAGGGGAAGTCCTGGAGGGCGACTGGGCTAAGAGCTGTTGGCCGCCAACACTCTCAGTAGCTGAGGGCAGTGAATGAGTAGCTTCAGCCCTGGAGGGGGTTGGGGGTACACCACAGCATCCACTGCTTGAGGTTACCTCTCAGCAAGGGTAGCGTCTAGAAGGGGACAGCAAGGTAGGGGCTTCTAGGGATCTGGTGCTGTCCCGTTTATCCACATGGCGATTATAGAGGCATGTTCATTTTGTAAACATTTATGTTCCATATTATTTTCTATGTCAATAAAGAAGCTTATTTAAGAATAAAAGAAGGGAGTGATCTGTCAAAAGCTGCTGAGAAGTCAAGAAGAATGAGGACTATGAAATGTTCCTTGGATGCACAGCAGGCTGGTCCCTGGCAACCCTAATGCCAGCTGTACTCTGGGTGGCTGTCAGGTTGGAAGGGGTTATGGAGTAAGCGAGAAGGGAGGAAATGGAGAGAGTTTGATGACCCTTTTGAGATGTTAGCCTGAGAATGGTGGCAGTCAGAACGCAATCCTGGTGAGGATTTTGTTTTGAATGAAAAATGCATGAGCCATTTAAAGATCTGGTGGAACTGCCCAGTGGAGAAGAATCGGTTGTACATATTGGAAAGATGAGGGATGGGTGATGGCAAGGGCGGTTCAAAGCAAGGGGTGTTAGCCTTAGTCACCAGGAGGGCATTTCCAACCTCTGGCTGCTCATGTTGTTACGTTTCTATTTATACAGTTGATTTGTATCTTTCAAAAATATCCTCTTGAGAACCATGAGTATGAGCCCCTGTATTTCCACTGATTACTTGGCATGATGCTTTGTACACTGCAGGTATTCAATAAGTGTGCTGCTATGATAGTAGATGATGACAATGAGGATAGAAATAAGGATAAAAAGAGCATATCCATTTGTTCAGATCTGATATGGAGCTTAAAGCAAGATTATAAAGAGGTGGACAGAGAATTCTCTTTGAATAAACTGGTATTTTTCCATTGTCTAGTTTCATTTGTACAGTTTATGTATTTGAAGATGGGATGGGAAGGTCAGGGCAGTGACCAAAGTGGGACATCCCAAGTTAGGCAACTAAGAGACGATGCAATTCTCTGTTTGATCCCTTATCCTGGACTAAGACATAGTCCTTTCTTACCCTTCAAAGTGATTGCACAATTCAGAAAAACAAGTTCAGAGAACTTATCCAAGGTCACATTGCTGTGGGCAGAAGCAAGCCTAGCGTCCAGGTCCACATCTCTTTCCCCAGCAGCTCCATCGCCTGTCTGCCTCCACGGACCATGTGTTCCAGATGGACTGCACATGCCGGGGTGTGAACATGCCAGGCTTGGGAAATTCAAAATGTGTGTTTGATCAATGAATAAGAGGGCTTGGTCCTTGGTGAAAAGGCAGGTTTCCCTTGGACTTGTCTAAACAGACATATTTGTATTATGATGACAATTTGTAATTACATGGGGTCTTTCAACCTCAAAGACTCTTAGATTATAAATGTGCTAGTGCCTTCTGTTTGGTTTCCTGGGTCATTCTGCAAGCCCAAGTATCACGGAGGGGGCTTGCTGTTGGACACCCACTGCTGGAGAGTGGGTCGAAAACCCAAAGTAGAGGAAGAAAACTCTGTAGTCAAAAATCTTTGTATCATTAATGTTTGGATTTATTGTCACAGACATTTCAGATCATAACATTTCAAGCGGCAATGTTCTGCACAGTTTGATTACAGATTGCAGTTAATTTTCTCCTCGTCTTTTCTTTAAGTCAGCGATATCACAATAAAGTGAAAAATGAGAAGGGAGTGTTTGGTATTTTTTCTGGGTTAACTGAATCTAACAGCATCTCTCATTTTGTTTACCCTTTCTTTCCTACTCATTTGATAATTTTTGGCTTTTTTGTTTTGAAATCTAGTAAGGATGATTTATGGGGAGGGCACAACAGTGTGAGACAATGGGCTCTTTCTGCAGAAGATGCTGTTGCTGGTCTCCACAGACCCTCTACCTACCCAGCTCTGAGTTCACCTGCGGCTGACAGCTTCCCACCCCGAGCACCTAGACCCTCTGCTCTTCTCTACTTCTCTCTGTCTGAGAGCTTTCTGTGGCTCCAAGGGAGCAACTCAGCCCTTCCGGAGCAGGGCAGAAGTTCCACAGATTTAATATTTTCAGCAGAAATCCTCAACCGTAAGCCAGGGGAGTCCCTGGGTAAGTACCCCTGGCTCCCCATCCCTGGTTTACACATTGTAAACAGTTCCTTAGGGGGTCCTAGTGGGACTAAGGCCCAGTTTGCCTACACAAGCGACCTGTGGCTTTTCTCTCTTCCCTTCTCACTTTCCTCACCCCCTCAGGTATGTTTCCCAGACTCACCTGCTGAGTAAGTTACCTGCACACAGTCCTCATCTCAGCATCTGCTTTTGTGTGGTTCCCACATGAAGACACTTCCTAAGTCAATGCTTTTTAAATTGTCTATCATTAATTCTATTTAGTGGGCCCAACCAGCATTTCAAATAATAGAGAATACCATTTGCATCATAATTTGTAAGTATAAGAACTGTATCATAAACCCTTTGATTCAGTTATATAATGAATGTATATGGGTCATGATAAACATTTATTTTTTGCTGTGGGTTATGGTCAAAAGAGTTTGGAGATCATAGTTCTAAATGCTTTTGACATTCTGCTTATTAAAACCCAATATAATTTCAATATGGGAAATGAGACCAGAGAGAAGAAGAAAATGGCAGCATCTGACATTGGAAGTGGCAATTCCCATAGGATAAAAGAGTGAGAAGAGCCCAGGACTGGAGGCACGGCACCCAGACGCCAGCCTCAGCTTTGCAGCAGACTTGCTGTGTGACATGCGGCAGCTCATGTGTCCTCGAGCCTCTTTTTCCACATTTGTAAAATGAGAGGCTCAACCAGGTGATCTCTGGTGTTCTCACTAGCTCTGATACCCTGGGCGTCCAGTCCATTCCTGAAGTGTTGGCAGACGGGCACACCCACTTGGGTTGCCGTCTTTAAGTCCTAGCCTCAAGAGTGGTTCAGAGTGCAGGGAACCTGCCCTGCTGGACACAGGGGGAGAGCAGGCAAGCAGCCGCTCAGGGGCGTGCCCATTCTTGCCACTGGCATGGGAGAGAATATCTGCCTTGTCACCGGAGGGGGACCCACAGGGACGCTGCATCGCCTGAAGGCTCAAAGCTGGGGAGAAGCTCCCAGGGGAGCGAGTGGTGGGAGTGGAGGTTGAGGAGGGCAGCAGGTGTCATCGAGGGGGTGGCAGTGAGTAGTGCAGGGGCCCATGGGTTTGTTCTCCTCTGCCCTTGGCAAAAGTGATGTTGCTTTGGAAGAAACAGGGCATGGTGGAGAGCCGCCCCTGGGAAAACACAGAGGATGTGGAAATCACAGTGCTCCCTGAAGTTAGAGTCTTGATGAATCTTTTTTCCACCATTGCCCCAATCCCCTACCCTGCACACACCTGGCCTGGAGGCACCTGCCTTTCCACACATCATTCTTGACCTGGAGTACCCTGAAGTCTTTTCCCCGCTCTCTTCAGTTCATGCCCTTCTCTTCTTATATATCCTGTTCACAACTCCACTCCTCTGTGATATTTCTTTTATGTTCCTTTCTCTACACCATGATTCCAGACGTCAGGGAGACAGCATAGCTGGGCACACCATTTTTATTTGCTCTTGCGCTTAGTAGTCAATCCCTCTTTTCTATTAGATAACTTTAAGAATATAAAACAGAGCACCAAATCATTCCTTAAAGGACGGAGCATAAGATACGGTTTCAAATAAGAAGAATCAAAGGCAAAAAAATCTTGCAAAAATGAATGCCGATAGAAAGCAACAAGATAACCCTGTGAGAAATAGAAACAGGTAATAATAGAGCAATCATAGTAGCTAATACTTGCTGAGTGGTTACTGTATTCTAGGCACCCTTTTGCAAGAGCTTCACATGCATGGACACACTCAATTTTAAAAACTACATAGATGCTATTTGTGTCTTTATTTTGTAGGTGAGGAGACTGGAGCACAGAGAGGTTAAGCGACCTGCCCGCAGACATCCAGTGGTGTTGCTGAGATGGGAGGGCTGGGGGTCTGGCTGCAGAGTCTGTGCTCGTACCCAGAGCACTATGAAATCTCTCATAGCTGTGGGATGGGAAGATCAGAGAACACTTGGAGGAGGATGGGGCATTAGAAACTGACCATGGAGGAATAGATAGGAGCTGCACATTTGGAAACGGAGGGCAGGGTATTTCAGCTAGAGGGTGGGAGTATTTTCTGGATGCCAGCACATCTGCAGTGATCAGAAGATCTAGTACTAGGTTGTCTGTTTCTTCAGTATGACTTATACATGAAACCTATCATGTTTTACATTTGATTTTCCTAGTTTTTCTTTTCCTTTCTTTCTTCAAGATGTTCAGCTATGAGATGCAAGAGTTTGGGAGGATTTGACCAAAGGGCAGGAAAGACCACTGTATTCTGGGAATACAGGACTTCTTCCTTTGGACCTACTTCCAGCGGAAAGCCCCACAAAGATCCTATCTTCCATCTGTCTACTGAAACCCAAAGACAAACGCCATGACATGAGAGCAAGGGAGAGGTTTGTAAAACATTGACGATGCTTGAAAGCAGAGAATCTTGGAGGGCTTAAGAAAGACTTTTATCTCTCAGATTCATTTTTTGAGGGAGTGTTAACTGCCCCCAGATTTAATATCGCTCCTGAGCGACTGGGAGGCAGCAACTGGTAAAGCTATTTTCCCTCACTGTCTCTAAAGCATCTCCGAAGCACCAAGAGGCCAATTCCTCAAAAGAAGACATGCAAATGGCAGTTACAAACTGCAGGGCAGCAAGGAGGCAGTAAGCGCATTCGCCTGGAAAAGATCCTGCTAGAATCGCAGGTGTATTTTACAAGCTTTGAGTTGATTCCTCATAAGGGCAAAATCTGGCTGCTTCTCAGATATCAAAGTTGTGCTCCATGCAGCGTGCCCCTTAAAAAATTTATGTTGTGTTTATCAGCGACTGCAGGTTCAGAGTTGTGGTCAGCAATTGCCTAATTACTCTTGCGTGGCCCCTTCTGCTCCCTCCCTTCTGTTTGCTGCAGCCAGGAATTATAGCCCTGATTGTTCCAGGCTGTTTCTTGAACATTTATGTGTTTCCCTTAACTGGAAATATTATACAGTGTGGCCGCCTCCCTTCTGGGGCTGGAATATGAGCTATTTTGTAAGCTTGTCTCTTGTCTCATCCTCCAAAGCACAGGAGGGTGGAGGGGTGGGGGACCCCACACTCTGTGCTCCTCCTCTAAGGGCACAACCCTGTCCTCTGAATCCTCCTGTCACACCCAGAGTGATAAAGAAGGAAAACCTAGTCCCGAGGAGTTTTCTTCCTTTGCGAAGTCTCTTGAATTTAAATATAAGACATATTTATTCAATTGTCATGGTTAATAGAAGTGACTGACCCCCAACTCCGGGGCCAATCCTAAAGCAGCAGAAATGTATCTTTTAAGATTCTGAGTTCCTCTGAAGTAATTCCTTTTGGGAAGCACAGTGTGGGCTGGGACGAAGGCAGCTAGTGGCCAGACCTTCCAGTAAAGCATCAGGGAACCTGGCCCAGAGCAGGGCTCCCAGCTGAGAGGGCGCCAAGGGTCGCTTTCTGGGAATTCTTTGTAAATCTCCCCCTGCCATTCTCCGTGTGCAGCTGTTGGGGCACATTCATCTGCCCAGGCACTGGGGGCCTTGTTTCGCACTTGGTTGGTGTTTATCTTCCTGACCAGCTCACATCGCAGAGGTTACATGGAGTAAACCCAGGCATAGCCTCACCCTGGTAGCTGCCAACCAATGACTTCAGCGTCTCTAGGGTCAAGTCACTGCCCCACCCAGAGCAGAAGCCGGTGGAAACCTCTGCTCCCTTCCAACACACTTTTCATTTCTCTTCTTCTTTCTCACGTGGATGAGCAGTGATGAAAGATGAATTCTTCCTCCTGAAAGTCACTTCATGTGGCTGCATCCTGGAAAACTGGGATAGGTTTGGCTCCGCCTGCCTTGCCTATCTATGTTTCTCTTCTACCCCTACCCTGCTTTTTAAAATAATAATCTACTTTTATTTTCCTTTTCATCGTATTTTTAAATGTGCATTATGCAAACATTACAAACCCATTAACAAAATTCTTCGTAAAAGGCAAGAAAAAATGATCCACCATCCCACCACCACAGTGAGCCAAGCTGCCTTCAGTGGTTGCCACCCTATTCTACTCAGAGCCACATGAGTATGTCACTCCACCAGCAGAATTAGAGCAGACATACGTCTCTGCATCTAGTGTTTTTCAGCTGAACATTATGTGGCAAGTCTTTTTCCATGTTATGTCATCACATAGGATTTGCATTCATCTTTCTAGACTCTGCTTATCCAGTCAATGCGTCAATACGATTGATTTAACCACTTTCCTATAATCAAAATAAGTGGCTTTCAGGTTTTTGCCATTATATAAAAGTACTATTTTTTCCCCTTTTGGATAATTTCCTTATGATAACTTTGTAAGAAGTCCCCCTCTATGTTTGCTTTGGACACAGTGGTAAATGCTGTTTTCCTATTTACAATGTCTTCCGTGGTCTGAGTGCAGGGAGTCTCACCGAGAACCTTCTCCACAGATGTCCTGGGCCGTGGGAGACAGAGACGGGTGGAGGAGGGGGCACAGGCCTTTATAAGGAAGTGGAGAAAACTCACCGCACAGTTAATTAGAAAGTGCCATGGAGCAAGTCCAAACTTTATGGCTTTCCTAGAATTGATGACGGTTCCTAACCAGGCCTGCCTGTTCTCTGCAGGTGTGTGCAGCCTCCAAGACCATATGGTTTTCGGCTGCGCTGGGCCTCATTCTTTGTTCAGCCCGTGATCCTGTAACTGAATATCAGTTAATAACTTTTCATAATAATGTAGCTTGGATCAGCTTCTAGGTCCAAAAAGAGGCCCTGTACAAAGCTCTGCCTTTTTCAGGCTCCTGCTGCCTCACTGGCACACCTGCTGGGAGCCTCAGCCCCCTGGCTGTCCCCAGGGCAACAGCAACAGCCTGGCCTCACAGAGGCCAGCTGCAGGTTCAGCAAGTGGGAGGCCAGGGCACAGAGCTTATTCCTCAGCAATAATTTGTCTCCCTTGGGATTTGCCAGGAGGTCTGGGGTCCTGTGACTTTTTAAAAGGGGCCAGAGATTTTTTTTTTCCTACTAAAACAATATTTTATGGCAATTTGCAACACACAGGCAGTCTCTGGCTTATGTGAGTTGATTTACAGGCATCCCTGAGAGGCCCAATGTCACTGGGGATCTTGAGACTGGCCGGGCCAGCCCTGTGACCAAAGGAATTCTCTATCCTCCCCATTAGCTGTGGGATCTACTGTAACTATCCCCCATCCCCACCTGTCCCACCTCCTACCTAAGGGGGTACTGCCACCTTTCCTGCTTGTTCTTTCTCCCTGGTGGTAGGGACCCAGGGAGTGGGTGCGGGGGTCCCTCATGGCTGCTATCTGTTTTCCGCATCCACCCCTTCAGACTCAGCCCAGACTTGTGGTCACGCTCTTGTTCTGGAGTCCCAGGGAGCTGGATATCCCTTTGATCCAACTGGAATCTGTCTGATCATCAGAATCACCAAGGGACTTTGAAAAAATACTCATGCCCTGGCCTCACTGCAGACCCACTGAATTGAAATTTTTCAGGTGAGAGCTGGAAAACGTCCTTGAATCCTTCAGATAAGCACTTATGGGCCAATTACTGTCTTCATGAGCTTGTGCCTTGGTCCTTCATGTAAGGAAGGAGCATCATCACTTGACATGCATCAGTGTCTCTCCCTCTGCAGTTTGGTGATGGGGAGAAGGCCTGAGCTAGGAGTGTGACCTTCCCAGTGTCACCAAGCAGAAAAGCATCGCTTGAAAACTGCCAGACAGGAGCGTGAGGGAAAGCAGGATGCTTTTCAACTTGGCAGTCACCTGGGAAGGGAGAGATGGGCCTCAGAGCAGAAGAGGGAAATGGACAGATGCGTTTCACTCTGTAACCCAGCATCTAGCACAGAGCCTGGCTCTGCTCAATCAACACTTGCTGAATGTCACAAGCTAACATTTATTTATAATGACTTAGGAACTGTGCTAACCATTTTACTTCTAGTATCTCATTTAATCTGCACAACCCTAGAAGGTGGCTGCTATGATTATCTCCATCCTAGACTCAGCTCTGAGGCTAAGGCACAGTGAGATGACACTATTTGCCCAGGGGCTCGCTGCTGGTAAGAGGAGAGCTGGGATTAGAACCCCAGCCAAGGCCTAAACTTCTCTGTTTGGTGGTCCTGCTTTCACTCAGCCACTGCCCATGTGGCTGGCAGGTTTGTTCCAAGAGTCAACCCCTAAGCCTAACAAACATCACGGATCACATAGGCATTTGTGAGTGTCCTCAGAGCCTGAGTCTAATGTATGACTCTATCACTATGGAAAAATGTCTTCATCATTCCAAACATGCAGCTTAGGGGAATCCTACTGAAGCCTAGCCAAATGGATTAAAGCTAAAGCACAGTTTAGGGTTCTCAGTATTGCTAAACTCTATCCTCTTGGATGACATTACCAAGAAATAAAGCCAAAAGGAAGCACTGAGTAGATACTGTGCTGATTCATAGAACATCTGCCTCCTTTCCTGCCTCCTTCCCTCTCCTTGAGGTAGTTTTAGGGGCAACCCAGTGGTCAGACTGATTTTCGCTAGGACCTGGTTTGGTGGAACAGCGGTCAAAGGGAGACTGCTCCCCTACAGGCCCCAGAATCTATGCTATTTCCTGAATAATCTGGCCAACATGGGGGCTGAGCTTCCTCCAATTGGCCTCTTAGGCCCTCATAATGGGGTCCAAATCCTCATGGAGGCACTGGATCCAGCCAGCACAATTGCCCCTGGGGCCTTCCAATAGGGACTTGGGGAACAAACAGAGCCCTCTGTGATGCTTGCAAACATAAGAAAAGTTCACAGGCAAATGCCAGAGTGAGAAGATCACCCTCTTTGCTCCTTTTCACTCTAGGTCAAATGCATCCATCTTCCTCAGTCTCCTCTGGGCTGTGGGAGGGAGACATCCTGGAGAAACCACCAATAAAGTATTGCTTCATGCAAGCCGGCTTGATGGACACATTACAAGGGGTGGGTGGCTCAGCCTTCAGAAATATTTACAGCAGGATGTGAGGGGGAGTGAATCTGAAAGTGTGTGTGTGGCATGGGGGAGTGGGGGTTCTGGAAGGCACTCAGCCTTTCCACAGTGGGCAGGGGCAGCCTTCTGCTCCCTGAGCAACACAAGCAGAGGCAAGGATGACTTCCTGGCAACACAACGTTCCTCCTATACTCACCTTAAACCCCTATTCTATTTAACAAATGTGAGTGCAAGATTACTTGGTCCCTGTGATACACACTGGCTTGAAAATGTTGGAAGAGTGATCTGCTTATGTTGTAGGCAAATAGAATCTTAAAGTAAGAAGTGTGTGTGTGTGCACGCACACGCATGTGGTGTAGGTGTGGCAGATGTTGGGGATGGGGCAGAGGTGGCGCTGATGGTGACGTGTGTGTGCGTGTGTGTGGTGTGACAGTTGGGATTGTGAGTGCCCTGGAGGGGAGACTTCTTGCTTCCATTTCCCCAAGTGCAACAGCACATTATGGCGAGCAGCAAACATCCCTCAACATGCTTCTCCCGGTACTACACATCCTTCACCACAGGTGAAGTCAAGCAGACATCCTAAGTTGAGGAGAGAAAATGCTGGATGATATAGGTTCTTAGGACTTATTTGTGAGAAAATGAGGAAATGTGTGTTTGTTTTTGGCACCCTGTTTTAAGTGCAAACAGAAACAGGTAGTGTCACACAAGGGAAGTGGGGTTAGGAGACATTCCCAGGGGCTGGCCAGCACACCTGTACCAGCTCTCCCCAGGCTCCCCTCGGCTAGCCTGGGACATTGCCATGGTGCTACCCCATCACCTCCAACTGGCCTAGTTGGCACTGGGCTGAGGCTGATGTTTCCTTGTCCCACTATGATAATAAGGTCAGCCATGACCTCTCCAGGGCAAGGTGGGATTGCAAAAAGTGCAAACGCTAGAAAGCACGAACCAATCCCATTCTCTGTGGGCTGGTGGTATCCACTCTTCTGCCCAACCCTCGGTCAAGATCCAACAACCTTGAATCTCCCCATGGGTTTCTTTTTGTTTTCATATTAAACTCACGTGTCCTCAATTTCCTTCCCACTTCCTGGCATTTTTCAGAATTGAGTTTACTTTGCTATATTATTATCCAGAACAGGAAAAGATTTTTCCTTTTGAGTATTTATTTTGTCACAGGCCACATTATCAAGTTACCTTATTTGTTCTAATTATTTGTCAGGATTTGGAGCCATTATTTGACTCTCTTACCTTTTGGGATTTAGTATTATAGGAAACTCTGATAATCTAATTTATTTCTATTCTGAATATAATTTTATATACCTAAATGTTTGTGGGTTTCCACAGTCTTTAAATTCAAAGTTTAATTTGAATTTTATAACTTCACTAGAGTATGCCATGTGTGGATTTTTCCCCCCAAAAATTTGTAAACTTTTGATTAGAAATCTCAAGTCTTCCTTTAGGAAAGTTATTGCTATTCTCTCCTGGGAAGAAAAAAAGTTTTACTGGATTTTTCTATTACATCTCTTATAGGTTGGCTGATTGTGTAATTTTCTTTATCATTTTCTCATGAATAGTAGACAAATATCTAGCCTTAAAATTCTCATTTATTAGTGTAGTATCTAGCTTATTGTTTATTACCTCTATTGTCTCCACTGTATGTCTTTAATTTACTAATTTTTTAAAATCTGAAAAGAATCCTTAATAATTTCAGATTGTGTTTTCTCAGATCCCTGAAACCCATAGGTTTCATATTTTTAAAGTGTTTTCCCTGTATCTTGGAGGTGGGGGATGTATTTACTCTGACTCTTAAAACTGGCTCTTTGTTTTGCACAATTTTATTTTTTTCTATGTCCACTGACTGACCTTCCTTCCTTCCTTCCTTCCTTCCTTCTTTCCTTCCCTCCTTCCTTCCTTCCCACCTTCTTTCTCAACCACAGAGAGAAGTCTACGCATGCCCAATATTAGGTGTTGAGGTAGATTTTATCAGAGTTATGTAGGTACTTGTCCAAATATTTTAGTTCCTGACTAAAGGTGTACATTAAAAGTTTATCTTTTCTCTAGTTCAATTTAATTAAAGTGGGGTTCTCATGTCCATGATGCCCAGGGAGACAGTGAGATCAGAGGCTGCCCTGGGGCAGGGAAGTCACTGCTCTGAGAGGCAGTTCCTTACGTTCACCTGCTGCGCCAAACTGAAGTTAACTGCGCTTGCTTCTTAACTCAGGTGTAGGCCTTCTTTTAATAAATGGCTGGAATGATGCTCTGTCTTACCTGGTCCTCCAGCCTCCATCAAATGACACTGTGGCAAGAGCCCCACGGGGAGCTGTCTCATGTATGGTCTTCTCCTAGACCTGTTTACCCCCAGCTCACCCTCATTTCTAGCCCTGTCTCATTGACCTTGAAGGTATAATTTGGCTATGTTACTGACCACGGTCACTTCCTCCTAGTTGTGTTTTTTGTCATGCATTTAACAGATTATATTTTTTAAATGCCACATGCCATCCAACTTTGCAGCCCCAGTCACAAAGCTCATGTAGTTCCTTTCTCCTTGAAAATGATCTGGCCTTTGTGAATAGAATACGGTGGAAGTGATATGCATGACGTCCAATGCCAGAACATAAAAGGCAATGTGGCTTCAGCCTGGTTCTCCCTCCCTGTCTCTCTCTTTCTCCTCTCTCCTCTCTGTGTACACGTACCTTGGATGCCCTGAGCCAACTTGCAAGACGTTTGCTCTCCTGGCGCCACCATGCTGGAGAGACATTGTAGAGAGACCACATAGAGATACAGGGAGGTGCCCCAGACCCCCGTGGGTCTTCCCAGCATGAACCACTAGACATGTGAATGAGCGAGCCTTCAGCTGATTCCACACTCCAGCTTTTTAGCTTCTCCAGTGGAGCAGAGATAAGCAGATCCTGCCGAGTCTTGCCCAAAATGAGATCCACGAGCAAAATAAATGATGTTGTTTTGGCTCACTAAGTTCAGGGGTGCTTAGTTACACAGCAGTGGATAAGTGGAACACATATGTTAATTTGCAGGTGGGGACTTCCTCAATCCCATTCTGTTTTTATATATTGTAATATATTTGTATATTGTATTTATATTTATACAAATATTTTATAATGTATTTGAGCAAATATTGTTCAAAATGTCTGGCCTTTCATGTTATCCTTCCCTGTTTCATATTGATAAAGACATTCTCTTATTTTTATGCTTCCTTGTTCATTTCATTAGAATTGTAGATGAAGAGAAGATAAAAATGTGGCTTCAAATTGCCACCTTGAACAGAAACTTGTAGTTTAGTTTCCAATTAAGATGCTATGTTATTTCTACAAAACTCCATTCTTTATTTACATGTCGGTTTCAATTAGTTTATCAGATCAGCTGTTGTCATTTAGGAAGGCCCAGCCCTGCTGGACTCTTCTTCTGGCCCTGTCTGTGTGTACAGATGACATTGATTTATAATTTAGGGGTATTTCTAGGTGTTCATCTGCTCAATCAGTAAGATAAGCTATTTCTAAATGTTACTAATCTATCAAAGCAGCTTGGCACAAAATAATCAGAGCAGAGTGCTATCTAGGGAAAAGTAAAAATAATAATGTCCTCTTAATTTCATAGGGAATCAACAATTCTAAAATCACCAGGATTTGTAAACAGAATGTCAAAACCAAAAAAATTAAAATTCCTTAAAAAAATTTACAGTTTTGTTAAATGGGGAATAAATCATTGATTATCTTCCATCTGGGTTGACAGATGATTTCAAGTGTTTAAAATATTTCTGAGCATGCTGCATGTTCACAGAGTGATTTTCACTGCCATCTCCCCTTTAGTTGGTTTTCAGAAGTTGAGCCTGAAACATTCTTTGCCTCATTCTGATTGGCACTTCTTTCTTGTGTTCCCCCTTTTAATGAAACATCTGAACAGGATGCAGACCATTTAAGTCTTTGGGGGAAATACACTCTCAATTATTAAGAGGAGGAGTGGATGCCAAACAGAATCACTTGGCAGGATGGAAGGGCACAGCCTTTGAGGCTGATCTTGGTATTTGACCTTGGCACTGCCACTTGTTGGCCTGTGATCTTGAGTAAGCTACCTTCTTGGAGGGTCAGTTTCTTTATCTGAAAAATAGGCATGATCACATGTCTTAGTTTCCTAGGGCTGCCATAACGAAGTCCCACAGGCTGAGTGGCTTAAACAATAGAAATTTATTGTTTCACAGTTCTGGAGGCAAGAAGTCCAAGATCAAGGTGTTGGCAGGATTGTTTTCTTCTGAAGCCTCTCTCTCAAGCTTGTAGATGGCTGTCTTTTCCCTGTGTCTTCACATGGTCTTCCTTTTATGTGTCTGTGTCCTAATTTCCTCAAGGACACCAGTCATATTGGATTAGGTCCCAATCTAATGACCTAATTTTAACTTAATAACTTCCTTTAAGACCCTATTGCCAAGTGCAATTGCATTCTGAGGTACTGTGGGTTAGGGTTTCGACATATAAACATGGCGGGGGGTGGGGGGATGGTGAGCACTTCAGCCCATAACACAACCCATCCTGAGATATTGTGGGTAAAGTACCTGGTATATGTGTAATAAAGATGTTCAAAATATTAGCTCTTTTTCCTCCTTCTCTCAATTTCAGATTCCTTTGTCCTTGGTTGTAGAAAGGAATGTATTTCCTTTGCCCTCAATCTAATCTTTCTTCCTTTCCTTTCCAAGAATTTTTTTATGAGAAATCATGGGAAGATGATCTGTCTCAATATTTCCCCCTTTCAAAGACCCTACTTCATTAGTCTCAAATGGAATTCCAACAATTTTTCTCTTCTCTTCTGGAATGTGGCTATGATGACTGGAACTGTAACAGTCACCCTGAGACCAGGAGATGACCTTGAGGTTGAAAACCCCATATATGGTGAAAGAGTGAAAACACTAACATAAAAGACTGCTAGTACCGGGATGACAGCGTATAGGTGCCTGCCAGCCTTGGACTGCCCACCGCAGGGCTTTGTGTTACATGAAAGAAAAAAAAAAATCCCCTATGTTATTTATACCATTGATATTTTAGCAAAAAGTAATTCCTAATTAATGTAGAATTTGAGTTCAATGGTCACATTTAAGGTGCTTGTTAATAAACTAATGTAACGTGTTTAAAAATAAATTGACTTCATGTCCTTCCAAGCTTATATTCCATGTCTCGTGGTTGACTGCAGTGAGAGCACCGCTGTGTGAGCACATGTGCGTTCCAGAAAGTAGCAGAGGGAGGAGGGGGAGAGCTGAGCACACAGGCTGTTGCTAGGAGACAAAGTCAGATCACTACGCAGGAGATGGAACATGCACAGCCTCACAATTCATTGCAACAATTTGGAAATTATTCAAGTGAAATGGACCACCATGCTCTGATTTGCATTTTTAAAATTTTGGTGTTGCTTAAAGAAAGGATTGTAGGGGTGGAAGCAAGTATAGAGGTAGAATGATCATTTAGGAGCCAAACCCCTTAGTTAAGGCAGGAGGAAGTGGTGACTGGGACTTGAGGGGGTGGCAGTCGCAGTGCAGAGGGGAGGAAGTGGTCCAATTTAAGTGGTATCTTGGAAGCAGCACCAACAAAATGTGTTGATTGTTTGGAGGAGTCAAGGATGACATGCAATTATCTCATTTTAATAACTGAGCAGATGGGTGATGCTATTTAAGGAGACGGGGAATGTAGAAGGAGAGCTGGGTATTTTGGGGCGAGGAAGATGGGACTTAGCGGTCTGCTTTGAGTATGCAAAGTTTGGGATACTCAAGATAGGCAAGTGTCAGTATTGAATAGGCAGTTGGCTGTATGAGTCTAAGCATCAGGGGAGAGGTTGAAGTCAGAGGCATACATTTGCGGGTCATTGGTATAAGATGGCATCAAGCCATGGGATTGGAGGAGATCACCTAAGGAAATAAATATGTATGGAGAAGATATTCTAAACTGAACCCTGAGGAGCTCTCTTCTTTAAAAGGTGGGTGGTGAAGGAAGATTCAGCAAAGTAGCCCAATAAATGGTGGGCACTGAGACAAGAGGATAAACAGGACTGCGGTGTCCTGGAAGCCAGGAAAATACAGAGGGAGTGTTTACACATGTGCATACTATTCATTGGACTCGGCCAGATGGAGGTCATCTCTGATGTTGAAAAGAAGGGTTGATTCAGTGACTGGACAGTAGTCAGGAGGTGAAGGGATCATGTGGAGATAGCTCTTGAGTTTCACCGTAAAGGGAAGAAGAGGTGTGGAGTGGTAGCCAGACTGAGATGTGGGGTCAAAAAAGCATTTAAACATTTGGAAGATACCGAGCATATTTGTGTGGAGAGAGAGATTGATGATATATGAGACAGAGAATAACTGAATGAATGAAATCCCCAAAGAGTTGAGCCACAGGGTAAGATGCAGAGCGTAAGTAGACTCTGATGTAGCAGAGAGAGTCTAAAAAAAAATTCTATTGCCAAAAAATGCTGCAAAGATCAACTCTTTATATCAATATTTCCCCACATTTTTCCTAAATGTCCAAGGTCAAGGCCATGGACAGTTTTTAAGGCTCTTGACACATTTGTAAATTTACATCTAGAAACATGATATCAATTAACATAATCTCATTTTATCTTACATTCTTTTGAATATTTAAAAATATTTTTTAGTCATTATAATTTTTCTTTTGTGAATGGTCTGTCAGTCTTTCGTATATTTTAAAAATAGATGATTTTTAAAATGTGTATATGTTTTTATATACCATATTAATAATCGTTGCCTTTGCCGTATTTGTGACATACCTATTTTCCAGTTTGCTTTTTGTAAAATATTTTTTCAAGATGTTTTTCTATCCATTTTTCCTTTGTGATTCCTTCTGTTGATTTTATCCTTAGAAAGTAATTTTTTTTCTCTCAAGAAACAATACAAAGAATGATTTTGAGAGCACAGGAGTACTGTGAGCTGGATTGCACTGTCACCCAGGACTGTGAACACGTGGCTAAGAGACGGAGCAGTTCACCTAACCCCATTGCATTCCCAGCTCCAGGAAATGAAACATTCCCAGAGAAAGAAAATGGATTCATATTTCATGTCTGCTAAACAGCAAACAACAAAACTCAAATAATCTACATCAAAACAGTTGGCCAGAGAAACCTTCACAAATGAAATTTTTGCAGTATCAGTAGCTAAGCCAAGTAACAACCAACCCACATCATAAGGCCCAAAATGCTGCATCAAGTTACTGGCTTTCTGTGTAAGCTTGCTTTGCAGTTGTTTATCTGATGAAATATTCCTTTGTTTCATCCAGAGAAACTTCTCGTCTGTGATCATTAACTAACTTCCAGCCTCCCTCCCTCCGTCCCTTCCTTCTTTCTCTTCAGTATGCAGCATAGCAAGTTATGATGGACCCACAGTTATTATGGCAGGAAAATTAGGAGTCTCTAGTCTCTGCACTGTAACATACGTGCAAGAATAAAACATGACCGGGCACGGGCACTCACGTCTCCCCACTGTGTGGGGTGGGGCTAATCCAGAGGAAGAATTATTATTACCTTGATGCCCAGAAGAATATTAGGACCCTCGTGATATGAGTAACAGTAAAAGCCACATTTTGAAAGATTTCTTCTAAGGTCTTTTCACCTGCTATTTCCGCCCCTCTCTCTCACTTCTTGATGTTTTCTCCTCTTTTCTATCTGGTACTATCCTTGACCTGAGTAAGATGGCTCTTGTCCTGGACCCACAATTCAGAGGATCTGCTCTTGTTTTCCTTACTCTCCCCCTGGCTTGAAGAATCCATGGGACAAGGAACTGTGACCATCTAGAGTCTGCTCCCTTCGAGACCATGCTCCAAGGAGTTGGGACCCCAGAATTCCCTGCCCTACAAGCCCTGAGCCTATTCCCAGAGCCTGCATGGCATCTTCCCTGCCTCCAGCCTCTGCTGCTAGGAGACTCCTCCTAGGTCTGCCAGGGGTATGCATGGAGCTGAGACTTGTGAGCTGGTGTGTCCCTGCGTATGAACGAAGCCCTCATGCCGTGGGGACTGAGCCAGGGGGGGAAGAGAAAGGGAGCAGGCCGTGGGCCTTTCGTTAGTCATTCTGGAACTCTGAGGAGTCAGGAATTCTAAGCTTACCAACCCTGGGCTTCCCATTTACGTGAAGATAAATTTGTCAAGGTCAGAGGATATTACATAGTTTACCTAATGGTCTGTTCACTTAGTGTTCAACTGGCTTATAAATTTTACATGTCTAGATACATGGTCCATGGGTCTCCATTTATCCTTTTGCCCCTGGTCCTGCAAATGTTGGGGAGGGTCTGCCCGTGTCCACTCCTCCATCTATTTTCTCTTTTCTGCTTCCCTTCCCTTTTCATCTAGTTTCTTCTCTCCTCTGAGCTGAGGACCTCGTGGGGATTTGCTGTCTGGTTCTGACCTTCAGGACCAGTGGTGCTCTTTCCCTCTCTGCTTCCTCACCTGTCGGGATCATTCTTACCAGTTTGAGAATCCTGTACATAATGACGGCTATTTCTGGAAGACAAACAGAAACCTCTACATGGCACTGAAAAACCTAATTAATAAATGAGCAAATGAAAACAGATGCTGAACACCACTCAGATAGGCGCAGGTGTGTTCCTCTCGTACGTTTGTCCAACCCATCGCCTGCGCTTCCTTTCTTAGATGGTTAGAGGGGTGCTAGGTGGGACACGGGGACAGACACACCTGTTTAGCCACACCTGGGTTTCCTTAAGACCTCCAGAATGGTTTTCTTCATTCCTGCTGCCAGGGTTTCTATGGGCTAGAAGTACTCAAACTTTGGCCTGCATCCGAATCACCTGGAGGGCTTTTTCAAACACTGGGCCCAACCCTCAGAGTTTCTGAATCAGTGGGTAGGAATGGGGTGGGGCCCAAGAATTTGCATTTATAATGTTTCCCAGGTAATGGCTGCTGTTACTGGTCCAGGGCACTCTCTGAGAACCACTGCTATAGGTCATTAGGATTTATTAGGTTTTCCTTGTTTGAATCTCTGTTGCTAATGTAAAATCACTTTCAACTTGTGATCCATCAGCAGACCCTGACTGAGCTCAGAACATAGCCCAGAGGCAAAAAAAATGACTTGGGACTCTGAGTCCCATATACCCCCTGCACCATGGACAGGCAGGCTGCTTAGTTAGCAACAGCAAGGGGTTCCTCCCACAGAGGCAACTTGAGCCTCGACTTGGCACACTGTGAAGCAGCCTTGGCCATACCCTACCCTGCAAGCTCCTCTTTAATTGCAGAAATCTGGGTGGCCTTCACACACGTTGTTTGTATAGCAAAGGAACAGAGACAAGCTCGGTAACCTTGGAAGACCAATCTCTTTTTTCCCAGCCTCCAGAGAAGCAATGCCCAGAGGAACAAACAATGTGTGTGGGAAACCAGACAGGGGCTCTGGCGGGTGCACTGGAGAGGCCAGAGCGGGGGGTGGCTTTTCTAAAGCATAAATGTCTCCTGGTCTCCCTCAAACCGCGTCCTGCTGCGTGAGAGTTCATTAGCTGGAATTCCGTAAGTGACAACAGTCTAAATCTCCGTAGCTAGATTCAAGTTGTGATTCTTCCTACCAGGCTATAATCACACAGAAAGACAATCTTGGCTCCAACTGCTGGGTTATAGCAGCCAATCCAAAAAATGACTTTTAAATTGAACCTCTTGGGGATTTGCATCTGATAAAGACAAGGAATTCTCTTCTCTGTCAACAACTAACCACACCGGCTTCAGGGCACTGACTCAAGCAGCGTAAGCTCAGACACCAGCTGGTGTGCCCAGGATCTAGTCTCTATTTGCCTACTTTCTCTTGTGCAAATCCATAGCCCAATCATCGCTTCCATTTTCCGGCCTCACCTTTTCCAAATGACTTTAATTGTGAGTTGCTCTGAGTCTACCTTGGATCTGTCATGCTGTGAGAGCCTCCCCTGCAATGAGACAGTTTCGGTTTCATAACAACAATAATAGCAATGACAGGTGGTATTCGCTGACATGAACTCTGCATCAGGACCCATGCCAAGCACTCTTCCTACATGATCTAATAAAATCTTCATAATAATCCTAGGAAATAGAGTTATTATTCCCAATCTACAGGTGAGGGAACCAAGGGTCAGGAGTTAAACAACTTTCCCAAGATCATGCAGCCAATGACATGCGGAGCCTCGGTGGAAACACAAACTTGTGCCAACACCCAGGCTCTCATAGTTTGTACTTGCTAAGTGTTTATTAATTTAAGTCAATCAATATATCTACACATGCATAAAAGAAAATTTCAGAGGCAGGTTTTAACGTCCTAAATTATTTAGAAACAGGAAACTCACTTAACCAAGCACTCTATTTTCCAGGCAAGTCAGTTAACTGAATTGTTATAGTATAGTCAATACTCAATCAATACTCAATTATTTGCATTAGAGAAGATAGCACGAGTGGAGATGGAAATCATGAATAATCAATATAGCTATGTTTGTGATGAGCTGTTGCTGTCTAGTGCATGGAAATTTGGTATAAAGAAAGTGACCGCCTACCTGAGGGTTGTAGCAGCTGGGAGCAAAAGCCCTCTATTCATAGGAGTGTCTGCGGTTCTCACATTTCTTCAGCTTGTACCAAGACATACCAGGTTGCATGACTCCTTCACTTCTTCCCAGAGTAAAGCCTTAACATCATCTCGTTGGCTTACTTTGGGGTTGTATATGCATGTATGTGCCCAGGCAGAAGCATGTGTCGGTGATGAGAAGGAATGACATGTATGTGAGCATAGCACCTGCAAACCCATTCCTTCCTGCTACAGCCAAAAAGGGTATAGAAATGACCAGGTGGGGTTAGACCTCTGTTTACATAGCAGAGCATGGTGAGAGGCAAGCTGCCTTCAACGTCATGTTCAGAAGATCAGGAGCAGTCTCTAGAATGTCCTAACCCCACTCGAGAGTTTCATTTCTTGCAATTTTCTAAAACCTTCCCAAATACATGGTTTTAACCTGTAGTAGTGTTGGAGGGGGGCAATCATTCCATGAGTTTACCTCTATCCTTTATTTGTTAAAATTCACTTTGAATAAGTCTTTCAACCTTATGGAGATTCCTTGGAACAAATATGTTTTAATAAAAAATTAGCCCCGGCTTTAGGTGCAGAGTACCTAAATTTGAAACTCAGTCCTGCCGCTTATGAGCTGTAGAAGACTTTCAGCCAAGATAGTGAGTGGGCTGAGCTTCCAAGGGAAGCCCCCATCCCAGTCTCCATGCATAAACATACCATTTAAAAGCTTTAAACATTTTAAGATACCTGGTTGAATTCAAAAGTAAGAAAAGGAAGCTTCCAGGACCAGAGAAAAGAGGGAAGCAGAGTGGTGAGAGGCAGTAGGGGCCACACAGCCTGTGGTGACACACAGAGTGGACGTGTGTCCTGGAGGAAGAGGTTTTATAGCCCATGTGGGAGTAGAAGTCATCTGGCTTCATGCATCAGAGGAAGCCAGAACTGCATACTCAGGACAAAGCTGAGACCCCAAAAGCTTCTAATGAATGGGGAGGAGAAAAGCTAGACTGGCACAGACGGGCTCCCTGCCGTAGACCATTGTAGAAACAGTTAATTGAGAAAGAGTCAAACCCCAATTTGGTGGCACAGGATGGGGTCAAGGGGCCCGAATTCATGTGTTACATGTAGTGTGGAAAACTTATAATGTGGGAACCCAGACAAACCTAAAAACCTGTCCTGGACTGGTGAACTCTGTAGGTTCCAGGACAAGGCAACTATAGGGACACTTCTAAATAATCTCCTAATTATAATAGCTCACTGGCCAATGGGAGAGCATCCCTCTGCAGTTTTGCACCCAGAGTCGCAGAACTTGCAGGAGCTTTGGGGGAAGCCTGCAAGATATATGGGGACGTGTGGCATCTGCTTGTGTTCATTTTCAGCTCACTCCTCTGCATCCCCCCCCACTACCCCTCTCCACACCCCCACCCCCAGGAAAATGGCCATAGCCAACTAGTCCTCTCCTTTTTCCTGGTAATAATCCTTTTCCTAATCTCTTTCCTAGAAGTGTTAACATCAATATTTAGATATTCAGTGCTGGGTTCCCAGAGTAGATAGGGCCACAGAGACATATATTACGGGATGAGGAAGTCCGGCTTGCTCTGGTTGTAGTCGTTTGAGGCATGGTGCTCCAAATACTCCTGCCAAGTCTCTGCAGTTCAAAAATGTCTATTCCATGATTCTGCTAGTTTGCCTAAAATCATTGCGTTGGTTCTGCCTTTTACCATGAAGTCCTCCTTATTCATCCCATATGGAAGTAATATCCCTCTTTTCCCAAAGTCCCACACCTTTTTATCTGTCCTTCTCTAACAGAATTTGTTGCTTTCTTGTTGTGTGGTTCATTTATGCACCTGTCTCATCTTTCCCCTAATCATAAGCTCCTTGATTCCCAGTCTAAGGATCTTTCTAATGAACTGCACTCTTTATATCTTTGTGTCTCCATATTCTCTAGAATTATAAAAATCACACAAACAAAAACAATAAATTTTTGCCCCTTCTATTTTGAAATCACTCTCTTCCTTCTCTTTTGGTACCTAGGTCCCTTCCAGGACACTGATTATTCATGAGTGATTCCGTTTTCTCTTCAGGGAAGATTTTCTTATTAATTACCTGCAGTGGTTAGTTTATTGTTATCTATTAAAGCAGATAAAATAGTATGAATATGTGTGTGTTGGGCCAATTTATGTTAATCTTCATTTTGGAATAAAGGAATAGGACTGGGCTGCAGGGCCTCCTTTAGTTCTTGCTCCAAATGTTACTGAAACAACAAAAGGCCTTCTAAAGCAGATAAGAAAAGACAACTTGTGTTTCAGTGGCTGTGGTGGTGCCCCACCTCTTGTTTAGGGTAGGACAGAACTTTGATCTTCTCTTTAGTGTTGCTCACTGTTTACTTCTGACAAGTTTCTGTGCCTGCCCCTTTCCCATTTCCATCAGCAATCAGCACAGCTTCCAGCTGGGCACTCCCGAAGGTAGAAGGGGACGGCAGCCTCTGGAGACTAGGTCAGGGAGAAGGGTGAGTCCAAAATAAAATGCTGGAGTGGCTGGAGGATGTTTTAGACAGGAAACTTTTGGTTTCTGGGAACAGAAGCCCCTTCAAAGCAGCTCTAGTAAACAGGGAATTTATTGTCAGGACTCAAAGGGATCCCATAGAAACACACATATGGGAAGGACAGCCAGGCCTCTTGGAAACTGAAAAATCACTGGGAGAGTCCATTTCTTTACCTTTTACCTTTTTCCCACATGCTCACTTATCTTGCTTTATCCACAGACCTTCTTGACTTACTCATCTAATTGCAGGTGGCTTGCATAGCCTCCAGCAAATAGCTGTCCTATTCCCTGGATCTATGTGACTTTCCATCTCCCCTCCCCAGAGCTAACCAACCCAGTCTCTGGGTCCCAATCCAAGTCTCTGGAAGAGTAAATCTGATTGACTTTGCTTGGATCAAGTGTCTGCCTTGCTCTAATACTATGTCCAGGATTAGGAACAAGAGCTGAGAAGATGAGAGTGGGGAGGAGAAATTTCCGAGGTGTGTGTAAGTTGGACAATCTCTTTAAAGAGTTGTAGGTGGGGAGCAAATTTCAAGTACAGATAGAAAGATGTAAGTCCAGGATGTACTCCAGACCAACTGGGGTATAAATCGAAGTCATGCCTCCATTCCAACCCAATATGGCTAGCGTTTCAACGAGCCCGGCTGGCCTGGGAGTCTGCTTTTCAGATAAGTTTTCGTATTGAGTGATGAGCCACTGGGAGTAGACTGAGAAGGACAAAGTCTTTGGAACGACCCTATCAGTAACCTGTTGTCAGATGGTTGCCACATCAAGGACCTTTCCCTTCAAAGAAAGCAGTTTATTCTTATGCGTAATTCACAGATCCTCCATTTGGAAATGTTTTGAATTACAGTTTCTTATTCCATTTAGGTTTAAGAAAATAGTTTGCATTTCTGAGACATTTGCTTCTCAAAGCATATTTCTGGAGCAACTATTCTCTCAGTTTTTCAGGGACTGCTAACTCAAGAATGGAATTGGAGAGCTTTGACCTCCCCAATGTAAGAAAGGAAGAGTAACTGTGTGTGTGTTTTCCTGAGTAGTTTTCTGGACTGTGGCCTCTCTTAGAGTCACATAGGACAACGCTGTCCTGCCCTATGATGTGCTGCCTTATGGTGTTGGAATCACTGCATACATCACACTGATCGATCCACTAAGTGACAGAATGAAGGCTGTGAGGTGATAATAATATTAGCAGAAATAGCAAGAAAAACAGAAATCACAACCACCTCAGTGGCTACTTATTAGAACTCCCTAACATTTTATATCCATTGCATTATTTAATCCTCACTACAAAAATATAAATGTAACACTATCCCTCTTATATGGAGGAAAACTTAGATGACTTGAGTATCTTTGTTTCTTTCATCCTGACCGGACCGTAGACGTAGGTTGTGTCTATACCGTGCCCAACAGCTAGTCAAGTCAAGTAAATTTAAGGGTCTTATGTATGCAAAACAGTTTGATGAACTAATTTTTATTTATATTAGCTTGCCTTTGCTATAAAGTCCAGTGGTTATTTCTCACTACCACTATTTACGAATTAGCCGCTTGCTATAACTGCCCACTAAGTAAAATGGAGACTTTCAATTTAAGGCTTGTTTTGGGCTATGTACCCAACCAGCCAATTCAAAACAATACACAACTTTTATTCCAGTAAACTATAGGCATGACGAAATCAAGAAAAGAAAAAAAAGGAATCTGTGGCTAGTTATACACAAAAAGCAATATGTGAGTTCCAATAAGTTGCATAAAAACAATAATAGTGAGACCATTTTTTTCCCCACACTGTGTAAAACAGACAGACCTTTCTTTAAGACCAGCATTCCAAAGTGTTGAAGTCTTTCTTTAATGGATTTAAATAAGAAAGCAAAAGAAATTTCTCACTACTAATAAAAATATTTATGATTGCACACTCATAAAAGCTGCATTATTGATCGCTGTGTTCTAGTGAATATTTTACATCTCATTAATATTTACAGTGACATTAATCATGGTTTCGATATGAGACCTGAGTTAGGAAAGACAGCACTTTCATTGAGGTTCACACTCATCTTATTTTTAAATTTGCAGTCTATTGTCCATATCTGATCTCTCCAAAGTGTCTAAATCACTGTGATCTACTGTACAAAAAAAGTGGGTTGGGAACTTGAGAGTTTTGTGTTTTTATTAGTGTCACCAGGGACTTCTAATGGAACCTTAACCTCCTTGTCTTTTGGTGTCTATAACTTTGAAATAGTACTAATACTTGTTTTCTAAATAATGAATTTGATCTCCTCCTTCCCTCCTAGCACAGGTATTATAGTCATCTCATTGTGTGGGGTCATTTCTTTCCTTTATTTCATCAAAGTAGAAAGGCAGTGTCATACCACAGAAAGAGCGGGGAGCTTGGGGTTGGATAGAACTGACTTTAAATCTAGGGTCTGTCACTCACTAGTTTGTGACTGTGGTCAAAACACTTAAACTCTTCGGGTTTCAATTTCCTGATGTATAAAATGGGGATAACACTGATCTTTCAGGAAGGAGATGAGAATTCAATAAAATAATCTAAGCAAAATGCCCAGCATAGCAGGCATTTAGGAAAGTTTTTCTCCCTTATAATATTACATAAAATGTTATAATCAACAGTTTTTGATGATTTGGAGAAAAATTTCCTCCTGTTTTCTAGAGATTTTTCAAGAGTCTTTTCAAGAAAGATTACTGCTTTCTTGGTTCATGCACAGTGAATTGAATATTTTTTTTCTTTTTTTCCTGTATTTCTTCTGTTCCCTCTTTTATTCACTTATTCACCAGATATTTAGACTGATTGCCTATTAAGTTTTAGAAATACTTGAGAAAAACTGACACAGGGGGCTAGGTGGAGGTGGGTATCTCTTGATGCTGTAATAACATTAGGGAATTTAGCTTTCTCTTATTAAATAGATACGAAAATAAATATAAATTTAAAATGTCTAGGAGGCACTGGCACAAATCTGGGCAAGTCCCCTGGATTGGAGGAGGGGTACATTAGTTTAAATCCCTCACTTTTAAGAATGAGTCTTATTACCTTTGTTCTGTTATCAGTGTCCTTTGATTTCCTGGTCGGTGGGAGATTTTTGGTGCTGAGAATCAAATTTTTAAAAATGGTTGGAGCAAAGAGTCAGGGAAGAAGATTCTGTTTTATTTTCACTATAGTAGCTGTCAAAGTTAATCATCAGGATAGTAACTTCACATAATTCCTAAGTCATTATTAGAATAAATATGATTCTTCCCCCCACCATATAGTTCCATGTCATTTTATTTATTAATTAATACTTTTGAATGCTGTTGAGCCATAGTGAAGATGACCCTACTGAAATTAAGATCTATTTTGGAAGAATGGCTAAAATGGCCAATGGGAAAGGACAGATGTCACCACATTGTGCACAGGTAAGACTAGTTCTTTGGTGTACATCTATAGCTACTGCTTCTGATTTTGGGGAACAGTCTAATAGAACAGGCCCTTAGGATTAGAATAACTTTGTTATTCATTGCTGTCCTATCATACCAGGCCATTCACTATCTCCATCCCAGATCAGGGAAGTGCTAGCAGTGTCTTTATTCAAGCACTGAAGGATATTCTGCCATTCATTCATTCCTCTTTTGCATTTTGAAGAAACAGCTTCATGGCACCTATTTTTAAAAGGACAGATAAGTTCTTCCAAAAGTGAGAACCTTTTCCAGACTATTCAAGTCATAGGGCCTGTTTTGGCTGAGATGTGAGACAAAACAATCCTCTTTGTGGGAACTAGTTCTTTTGTCCCTCTTGCCTTTGAAAGCCATCAAACAGCACACTAAGCAATTTGGAATGTCCTACCGGTGACTCAGCTAGGTTTCATTGTTTTGTTTACTTTGCTTTTCATCTTCAGCCTCTTCATATGTGCATGTTTTAAAAGCCTTCTTCCTACAAATTCAGACATTTCAGTTGGATTTGAGCAACCTAGAAAAGGTTTCCTTAAATTGGGCAAGATCCATCTGACCATTCGTAAATGGGCATGTTTCTGCACATTGGGTGATACATTCCCCCGCCCCACACACAGGGTCCCCTGGAGTTGGAGGTTGATCATTCCAAAAGCAGACACAGATTGTACTAGAAATGACAGGAAGCCTAGTGTCCACAACCTTTAGTTTTCGTATCTGTCTTCGTTTCCTGGGTGTTGGGAAGTTTCAAACCATCCGGGTTGGACAAACTGGCTAGGGGTGAGCGATGGTGAGAAATGCAAGTCAAAGTGGGACAGGCTGAAGGATTGGAGCAGTGGAAAGGACACAGGACCGAGGGTTAGGAGCCCCAGCGCCTCAGCTCGGCTCTGCCATTAATTATCGGAGGGACTGGAGCACATCCTCTCTGGGCTTTGGTGCCCTCGTTTGTGTAATGAGAGAATTGGTCTAGATTGGGGGTTGGCCAACTCTGGTCTGTGGGCCAGATTAGCCCCCTGCCTGCTATTGTAAGTGGAGCTGAGCTGGGGCCCAGCCACAGCCATTTGTTTCAGCATTCCCTATGACTGCTTTCTTATTACAAAGGCAGAGTTGCGACAGAAACCTTGTGGCCCACAAAGCCTAAACATTTACTTTCTGGTCCTTTACGGGAAAAGTTTGTTCAACCTTGGTCTAAAGGATTCCCATCATTCAAGCTCTAAACTGTCCTTTCCCTGTATCTTGAACTAATCTTTTTCTCTAAGCACACGATGGGGGAATACAAGTTCCTCACAA
This sequence comes from Varecia variegata, assembly GCA_028533085.1. Taxonomy (NCBI): domain Eukaryota; kingdom Metazoa; phylum Chordata; class Mammalia; order Primates; family Lemuridae; genus Varecia; species Varecia variegata. Next base: position 132,309,669 of record CM052439.1, read on the forward strand.
ATTGGATAACTTCTTATTTTCACTCTAAAGGCCAAGATGCATGCACATGACAGTAAGTGGGACTTGAAGGCAAAGACCCAGACCCTCCAGGAAAAGGAAAACAAGATGGAAGAGCATGGGAAAGATGAGGATGTGCAGGAGTTTAGTGAAATGAGAGAGGAGTGCTCCGCACACACTGGCCTGGGTCACCAAACTCCCTGTTTCAGAATTCTTCATGGGCAGTGCCTGAGTCCCACACGTAATGGAATTAGTTGTGTAATGGAGAAGTTCCCTCTCAGCAATGTTGGTGGAATGAGGCTGGACCGGCTGGTTGGCAAAGGGGTTTCCCCTTTGGGAAATGCTACTGTGATTCATACGTGTGGGTTGACTACAAAGAACTTCTGAGTGGGGGCAGGAGAAGAGAGACAAATGGAATAATGGATGGGCAAGTTAAGCACTTACCAGGACCAGTGCTTGGTACTAGGTGCTCTGAGGGATCACAGGGGAACAGGACATAGCCCCCCATGAGAAGCTTAGCTTTGAGCCAAGGGCATAAAGACAAGGGCACAGCTTCCCATAGAACTAGAAAAGTACCTCAAAGAGGAGCAAACCAAAGTAGATGGAATTAATTTTTAAGAAAAATATATAAAAAAATGCTTAGACTATCCAAGTCCCACATTTTGTACCTAAATTCTAGCAAGGCTTGGAAATACTAACGATAATTTCTGCTGAAAATAGGCACATTTCTCTATACTTCTCAGCCTGGTAGACAAAGTCCTTTGTGATCTGTTCATTTCTTACCTCTCCAGCTTCATCCTTCATCTCTGTGTCATTTCTGGCCCATTCTTACCCACACTGAACCACATTCATTTCCTTTTACCTACCACACTCATTCCTGCCTCCAGGCCTTTCATGCCAACCCCTTGGACTAGAACTCCCTCCATGCTGAGTTTGCCAATAATGTGTTGTCCATTGTTCCAGTTAGTTTGGGTTCCCTCAGAAGCTGACCCTGAGACAAGGATTTGAGACCATGGGGTTTAGTTGGGAGGTAAGCCTAGATAAAACCAAAACCCAAACATCAGGGGAGTAAGGAGGTTAGAGTCTTTGTGAAGTGAGTTATCACTGTGGGTGACAGGAATGTGGTCCCTTTGGGGACTCTGGGGGCCAGTGTGGAATGCACCCTCACCTGTCTGAGGGGTGAGGGAGTTGGGGTGCTTATATACCATGGGCTTTAGTTAGTGGCTGAGGGCTACTCTCAGTGAGTCGGAGGGAATGAATTCCTTGGTGCTTCTGGCTTGGAGGACCAGAGATTCAAAGGCAAATGTCCCAAGAGGACCATGAGCAAGCCATGTTGTCTTTTGATAACCTAGCTTCTGAAGTCACATAGCGTCACTTTGACTGTAGTGCCAAGCATGGCCAGACGAAAGGAAAGGGAGCACAGAGCCCACTCCTCCATGGGATGAGGGTCACAGTGGCATGGTAAGGAGATGTGGGACAGGAGATACACCTGATACCACCTTTAGAAAATACAATCTGCCACGTGGATGTTTCCGTGATATTTAGGAGATACATTTTAAAACTTTTATTCAGTGTAAATGCTAATGTTGTCCCCTGATACCTGTGAGTATTTCTGGGACTCTTTACACTCAGGGAGCTTTGTTACAATTCTAGCAGCGATCTCAGCATTCTGAAAAGCTATTTAGCACACCTAGAGCTCAGCCTGGCGGCTGAACTGACTTAGGATATGTATTAGCTTATATCTCATCCAAGAGGTATACCATATAATAAACAATCTCAATCAATAGTGCAGCAAATGTCACCAGTGGTAGAAACCAAGAAGAAAAACACTGACAAGTTTGACTACAGACAAATTAAAAACTCCAGCAGTCAAAAATACTATAAACTAAATTGAGACAAATTAAAACTGAGAAAATTTTGCCACACTATGAAAGACAAATAATTGGTATTCTTGATACATGAAGACATTTGGCAACTCAATTGGAAAGGATAAACAGTCCAATAGGAAAAACAAGGGAATATAAATAGCTAATCCTCAAAGAAGAATCATAAAGTATTAAAAATAATGGAAAAATGTTTAGTTTCTCTAATAATTTAATAAAAGTAATGACATACCATTTCATATTTGCCTATGCAAAACAATGAGTCATTATTTTATTTTTGCCTATAAAATTTGCCTATCAAATTATAAAAGGAATGATAATATCCACATTGTCCAGGGTGTGGGGAAATACATCGACTGTCACCTGCTGCTAGAGGGAGGAGGAAATGGCCCGGCTTGTCTGCAGGGCAATTGGGCAATAGGCATGAAAAGCTTTTGAAAAGATAAATCATTTGATTCAACAATTGCTTTTCTGGGGCTTTATTCTATGAAAATAATAGGACATGAGCACATAAATGCATGGACAGGAATATTACTTTCAGTATTGTTTATATTAGAAAAATCTGGAATTAACAGCAGTGGTTAACAAGGAGCACAGATACTTGGCTACTTTAGCATTTATCTTTCCACAAATAGAAAGACTTTCACAGTATATTTTTAAATGAAGAGGTATAAAGCAGTTTCAAAACAGCATAATTCTATGTATGTGCATATGTATATATCTCAGCAAAATATCTCCACGTAGTATATATCTCCAGGGGGAAAAAAAGGATGGAATGCCATACATCTAAGTATTATCAAAGGTTACCTCTGAAAACTATGATTATAGATGGTCTGTAATAGAGTATTTTTAATCAGTGTATCTAAAGGTTTCTTCAAAATGAACATATTTACACTATTTTTTAAAATTCTGGACACAAATGTGACATTCAACCTTTTTAAAAACGTGTATTAAATTACACAAGAATACATGAATATATTCTCATTATAAAAATTCAAGCAATACAGTAAATGTAAATAAATAGTATAAATACATAATGTATATTATATAATATATAGTATAAATAGAAATATACAATATGAAGTAAAATCCTCCTTCACCATTAAATTATTTTCTAAAGGAAAAAAATTAGGTCAGCTTCCATGCCTCACCTTTTATAAACAGAACCCAGATATGATAAAGACACACACCAGTGGACTTAGGATTTGAACATAATTTAACAGCTGTCTATTATCTCAGTTTAACGTGGCTATCTATGTCAGGAAACCACACACGAACTGAAGAGGCAGAGCCTGGATGGCTTTGACTGGCCTGGCCATCATGAAATGCCTCTGCCCTGGAGAGGGACCTAGCAGCTTGGCTGGTCTCATTTTAATCCAGAAGCTTGTAGTTCCACCCAGGGAGGCACGCTCATGACAAAGGGAAAGAAAGACGGTGTGAGCCATAGAGAGCCAGAACACAGGCTCAACCCTGGTGTATATTTAAAGATGGACGGTGAATCTGAAGGCAAGGGGCGATGCTTAAAGGTAAAGCTTAGGAGTGAAATCTGTGCTCCTAAGTGTGAGTCAAGTCAATTGCACCTTAGATTAGGCCGGAGCTGTTTTTAATAAAGCTCTGAAAAAATCGGTGGTTTTTCCATCAGTAAGTAACGCTTACAGAAAGCTTTTATTCCTTCTTATTTATTCCCCCTGCATTTGCATTACAGAGCTTACAAAGAAAAAAGTCTGCCAGCATGAAGTTCCCAAGTGTTTCACTATTGCCTGTGAAAAGCATTTTAGGTTTGCTGCTAAGAATCTGTTTGTGTAGGTAATCTCTTCCGAGGAAACTTGGGATTTTTCTTTCTACTGATTGCAAAGGAAGGGCTTGTATCTCATAGAACATACAGATTTGATAACCAGAATCCTCCTTCTCCCACCCCCATTTCTGTCCCCTAGTCCCTTTACATATCCAGGACATAGTCCATTTCTCCATGCCTCATTCTCCTTGAATATGAAATGAATATATTTATAGAAGAAATACTCTGAGGATAGTATTAGGAAAAAAAGAAAAAATTTCTAGATGTTTTTATTACAGTACACATTACCAAGAGACTATGGGGCCAATTTAAAAGAATGAAGATGTACATGAGTTTACAATAGTTTTGGGGGAAACACTAAGCTATTAGGAGGAAAGAGCCATAGAGCTACAAAGCATTTTATTGTGTTCTCCTAGTACTAAGCCTATTTTTGCTTATACCATTAGGTATAAGCTAATTTGTTGCTTTAGCTAATCTAATATCTTCTAGTGCTGCCTCTCTAACTATAACAGTTATTTTCAAGAATCAACTCTCTGTATTTTAAACAATGTCTATTGTAGATGCATGTAAGTTCTAACACGGCCAAACAAGAACATGGGCTCTCCCAGGCCTGTCCACTGGTCATGTATTCACATAGATCACATAATATTTTTAAATGCTAGACTGACTGGCCCCCTCTACTATTAGAAAGCAGTTACAGTGTGATGCTAAAAAGTATGGGTTTTTAGGCTTCCATGACTTGGTCTATGTAAAAACAAATTTAAAAAAGAGCATGGGTTTGGAGCAGAGCCTTGAGTTTGGGTGCCAGCTCTGGGGCTTATGTGCCCTTTTTCCTTTTAGCAACTCCTTCTGTTTTCTCCTCTGTAAAATCGGATGGTGATAATAACACTTATCTTACAGAACTGTGTGAGGTTGAAATAATCATGCATATCAAGTTCTCAGGACAGTGCCAGGTAGGTAGTACCCATTTTTTAAAGTGTCCAATGTTGGAGCCTCTTCCCCATCCCATAAGACAGTGTCACTGCCCTGGGGTTTGCAATGGCACCCCCAACTTGCCTCTGCTTCTTGCCATCTTTCTGCAGCTCTGTGACATGACCCTGGCAGTAAACCTCCCCTCTGGAGCTTTTCCCTGCTATTTTACCTTGTATCCATTCTCCCTCCCAGATAGTAAATACCATGAAGGCAGCAAATTATGTGTTATTGTTGTGTACAGAAATATCAGGGAGAATGCCCTGGACTTCTGGCAGGACATGGAATGTGAGTGTGTGTGGAATCAATTTTATATCAAAGGGTAGGGTTTTAAGCAGAAATGGAAACTGAGGCCCAGAGAGGGAGAACAAACTTCCCGAAGACACAGAGCCTCCTTTTGCTGAAGCTGGACCAGGTGTGCCTCTGTCTGGCAGTGGGTTCCCATTTGGCTTCTCTGGGCCCTCCTTCATCTACTCCCTGTGGCCCCGTGTTCACTCATTCAGACCACTGAATGGTTAGTGCTTAGATGTGTTTGCACTCATCTCGGCTTTGGGGTTTGGTCCAGAAAAACTGGTCTCCATAAGGGGGCTGGCCCCATTCCAGGACTCCAACAAAATGGTTCTGGCTTGTCATTTGGTGCCTGCAGGCTTCAAATGATGCAAGAAGCTAGATGTGCTGTATGTTCTGCGTCCAAATCCCTCAGCCACGTAGATTCTGGGCCATAGTCAGTCCTTGGCAAACCTTTGGCTTGGCCTGCAGCTTGATGCCATGTTGGTGCCACGTTATATTTGCCAGTCTCCTGAATAAAGAGAGATTCAGGACAGCTTCTGCGACTGCCAATCAAGGCTTAGACTTTCCATCCTGTATGAGTGAGCCTTGGTCTCACAGTTCCCTTTTAAATTAAAATAGCCGAGTGATTAAATATTCATGCTTTGCTTATTTCAGTATATTTAATTTATTATGTATCACTTTCCTTGGGTTTTATATAAACTTGCCTGAGGACTTTTTTTTCAGTTTAAATTCTGGCAGAGTGTTCCCTTTTCCTTGGCAGGGTGTTGATAAGTTAAAGAAAGTCTGCTTAGCTCAGAAGATAATTTTTTTCTTACAGATTGCTCTTGCACTTTAATAAAAATGATATTATAGTCATTATCACCATCACTAATTAATCTTTAGTGATCATTAATGTGGTGTCCAACAGGAGGTGCCGTTAAAATATCTGCTTCATTTTATTCTCAAACTGGAAACCGTTGGCCTCAGTTTTTCTACCCGGCATTTTCTATTCATTTAGGATGGTAAAAATGAAGTAGAAATTGGTTTCTTTTCTTCCTGCCCATTTCTCCCACTGACAAAAATGGAATCATAGCTTCCTTGTCTCTGTCTTTTTATGGAGCAAGTCTTCAGCAAATTCTACCTCCTAGCTGTCTTGGTTTGGAAGATGTGACCAGAAAGCTATTTCTCAGATCGAACTAGCAGGCTAACTCTCCTCCTTCTAAAGTTTCCCTCATGCCTGGGTTTATAAATATAAAACATGATTGATGCTGGATTGAGGCTCAGAGCTCATATTAATGCACAGAAGAGTTTTCTTCCCACATCCAAAACAAAGGGAGAAAAAATAATTAATTAGAATTCAGGAAGGTCTTTACAGGAGAGCTTCTAACTGTGGCTCTTAGAGACCTATTTTTCTCTTTTTAAAAAAATTTGTAAGGCCCTATTGGACCCAATTTCAAAGTATATGCATAATGATTCCCTGATTATCAAGAGCTAATTAAAAATTACAGGCTTTGTCTCCCCCGCCCCCGCCCCATCTTAAACTTGCTCTGCCTCTTGCCGCCACCCACACGGCATCTGCTAGAACCTAAATATGAGTTTCAGTATTAGCCTATGAAAATAACAACACAAAGTTAGAAATTAAAATTAGCTGCCAAAGAAGAAATCATATGTCATTCCTATGCTCAAAAACATTATGTAAGCAGCGACCAAAGAGAAAGAAAATAATGGAGGAAGGCAATGACAGAGGGAGAGAGAGACAGGGACAGGAGAAGGCAAGAAGGAAGGAAGGACAAACTAGGTAGAAACTTAAGCAGTGCGCAGGGACTGTACGAAGGAAATTTTGAGAGCTGCTGTGGGACATAAAGTGAGAGTTTTAATAATAGAGAGACATTGATTTTTTTGGATGGGAACAAGCCACATTTTCAAAAGGTAATTTTTTTCCAAATTAATTTGTCAACCTCGGATATTTATTTTAATGAAAAATTTTAGAGAGCTTTTAAAAAAGTTATTCTAAATCTCCTATTATCTCGAAGACAAATTAGTTAAGAATAATAAATGTATTTTTGACAAAAATTAACAAAAGGGTACTTGTATTGCCAGATATGAAATTAAAAAGACATAATAAATAAAATGGTGTTTACTGATGCAAGAATAGACTGGTGAATAAAAAAATAAAAGAACTCAGAAACAAATATGTATATAAAAATATATTTTTTTATAAAAGCACATTTATTAAAAGGTATAGAAGCTCCAGTTGGGCCAGTTGGCCAGGGACAATGCTAGAAAACTCAAGAATTTGATGACTGATACCAAATGTGCCTGTCCTAGAAAAATGTGGCCAAATACATCGTTTGGCTCTGTTGAGAAGAACTGACTCTCTGATACACAAAAGGAGCATGTTTTTACAACAAATATTAAAGCTGTTTAGGTTTTTAGAATCCAAACTGATGGTGGCTGCGGGTACTGGGGACTGCCCCTCCTCTGGGTATGCCGCCTCCTCTTGGGCTGAGCTGCCACTGCTGCTGCCCGCTGTAAAACTCTGCACTCCAGCACTTGGTCCTCAAAACCTCAGGCAGACCCACGCTTCTGGCTCCAACACTCAGCTGCTGGGGGTCACATGCTGGTGATCCTTCACTCCTTTGCAACCTGGGTGAGTATAGCAATTAAGTCATGGTTCAGACAAATTTACTCCTAGGAACCAGCAACTGGTAAGGATTTGTTGAGTGCTTCATATAAATATTTGATGTGTGATAGAGGTGACATTTCAGACAAGTAAGAAAAAGATGGATTCTTTATCGATTTAGGAAAACTATCTGCTGGGGTGTTAGATTTGTTTCTCTGGCTGCTGTAACCAATTACCACAGACGTGGTGGCTTAGAGCAACAGGAACTTATTCTCTCAGATCTGGAGGCCAGAAGTCCAAAATCAGTTTCACTAAGCCAAAATCAGGGTTGGCAGGGCCCAGGTCCCTCTGGCGGTTCCAGGGGAGAATCTGTTCCTTGCCTGTCCCAGTTGCTGCCGGCTGCTAGAATTCCTTGGCTTGTGGCCACATCACTCCAATGTCTGCCTCCATCTACACGTGACCTTCTCCTCTGTGGCTGTGAAACCTCCTCTGTCTCTCTCATAAGGACTCTGGTGACTGGATTGATGGACCACCCAGATAATCCAGGACAATCTCCCATGGCAAGACCCTTAACTTAATCGTAATCGTCAAGTTCTTTTTTACTTATAAGGTAACATTTACAGCTTCCAAGGATTGGGATCTGTTATCTTTGGGGGGTCATTATTCAGCCTACTACAGGGATAAATTATAGTAGATTCTTTCTTATTCATACAGCTAATAAATTTATAATTTGTTAAATATTTAAATAGAAGCTACAAAGGCAAATAGTTATCTGATCTCAGAGATGGCCTTTGTAAGCATTAAAGAGTGATAGATAGTCTTGCTTAAACAGAAATTAAACACTTGTTTAGGTCTAAAATTACCATAAACAAAATTACAAAGAATTGACAAACCGGAAAAAGTATTTGTAAGACACAAAAAGTTTATATCACTAATGTATAAGGAGCTTAAAGAAAAATATTCTAACAGAAAAATGATCTTAGAACAGGGACGGAAATTTCACAAAGGAAGAAAATCAAAAGGTCAATGAACCAAAAAAATTTACCTTTGTAGTAATTAAAAACAAGTTAAATGTTGATAATATATTAGTTTTGGCCAAAAAATTGGCAAAAATTCTAAAAATTTTAATATTCAATAATTGCAGGGAAATGAAGAAATTGACACTTTTATACCCTTTCAAGTGGTATATTAATGGTACAGGCTTTCTCAAGAACAATTTTGCAAACATGAAGCATGCTAAAATTTGTATTCTCTTTGAATCAGAAATTGTGATTTTAAATTATGACAAGTGAGCAACTATACAAACAGAATTGGATATGCATGTTTTTTGTAGCTTCATGAAAACATGGAAAAATTACAAATGGTCTAATAACCCATAGAAGTGGATTATTTTAAATACATTTTGTTATAGCTATAGGGTAGGATACTATTCAGGCTTTATAAATTCTAATGAGTTGGAAAATGTTCACAACATATGGTTAAATGAAAAGAGCACATAACAAGAGCATCCGCACATCTGGGCCGGTGAGTGTGTGTGTGTTTCTGAAATGATGAATGAAAATGTTAACAGTGGTCCTTGTTGGAGGTAGAATTCTGGGTGGTTCCCCCCTCCACTTAACATTTTAAAAATTTTCATAATGAGTATGTATTACTTTTGTAATTTGGAGAGAAGAAAAAATAAATGCATGTATTTTAAAACTATCTCCAGAATAAAGTTAAACCTTCTAAATGTAGCAAATACAGGCAGACCCTTTATAGTCTATTTCCATCTACCTTTCCATTTTTACCCTCTCTGAGTACACATCACCTGCCCACTGTTGCTATGGCAACACGGAATTTCTTGGCCTCCTCTGAACTGGATCCTGTGTTTTCGTAAGTCTATGTCTCTACATGTGTTGTTTCTTCTGGCCCAAATCCCCAGAGAACCCCCACCACTCATTCAAACCCCAGCCTGCTAATGTGGGCAGAGAGTTTTCTTGATGTCCCCGGGCAGAATAAGTCACTTCCTCTCCTTTGCTGCCACAGCTCAGCGCACTTCAACACACTGTGGTTGTGTTTCTGTCCTGTCTATGTGTCACAGCTGTTTCCCTCACTGCAGAGTGAGCTCAGCGCAGACAAGTCAGAATCCCATGGGTACCCCAGCACCCAGCACTAGACATGAGATGGGGGGTTACATTGGCCCACATAGAGCCTAGAGAAAAAAATCTACCCCAGGCCATACTGCCAGTAAGGAAGGTAAGGGATGAGGGGCCCAAAGATGAGGATCAAACGTGGTCTTTTTTGATTGGTCAAATGTGAATTTTTAAATTGGACATAATTATTTCAACCTGCTGACTTCAGTCGGCTAAAGTTAGATCAATACATTTCAAATTTGGTTGGAGTTTCCTGCTTATTTTGGATTTTTCAGCGTGAGGAAAGCTGTTTTGTCGTTGCTGCACTTTAACTTATAATTGGTGTGTTAAATGGTGCAATTTTGTTTAGCATATGCCGGTTGTGTTTCAGAATAGTCTCACCTTTTTACAAAATCAGATTCCTGAGTTGTGCCGAATCATTTGCTCTAAGTGAGTCTTTGAAGATAATTAGAAACAGTTGGAAGGCAGGTGCAGTACCAGTACATATCTTTGCATAAAATGTGGAGAACGTTCGAGAAATAGGAGTCACGTGGAGGGGGTTTAATGGGCCTTGGGCTGGTTAGGTCATCTCACGGAGTCATAACTCTCTGTTTTGTTTTGTTTTGTTTGAATAAGAAAAAGAAATGGAAGTGGCTCCCATGAAATTTGGTTGATACCAATTGCCAGATCTGAGACCTTAGAAAGGGGAGTGCAGGTGCCTTTGAGCAAAGTGAACATGTCATTTACCTCCAGGATGTTGCTAGACAGGGTCTAAACAGGGAATTTTCTGAAGAAAATCATAGTTGAGTTTAGAATTAAAGAAACACATACATAGAACCCAAACTTTATTGCCATAGGAGTGAAGGTAAGGTGCTCGGTGGTCGTGCACTTTTTGATTCTAGTAGCCGAGTTTGCCATGGAGGGATTTGTATAGATCAGAATGTTGTGTTGGGAAATAGTTTCTGTCTATGTTTTGGTGTGGTTTTTTTTTCATATTCCCAAAGAAAGCCTAAATTACCTGCTCCCAGACAAGGAGCAGAGTGCAGTGACAGGTTTGAAATATTTGTGTGTCCAGAGGCAGGAATGTGTGGTGGAGGGACACATGGACCATGGTGCTGGCCCTGGGATTGCAGCTGGCTCGAGAACTGAACAGCCAGACCTTGAGCAAGTCACCAACTCCAGGGCTCAGTTTACTTCTCGATAAGATAAGGGACACAGACTTGCTTTTCAAACTGTATTTAGCAGAGGACTCTTCTTTTTCCCAAAGCAAATCTTACACTGACTCCCGTTTTATCTGTAAGATAGATGTTAAAAATGGGGCTCTTCTAGCTGCAATAGAGAAGGGGGCTCTCACTCTGCCCTTGCCCTTCCCGTGGCCCCTCTATTTGGATACCCCAAGGAACCTCAGACCTCTGGGAACATGGCCTGAAACTAGACTCAACCTTGGCTCATGCCCTTTCATCTCCAAGGTCGTGTATTTTAAAAAGCAATGAAACCTTGATAAAATTGTCTTGCGACTCAGCTCAATCAATCCAATATGCAAAATAATTAAAAAGCAATTTAAATGTTTACTGAAGTTTTTAAAAAATGAATATAAATCAAACAAAACACTTATGTCTCCTTCTCAAAAACAAAACAAAACAAAACAAAAAACCAACCTGACCAAAGGGTATTAGCTTCATCACCAAAGCATAACTTCTGCCTCCTTCACTGTCACCCCCTCTCACACACCGTAGCTGCTTCAAAGTCCTTTCCTCCCTCCCTTCCTCCATACTCCTAACTCAGCTGGTAGAGTGTGATCTTCATCTTCTTCTTCTTTCCTCTCCTTATCAGATCTGTCCTTTTCTTGTTCAGTCCCTCGATATCCTATCCAATCAGAATCTGCCAGCTTCTCACACTTCTCCAGTTTTATTTCCTTGTGCCCGTTATAACCTCATTAACTGTGTAACAGTTCCAGGCAGAACAGCTGAGTCTAAGAGCCATGGGTTTCTTCCTTTTAGAGTGTGTGGTGAGGAGGGGCCGGGAGAAGATTGCAAACGCTTACAGTTCCATGTTGTCTTTACAACTTCTCTCCTCACCAGTGATCCAAACGTCCCATTCCTAGAACTCCTTCCTTGCCTCCTGCTTCCAACTGGGTTGGAAGCAAAATTTGCATTTTGGAAGGTGTTTTCAAGGCTCATTTCCTCTTCATTGTGTGTGTGTGTCCCATTCTTTTCCTTTTTCTGAATCACTAGCATTCCTGAGACCACATTCCAAGGTCCCCACATTTCTGTGCAAATGGTCAGGATAGAAGGTCCCCTGGTTCTCTTGAGGATAATGGGGCTAGCTAAGGAAACCCTCGGATCATTCCAAGTGAGCTGCCCAGTAGGGGTCCTCAGGCTGTGTGTGTGCTGGGGGCTCCCTGGAGGTGGAAGCTGCCCGAGGCAAAGCAGGTCCTAGCTGAGGTCCTGGGATTATGACCTGGGCGTAGATGGGGCTCTGAGGCCAGAGTACAGCGTTTCCTGCTGCTGTGTTCACACTTACCTGTGTCCCATGTGACTGAGGCTGTTTCTTAGGCACAATCAATACAAGCCTAAGCTCTTTTTGGCTTCACATGAAAGAGCAACATGAGCTTCAGAATGACTCCGTGTTTTCCTACTCGGTGTGCCCATATCTCTTGTCTTTGATACATGTATGTCCACTTCCTTATGTGTCTCTCCTCTAGTGGTCCCTGCTGCCGACACCCCCCTCCTCTACACACACCCCCCTCGGGAGAGAGAAACCGTGTTGTCTAGCTCTCGACAACGCCAGGATCCCACAGAGTGTGCTCTCTATTCGATGCTTGCCAACAAACCTGTCCCTTTGGCAGCCACAAATCAACCACAGATCCTTGCTCTTATTAAAAGAAAGAAATTTCTCCAATGGCAGGGATGTTAGTAAAGATGCATGGTAGAGGAACTTCTAATGTGCAGCAGGTGAGTGGGAATGTGTGTGTGAGAAAGTGCAGATCTCACAGGCAGCACTCGGCTGAGTCTATGTTTGTATAACTTGTTAGTTGCCTATGGAGTCATCAGGGCTGTGGAACCAGTTCGACCTCATTGTAGAACCGTGCACCTGCTGCAAACTGCACTCACCCAAGATACTTTATCTTTCTCTTCATAGACTCATCCCCTTGGGCTTTGCATTGGTTAAAAAAAACAGACATGGGGGAGCACAGGACTTAGAGTCAGATGATCTTGTCCAAATCTGGCACTGCCGGAAGAGGCAGAGAAAGTATTTATGGTTAAGGGGTTAATTGTATGGACAGTGGAGCCAGGTTGTCTGGAGGTGAACTCTGAAACTGCTGCTTTACAGCTGCGTGACCTTAGGCAAGTTACCTAATATCTCTGTGCCTCAGTCTCTTCATTTGTAAAATGGGGATGGTAATCCTAGTACCCAGCTCATGGGGCTGTTGTGAGGGCTGAGTCGGTTAGCACTTGGCATTTGTTAGTCATAAACACAACGAGAAAGGTCTTCTATTCTCACCACCCTCCAGAGTGGACACCCTGGCTCCATCCATCGCCATCTCTCGCCATCTCTCATTGGGGTTATTGCACATAATCTCCTATCTGATCTCCTTGCTTCTGCCCTTAACATCCTACTGAAGCCAGAGCACGCCACTTGTTCATCCAGAACAGTCAGCTGACCCTGCATCATACTGACAGTAAGAAACAAAACCAGTGACTGGGCCCCAAAGGCCCCAGTCAGTCTGGAACCTGCAACCTCGGCCTCTGACCTCGACTCCTGATCTTCCTCCCTGCCTCACCCTGCCCTGGCCTGCTGGCCTCCTCACTATTCCTCCCAAGGATGCAATGCCCAGAATTCCACACCGTTCTCTCTTCAAACCCTACTCAGCAATTTTAATCTTCCCAGATACACTAAGCCCTAAAACTTACAAAACAATTAATAATTCCCCAAAGGACAGAGTTCAAACTCTGCTCTTCCAGCCCACATGCATCGCTCTGACTCTGTAGAGCACTTTTATTCTAGGAATCCCACCTTTTGATGATTATTCTAGGAATCCCAGCTTTTGATGACTGATGTATACTCTGCTGGACTGATCCTTTCCCATTGCATGTGTGCGTGTCTGTCATTCCAAAAAGGTGACGTCCTCCTTGAAAGTGGGAGCCAGGCTTTTTGCTTAAACTATATTCCTCCCGGTGCCTTGCACGTCACCACATCCCGATCGGTTAACTTGAGTACTGCAAAGGCAGAGCCCTGGTCTGGCAGGGGTGTTCCCAGGGTGCCTGCCTGTGTGAGTGAATGACTTCATTCACTACTCATGGGCTGAATACCCACCACGGGGCCAGGCCCAGGTGCAGGTACGACGGTAAATACGGCATGATCCCTGCTTGCCACACTTCTTCTGGAGGGATTTTCAGTTGTACACATTAGAATCACCTGAAGGGTTTTGAAAACATAGCTCTAGGTAAACATTAGATATAACTATACATTGTACATACAGATGTAGACATGCACGTAGGTAGACGTAGCCCTCTGGAGCCCCATCCTGGCCCTGCTGGGTTAGAAGCTTCGGAAGTGGGCTCCTGGGGACATATCTTTTCAGAGCTCCGCCGCGGAAGGTGGCTCCCATGGGGCTCTGGTCCTGTCTCAGGTCACTAGGGCTGGGGAGTCCACCCTGGAAGATGACACAACAGAAGAGGGGCGCTTGGGTGGTCCCTACAGGAGCAGAGCTGATGAGGGAGAGATGAGGGCTGTGGTCAGTTATAAGAACTGAAACAATCTAGTGCCATTCACCCTGCTGGGGACCCTTGGAAGGGAGGGTATGATCTCTTTCCAGATTTTGACATTCCATGATTTCTGAAAAAAGCCAAATACTTAAATTATTTGGGCTGATCCTTATTAAATATTAAGTCAGATCATGTCACCCCTCTATTTAAAACCCTGCGCTGGCTCCCCATTTCCCTTAGGGTGAAGGCCAGAGCCCTCCCACTGCTCCCAAGGCCCCCACCGTGTCTCCCTCTCAGCTGTTCCTGGCCTCCTTCTGCCTGTCGTGCCATCAGGTGTGCTCCCACCGGGGCCTTTGCACTGGCTGTTTCCTCTGCCTGTGACGCCCTTTCCCCAGGTAGCCACACAGCTGATTCCCTCACCTCCTTTAAAGTTTCACTCAGATGCTACCTTCTTAATGAGGCCCACCCTGTACCTGCTGCATAACAAATTACCCCAAAGCTTGGTGGATTAAAACAACAAACATTTATATTAATATTATCCCACAGTTAACGCAGATCAGGAATTTATAATAAATAGAAGGGGCGAGGTGCGTAGTTGTGGCTCAAGGTCTCTCGGGAAGCTGCAGCCCAGATGCCACCCGGGCCTGCAGTTGTCTGAGGGCTTCCCTGGGTGACAGGACCCCTCTCTAAGCTCACTCTGCTGGCTGTCAGCAGGAGGCCTCCGCTCCTCCCCTGTGGGCCTCTCCTTGCCGCTTGGAGGCTGGATACTTCCAGATCTAGTGATCTAAGAAAAAGAGGCATCAACCACAATATTTTTATGACCTAGATCCCAAAGTGACACATCATAATTTCTGCCATATTCTATTGGTCACACAGATACACTCTGACACCGTGGGGCAGAGGACTACCCAGTGTGTGAAGACCAGGTGGTGGGGGTCATTAGAGACCACCCTGGAGGCTGGCCCTTATTCTTATATCAGCCATCTTATTCTAAATGGAAACTCATTGCCACTACTGGCATTCCTGATTTCCTTTACCTAATGCTCAATTTTTCTATTCCGTGGCACTTTTCCCCTTCTTACATAGGAATTTATTTAGTCGTTTATTATGCACCTAGTTTATTGCCTGTCTCCCACAACTGTATTGCTAGGCCCACAAGGGCAGGGAGTTTGTCTCTTGCTTCCTGAAGTATCCCAGGTCCTAGCTCCGAGGCCAGCATACGGTGACTTCCCAGAAACTGACTATTAAATGGATGAATGAATGTCTCCTCTGCACAGGGCACATTTATAGAAACATGGAAACAATCTCTAGCTGTCCTCTGTTCAGCACCCCCAGACTCTGAACCTTCACTGCTATGTCTAAGCTATCATTGTATGGATGCAGTATAATAGATGACAAAGAGCTTCTTTTCTGCTACCCATGGGGACAATAATCAGTTAGTGGACAGTTCTACACTTCATTCTTTCACTCATTTTACATGTATTTATTGAGTGCCTATTATTTGCCAGATGACATGCTAGACACTGGATATATGATGGTCATTACTTAATGAATACTTACATTTGTAAGTTATGCTGTCTCAATTTTCATTGAATTTATAGCCTAGTAGGGGAACCGAAAATTAATGAATCATGAAAACAAATGTGCAATTGTATACATGAGAAATGATTTGGTAGTGAGGTACAAAGTACTGTGAGGATAAATAAAAAGTAGCATTGACCTCTTTGGGGGATGAGGGTGAAATGATCATTACAGACATGTTATGCAGGGTCTTGTAGGCTCAGGTACTTTTTTTTTTTTTAATATAACAGCTTTATTGAGGTAGAATTCACATGCCATAAAATTTACCCATTAAAGTACACAATTCAGTGGTTTTTAGTATATTCACAAAGTTGTGCAAACATCACTACCATCAGTTATGGGACATTTTCATCACCCCAAAAAGAAACCCCAACTCCATTAACAGTCACTCCCAATTACCCCAATTCCACCCCTTCCCTAACCTTAGGCAAACACTAATTTACTTTCAGTCTCTCTAGATTTGCCTATTCTGGACATTTGATTTAAATGAAATCATGTAATATGTGGTCTTTTGTGTCTGGCTTATTTCCTTTGGCATAATGTTTTCAAGATTCACCCACGTTGCATCATGTATTAGTATTTTATTTTTTTTATTGCCAAATAATATTCCTTTGCATGTATGTACCACATTTTATTTATCCGTTCATCACTTGGTGGATAGTTGGGTTGTTTCTACCTTTTGACTATTATGAATAATGCCACTATGAACAGTCATGTATAAGTTTTTGTGTGGACATATGATTTCAGTTCTCCTGAATATATATCTAAGAGTGGAATTGCTGGGTCATATAGTAACTCTTGTTTAATCTTTCAAGAAGCTGCCAGACTGTTTTCCAAAGTGGCTGCATGATTTTGCATTCCTATGAGCAATATATGAGGATTCTGATTTCTCCCCCTTCTCATCAGCACTTGTTATTATCCATCATTTTGTTTATAACCATCCTAGTGGGTGTGAAGTAGTGTCTCATTGTGATTTTGATTTACATTTCCCTGATGGTTAATGATGTTGAGCATTTTTTCATGTGCTTATTGGCCATTTGTTTATCATCATTATAGAAATGTCTACTCAGGTCCTTTGCTCATTTTTAAATTTTTTAAAAATTATTAAATTGTAAAAGTTCTTATATATTCTAGACACAAGTTCTTTATCAGATATATGATTTTCAAATATTTTCTCCAATTTTGTGGATTTCTTTTAACTTTTATGATGGTACCCTTTGAAGCATAGAAATTTTCAAATTTTGATGAAGTCAACTTATCTATTTTTTCTTCTGTCACTTGTGCTTTTGGTGTCATATCTAAGAAGTCTTTATGTAATTCAAGGTCATAAAGATTTACTCCTATATTTTCTTCTAAGAGTTTTATCGTTGTAGCTTTCACATTTGGGCCTATGGTCCATTTGGAATTAATTTTTGTGTATGGTATAAGTAAGGGTCTAACATCTTTCTTTTACATGTGTATATCCAGTTGTGTCAGCACTATTTGTTGAAAAAACTGTTCTTTCTCTGTTGAATTGTCTTGGCACCCTTATTAAAAACCAACTGACTAGCCAGGCATGATGGCTCATGCCTGTGATCCCAACACTTTGGGAAGCCAAGATGGAAAGATTGCTTAAGGCTAGGAATTTGAGACCAGCCTCGGCAAGGTAGTGAGACCCTGTCACTACAAAACAATTAAGAAGTTAGCAAGACATGGTAGCATATACCTGTAGTCCTAGCTACTTGAGAAACTGAGGCAGTAGGATCCCTTGAGTCCAGGAGTTTAAAGTTGCAGTGAGCTGTGACCACACCACTGTACTCCAGCCTGGGTGACACAGTGAGACTCTGTCTCAAAAAAGAAAAAAAAAAACAATTCATAATTGAGAGTCAATTTTAAGATCAGCTTGTCCATTGTGGCAAAAAAGCCAGCTAGGATTTTGATAAGGATTGTGTTAAACTTATAAATCAATTTGGGAAGTATTGTCTTTTTTAACAATATTACATCTTTTATCCTTGAACAAGGGATATCTCTCCACTTGAGTCTTCTTTAAATTTCTTTCAATAATGCTTTGTAATTTTCAGAGTATAAGTTTTACCTTTGTTTTGTTAAATTTATTGATAAGTATTTTATTCTTTTTTCCGCTATAGTAAATGGGCTAAGGAATTTGTTTTTATTTTGGAAACAATAAGAAGTCATTAAAGGGTCTTAAACAGAAATGGCCATTACCATGATTGTACTTTTAAAGATCTTTCTGGGGTCCATGTTGAGAATTCATTTAAAAGCGCAGGAGTGGATGAGGGAAGATCAATCAGGAAACCAGTGCAGTGGTCCAACTGAGATGTTGGTAGCCAGACAAGGATGGTAAATCAGAGACAGTAAAAAGTAGACAGACTCAAGATGCCTTAAGAAGGTAACTCAAGGGGATTTAGTGATAGTTTGGATCTTGGGGTGAGCGAAAAGGAAGTATCAAAGTTTTTATCGTGTATCACAGAATGGAGAGCGGCACCATTTACTGTGATAAGGAAAACTGTAAAAGAACCAGCACGTGGCCTTTAAACACCTCTTTACATTCGAGAGTATGGAATCCAACTCACATATTATTTCAGTTGATTTTTCTAAGATTTTTATGAAGTAGGTAACGTAAGCATTAATGTTCCCATGTGACAGGTGATAAAACTGAGAAAGAGTGCTGATTAGAAGCTAGAATGGGATTTTGCCCAAGCTTAGCTGAAACTTGCTGGGTTCCCTTGGTCATATCAATTAACTTCTCTTGGGGTCAGCTTCTTTATCTGTTAAATCCATTAAATCAGTGAAGTCCCTGAAATCCCTTTTTGTCTGCTTTCTTTCACTATTACTAGTCACTGAAAGATACATGTGAGTTGAGTGACATGTGAAAAGGTGCAGGTACTGATGGAGATGAGATTTGAACTCTGATCCTTTAATTTTGAGTCCATTACACTGTACAGCCTCCCATTGATTTTTTTCCCACTTGTGGTTATAAGAAAAATGGATGTCCCCACCTTGCTCACAGATATTGAGCAATACGGATCTACTTGGGTCTACATTCAAAATCCCTTGAAGCTGTGAGTGTGTTTATGATTATCTTTAAATGTTTAAAATGCCTGTGCTTCATGCATTAACACTCTTTCTATTCCCACTGTGACTTTAAGTTCTTGACAGATTGAGAAACCTTCCCTTTTATTTTCTGCGGTGGCCACTCAGAAACTTTCACAACCAAGAATGATTCACAAGTTGCTGCCCACGGACTAGATTTTAGGTAGTTAACCTTGAGTGCACCAGGAGTAGTTCTTAATCTCTTATGAAATATGGTATGTGGGAGTAGAAGTCCAGCTATGTGGTGGGAAAAGTAAATACCAAAAAAGTGTTGTTGTACCTGAAAAAGGAGCAGTGTGTTCCCCCAAGAGACAAAGCGTGAGGTTATTAACCCAAGGCTTGGCAAGCCGGGCACCCAGCGCCAGGCAGGAGCTCCCCAGCCTGCGAGGGTGGAGAGATGGGTGGCTCTGCCCTGCTGGTGGGAGGCACATGCTTCCTCCTCGGTGGCCTTTGTAACCCGAATAAGGAAGAGGGAGGGATTCACTTTAAGACCAGCCTTTGAATCTACCGCAGGAAACAAGGACCAGGACACACCTGATCTATTCAGTCTCTAGCAGTTTCTTTCAAATAACAAACAAGCTCAGCATTTACACTGTGTATATGAATTTCCATCACAATAGCTGCCCTGCTTTTATGGAAGCAGGAACAATTTGATAGTTCAGATAAAGGGGGAACCCTTTGAAAGAAGATACCCGCTGAAATAACATCTCTGTCAAAGGGGCACGTTTTCCCCACACATGATCCCTTCAGATGAGAAATATGATAGCGACTCCAAATGATCATTTATGCACATTTGGATAATGAATTTTAAACAGATGACTGAAGAGCTGCCGGGCAGCCAGAACGTGCCCACCAGCTGGGCAACGTGCCATGGGCTTGGCTGTGAGCAGAGAAGGGGAGGCGAGTGTGTGCACAGCGGAGTGGGGGCCGATGTGTCATTCCCTTTGCAGGGAAAACACAGGCTTTCACAGTCTGAGTGTTCACGAGTTTTAGGAAGCCTAGTTAATTTCTAAATTGGGAAGAAAAGCAATTCCAACTCATATTCTCTGGGGCAATGAGTCCCAAATTTGAGGCAGGAAAAAAAATTTAATCAGAATCACTCTCACTGCCCTGCTCTCCCTTGAAAGGGGATGGTGGGATAGGAATCTGAATAGTTCATGCCCCAGATAATTCTGATGATACGATTGGGGAAACTCCACTTTGGGAACCCTCAATCGACAGGGCTACTTGGAAACACAGCTCTTGCCATTCAGAACAAGAAAAGTAAACAGCAGTTGTTTGCTCCATGGTTTGTGTTTTCTAAGGGGTGAATATATAATGGTACAATAAAAGGTCATTATTTCAGGATAGTTGATAGTTCTCATTGGCCAAGAACTGAAAGAGCAAGGTCAAAATTCTGTCCTGCAGGTATTAGGAATGAATTGAATTTATTTTTTCCAATACAGATATTAAACAAAACTTTGAAGACCACTGCTGTAAACAATGTCAAGGGCACTCATATTCCCCTGGGCCCCTCCAGCCACCAGGGGTCCAAGACAGAGCATAGGTGACCCAGGCAGCTCCTCCTCATGCAAGTGTCAGGGTTTCAGAGAGGCTCAGCCTCTCCCTCATATAGAGCTTGCCAGTGTGTTAACAATTAAAGATGCCAAAACAGGCTAACAAAAATCATGGCATTGTAAAAATATTTGTATTTAAGAAGATGCTTCTTTTAATAAGAAATGTCACACTTCATTGATTTTTATACATGACAAAAATATGATTGAAAAATATTGGGCTGATGTGAAACATCAGAAATCTTGTAGCAAAATAATATGCTTTAAAGATTGATAAAACTGAGAATATCATGACCATTATGATTTAAATCATTGCTACATTCTATTCATAATCTATTGATTTAATTCTAAAAATAGATCAAAAATGGCCTATCACAGATGGAAGTGTCACGTAATATAAATGGGCTAATTACAAGATAATTTTAGGAAATATAGAAAATATTAATTTATAGCACATTAGAGACAGTCTGGGTCTTGGAATTTAAAATTGAATGATGACATCTTTCCATGCTCTCATTTTCTCTCTGCTACACCCAAAAGCTTAAAGTTGAGGCTCCTTGTGAGTATGTGGTGTGGGAAGAACGGGCCTTTGCCCCTCTTTGTTCCCTACAACAGCACTGTGACAGGCCCTGGCCACGCCCAGCCCCCCGAGATTGCTGCAGCCAAGGCCCAGCATGGCAGCCACTGTGCAGGAGGCCCGCAGCTCTCTGGCCGTGTCTTGGCAGGGGTGTGTGCCAGCAGGGAAGCACGGGCTCTGGGTCTGAGCATGCCTTGGAGAGCTCGTGGCGTTGGCCATCCACCCAGGCCCGGGTGCCTTTACCACTGGCAAGCACCAGCTCTCAGTGCGCTTTCATCCCAACAGCCAGCCCTCGATTCTCTTTGCCAGAGGATTTCCCTCAGCCTGCTAGAACCAATGTACTGCCGGAGCAAGGAAATCCCTGGGAATTTGCATTTCCCTGGGAGAAGTCAGTCCTTCGCTGAGAACCTACTGCTGCAGGGGTATAAATACCTGCACTCTCTTGTCTCCTAATTGGATCAACTCTAAGACTGACACTGTCCTCAGAGCTCACTGTTAGGTCTTTCCTTGACATGGCACCTTTATCTGGCCTATTTCCCCTCCTGGTCCCACTGCCCCATTCTTTTATCAGAGTTCCTGGGAAGCTCTCCTAAGGAAGCACTGTCACATGAATCCCTGTCTCTTTGTCTGCTGCTGGGGATCCTGGCCCATGAGGTATACTTACCCTGGTTGCTGATGACATGACTTTGGACAAATTACTTGTGCTGTTTGCACCTGGCTCTTTATCTGTAAAATTAAGATGAAAATACTGACCTTATACGGCTGTCGTAAGAATTAGAGATTGTGTATATAAAATATCTGGCAGAATCAGCTGCAGTAGATGTAAGCTGTTATTAGTTATGTCCCCAAGGTCGCAGGCTCACTCACCCCTGCTGGGGGCCGTATCCTCCATGGCTGGAGCTTGGTGGTGTGGAAGCAGGACTGTAAGAGCCCAGGTGGAGAAGCACAGCTATAATATTTGTTGCCCTAGGACTGAGCCCACGGTCCTTCCAGTTTACCTGGATGTGAGTAATTCAGCTGTAAGCTTTTTAAAACTCTAAGCACAAAATTGGGATATGAGAACAGGATTCGGGGTGTGAGTGCCAGGAGAGGATTCAGGATTTCGTTTAAATTACTCTCAGAGTCGTCTCCTGACTGTGGAAATCTTGAGTGGTTTTCGACAGGGTTTACTCTGAAAAAAAGAGGCCCTGCCTCATTCAGGTCTGTCACTGTGCTTTGGAGCCTGTGACTTGGTGACAGGCTGTCGGAGCTGGGGTTCCCATGGGGTGAGTGTGAGCCAGAATGAGAATCGAAGGGCCCAGCATTCAGGAAATTATCAGAATTTCTCATCTCATGTGCAGTGTCTGGTAGTCGGCTCCAGGTGATTCATTTCCTCTTTCTGAAGCCAGAGTTATAGGGATCTGACACTATGAGATCCACTGTCCTGCTCCTGTCTCTAGCCACTTGCTCTGACTCTTTCATTTCACTCGCCTCATTCTTCCTAGACATAGAGTGTAACTCTCTTAGGTCGGCTGCCCTGAGCATCTATTCTCTGGGGTCTTTGACATCTGCTTTGGGTTACTACCTCCACTCCTGAAGAATTCCCCTTTGCTGTTAATTGTAAGTGCAGATGGTATAAATAGCCATTCAAAATGAGTCAGAGATGACCTGATAAAATCAGATGCATTGGGCAGGCGAGTTGGTGCTCAGGAAAGAGGTTGGGCCGAGCAGGTGGTGGAAAATGTTCCCTGGGTATAGGAGGTGCGCACAGGAGGGCAGTGCCTGAATGGCCAGGGTGTCTCAAGAACAGGTCTGGCTGGATCTGGCAGCAGAGCCTGGCTGGCACTCCCAATACTTTGTTGCCTTAAGTGCCAAAGGCTAAGAAAACTAGGCCTTGCTGGCCTTGGAGTGAGCAGTGAGAAGAAAAAGCAGAAGAACATGTTGTCTGACTCTACTGAGATTGCCACTGTGAGCGGGCATTCATACGCAAGCAGATGGCTCCTTCCTGGAACAAAGCTCCACGTTTTAATAGCAGAAATCTCTAGGTAAACAGGAGTTGGGGCAGATTCGTACAATGCACTCCTCCCAGCGAGAATTCTCTTTTTAGAAAATGCTCTCTGAGGGGTTGTAACCTCCGTAGTGTGAGCCCCCCAAATGCCTCTCACCGAAGGCAGGTCTGGATCCCCTAGGAAGGACGGGCCAGATAGTCCCCCATGGAAAAGGGGACGTGCAGAGGTGCGTAGGGATAGAGCTTCTTTCCCAAGGGCAGAGCAGGTGGTGGCACAGAACAAACACACAGGACATCAGGGGTCCCTCTGCGCAGGGCAGCACGGATGCGCCCCCATCCCTCTGGCCCCTGACATACAGGTCACAAACCCACAGCGTGACTCTCCTCCCTCTCTTTCCACCAGGATTAAGTGTTGTGTCCCAGGTCACACGACTGCTGAAGTGCATCTGAGACACACACCACCTCGCCAGGACCAGATTCAGGGCAAAGATAGGTCAATAAAGCAAAATCAAAGCCAGGGGAGGTTTTCTGTTTCCTCCAAGGACATTCACAAAGGGAGAGCTGCTGCCCAAGGATAGAACAGCGAATGGCAATTAGTCCTGGAGGCAAATCTTACATTGCTAAACCCGATGCTGTGTGGAAGCCGCTCAACCCTCGCCGCCACTGTGTGTACACAGCAGACGCTGCACCTGTCAAGTCTCCCTGTTTGCCCAAAACATTAACCGGCCCTTCCTTTGTTCCTGCTAATCACTCCTAATCCTATGTGTTGCACACGTATTGTCGGGCCCCTCCCTGCTTTATGTCCTGGGGCACCTATCTGTTATTATTAAATCATGTTTTTCATGGAAACACAGCACGTGGGTAAGGCAGGGATTTCTTCCTGCTTCCTAGACTTCCCCGCATCCGCCCTGACAGTTCTGGTTCTGTTCTGAGCCTTCTTTTTCTCACTCACATAAAGATGCCTGTTTGGTTTACAGCGTGTCTGGGCAAATACTTCTTGTCCATTAATGAGTATTAATAGACATGTCCTGTGTTGTCCTCAGACTGAGGGACTGGTTACTTTTATGAGGGGTGCCTGGCTGCCAAACAGGGGTCTGGAAAAAGAAGCCACATTGTTTGTGTTATGCCCAGGTCCAGAGTGAGTAGAAGTTGGCACAGTGTTGTTGTGTGAAATAAGTGTCATCTCCATTAGTTAATGGGGGGTGGAGGCAGCCCATGGTGGAGTTCCTTTCTTTGGCATCTTCTGGAGATTGTCCACGCTCTCTCTAACACTCACAGGAATGTGGGCCTCAGGGCAAGAAATGGATTGCTCTGCTCCAGCCTCAGCTCTGTGAGCACTCATGCTAAAGCTGCTGGTGCAAGGCCAAGGCTATCTTATGAATCACTTGGGGTGTTGCTTAAGGAAAATCTATGGAGACGAGCTGGTCTGAATTCTGAGTTGTCAATGTGAGCTCAGTTATGGGCAAATATGGTCTTCACCATCATCTCTAAACTATCTGGCCTCCCTCTCTAAGTCTCTTCTGGAGGACTCTGCTGGTGACAGTGTCATCTCAACATCTCTATTGGGTTGACTGGTGGTATAGTGTTGACCCAGCTCAGTTCTGCACACACAAATAGGCCTTTCAAGAATATGTATTAATTCTTAAACACAGTAGAGGCTAAAAGTATAAGGAGAAGGGGGAAATATTTTCCTAACTGCCTCAGAATTTGCATGACCTTCTCTATGAGGATGGAAATTAGATTTCATTTCCAATCCCTTCCTTATTCTTTCTTCCAAGTGTGTTCTTTGAGCCTGTTGGGAATATAATATTGACCTCTTGCTGAGACACAAACAGCACACAAAACCTGCTGAACCTCTGAAGTTTTGCTTTTAAAGGCTCAATTATTAATGCTCCTAAAAAAGGACAATCTTCTCACTTAGTCCCTGTCAGAATGGGGAACAGAGCGGGTTAAAGGTGGGTTAGTTATCAGCAGTGCCAAAGAACTGGTTGCCTAAGCTCTGTAGCATGAATCCACCCAGTGGCAACAGTTTTCTGCCCAGACTCCTAGCCTGGCCTACTGAAAAGCCAGCTCTGCTCTAGGCATGAAGGTCATCCATGAGCAGATTCAATAGCCACGTTCTTCCAAAAATATTACATTGCATATCACTGAAACAAGAGCTCAGACCTATGCAGACCTCTGTTTAGGAGAGTAGTTAGGGTTCTCCTAACCCTGCACTTTGGTCCCTTCAGGCACAGCAGATCCAGCTTCCCAAATGAGAGCGCCCCTTCTCTCCCAGTGGTTTTATTTCTCTCTCCGTACTGGTCAAACCAGCTTAGCATCGGCCTTCTTCTCCTGCCTCATCTACTTCCCCTCTCTTCAGAACCTTTAAGATATTCTCAATTTGGTTCTGATTTTCCACTTGTTACCTCCATTTCCATTTTCTTAAATACAACTTTTGTATTTTCTGATTGCTTCCATTCCATTCTTCTAGTAATTAACCCAATACTCTATTGCCTTTCCAATTCTCCAATCTTCTGTCCTTCTACGTCTTCAAGGCCACGTCTCCTTTGGCTTTTAGTATGTTCTTACCACATACATCAATTAACAACCTCTCATTCATTTATTATATTTTTGAAATTTTTATTTTGCTGTTAAACCAGCATGAACATAAAAGTAACTGTATATTGAGATGCCTATAATGGCCCTCGTAAGAAGTCCAAAGTTTCTGGTTTGTTAAGACCTATACTGACTTTGTAATGAAACTTTCTCATTTCCAGGTCCTATAATATGATCAAAGTAAATACCCTGAAATTAACAAACTCATTAATTTATTTCCATTTTTTGCTTAAAATGTAAATAATGTCAATTTTAGAGAACCACATTTTTATAGTTAGAGCTTTTCTTTGAAAATCAAATAGCTTTCATCTTCAGTCCATAGGTTAGACTTTCATGTGAGTTAGAAATATGAAAATTATTATATTTATAGATTTTTTATGTGCTCTTCTTATTAAATGATTGAATTGAAATTTGAATGAATAAATGCATAAATAGGAATGTGTAAGAGATGATTATAAGAAATATCAGGGTTTAAACCAGGTCTCATTGACAACACGTATATCTAGTTTGCTTCACACAAACATTACTTGGTCTCTTTTTTTTTTAACATATGTGGTTTACAACTTATTTAACTTTTAATGTGTAACTACGACATTGAGTTTACATCTTTAGACTAGATGGCTTTTAGTGTCCTATTCAGTAATACAGAAAAAGTAATGAGCTTCCTCACTGGTCTTTAAAAGTCCAGGTTTCTTCTTATTTCTCCCTACATGGGTACAAATCTCTACCATCTTTGTGGGAGGTAGGAGTGGTCGTGAGTGAAGTGCTACCCTTTTGTGTTCGGAGCTGATTTAGCTATTCTTCCAATATCCATTCCTAAGACCCTTTTCTCCTTCCCATCTCTACTCTAAAGAATAGAAAATCTAAATACTTGTTTTTTCAGTCCCCCTCAGAGCTAGACTTTGCCAGGAGGCTGAGCTGGGGCTAATGAGATACAAGCAGAAGACCTTCTGTGAAATTGTTAGCATTCTTGATAAAAGGGACAGATGTTGCTAATGTCAACATCTCCTATTTTTCATGCCTTGAATGTGGACGTGATGCGGCAGCCATCTTGCTACATCATCATGTGGATGGTGAAGCTGACAGTAAAAGGAGGCTGGCCTCTTGTTAACATAGTGACCAGCCCTGCACACTGTCTACCTTAGATTTTCTCCTTATGTGAGTACATTCTCACTTATTTAAGGCTGGATTAGTTGGCTTGCTATTAATTGTAGCCCAAAGCATTTCTAACTGATAAAGTTAGGTGGGCTATTTTTACCCAGCTTCTTAAACTAAATCTAAATATAATCTTAATCTAAATTCAATCTTAATCTAAATATGAATCTAATCTTAATCTAAATATAAATACTTTAAGAAGGGGTCTAGACTTGAGAAGGGGTAACAGCCTTTCTTTTTGGCATATTTTTTTTTTGATGAAACCACAAATAGCAATTTACAATGACACTAATCCAGATGTCTAT
This sequence comes from Varecia variegata, assembly GCA_028533085.1. NCBI lineage: Eukaryota > Metazoa > Chordata > Mammalia > Primates > Lemuridae > Varecia > Varecia variegata. Next base: position 132,336,875 of record CM052439.1, read on the forward strand.
AAATCTAAGAGTAACTTGGCTCTTTCTTCTTACTCCATAGCAAAAATAAAAAGTAAATAAACAGATGAACCTCATGCTGTGTTTCCCAGATTTTATCACATAACAAGCTTTTAAGAATGTGACTTATTTTTACAAAAAGTAGAAATATCCCTTTTCCCAACTCTAGTAGATCTAAAACCTAGACACTACCTTCAATTTAATATCAAAGCTATTTTGGAATTAACTAATAACATACCATATCAGCAAACAATATTTAACTTTCAAACTTCTACGCTGTGATTCTATATCTGTAACAAATGGGATACATAGAATGATAAGCCTTTTGGCTCATCATCCAACTTTAAATGAAAATTTTTTAGACTGTGGTATTATTAAATGCTAAATGAAAATGCAAAAGTACTTCCAAATTCACTTTATGCAAAGCTTGCAAAGTGGTTAGCTCTTTTCATCTCTAAGAATTAGGAGAGCCTAAAGCTTTGGCTAAAACCACAAAGTGAGTCCTTCCACTTCTGTCTCTTCTGCTTTCTCCTTGCCTTTTTCCTCAGACCCAAAGCTAATGGATTGCACATGCTGTTAACTGAACCTCCACTCCTCTACAAAGTCAACACTGCCAAGACACCCTGACTTTCAGCATCTCTCACCAGTTCCTGGCTTTGGTTTCATGTGATCTGAAGCACTCTCACGTGAAACCAGGAAGATCTGCAGTGCAGTGCTGTGGAAAATGTGAAACACCAGGCATATGATGTATTTTTCAAATCTGGACTCTGTAACTGAAACTTGGCTTGTTTGCTGTCTGGCTGATAAGGATGGATGAGAGATGAAGACCTTGCTGTCTCTACAGCAGAATTTAAGCATTGATCTTAACAGGAACTTTTCAGGTAGAAGAGATGATTAAACTGGACAGTCTTTTGTTTTCTACCTATTGGTAATCGCTGCTAAAGTTGGAGCTGCCTGGATATTTAGACAGGCCAGGAGCCGGAGGTGGTGTTGTGGGAGGCACAGTGTGAGTGGGTCTCAGGCTCCAAACCTGACAAGGCCTTGGGAAAAGTACGGATGGGATTCTGTCTGTGGCTGGAAAATTTGTCTGTCTGTGGTGGCCTTCTCCCTAGAGAAGGAAGAGGGTGCTGTGGTTGAAAAATGGCTTCATCTGTCTTGAGCAGGCCTACTGTTTGTAGGCACTTACACCTGGTTTTTTTTAAAAAAAAAAAAAAAAAAAAAATTCTCACTTTTGACCTTTTAAAATGGGTAAGATTGTGCAGGGTATTTTCATTAGTTTGTGGTGTGTCTGCTTTGACTCTGCAGAGGCAAGATGTCATATCTGTCATGTCTGTTTAGGGTTTTACAGTCTCTTATTGATCACTTTTTACAGACCCCAGGAGGGAACTGAGTAATAAGCATGAACTGGCAAGCTCAAGTTTAAGTTAGCTCACCTGAGTACACTGGGGTTTCTTTTCTTTGACATTCATTCCTTTGCATAGTTTGGGGGTGGCTGTTTTTTCCAAATATGTTTTGGCGACCCACTCATATTTAACAGTTTTATGGAAATCACTAATTTTGACCAGAACCCTTAAAAAGAAATACAATTAACATGACAACCTAGTACAGCCTCTAAGCCATTGTATATGTAATGTACTTGAATAGTTTCTGCTTTATTTTGTTTTATTTTTAAAACATTTGCTGGCCATGACCACTAAATTTATTTATGACTCACTAAGGAGTTGCAACTTGCTGTATAAAAAATATTGGAATATCATAACTACTTTCAAAGGACAGATATCTTTTTGAATTAAAAAAATAATACATCTACCCTATTGGTAGTAATAGCATAAATCTAAATTCATTGATGTTAAAAATTACCCATGCTCTTAGCAAACTAGGAATAGAAGGTAACTTCCTCCACTTGATAAAGAACACCTGCCAAAAAAACCCAAAAAAAAACCCTACTGCTAGTATCATACTTAATGGTGAGACACTCAAAACTTTCTCACCAAGATCAGGAACAAGGCAAGGATGTTCCCTGTCATTACCGCTTTTCAACATTGCATTGAAAGTCTTCGCTAATGCAATAAGAAAAGGAAATAAAAGGTATGCAGATTGAGAAGGAAGAACCCAAACTGTCTTATTTGCACATCACATGATTGTCAATGAAGAAAATCTGAAAGAATCAACAAAAAACAAAACAAAACTCCTGGAACTAATAAGTGATTATAGCAAAATTGCAAGATACAAGGTTAATATACAAATTTCAATTGTTTTTTATATACTAGCAAGAAATAAGTAGAATTTAAGTTAAAAACATATTACATTATAATGTAATATATTTATTAATATATGTAATATAATGTCTATTACATTATAATGCTAATACATTAATAACCTCCCAATTAAATAGGTATAAATCTAGTAAAATATGTACAAAATCTATATGAGAAAAACCACAAAACTCTGATGAAACATGTCAAAGAAGAACTAAATAAATGGAGAGATATTCCATATTTATGGATAGGAAGATAATATGTTCAAGATGTCAGTTCTTCCCAACTTGATCTGTAGCTTCAATGCAATCCCAGTCAAAATCCCATTGACTCTAAAGTGTTTTTTCTAATTTTTTTGTGTGGGGGAGGTGACAGGGTCTTGATCTATTGCTCAGGCCAGATCATAGTGCTACAAGCATAGCTCCCTGTAACCTCTAACACCTGGGCTCAAACAATCCTCCTGCCTCTGTCTCCCAAGTAGCTAGGATTACAGGCACTTGCCATCATGCCCAGATAATTTTTATTTTTATTTTTATTTTATTTTTATTTTTTATAGAGACAGCATTTTGCTATGTTGCCCAGGCTGGTCTTGAATTCCTAGTCTCAAGCGATCCTCCTGCCTCGGCCTCCAAAAGTGCTGAGATTACAGGCCTGAACCACAGCCCTTGGCTTCTAAAGTTTACATGGAGAGGCAAAAGTCCCAGAATAGTGAACTCAATATTGGAGGAGAAGAACAAAAATGGAGGAGTGACACTACCCAACTTCAATATTCATTACAAAGTTACAGTAAGCAAGACAGTGTGGTACTGGTGAAAGAACAGGCAAATAGATCAATGGAACAGAACAGAGAGCCCAGAAGTGGATCCACACAAATATAGTCAACTGATCTTTGATGATGGGACAAAGATAGTCTTTTCAAGAAATAGCTAAAACAACTAAATATCCACATACCAAAAAAACTAACATTAATAAAGTTTAGTATAACACTTAAGCAATTACTCATGCTCTCTGTGGTGGGCAGATTTCTAAGACGGCCCCCTGTGACTCCTGCCTCTCCACATTCACATCCTGGTCTAGTCCCTTCCTCCTGAGTATAGTCTGGGTCTACTGACTTTCTTCTCATTCACATAATACAAAACAAGTGATGAGATGCCATTTTAAAATTTTTAATTTAATTTTATTATTATTTTTTTAGGACAGAGTCTCACTTTGTTGCCCAGGCTGCAGTGCAGTGGTACAATCATAGCTCACCACAGCCTCGAACTCCTGGGCTTAAGTAATCCTCGTGCCTCAGCCTCCCAAGTAGCTGGGACTATAGAAACATGCCACCATGCCTGGCTGAGATGCCATTTTTACTTTTGGATTACACAAAACCATGACTCCTGTCTTCCTTGCATTCATCGTTTTGCGAGCACTTTCCTTCTGGCCCTTTTCACATGATTTCTCTAATGAATTAATCTGGAGAGGCCCATGTGGCAGAGAACTGAGGATGGCCTCTGGCCAACTGCAGATTATTCTCCAGGTGAACCTTCAAATGACACCAGCAGTCTCAACTAATACCTTTACTGCAGCTTCATGTGAGACCCCAAGTCAGAGTATCCAGCTAAACCATGCCTGGATTCCCGGCCTGCAGGAACTGTGACATAGTGAATGGTTGTTTTAAACAATTAAGTTTTGGGAGGTAATTTGTTATGCAGCAATAGATGAATACGCTATCTTTTAGTGAAATATAAAATTGGAGTTTTGGCTTTGGGACAGTATCCCCTTGACCCAATGTAAACAATAAGAAAGGTTTTTGGATATCTGTCTTTGCTTGCATGTGTAGCACTGGCCTAGTTGGTTTCTGAAAGTCAGTGACTAAAGATTTCTTCAGCACCAACAAGATAGAGGATTTCTAGAGTTATCTGTAATTTTAGTGTTAGGTACTATTGTATTATAGGAGCACTCCTGTTGAGAAAATATGGAGAAAGAGTGTTAAATTGCTTGATTTGACAGAATGAGGTTTTCTGAACCAAGCAGGATTAAGGCATTTATGAATAATGCAATTGTCAAGAGTTGTACCAGGTATATACTTCAAAATGCTGGGATGCCACATGGTTTAGTCCTTGGATGTTTTCTCTTTTCCACCTACATTCATTACCTGAGTGATCTCAGCTGGTCTCATGACTGTAAATATCATCCAAATGCTGATTAAAACCTAAAAATATGTCTTGAGTCTGGACTTTTTCCTTGAATTCCAGATTTTGCTCTCCAACTGCCTACTCAACATCTCCATTTGGATGTCTAATAAGCATCCCAAACTTAACACATCAATCTTCAAGTCCTCACCCCCCTCCCACTCCCTATCTCAAAAAAAAAAAAAAAATGACAATTCCATCCTTTGGTGTTCAAGCCAAAACTCTTGGAGTTATTCTTGACTCATGTCTTTCTTTTACAACCTGTATCTAATCCCATTAGAAAGTCTCATTAGTTCTTCCATTTAAATAATCCAGGATCTGGCTACCTCTCAGACCTCTGATCTGAGTCTTCAACATCTTTCCTGGTCTCGCTGCTTCTGCCTTTGCCCCCAGACTGCCCGTACTTAACACAGCATCCAAAGGGTTCTTGTAAAACGGAAATCAGATCCAGGCACCCCTATACACAATGCTGCAATGGCCCTCTCTCACTCAGAGTACAAGCCCAAGTCCGTATAAATGGCCTGTGATGCGCTGCTTAAACTGCCCCTCTCTTCTCTCTGACCTTGACTCCTGCCATGCCCACTCACGTGCTCCAGTCATGCTGGCTTCTTCCTTGAATAAGACGGAAGCAGGGCCCTTTCTGTTGCAGGTTTCCCTGGCTGCTGAGAATGCATTTTTCTTTAGATGTCCACATGAATCGCTCATTCAGTTCTTTCAGTTCTTTGCTTAAATATTTGTGGGGCCTCCTTGACCACCTTTGTAAAACTTGTAATCGTTTGTCAGAACTCGCTATCCTTCTTCCTCGTTTTATTTTATGCATGTCACTTCCACCCATTTACACTGAAATATCATACATACTCTACCTTTATTGTCTGTTCCCTACGCTGCAATCTGAGCCCATGAGGGCAGGCATTTTTGTGTTCTCCTCTGTGCCTACAGCAGTACTTGGTTCAGACTAGACATTACTAATTTTTTGCTGAAGGAATGAATGAAGCTCTTTTCTTACCAGCCTTTCTTTGCTTTTCCATTCCCATTATAGGCATTTATCTGCTAGTCCCCTGAGCACCGAAAACTCAAGAGAATCCAACATAGAGACTGGTCATAGGGAATAGTTGCACATTTTGTCTTTAATTGCAAGACACAATTGTGTACAGTCTGATTTCTTTTAGGCATTGCTTTGTTTCTTTCAGTTTCTGCCTTATACACTGGTGATAATTTAAGCAATTGCAGGAAAGAAAAAGGTCTGGGGTCTCAGTGGTCTGAAAGAACTAATAGAAAATTGAATTCAACAGTGATTTCGTCCATGAGTAGTAAGAGCAATATTGCTGCATGCAAGAGGCATGAATATGCATGTTAGAAGTGAGTTAGTAAAAATAAGGAATAATAAACCCTTGGGAACTAGGTTTCAGAATCTTTTTGTAGACCTGACTTATCTGTGGACTTTGGAAAAACCTCACAATGCCCTGTCATTAGCATGTAGTGCCTGTCTTAAAATATGTATGCACCTTTCCCCCTAGACAGAACTATTTATAAATAATACTAGAATTGATTAATATCAAAAGAGCTGCCCAAATAATGGAAAGGAATGCTACAGAGAGAAGCCAGAAGCCTTGGACACTCCAGCTCACATTCTTTTCTGACAGCATCACGCTTAAGGGGAGAAACAAAGGGCCGCTTGCTGAATTGGAGATGAGGTGGCAATCAGAACTTTGAATTTCTTGGCATTTGCTAGATTGAGGCTTAACCTTCTGAATACTTGAATGTAATTACATGTGGTTTCTTGAAAGAGCCCCGAACAAAGCAAATCACTTAAGGAATGTCCTAAAAGACATATCATTTAGAGAAACTATGCTTTGGTCCCTCTAGACATGAGTATACCTTTAAAGAGACTTCCTTGTGAATTGCTGGAATTTTCAATAGCACAAAAGATAATAAGCCTGTGAACTCAAATTTCTCCTGACTCATGGTATCCAAACCACCCCACATACTCCTTACCAATAATTCTTTTAAATGCATAATTTCAAGGCAAAAATCAGCCTTGAAAATATGCAACCATACCTCATTTGCCATGGATTCTGAAAGAAAGAAAGGTAGACCGATGGGCACTGGGGTGGTGGGTATATTTTGGGAAAGATGTTTGAATGAAAGGAGATACATAATAGGACAGTGTTTCATTTATGTGATCACTTGGAAAGAAGCCTATCTAGGTGTTAACAATGTACAGATGTTCTTTTCTGACCTCTGCCTCATTCTTAATAATAATATTAACATCTAATACTTATTGAGTACTTTCTATGAGCTAGGCAAAGTGCTTTACATGAGTTATTTTGCTAATTTTTATGACAGCTCTATGGGATACATACCATTATCATTCCTATTTCACAGGAGGAAAATGCAGGTAGGAAGGTTAAGTGATTTGCTGAGTTAGTCTACCCTGAAAATTGTGGAGCCCAGTCCATGCGCTGGTCCATATGACTGGAGTCTGCTCTGAAACACTCAGCTGCTCGAGTCCCAGCAAGCCTACCCAGCCCCCTCACCCAGTCAGCCATGCGAATCAGAGCAGCCACTAATGGCCCGTCTGCAGCCCCCCTCGCTCCCAGGAGGATGTGGATGGAGCCAATTCCCTGAGGTTCCTCTGTGGCTACCTCCAAGTGCATTTGTTTGCCCAAGCCTTTAACCTAATGGCACAGGACGCACAGTGTGGAGTCGTCCTTCCCTAAATGACCAGCGGATGACTTCAGTAGTGGGGGTGGAGCCAACACTTGTCAGAGGCCTTATGGTTTTGGAAATGTGTTTCCAAGGATGAGATTAGATCCTTAAGGATTTATTCTAATACTTAACATTCCCAAAGCTCAGTCCTGTGGTTTCATATTCCTTTTCACTTCTCCAGAGGCCATTTTCTTTCCCACTGTGCTTGTGGCTCAGAAGGGTTACTGGTGGACTCTGCGGCTTGGACGGTAGTGCAAAGCTGGATGGGTGAGGGCTGGCCGGTTTCCGGGAACAGTGCCCCCAGGCATTGCCCACACTCACCCACAGGGGAGAGATCAGAGCTCCCAAGTCTATACGTGTGGGGGGGGCGGGGGGGGGTAAGGGGTATATGTTTGGGTGGAACAGGGTAGTGTCAATGTGTACCATAGTTGCCAAACTCACAGTTATTTTTAAGGAACAATGAATTCATAATGTGTAGGCAGGCCCCAATATCTTCTTGGAGGCAGTAAATAGAGTAAATATTGAGTACCTGCTATGTGCCACACACTGTGTAAGGTAACGGGGATAAAACCCTAAGCAGAAACAGACCCTGTTCCTGGTTTCCTGGGGTTTCTAGTTACTGAGGGAGATGCAGAGTGGAGCTGTAGCTGTGGCTAGTGCTGTGAAGGAGAGGTGGCTGGTGCTGCGAGGACATCAGAAAGGGAATTGAACCTAGTCAGAGAGGTCAGGACATGTTTCGTAAGGACGTGGGGTCTGCAGGATGAGTGCACCAGACAAAGGGGGCAGGGGATCCTTCCGGGCCAGACTCCCGGGCACATCAGGGCCATGTGGCTGGACGGAGTGTGGCACGGATCTGGCTACAGGGAAGTAGGAACAGAGGAAGACAGTGGCTTTCTGTTGCGGTGACACCCTGTTGGCCCACGCCCTCTCCAGAGCTGTCATTTATACTGCCTTTCTCTCCCCTCTGAAGTTGTGGCCACTGAGTGGTAGGTAACAGCTGCCAACAGCAGCCCACCCATTTAGCGAAGCCAATTCCATCTTCTTCAGAAAAGTAGCTATTGGAAGTTTCACATTTGCACCCCCATGCCTATATACCTTTTATTTATTCCCAAGTGACTCTTCCAACCAGCTATAGGAAATGTCTTGGGAAAGTCTTCCTTCACTTCCCAGTTGTGATCGCTGGATGGAGACCCTGTGATGTGGAAATATCAGCCCGGTCCCAGCTGTCTATGTGTCACATGCTCACTCTGGCCTTCTGCCCACTGCAGAGAGGACACAGGCCATTGTCGCCCTCCAGGAGGATTGGGGGTGCTCTGGGGGGATTCCTGGAGTGATGGTCAGCCTCTCCCCGTGATGGAGATGGACGCCAGGAGACACATGACTCTTTGTGGTGACTCCATCTGAGGTGGGCCACCTGGAGATGGCAGGTGGCAAAAGCATTTCTCACTTCAAGAAATTTTCAATCCAAATAAGGCAGAAGAAACTATCCCCAGAAGCAAAATTTAACCAAGCAAGAAAAATGCTGTTTCTTCTCCCAGTCTACGCCAGGTGAATTATTGCCACCGTCCCACAGCACAGCCAGGGATTGAAGCACACGCTCCCTCCTCACTCACCAGGCTGGAGAGGCACAAGGATTAAAGGCCTGGCTGACAAAGGCAGTGGGATTAGGCGCTTCCTCAGGAATCCTTCCTGGAGCACTTAATAGCCAATCTGATGTTATTTCCCAACGACGGGGCTTAACTGCAATTCAGAAGTAAAGGCTGCAATCCGCAGACTTCCGCTGATGGCTCCTTTCACATCTGAGGCATTAATTGCCCATGTGTACACATAGATCCCACATCAGAAGGAGGGAGGGAGTCTCTAAGGCAAGACTCAGGCCCTGCGCCCAGCGACTGAGCCAGCCTCACGCTGACCATATTTGTCCTCATTCTCTTTTAGCTAGCGTGACCCCCTGCTTCTAGCAGAGCCAGGCCTTGCAGACCTCACAGTGTGGGCAGCACATGCCCAGCTGGGGGTGGGGTGAAGACACACCACACCTCCTAACTTCCAGAAGAGAAAAATGAAACAGCTTGCAACTGATGTCATAACAGAACCGTGTGTGAAATCATCAACATGAGGGTAAAACAGTCCTTCTGTTTATTCCCAAGAAAGGAAAGAAAACTGCCATTCCCATCCATTGTGATCTGTGGCCCACCCTCCTTCGGCTGGGCACCGTGGGGGTGCCAGGGCTGCCAGCTGCAGCAGCACCTCTGTCCTCGGCCCCAGAGGGGACTGCGTGCCTCTTGCCTCTGCAGGTTCTGGGCGTCAGATTCGAGCTCCCTAGCACCCACTTTTGCCTTCCTCCATTTGGCAGAAACCCCAGGGCCTCTCTTTTCTTGCTTAACAAATTCCATGCTCCCCCTTTCACCCACACCCCTGCCTGAGAAGGCGGTTTCTGCAGACTTTGTGATTCCAGCTGCCCCATGCGCGACTTTTCAGGACACTCCCCTGCCCGCCCCAGGCCCTCAGAGTGGACCTGGGTCCTTCACTTCCCAAAGCGTCTCCATCAGTGAGGGCGATGAGCTGTGGCTGCACCCAGGGGTGGAGGAAAGGTCTTTCTGGGTTGCTACTTGATTGCCGGAGGCAATGCATTGCTGGTTTTCAGCCCAGGCTGCGCATTAGCTTTACCTGGGGAGCCTTTAAAATCTATCATTGTCTGAGCCCCAGCCCAGCCCTTCTAAATCAGGGTATCTGGATGCGCAACTGGGAAAGGGATTTGCTGATGCTCTCCAGGTGATTCCAACGTGCAGCCCGTGCTGAGAACCAAAGATTTACTCTCTCCCAGTCTACACCCTCTGCCCTAGATCTGTTAGGACACAGGGTTGGCGTTTCTTACTCATCCACTCTCTGGTTTTAGATGATAATAAGTAATAAATTTACCTATGTGAATCCCTGCCAGGAGAAACAGAAAGGTGGCAGGGGAGAAACAGAGAGTTATGTCCCCACAGGCTTCACCCCCCTTGTAATACCTGCTTACCTGAGAGCTACTGCTCCTGTAGGCATTTTCTTTTATCCTGGAAATATTCAACTTTTTGCAGGATGCTCTCCAACCTCATGCACTCAGCTCTACCTGCAAACTCTTTGAAAATCAATCTTTTTTTAAAAAGGCACCTCACTTGGACCGGTGTCTAACCCCATGATCCACCTGGGGTGGCAGCTGCTTGTCAGCTCAAGAGGCGGGACATGAGCTACAGTTTGTGAGATGACATCACCCCTCAATCCAGGCACACGCAACCCTTCACTCACAAGCTGTCTGGACCTAACTGACTCTCCCCAGAGCCGTGCAGCCCAGCCAAAAGGGAGGGCGGGCCCCAGCCCCTGGAGGTGTTGTTCTTGCCCTGACCTCAGTCAGGCTGTCTCTGGTGGTGTCTCGAGTCTAACTAACATAAGGTAGCAATAAGTCCTTGTTCTCAATAGTGCAAGAGGCACAGTGAGAAACCAATTCCATTTAGATAATGGAAAGAATCAAATTGGTTGAAACTCAGATCAAAGCTCATTAAACTTGCATCAACTCTTAGGCAACCACAGATAACATCAGAGAAATGTTGCTTTTTTTCCCCCATTTTTCTCCTTTTTGTCCCCCACCTCCACTCCATCTCCCTACCTCTTTGCTGAGGCAATTGTTCGTATGAAATAAGATCGTGTTGCACTTCAGATGGAGAAATTAGACTCTGGTTGGATTTTAAAAGTGCCCCCAAGTCTCTTGAATGAATATATTCGGCCACATTTTTTCAGGATGAGCTCACATGAAGTCTCAGCAAACTTCATCTTGAATTTTGTAATCTGCTCATTGTGTGGGGCATCCGCTTTAGATAAAGCCCAGTGGTTTCATCCTCTAGCTATGCTGGTCGCAGGTCACAGCAATTATGGGCAAATGTCAATTTCTAAGTCGGCTGCTGTCGGTTAAATTGTACATGGTCTGAAATAACAGCAGGGCGCCAGCTCTGTCCCTGGGGTGGGGACCCACACATAGAGAGCCTGTGCCGCCACAGAGAGGAAGGCGCTGCCTGACGGGCGCTGACACTGGACACCTCTGTCAGCTGCGGCGTTGGAGGAGTCTGTAGTCCCTTTGGGCCAGGGGCCAACGCAGCCACTTCTGCCGTGTGTTCTCACTCAAAACTTCCCTGGAAAGGCCCAGTTTCAGAATTCATGAATAGTGCATGGATTTGTTTTCTGAGGTTTCCATAACAAACTACCACAGACTGGCTGGTTTAAACAACAGAAATGTATTGTCTCGCAGGCTGGAAGCCCAAGGTCATGGTGTTGGCAGGGTTGGTTCCTTCTGAGGGCTGTGAGGGAAGGGTCTGTTCCAGGCCTCGTCCTTGCCTTGTAGGTGGCCATCTTTTCTCCACGTCTCTTCACATCGTCTTCCCTCTATGAGTGTCTGTCTCGGTGTTCAAATTTCCCCTTTTTATACAGACACGAGTCACATTAGATTCAGGCCCACCCTCATAACCTCATTTTAACTTAATTACTTCTGTAAAGGTGCTGTCTCCAAATGGTCGCATTCTGGGGTGCTGAGGGTTAGGACTCCAACACGTCTTTTTGAGGGGATACAGTTCAACCCATAATGGACCATAATTAAAATGGAATCTAATAATAAAAATCTTTATTGAACATTTATACTCTGAGCTTGGCATTGCTCTGAGTGCCTTATGTTAATTAATTTATTTAATGCTCACAACCCTATGAAGTCAGTACCACTATTATCCAAATTTTATGACTGAGCAAATTGAGTCCACGACAAGGATAAGTAACTTGCCCAAGGTCACACTGCCAGTAAGAGCAAAGCCAGGATTCAAAAGCAGGCAGTCTAATTCCAGAGCAGATATCGTTCACAACTAATCTACATAGCCTCTACTTTCTAGGGTTCAACTTAGAGAATATTTCGATGTTTGTGGCAGCCATGAGAATGTGGCTCAGAGACTTCCAACTATGGGGCAACTTAACCAACCAAGGGCCCCAGTTCCTGTGCTTTGAAATCCATCGCCACGTTTTCACTGAAGCCAGGCTTCCCTCTGGCAGCTCCCAGGAGGTGCCCAGCACTGAGGCAGGGAAGGTAGGAGACTTCTATCCCTGGGGGCTGCCCTACCATCCTTGCCATACCGTCCTTCCACTGCAAGGATGCTTAACCCACCTTCTTCTCTTCCCTTTCCTCTCCCCTTTACTCTGGATCAGGCCTGCACCCCAGTGTCCTAATAAACCACTACACGTTTCATCCTGTCTTTACGTCAACATATTGGAGGTCCCAGACTAACACAATATTCTACTTAAACAAAAGCTTCAGAAAATATATAGGTTTAAATCTGATTAAAATTGATTCAGTTCATTAGTGTTTTGGAAACCATAACACTAAAAAAATCTATTTTTCACCAAATGTGGTTAGTGATGCTGTAGATGCATTTTGTTCAGTGCTCAGGAAATTAATGTAGTTCATACCTGTTTCAAGGCTGCTTCTTTCTGCCATTGCTCAACACGCAGAGCTCCCAGAGCCTAGCACGTAACAAGCCTCAGCCACTGATGACTGACAGACTGACTGAAGCAATGGAGGACACTTTTCTCCTCTGATATTCTCTAAAATTAGGCTGGCTGGAGGAGGGAGGCGGGTTGTCTGATGGAGCGAGAGGGCAGGAGAAAGCAGACGAGGCTGCCAATGGGGTCCTGGTCACAAGAGCATCACCCGGACGAGCGCATGACCCTTCGTGAAAGCCAAGTGCTACCCAGATGAGTCTGGTTGCCATGAGACACCACACTCAGAGAGATGGCACAGACCCTCATGGGATCCAGAATGGGATGAGTCATGTCTGGGAGGCAGCGACACTGGTCTCTGGGTGACTATTAACCTGGTGGGTTATATTATTAAAATAAACAGTGACACCCCTTTCCTCTTTTCCTTTACCACTTGGACCATCTACCTTGGTAGTAAACTCCTAAAGCTGGACTAGGGACTTTAATCCTAGGCTTTAATTCCTACCAATAGTTAGCTAGTTAGCTGTCTAGTGGGCATTTAACCTCTCTGGGCCTCAGACCCATTTATTGTAATTAAACTGAACTGAATTACAAAATGAGGCAATTGGGATGAAAGATCTCTAAAGTCCTTATCTATGCTAAGATTCTCTGAAACGCTCATCTTGGCATGAACACCAATCAGCCTAGAATAAATTTGCAGGGTATCCCAACAGGATAGAAAACTCCTTCCAGGTGTGGGACATTTCTGCTGTTTTCCTTGCAAGAAAAGCTACACAGTGACTCCCTCACTCTCTGGAGTATTCTGACCATAGACTGGGGTATTTGACCAAGGGAAGTGAAGGCATATCTGACTTCTTTACCAGCTTAGTGGCTCTCACCTTGCCAGTTGGCTATGCTAATCCAGGTGCTTACCATAAACATTGTTTATTTTTTTTTATTTCAGGAGGAACAGCTTGACCCATGGTATATCTGAATCTCTATACTCTGTTATCATGATGTCCTGCTGAATCTGCCTCTGTGGTTAAAAAACAATGCCAGCAGTGACATTTTAAGTTCAGGAGACCATCTTGGGAATTTTTTAAGCAGGGCACAAAGCTGACGGAGACGGGCTGCCCCGACCAGCGGGAATATATGTGGGGCAGCTTTGATGTGACGGTGGGGTAGGGTTGCTGATAGGGTCTGCTAATAATCCAGCAAGGTGATGTCATTCTTGGCAGGGCCCAGAAAGAGAAGCAAGAGGCCAACAGCTCTCCTTGGCTGATAAAGCCCCTTCAGGGTTCTTCGACTTTGCTGTTGCCGAGCAGATGGGATCGGAAAGTTCTGTGAGCCTAGCTGAGCTGCCTCACCTCCTGGGGATGGAAGTTTTTGTCAAGAAACCTTGGGTCACTAGCTGGTTTACATAAATCCCTCAGAAAGGTTTACATTGCCTTTGAAAATACTCCCTGGAATAGAGATTTATAATAGAGCTAGGAGATAATTAATTCCTGGGGATGTAGTCCTCTGTGCTAGAATCGCTTCCCTCTGTAGGGGAGAGACTGAAGCTCTCGAAACCCTCGAGTCTCTCCTGATGTCGGATGGCCAAGGAAGGGGAAGGAGCAGGCCTCAGGGAGGAGAAGAGGAAACCTCAGGATACTTTTGATTCCAGAATTAGAAAGCAAAACCTATGCTATTTAATATGATGCGTCTTTTTTTTTCTTTTAATTTCCTGAATTTTGTTTAAGGCAAGGACCCAAGGAATCCTCGTGTTTCCAGGTGGAGAGACTATTTGGCAGTTTTCCCCCAACACAGTCTGGTCCTGGTGGCATGTGCCTCCGTAGTCAGCGGGCCTGTCCCCAGCTGGCCCGCCACCTCCTTGGTGCCTGGACCGCGACTCCCTGACCCTTTAGGACAGAGGCTCGGCCTGACATAGGAACCACATCGAGCCCTGTCTGCGCTTATTAGGGAAGCCCTGAGCAAAATTTGCTGCCTTGAGGCAAAGCATTCCCCACAAAAATGCAGGAGCTAGCCTGCAAGGAACTCAGTGAAAGCTGGGCTGCTTGACCAGGGCATTCCAAGTTGTTGGACTTTCTTCAAGGGGTGGTAGTCTCTGTGTTGGCTTGAAAAAGTACATTTTTGCCAAGTTGCCCAGGAATATAGGCCTTTGTACAATGGAAAAAATACATTATTTTTAGAACCATTGGGGATCAGGAACTTTCATGTGGCTGGTAATATTCTTAGTGATGGTTCTGCAGAAATTTTGCAAATAAGTGTATTTCTTGATTTATGGAATAGATACCATCTATTAGGCATGGAAAGAGAGCAAATGTTGGTAAAGCAGATGATATTTTCCAGTTCACTTTTATGATAATCGGGGCTCTGTTGCCATGGAAAAAAATCCATCAGTATGCTGAGTTGGAAACATTTGGGAAGAAGGCTAATGATTATTTCCAATCCCATAGAGAGCAACATTCATCCATTCTGCAAATACTTATGGGGAGACTACTATGTGCCACACAGAATTCCAGAAGCAAAGGATAGAGCAGTGAACAAAGCAAACACAAATCTCTACTCTCACAGAGCACATTCTGAGAGGGGAACACAGCAGTAAAAAAAAAAAAAAATAGGTAATATACAGAATATATCAAATGGTGATAAACACTATGGGAAAAAGGAAAGCAGGAAAGGTGGTTAGGGAGAGCCAAGGTGGATGTGGGAGTGGACAGAGAAGACTTTGCTGAGACAGTGATATTCCAACAAGGACCTGAAGGAAGGGAGGTAGGTTGCCACGAGGATGCTGGAGATATCATCCAGGCAGAGGTAGCAGCAAGTGCAAAAGCCCAGTGGCAGAAGCCTGGTGTGGTGGAGAAATGGTAAAGGCCACTGTGGCTGTGTTGTGGTGAACAAGGAGGAGAGACGTGGAGGAGAGGTCAGAGGCAGCAGGACATCAGGTTGTACGGGCCCCGTAGGGCCAGTTGCCACTTGTTTCTAAGACTTTTTGACACATACGTCCTTAACTTGCCATCCTAAAGGCTCACCTCCTCTTCTGAGCCATTGCTGACTTCTCTGGCCACACTCATTGCTGAAGCCCCTTCCTGGCACCTCAAACACTCATTGCCTCTTCAGTCTTCTGGTACCACTATGATGGTTAATTTTTCTGTCAATTTGACTGAGCTAAAGGATGCCCAGATGACTGTTAAAACATATTTCTGGGTGTGCATGTGAGGATGTTTCTGGAAGAGATTAGTATTTGAATCAGTAGACTGAGTAAAGAAAATCCACACTCACCAACGTAGGTAGGCACCATCCAATCCATTGAGGGCCTGAATAGAAAAGGCAAATTCTCCTCTCTTCTTGAGCTGGGACATTCATCTTTCCTTCCCTTGGACATAGGAGCTCCTGGTTCTTGGGATTTTAGACTGCAGATTTAAATTAGTAGTTTTTCTCGTTCTCCAGTTTGTAGACAACATATCATGGGGCTTCTTTTATAATCACATGAGCCAATTTCCATAATAAATCTCCTCATATGTATCCATATATATTCTAATGGTTCTGTTTCCCCTAATACAACAGCCATGTTGCATTGCATAATTTCCTACGTATGTCTTCACTTCCCATCAAGATCTTGCTTGATCAGGGTAAAGCCTTATGTAACCTTTTTCCTTGTTTTCTACAACAATTGGCATCATGTTAGACACTTAGCAAATACAAGGTAAATGCTTGTTACATAGAGACTCCAACTCTGTATTTAGAGCTTCAAGAACTTTATTAGCTTTTATTTCTTTTGTCTGAGTCTGAGGGAGAATACTGTTAGGGATAGTTTAATCTTGTCTATTAATTGATAGTCTCCTTTTAAGTACAATGATCTAATACAAGAAATATTTCAGCCCCAAATTCCAGTATTACAGAGTTTCAAAGTTGGCTACATCTGCCCTACTTTATTTAGTTTACAATTGGAAAATAGTGCAAGTTTTAGCAAATAATTATCAATTTGTTCTTTGCTTAAAATATAGATATTTTTAGCTTACAAGTAGCTTTCAAACCATAATGATGTGATATTCTAAAATTCTTAGATACTGGCTCTTAGTTTAGTGCAAGATGGGCAACTTTTCTGAAAGGAGTGTCAGCCTATGTACTTAGATCTCTTGGTGAGGTTCCCAAAGGTAGTCATCTCACTCTGTTCTGGATTTCCCCATTGTCTAGAGACACAGAAGGGGCCCAATAAATGCCACTGTGCAAATTTATATTTACATTTATAGATGAGAAAGTCATAATTCAAGGAGGTTGTAATTTGCTGGAGGTCACAAGATAATTAGTGGCAGATTTGGGACTAAAACCCTTTTTTTTTCTGACAAAGTTGGTTTGAGTCAGTGCTCACAGATTTATTGCCAGCAATCAGCATTTTGGAACCCATAGTGGGAGATAAAACGTTGTATCCAAACAACACAGGCTCTTTATTTTGCACTTTGTGAACTTGTCACATAACTCTGAGGGCACAAATGGGGCAGCTTCTTCAGTCCTTGTCTGGTGGAGGTAGAAAGATGTGGGGATCCTGAGCAGAGAGCAAGGGAAGGGATCCTGGATCAGAGCTGGCCCTGGGAGAGCACAGTAACGGCAGTGTTAGGGTGTGGAATTTCCACATGAGATGAGAAAGATTTCTCACGCAGTGATTAGGATACACACAAGTAAACGTTTATTTATTTTCCCGAGAAAGAAAGAAAGGGAGAGAGAGAGAATGATGAGGGGAGAGAGAGAGAGAGGCCACGGCACCAAAGAAAAAGTGGAAGGTAGTGCCAGGCCCTGAGAAGAAGTGGCTCATGTTTTTAAAAGGTAAAAATGGCTTTTTTTCCATCTGTTTTAACTGAGTGAAAACAGAAGTGGCAGCGAAGTCATTGCAGGTGTTCTTTAGTTCTTTCTCTGTGAGGCTAGGTTATCTGAGTCCTTGGCATCTGGTGCTGGGGAGAACTGAAGTGGGAAGCTCGCACCCCTACTGTCCACTCAGGGCTCTTCAATACTATAAACATCTCTTAGAGATAATGAATTAGGCCACAGGTGTTTAAATTAAAACAAATGGCAGTTGTACTGTGAGTTTTTTCTTCAAAAGGGCAATTATGTGTTGTGAGTTTATTTTTAAAATTTGTTTTATTTTATTTTCCTCTGTTAGATAGGCTATTAATAAAACCACATTTTAGGCAGCTAAAGAGTGAGCCTGGGAGGAGGACAGTGACAGGGGCACATGCTATTTTTTTCTGGGGTCAAGATTATTGCCACACAGCTCACACTGTGAGGCTGGCAAGACAAACGCGTATATTCCATGTCCACCATAGCTTAATGAAACTTTGTGGTTATGGGCAATGAACACCTCAGCCCTCCCTAGCTAGAGCTTAGATCCAAGTTGAACAAGAGAGTAAATGGTTTTCTTGTAAAGTAACAGAACTCTGGCTTTTTTAGGTGGCAGCCTGAGTCCTATATTTTGCAAGTATTTGGATGAACAATGCTAGATGGTGGTATAATACCTGGATACAAATAAGGCATTTTTGTAGAAGCACAAGAGACTTCTGGCTACTGGGCACTAGGACAGCACCAATACTGCTGAGTCAGGAGTCAGGAGGAGAGATGAGTGGTGAGAACATTCCAGAAAATGATTCCAAGTGCAGTCCAGGCCTGGGAAAGAAGCCCTGCAAACTAGTCTTTAACTAAAGATGGGCAGGTGAATGGGAAAGAGGAGATTGTCATCTTGGCATGGCTTCCTCCTCACCCAGGAATGGCAAATGGCAAGACTAGGAGGTTTCATGTCAGGGTGGTGGGTTCAGCCTGCCACATCCAGCTCCCACCCTCACAAACCAATGCCTTGTCTTTGGCTGTATCCTTTAGGAGAACATGAATCTGGAGAGGTGAGTTCCAGCCTTGACTCTGGTGATCTTTTATGGCCTTAGGCAAGCTTCTGACTTCTCTTGCCTTCCATTTTGTACAAGGAGATTGTTTACCAAATGATTTCTAAGATCTTTTATCCAAACACTTGATGATTCTCTTACCTTCTTCCCTAGGGTCACCAATATTGGTTTCCTAAAGACGAAGTTTGATGGAGAGGAGTAAGAAAGGATGGGGTCATTTTGGAACAGCTGGGTGGGAGGCCAAGGAGTGGGTCTTTGTGCAACTTCAGCATCTGTCTGACATAGCACAGGTTTGATCAAGTAATTTCTTTGGTATCTTTTTTTTTAGATCTAGTACCATTGGGGAAAGAAATATGGGAAAGAGATCCAAGCCATGTTGGGGAATGAAGAGTCCCTTTATATTTTTGCCACTAATTAAAACCTACATCTATAACATTTTCGTGTCCTTGCACGCTAACTCAGGTCTCCAATTCTCACATCATTGCCCAGTCTAAAGTTTCCCAATCTGTCACCCCTATTGCAAGGATGAGTGAGCTACGTGCTCAGACAGCTGAAATTATTTTACCCAAGCTTACAAATAGTGCCCACTCTTTTACTCAGAAACCACAATCAAACAAAAGCAATCCAGAATGATCGAAAGGCAAACATACTGGTGGAAAAAGTAATGACACCCTCCTTAAATAGCCTTTTTGAAACCTCTTCAGCTTATAAATAGTGACTAATTTAACTCCATAAAGATAAATTGGCTCTAGGTCAGATCATTTGTGTCTGCTTGTGGGAAGATGAATTGCATAATAGATCCAGCCAAATATCGTAGCCTAAATATTGGCCCCATTAGAACTGTTGAGCTGAATTTTTCAGAACACAATTCATAACATTCCCCCTCCTCCTCCTGATTCTTTTGCTGCCTATGACGTGTCCTTTTTTCTGTTTCTTAAGCTCCAGACAGGAGCCCCCAGGGCGACCTAACCCTCTCTGACATATGCAGTTTTCTGATTTATGGGAATTGTGAGAGATTATTGTACTTTATCTGCATGAAGGTCCTCACTGAAAACCTCACAAAGACCACAAACGCGGACACTTGTCTGCTGCAGCCGGACCTCCTGGCCTTAGAAAGAGCCATTTGGCATGCAGACAGCAGGCTGGGCATACCTTGAACTCTTTGGGCTTGCTTTTGCTAGAAAACTTTTACGGATTAAGGAGCTTCTCTGGGTTCTGTGTAGAGGTTCCCTGTAAACATTTGCTCAGTCTGTGAGTGGTAAACATTTTCAAGCCTCTTAGAGTGGAGCACTGGGGAACTGAGCAGAGAGTTCATGGGACGATGCAGCGGATTACTGTTAGCAGCTCCAGTTGCTACCAGTGCAACACCTTTTAAGGCTGGAGTCATAGCAAGTAAAGGCTCAGACAGAGACCTAACGAGTGTGTATAGGCGTGAATATGCTTCCTTGGATGAAATGTTGGTTCTCAACTGGCAACTTCTGCCTTATGGAGAGAGATGAGGAAAGAGAGACTCTCCTCCTCAGTCTTCCTTTGTTGTCTTGCCATTTCCCTGCTAAGCCTAGAGAGTGGAGGGAGGTAAGAAAGCAGGATGGGGCAGTGGTTAAGAGCTCACACTGTGAGGCTGGCAAGACAAACACATATGTTCCACGTCCACCGTAGCTTAACGAGCCTTTGTGGTTACGGGCAATGAACACCCCGGCCCTCCCTGGCTAGAGCCTAGATCCAAGTCGAACAAGAGAGTTACTGTTTTTCTTGCTAAAGTGACAGAACTTTTCCGGGTGGAGAGTTACTGTTTTTCTTGCTAAAGTGACAGAACTTTTCCGGGTGGCAGCCCGGAAAAGTAAACTGAGGGGTCCAGGACAGGTGACAAAGTAGGATGAAGAAGAGCGTTCTCGGAGGGGAAGGGCTTTAGGACAAGGAGGTTAAGCTAAAAAGTAGGATGTTTCACACAGTGTCTCTTGTTAGATGTTTGACTCTTTTCTCTTTTGCGAACTTTTTTTCTGCATTGTCATTCCCTTCATTACTCCCCAGAACTTTAGTGTGTGTCTGCTTTTCACGACACCTTATTTAGTGGAGTCTTTGCGGGAGAAAGGAAGAGAAGCAGTGTCTAGAGTTGGCAAAAGTGGTACCAAATGGGGGTGGCAGATACAGGAGCTAAGAATGGTGCCCGGGAGCCGGGAGACAGCAGAGAAGAGGTCGTGAGCCATCTCCAGACTGAATGGGACACCAACCCCCCTCTAAAGAGAACACTGGAGCAAAGAAGTAGGGGTGATGGGGGTCTGGGCTGCCCACAGAATCTCAGGTGGGGAAGATCAAGCCACTTTATTTGAACATTAAGAGTGTGATCTCTGAGGCCTAGGAGACTTGGATGTTATCCAGAAGGCAGACATTTGGGCTATATTATTAGCATAGGACCTGGGGATTAGGTATCCTTAGAGCTTTTCCCCTCAGGCTCTGGGCAAAAGGTTATAGAACTTCCTTGAATCTCTTTCATGCCTGTTTGAGTAAGGACTAGGGCCTCTGGGATACATGTAGCTTTTGAAGGTCTTCAGGAGCAGTCACACTGCTGGAAGTCCACCGTGAGCTGTCTCCGGCCATCCCCTCTTCAGCCGCCTCCAACTACTCAACCACCATCATCTCTTCCTCCAGCCACTGTGGTCAAACATGATGCCAGAACATGTTAAGCGGAGCCAATCCTGAGTCGATGCCAGCAGTATACAGTGCGTCCCAGAGAACCACTGTCCCCACGTCCTGGTCCAGCTCCCAAGGTCGTCTGTGGCATTTGGCAGCTCCAGTCATTTCCTACTCCATGTCTGCACTTCCTAAGACAAAGCACGAAATGGATCAAGGGGTTTGCAGCCAAACTAACCAGCTCGCTTAGGGAGAGCTTGCTTCTGCAGCCGTACCCGTGTTATTCTGGCCGCTTCACGCGAGGAGACAAAGTCCAGCACCTGGGACCTCTGGAAGCTGTTTCCCAGGTTCTATTCGCAGTCGTCTTTGGGAGGTAGGGATAGTTAGAAATTGCCAGGGCAACAGAACTTCTGCACCCTTGTCCTCCGATCCTCAGCAGCCAGGGTCAGGGGGAATGTGGGAGGGCTCGGGGGTCGCCAGGAGCTTCTCTTCTCTCTGCATTCCCTGGGCCTGGATCTGCATTGAGAACACGTGGGAACTGCCAAGAGAAGAGGGCTGCGTGCAGTCACCCAGAGGGAAAATCAAGACCATCTGGAACGGCCGGGCGCAGTGGCTCACGCCTGTAATCCTAGCACTCTGGGAGGCCGAGGCGGGTGGATCACTCGAGGTCAGGAGTTCGAGACCAGCCTGAGCAAGAGCGAGACCCCATCTCTACTAAAAATAGAAAGAAATTATCTGGCCAACTAAAAATATATATAGAAAAAATTAGCTGGGCATGGTGGCGCATGCCTGTAGTCCCAGCTACTCGCGAGGCTAAGGCAGGAGGATCGCTTGAGCCCAGGAGTTTGAGGTTGCTGTGAGCTATGATGACACCACGGCACTCACTCTAGCCCGGG
This sequence comes from Varecia variegata, assembly GCA_028533085.1. Classification (NCBI taxonomy): domain Eukaryota; kingdom Metazoa; phylum Chordata; class Mammalia; order Primates; family Lemuridae; genus Varecia; species Varecia variegata. Next base: position 132,358,921 of record CM052439.1, read on the forward strand.
CAACAAAGCAAGACTCTGTCTCAAAAAAAAAAAAAAAAAAAAAAAGACCATGTGGAGCAACTGTTTGGTCTGAATGGTTACTATACAGGACTCACCTCTAAGGAGCTCCAGGTTACTTGACTTAAAATGGACAATAAGCCTATAAACTGCAGACTCATTGAAGGTGTAGACAAGCACTGACAAAGGTCTTCTCCTATTCTTCCTTCTGCTTTTTTATCTTTATACAGACAGTCCCCGGGTTACAGATGACCCAACTTAACAGCCTTCTGTACTTACAAACAGGCTCCCAAGGCTCCCCATAAGGGTAATTTATAATTAAATAATTAAATTAATAATTCAGGAACTAGTTTCTTTGCACATGTAAACAAACCCGCATGGCATAAGCGGTCCATTGGTACAGCGTCTTTACGCTAGTGGCTGGTCTTGTTTACATGGTCACTTACGCACAGCATCACTTTCGTCTTAACTTTGTCATTTGATTTTGTGAGTCCGTGTTTGCCCTGTGACCATGCGTCCAAAGCGAAAGTCCACTGCAAGGCCAGGTGAGCCTGCAGTGAACAGAAAGGTGATTACAATGGAAGCGAAAGCAGAAATAGTTAAGCGTTCGGAGAAAGGCCAGATGCCATCACTCACTGGAAAAGTATTAGGCCTCCGTCACTTGAATATTGGAATGATTATCAATATTAAGGATAAAGTGAGAATATGGAGCATATGAAAGGTAGTGCTCCAATGAAACCAATGTAGTGGATTACTTATGGAAATGGGAAGGTTATTATTGATTTGGTTAGAAGATCGAAATATGCATAACGTTCCTATTATCCTAGGAATTAAAAGAAAGAGCACAATAGTTTCTGTAACTTATTATCACAGTACAGGAGTATTATTAATATTATTACAGTATTATACTGCATTATTATTACCACATATGAGCCATTATAATATTATTATTATTATTACTGAATCTGCACTGTTCATCAGGGATCTGAGTTACATATGAATCCAACCTAAAGATCTTCTCAGGGACATATCTCATCTGTGACCCGGGGGTGGCTGTACATCAAAACATAGTGCCATTATCTTCTTCCAAAATTTCATGATAGATGAAAAATAGAGAAAAAAAATAGTGCCATTACCTATGAAACAAAAGCAACTTCTCTATAGTCCTTAGCTTACCTGATTGACACCCAAATTGGCTGTTTTGCAAATTTACTTGAAAATTTGCGTTCTCTTTCCTGACTTTTCTATAGGGATAGTGTTACAACAGGGCTATTCAAGGCAGAGTTACCCCTTCAAAATGGGTCCAGAAAAGAGGCATCCATTTTCATTTTTAATAATTACATGATGGAAACTTAAAAAAAGGATATGTAAGAAAGACTCCTAGGAAAGTTCTAGAACAAGCTGATGAACGAGCAGCATCGGTAGAGCCCTATGATATCATGCCATGGGCTCCAGTCACCCTGTTAATGTTTTGAAATGTGTTTGCACAAAATATGACACACATGGGCTGTCAGCTGGGGGAGTGGATATCTTTTTGTCATTGGCAATACATTTTTTTAGCCATGGTTATAGTTAAAATCAAAGTTCCACCCAAAATGTGAAATTATCTTAACTTCTCTCATACTCAGCATCTCATCCATCAACAGACTCTGTACTCTTTGTGTTCAGAACATCCCAGTCACCATCGTGGGTAGGAGGACTTTGCAAAAACCTTCCTGCCTCCACGTTGGCATCTCTTCAGTTGATTCTCAACAGGAGCCAGAAGAAACTTTGGAAAAAAGTTAGACCATGTCACTCTTCTGTTCAGATCCCCATAATAGCTTCCTATCTCACTTGGAATAAAGTCCAGAGTCCTTAGCAGGGCCCACAAGGCCCAGCTAACTCTCTGAGCCTGTCTCCCACTACTTTCTCGTCTTTCACTCTGCTCTGGCCTCACTGGCTTCCTTGCTAGTCCTTGAACAAAAGCAAGTCTGCACCCCAGGGCCTTTGCACTTGCCATGCTCCTCACTAGAACGTTAGAAATCTCTCTTCTCACAACTTGATCCCTTTTTCCTTATAGTCTCCTAAGAAATGCTGTCTTGTCACCGAGGCCTTGGATACCCCCAATCACTCCCTATCCCTCCCTAGCCCTGCTTTAGTTTTCCTCATGTTGTTTATCTATATGACACGTTACATACGAATCTGTTCATCTGATTGTTGTCAGCCTTTCTGTGTCAGCAGGGACTTGCTTTTGTTCACTACAGTATCCTCAGTACCTGAAACAACTCCTGGCACATGGCTGGGGCTCGCTAAATATTTATTGAACGGATGAAGGAATTCCTGAGCCCTAATGTATCACCGGCTGGCAACAATGCCCAACAAGGCTGGAGGTGAGGATGGGGACGTCGGTGAGAAGAAATTATCGAGATGGTCAAGGGCTTTTAGAGAATAAGCAAATGTAGAAGAAATGTATTGAAAAATTAACGGAAAGGAAAATAAGCAGAAACTGATCCTGGATAGCACTTGCCTGTTCGCTGAGCCACAGCCAGGCCAGATTTGTTCCCTTCGGTTGCTGAAATCTGGTTCTTGTCACAAACCAACCTAGACATCTATTTTGATACACATATTGTATGTCTCTTGGCATGCAGAGGACTCATATCATTTACCAGATTTATTGAAATGATGGAAAGTGGTGTGAAATGCCTCCTACCATATGGGAAAAGAGGTGAAAATGCTGACATTTGGCTTTTAGCCAATTTCACAAAAGTTTAGAGTTTCAGACTTTTTTCCCCCCTCCTGGGTGTGGTGGCTCTCTCTTATCAAGCTTCTAGTCTCTGAGTAGCCGTAAAGACATGTCTGTGCATCTGGTGGTGTTTTAACATTCAAAGAACCATATTCTGATGTGTGCAAAACTAACATTTTAGCCCAGCTGTTGCAAGAAGAATTGAAAAGGCTTTCTTTGCCCTGCTAATTGTCTGTCTTCCCGTATTTCACTTTAGTGAGCTTTGGTGAGCTATGAGGATGCTTGGAGAAAATGGACCCATTTGATATATTAATACGAATCATTGAGCCCCACCATGTGCCAAGCCTGCGCCCGGCATGGGGAGTATGGTCAGAACAGTCTCTGGCTCCACCGCTCACCTGTTGTGTAGCCTTAGGCAAGTCACGTGACTGCTCTAAGCCTCACCGCCCACTCTGCTACCCCTGTGTGCCAGCCACCATCATCTCACCCGAACTCCTGCAGGAGCCTCCTGGCTGGTCTCTTGGCCTCCTAGTTTCCTCACTGTAAGTGGAGACCAAATAGGACCTTCTACGAAGGGTTGGAAAGATTAGATGAGATGGTCCATTAACGTGCTTTAGCATGGCGCCAGCACAGAAATAAATTCCCAGTAAAATTTTACTGGAGATTATCATTGCTTTTCATTATGACTATAGCTCATGGTCCAGGGGGCCTCTTTTATTGGGAGTTGAAAGATCTTTTCCCCTTAGATGTACTTCTTTTCTGGATTCTATTTTTTATTTAAGTGAGTCATTTTGGCCAGGGAGCTAGTCCTTCAAAACCACATATTATGTACATTTTTAGATGGTGCTTGTACCTAAAGGCCCCCTGGCAGGGATAGCGTGCCCAGTGTCAGGCAATTGCCCTACAATACACAAACACGGCTTTTGGTGTTACCGAATCAAAAACATCTTTATTTTCAAATTATCTTACAAATACTGTCATGAGGTCAGATCAACAGAAATAAACAACTCCTCCTCAAACCCATACATATCTCGCCTTCAGCTCCCAAATGTAGCTTACGTATTCATGCAGTAGATGTGGTCCCAGCCATCAGGGAATTTATGTTCAAGTAGAAATGACAGCCAGTAAACAAGTACGCGTGTATGTTGTGTGCATGTCTGTATGTGATTAATGCTAGGCAGGAAAAGAACTTAGTGAACAAATTTCATTTTTCAAGAGGACTCAGCACATTTCAGTTGTGCTAACCTGGGATTAGACCATCTTCCAAAACTTACCACACACATTTCCATCACACCAGGTAAAGTGTTAGAGTTTCTTCAGAGATGGCCCCCTTAAAATACCCACTCTGATCCCTTAAATATGCAAAAGCTCACAAGACTGGAGCTAAGATTCCAGCTATAATCCTCACCCTCCCAAATGAAGTAGGAAAGAAATACATTAGTTCTTTTTTTGGAAAAATGTTTATTGAGCACCTACGATGTGCAAAACATCCGTGGTTTTGCTCCCACAATGGGCGCATCTGTGTGGATACAGCTTGTACTCCAGAAAGGGGTGAGCACCAGTCCGTTTCTGACAAGCTTTCCAAATGCTAATTGTACACATGGTTTCTATTCCTTCGCTCATCTGTCCTCATGTGGTGTTTCACTTTTGTTTACTATCTGGCAGATACGTCCAGCATTCTTCTGCTTGCAGTGGTAACTGTGTACAGAAGGAAAATGCCCTTGTTAGCATGTAACAAGAGTCTGTAATTTTTCCAGAAAAGAATTTTGTTAATGTTCAGATGAATGTTATAAGTAATTAGAACCATATACTCAGCACTGAACTAAATTGACTAAAGTTTGCAGAAGGTAATTGTTTATGAAGAATAATGCAGTTTGGCCTCATTTGCACAGATAGCATCAATGGGTGATAGGGTTTTCCATGTATGTGTTGTTGCGTTATCCTAAGACTTCAGGTCCAAACTATTCGTCTTAACTATTTTTGATAAAATGATTTTCAAGAGCAATGGCAAGCAATACGTCATATTGCTTGCCATTTTATATCTAATGACTGAACATATTTCAACCTCTTCTTGATGACTCAGATTCATCACCACGAGCATGAATAATTTTGCTGGGCTAGGGATGAGCAATGACACCAGGACCTGTTGAGTTATGAGCTGTGCTGGGAAAATTCCGAGGTGTATGGTCTGAGGATCTTAGATTTATCGAGCCTTTACAATTTTTCTAATTCTTCCCTAAACTTCAGGCTTTTACTTGTTACTATCTTGTGTTGGTCTCTAAGCACCTTTCCCCACCCTCGGCCTTTCATTCAGGGACTATGTTTTGAGTATTTGTTGTGTGTGGGGCTGGCTTCTACATGCAGAGGAGACAGTTCAGTGGGGACCACAGCAGCGAGGACCTGCACGCAGGGGGCACACCAGCTGGTGGGAGGGTTGAACAGTAGGCAAGCACAATTAAGCAAGATCGTCCTCATTTGCTTTGGTCTGGGAGAGTGAATAATCACACTTAGGAGGGTTATGGATAAACAGGACCCAAGGACATTGTATGACCTTAGTCCATTTCTGTTCACTCCTCAGTGATTCCCAAGCAGTGGAATTGTTGGCTTCATGGCTTTTCAAAAATGTGGAGCTTTGCTATTCCCGCAAAATACTGAGCATAATATTGAAAATGGCTCAATGTCACCAGAACCAAATGACCCTTTGCCTGCAACTTAAAATTGAGGGCAATAGGGCATCTGAGAGGCTAGAGATTCCAAATTCACACCTCTAGTCTTGATTTGCTTTTGTCCCCAGATGTGTGTATCTAACTGCCACAGCCACCTCTCCACACGGATGTCTCATGGCATCTGACATGTAACTTTGGATTCCACCCCCATCATTATCTTCACCTTCCCAATCTTGGCAAATAGCACTATAATCTTCCCCAAATCAAGAAATTATTCCCAAGTTCTCTCTTTTTCTCATCTCCTGCTGTCCCAGCCCTACCCCACATCCAATTCATCAACTGAGCCTGTGGATTTTTTTCTAAAATACATCTCCCAAGTCTGAGTCAGATCATGATTTTCCCCTGCTTGAAATCTATTTGTGGCCTTGTTTTGCTCTTACGAGAACAATCTCAGATTCCAAGAGTGGTTTCCAGGCCTGATATGATTCGTCTCCTGTTGAAGGTTTTATTTTTTCTCTCCTTCTGTGTCCTCTCTCCTGCTGTGTTCCAATCACACCTGCCTTCTTTCCACTATTCTCCACTCACGTCTTTGGCCAATGCACTCTATTTCCTCTGCTGGGATTGCTCTGCCCGACCAAACGGCTGCTTCCTTCCTGTTATCACTGAGCTCTTGGCTTCCGTGTCACGTCCTGTCCTTTAGATGCGCCCTATGCCAGTCCCTCTTGCACTGTGCATTGGGATCCCTGCAGATCCTGAGTCAGTAAGTATAGGTGGGACCTGAGATTCTGCTTGTCTAACAATGTCCCGGGTGAAGATCTATGCTGCTGTTCTTCAGACCACAATGAATCCCAGTAGGCAACCAATAAATATTCATTTTTGAATATGTTTTCTGCTGTTCTCAGCCCTCAGGGATATGAAAAAGCCAAGTTTTCAGCTTTGGGTGAGAGCAAGCTGGCTGGAATTGGAAGGTATTTCTGACTTATGCATTAAGAGAGTTGATGAGGCAGTTTCCTCTACCAAAATGTCCAAAGAATAATAACATAATGTATTTGCAAAGACTGATAACTCAATCAGTTATGGTTTTTGAGTGGAATTTTGTTTGTTTTCTAAGCTTTCCTGATGTAGAGTTTACATCATTCCTTGAAGCAAAGCTTTCCAAATACAGCACTAAATGAAACTGAAAGGAACCACTGCCTCCCAGCCAGCTCCTTATTTACCGTAGATACTTTCCCCGTAAAAACAACAAGCAACAGACTCTCAGGACAGAGGGGCTATGCCAGAGAGAGTTCAGACACTGCAATTTGAGATTCTTCCCCAGCTTTCTGTTTTGTAAATTTGCATGTAAAAATAAGCGCAGACTGCAACTGGTGATACAACTTTCTTTATGAATGAAACAGGGACCATCCCTTCATTTTATGAGATATCTTTGCAATATTGTCACAATCAACCAATCAACCAACACATGCTTGATATGTGCCTACTATAAGCAGGATATTTTGTGCAGGAACTTTAAGACATGGCCACTGCCTTTTGAGGTTATTACAACTGAAGTGAAAGACACAAATATCCATAGAAAGTTGATAATGCAAAACAAATAGAATTCATAACTTACCATTTTGTAGGCTACGACCTAGAGCATTTGAACTCCTAAGGGTCCTTCTAAGTGTATGATATGCTACTCTGTGTTAGATAGTAAATGAATGATATAGACTAATGCATCTCGATCTTTAAGGTGTGAAGAATGCTTGTGTCAAAATACAGACTCAGATTGGGTCTGGGTGGGGCCCTAGCACTTGTATTTCTAACAGATTCCCAGGTGATGGCTGGTGGAATGAGGGCCACAATTTTGAGTTGTAATGGGATAGAAATACTATTCAAAGTATGGTCACCAAATTCCCAGGCCCCTCCCCAGACCTACTGAATCTGAATTCATGGGTATGGGGCTCCTGAATTTGTTTTAACAAATTCTGCAGGTAATTTTTATGCATACTAAAGATTGAGAAGCACTGGTATAGAGATTAAGTGTTATAGGGCCAGACGTGTTGCATTCCAGACACATGTCATTTTCCCCAGCAATTTGTTCCCAGGGTGCTATCAGGCCTTGGCCTTTTTCGGAGCTGTCAATTCAGTACCAAGTGGCTTGGCTTGACTTTCCCAACATAAGTGGGCAGAAGACTGGCTGGGAGCCCCAACTAGAGACTGACACACCCCAACATGTTGTTAGGCACAGACTGGATCAGGCCAGAAAGGAGCAGTGATTTTAACCAGATTGATGGCTATTCTTATCGTAATAGTCATAAAGAGCAGAGACTTTGTAATGGGTTTCACAGATGTGGACAT
>CM052439.1:132367145-132393040 GCA_028533085.1 Varecia variegata
AGTAGAAAAGAAGAGGGCACAGAAGTCTTGAGACAAATGTAGCTTGTTATTAGGAAGATGTACGACCTTAGGAAAGTTGATGCCTCATAAGAATGAAGTTTATCCGTCTGACAGATCACCATAATATCCTACCTCTCATCCTCCCTTCCAAGGCCACTGAGAGAATCGAATGAAAGAATAGTTTGCAAGTATTTTGAAAAGTTGAAAGTCTCGTACGATATGAGCTACAGCAGAGGCCAAGGTAATTTCCTTGTCTGGTGTAAGGTAGATCTGACCTTTCGAGGAAGATCAGGTACCAATCAATAAACTAGAAGTGAACTGATATGCTTTGAAAAAGAAGACTATTGTCTATAAACAGCACGTGCATTCTTGGTCTTATCTTCTTTAAGATACAACAAAACACAGTGGTTAAACTGCCAGATGGTAATCCAGGAAGCTGAAGGGCTGTGATGTTTGCAGTATCAGATGCTTAAGACGAAAGACACTTTATGGTACCACCACAGTAGCCCAAACCAGCACTAACCCAGTGAGTTATTTTGGTTTATTTGAACCCTGGCTTTTATGCTGTCTTAATTGGCTGCCTTTCCAGAACTTCACCATGTGCAAAAATCTTTTGTTTGAAATTGTTTATTGAATTATTTAAGGTATCAGAATCAGAGGGAGATAGCCCTGGAAATGATAAAGATTAGAAAGACAAGTCTTTGAACATGTTAGCCATTGATTCCTAGAGTTTGTGAAGGTGGGTTTATTAGACTCCAAATCCCCCCAATCAAGCCATGGATTATCTGGACAATCGGAAGACTGGTGGTGCATAGTACAAGAAGCATGTTTAACAGAAAGATGTTTCCACCTGGAAAAATGGCTCAGTTCCAGCCCTATTCCTTGTGGATTTGTTAATTGGATTTGTTCTTGCAGTTAAAGCAAATCAGCATATATTCTAGTTAGTGGTTTCAGGCACTGCAAAATTGGAATTCTGCTCAAGGAATGGTGGCCAAGAAATAAAAGCACTTTCTCAAGAGGTTTAGTCCTACTGGACTGAAAGAAAATTTACATGTTAAGCAGAGCCAGAAAGGATAGTGAAAGTTCTATATGTCTAAATTTCACGTTTTAGGATGGAAAATTCAGATGCAATGTATTTAAGCATTTCAACATATCCAAAACGTGTTGGGTTAGATGGCCCTTTGGAGAGAGTACATCCATACAAAGTTGTGTGGCTACAAATCCAGCAGCCCGTGTCCCACCTGAATACTATAGTCGCATAATCTTCGTCCATGAATCATAATGCTGTCTGACTTATTAGAAGATGGTGCTACTGGCATTGCCATTAGTGAGTGCAGGTGTGCTAAAAGAGCCCTGTAATCAAGAGTTCTTTTCACACTGGGTGTGTGAAGTTTGTTCTTCACCTTGCAGCTGCAGCTGTTATTGTATGGCAAGTGCAGCTGTTGGAATTAAAGTGTGACTGGGGCTGCATACTACTTGGGAGGAATCACCTGCCCCTCATGGGCCTGACAGGACCTGGGGGAGGTCCAGAACAAAGAAAGCATGAAGTAGGCAGCTTAGGTCTGCTGTTCTAGACCAGTGATCATACACTTAAAAGGACATGGGGATAAATGTAACATACAATCACAGATTGGATCCTAGGACAGAAAAAAAATGGCTTTTGTGGAAGAAATGATAAAATCCAAATAAAGTCTGCAATTTAGTTAGTAGTATTACACCAGCGTTAATTGCTTATTTTTGGCAAATGCACCATGGTTACGTAGGATGTAAACATTAGGGGAGCTGTATAAGGTACATGGAAAATCCCTGAACTATCTTTGCAATTTTCCTATAAATCTAAAATTACTCTAAAGTTTAATTGTTTTAAATAGTCTATAGCAGCTAGCATGTAATATGGAGGAATGACTTGGGCCAGTGTGGGCCAGTCATAAAGTGGTCAGCACTAGCCCAATCTAGCCAGTTGCTGCCATGTGGAAATGCAGGTCCTAGCTTTATAGGTTTTATGACTTTTTAAAAGAGTATCTATTAATAAAAATCTGTGTGTGTGTGATCCCAATTTTAAAACAGTGGCTTGAAAATTTTAAAAAGAGAATATAGCTGCTGTGTGAGTACCAAGTGGCTCATCCATATGACTTCTCTTCTGGACACCAGAGCAGCGAGTGTGCAAGAGAATCATCCTAAAAATGCAGATTCCTAGGTCCCAACCTTTAAGGTTATGATTAGGATCAAACCCAGGATTCTGCATTTTTAATAAGCCTCCTGGCTGCTTTTGAGTTAAGAGATTCACAAATTCCACTCTAAGAAACACTTCTTTAAAGAGATGATGTTCTTTTTCCTTTAATTCAACTTCTTATTCTTTCTCACATCATCAGCAATGCAACTTCAAGGCCAGTGTTAAAATACAGGTCCAGAACTGCACTGTTCGATACGGTAACCACTAGCCACATGTGGCTAGTGAGAAGCTGAAATGTGGGGCCCTGACGTGTAAAATACACACAGGATTTCAAAGGCAGCACAAATTTTTTTTATTATAAAAATTATTTATTTCTGCTCCTTTCATACATCTTATTACTCAGGAAACAGTCTTACATGTATCTCTGAAAAAAGGTATCATTGTACACTCTGTTTAAAGGCAAAGCACCACAGGTAAAGCTGACCAGCTGTCCAGGGTTCTCAGCTTATGGAAACTTGCTTCCTGATTTTACATTAATTTCTGAAAATCAGAAATGTCATCTCTAAAAAATGTTAAAGGGGTAAGATAGTACAAATTTTAAAATGTAAAATATCTTATTAAAAAATCTCAAAGCAACAAATGCTGGTGAGGATGTGGAGGGGGGACACTCTTACACTACTTGTGGGACTGCAAATTAGTGCAACCTCTGTGGAAAAGAATTTGGAGATACCTCAAAGAGCTACGAGTAGAACTACCATTCGATCCAGCAATAGCACTATTAGGCATCTACCCAAAGGAACAAAAGTCATTCTATAATAAAGACATCTGCACTCGAATGTTTACAGCAGCACAATTCACTATTGCAAGGATGTGGAAACAACCCAAGTTCCCGTCAATCCATGAGTGGATTAATAAAATATGGTGTATGTGTACAATGGAATACTACTCAATTATAAAAAACGATGGTGATGTAGCACCTCTTATATTTTCCTGGATAGAGCTTGAGCCCATCCTCCGAAGTGAGGTATCACAAGAATGGAAGAATAGGCACCACATGTATTTGGCATCAAACTGGCACTGACTGATCAACACTAAGGTGCTCACACAGTAGAAATCTTCTTTGGGGGTAGGGGATTGGGGTGGGTAAACTCACAACTAATGGACGTGGTGAGTGTTGTAGGGGGGGAAGGGCACATCTCAAATCATGGTTGGGATGTGGCAAAGTCATAACATGTAACCAAAATGTTTGTACCCCCATAATTTCCTGAAATAAAGAAAATAAATAATATTATTATTAATAAATATTAATAAACATTTATTTATTAATAAATATTAATAATATTATTAATAAATTGATAAATATTGATTTATTGATAAATATTCAATATTGATTAAATGTTTAAATGGTAATATTTTAGATCTATTGGGTTAAACAAAATATATTATTAAAATTAATTTTACCTACTACTAGGAAATTTAAGGTTACACACGTGGCTCACATTTGTGACTCACATTATATTCCTATTGGATGGTGCTGGTCTAAGAACCTTTGTTGAAGAGGGTTGTTTTCCCTTCAGGCCTTAGCATATAGTAGCAAAAGGAGTGCTTAGTGTTTATAAGCCCATAGTTCTGCCCAAATCACCAGGACCAGGTATTTTGCATGCCATTTGGGGAAAACGAACACTTCATGCCTCAGTGTTACCCCTAGGGAGACAGCAGCAGGCAGCCGGCTGAGATTTGGGGCCCCCAGTTTGCTGGCTATCTCTGTCTCTGCCATCAGAAGCATGCCTAAAAGACATTCACAGAATTAATATGTCACAAAAGGATAGGACACGTGCAGTTCATCAGAGGTACAGTTTCCAAGAGGTGCAAGGAAAGCTACAAATCCTTAGTTAGGTATTGAGTGGACGCAGATCAAGGCAATGCCCTCGGTCTAATTTCAGGTTAAGAAATAGTATTTTCAGAAGACACCTATAATGAAAGAGGTTTTGGGAAACTATTAAGACTGATGTTAGTGTCATTTGGTGACAAGAAGATAACAAAACATGGACACAGGTACAGGATAGAAATCCTACCTGACAAAGGAAGAGTATGAGACCCCACTAGTGTTTGGGTTGAGTAGAATATCTCAAACTCTGTTTTCCATTTCATTCATTTATCAAATTTCCAAATGTATTATGCCACTACTTTCTCTTACTTCTTTTTTATTTTTTAAATTGTTTATTCTATGTACTTAAAGTATACAACATGATGTTTTGATATACTTATCTTGATATACATATACATAGTGAAGTGATTTTTACAGTCAAGCAAATTAGCATACCTATCATCTCAAATAGCTAGCTTGCTTTCTTGCTTGCTTGCTTTCTTTCTGTCTTTTCTTTCTTTTGTGGTAACAGTACCTAAAATCCACTCTCTTGGAAAATTCCTGGAATACAATATTATTAAGTATAGTCCTCATGCTGTACATTACTTAGTTCTCTAGATTTATTCATTCTTTATAACTGCAATTTTGTACATTTTGACCTACAACTTCCCATTTCCCCCTACCCATGGTAACTGCCATTTTATTCTCGCTTTCTATGTGTTTGATTTTTTTTAAGATTCCATATGTAGTAAGATCATGCAGTATTTTTCTTTTTGTGTCTAGCTTATTTCACTTAGCGCAATGTCTTCTAGATTCATCCATGTTGTTGCAAATGGCAGGATTCCTTTTCTAAGGCTGAATAATATTCCATTGTGTATATACACACAGAGTTAGATATACACACACACACACCCCACAACTTTTTTATCCATTCATCCATCTGCAGACACTTAGATTGTTTCTGTATCTTGGCTATTGTGCTTAATGTTGCAATGAACATGGGAATGCAGATATCTTTATGAGGTTATAATATCATTTTCTTTGGGTATATACCCAGAAGAGGAATTGCTGGGTCATATGCTAGTTCTATTTTTAATTTCTTTAGGAACTTCCATACTGTTTCCACAATGGCTGCACCAATCTACCTTCCTACCAACAGTGTACAAAGGCTCCCCCCTCTCTACACATCTGCCAACACCTATTTCTTGTCCTTTTGATAAAGCCATCCTAACAGGTATGAGATGGTATCTCATTGTGATTTTGATTTGCATCTTCTTGACAATCAGTGGCATTGAGCAACTTTTGACATACTTATTGGACATCTGTGTCTTCTTTGGAGAAGTATCTACTCAGGTCCTTTGCTTATTTTTTAAATCATGTTATTTGGTTTTTTGCTATTGAGTTGTATGATTGCCTTACATATTTTAGATGTTAACCTCTTGTCAGATACATGTTTCACAAATATTTTCTCTCAATCTATAAGCTTTCTTTTTATTTTGTAGATTGTTTCTTTTACGGTGCAGAAGCTTTTTAGTTCTTTAACATCTATGTGCTTCAAGAGAACTTTTTTTCATGTGTTTCTGATTCATCCGTACTTAACTAATCAAAATATCATTTTGTAAGAATCAGTTGATGTCTATAAATATTCCTGATCCCCATTATAATTCTATTTTCTTTCAACCTGAAGGTCCTCTTGTGTCTATACAGAAACCTACATTCAGGTCTAAAGTCAGAACCCATACAGTTCAAGTTGTTTTAAACTTGGCAGGATGAACTTTCAGTTTTAAAGAGCTGTCCCAGAATCTACATCTACTTGCTCAACCTTTTGGGGATCTTTTTCATGGTATCACCTGTCTGGGTCATGTGTATTGATCTGTTGATTTTTAGAAATTAATATCTCTATTCAGCATCTCCTTTGCTTTAACAATTACTTCTCTCTTCCCTGCTTCAACCTTTTTTCTGCAAGCCTCTAAGCCCCAGCCTCTGCTTTTTGTTTCCAAAGCTCTTGGTATTCTTTGCTTTCCTGTACTGTCCACCTCTCATCAATTCAGCATTCCTTTCACTTGTAAACTTCTGCCTTTAGTCTAGGGTAAAGGCTTTCCTCTGCCTTGCTTTAATTCCCAAGGTTTTTCAAGTATCTTTTAGGTTGTTCTGCCTTTTTCTCCCTCCACTCTATCTATGTGTAGTTCAGGTATGGAAAATCTACAGAGGCCCCATCTTTCTGACCATTAGTTTCACACCCCTGAAGAAAGAACTATATGTTATTAGAAAGAGAGATGGGCTTGGACACTTATCCACCAGGTCCCAATTCAGAAGACCATTTAGGACTATTCAAAACCAATTGACCTGGCAGCACATTCTGATAGAACTATTCATAGCTCTGCCTCTACTTCTGATTTGTTAATGAGTGGGAAATAAAAAACAACGTGCCAATAATAAGTATGGCTGTGATGACATTGAAATATATGGACGTTTCAGCAAATGCCATTTTTATAAGATAGAAGTATGTGTAGCCTATATATTCCAAGTCAGAGATGATGGTTTTAGCAGACACGAGACTACAAATTTGTCTTCACGATTCCGGTCTTTTACCACATTGATCCATTCAGTTCCTTGACCTCCCTACTCAAACAAAAGATTTTCCCAAGATGCTTAGTACTTCCACCACAGCCTGTTACTTGGGCCTAGATTCTTGTGGGAGATCCCAAACCCTGTGAAAACACACACAATTTTCATCTTGCTCCTTTGGGACTTTGCTTTGGAGAGATGAGAGCTACCTGAGCCTAACAGTCAGGACACAAAGTAGTGGGGCTTAGATGCCTTAGCACACTTCCAAAATTAACACTTTACAAAAGAAGAAAGGTGCATTAGAACCATAAAATAAAGATCAACATAGGTCAAAAGCTAGAGATTAGAAGGGAGAGGAGATAAACACATCAGAGACCTAGGTTAAAGAGAATTGCTACAGCTGAGCACTAAATTAAACTCTAAGCCTTATGGCAATGAAAGGAAAGGCGAAATAAGTTGAGCTTTAGAGTTTTCAGTGTCTGATAAAGGAATCTTATAAGTTTTTTGCTAGGGACTTGTTTTCTTCTGGCAATAAATTCTTAGAGGTTTTTGTTGGATTGATTTTTATATAAATGACAATAGAGACTAAAAAGTGGCTTACAGAAGACGTAGAAATGATTTTCTTACAGCCATTTCTTACACTGACCTGCAATAAACACTGAGGGCAAGCTGTTTATTAAATCATAACTCAGTGAAGATATTTCTTTGGGGAGTTTAGCTAATCTGCTCCAGATCCACAACTTTATGGTGATTTATCTTGACATACAGACAGAGCTCAGAGGGCCTAGAGAAATGGATGGTTAGCATAACTCAGAGATGCTTGCTCTTGAGAATTCACTGTTGATCCTTCGACAGAAGCTGGAGTCCAGTCCATGTGTTTGAAAGCAAAGCGAGCCATATGCTCTGATTACAGGTGTCAACACTGAGATTTTATCATAAGATGCTGTGGTTTGAATGTGTCCCCTCCAAAATTCAGGTGTCACCAATGTCATAATATTAAGAGGTGGGGGCCTTTTAGAGGTGATTAGGACATGAGAGCTCTTCCCCAGTGAATGGAACTGGGTACCCTTATCACGGTGTTTGAAGGGAGTTTGTCCTCTCTTGCCTTTCCACAAGAAGGCCCACAGAAGATGCCTTGATCTTGGACTTCCCAGCTTCCAGAACTTTGAGAAGTAAATTTCTGTTCTTTGTAAGTTGCCCGATCTATGTTGTTTTGTTATAGCAGCACAAATGGACTAAGACATGAGATAAACATTTCTTTATCTGGAAGGTAGGACTATCCCACTCTTCCCTAAAAATCCCACATACTTATATACTTAGGGACAGAATTTACTATGGGTAAATAATTATCTTAATAGTCATCTATTAAAGCTTGAAATTTCCCACAAAGATGAGACAAGTTTGGTCTGGAAACTTTTAAAGGCAGGTATTACCTGTGGGCTGTTGCAATCATAAAATATGTACGTATGGCACACCCAAAGGTAGTATTTTGAGCTGTTCTTCCTCTTATAGGATAAAAAATGTACCCTCATTTACTTTTGTTTCTTTTAGATGGAGACCTCTTCAGCAACAGAAATGGTAAGCAGTTTCCTGGAGAAAGCCATTCTGCATGTTCCAACAGAGAGGCTCAATGACAAAAAATTATGCCAAATCATGTCTTTCCTTTGAAATCATGGCCCAGAAGAAAGCATACAAAAGGAGCTTTCTAGGTATTACTTTACATGTGAAGATTCTAATCTGCAGGTGGCACTGGTTGATATTAGCCTGATACAGGGTGTTGGTCACTAGCAACCTCCACTTCTTGGGCATGGATGTGTTGGAGGAGCTTGTCACAGCCCATCAGCAGGCTGCACCCCTGGAGTCAGTCTCTGACAATGGCAACAACACCAGGGCTCAGGAGAGAGGTGGCACCATGACCTCATGTCTCCAGGGTGGGACCTTGAATCAGGTTACTTCTCTATGCAGCCCAGGCCAAAAGCCAAATAAGTTGCTGATGCCTAGTGTAGGGAAGTGAATTTATTTGTGGAGTAAATACATAAATAAAAGGATGAATGCTGCTGAGTGTGAGGTCAGCCAAAGCCCTGGGGCTGGAGCCAGCTATCCCAGCTTGACAGTCACGCTGAGAGGAGGTAGAATATGACCCATGACTACAGCACACAATAAAATTAGACCCTGGATTTCTGGCACCTGAGAACCTTGAGATCCTCATGGCAAAAAGAAAGAAGATGAGGAGACCAAATCAGTTGGTGGGACTGTGTGCAGGTCAGGTTTGGTTGAGGCCCTCCTGTTTGTAGGACAGCAGAGGCCAATGGCACTCTCCCTTGCCACCTTCTCTTTCCCCAGAGTGCACTCCTTGTCCACTTTTGGGCATTCCCCCCACCACTCTCATCCACAGGGCAAGTGGACAAAGGCAGGCAAGTGGGAGAATCTCTCAGGCCAGTGGTTCTCAAAGCTTTAGGAATATACCGACGCTGAGTCACCCCAGAGATTCAGAATTAATTGAATGGGAGGAGCCCAGGCATTGGTAGTTCTTACAAGTTCCCCAGGTGATTTTAAAGAGCAGCTGGGGTTGAGAGCCAGCACCCAGGCCAAGCTTTAAACCCCCATTCTCCTCCAGCACATATTTACTCCCTCACATGCATAGTTGAGGTGTACATGAGCTGCCTCCTTTCTCTCCTTTAAGGAATCTGAAGGGCTATTTTCTCACTTATTCTACAATCCCCCTTGGTATCCTTGGGGGCTTGGCTCCAGGGCCCCCTGCAGATACCAAAATCCAAGTATATCCAAGTACCTTTTATAAAATGGTGTAGTATTTGCGTATAACCTATGCATATTCTCCTGTCTACTTTAAATCATTTCTACATTATTTATAACGCCTAATACAATGTAAATGCTCTGTAAATGTTGTTATATTGTATTTTTATTTTTTGTACTTTTCATTGTTGTATTAATATTATTATTTGTTATTGTTTTTAAAAAATATTTTCAATTCCCAGTTGTTTGAATCCAAGGGTGCATGCTCTGCAGACATGGAGGGTGGACCACATTGCAGAGGACTGCTTGTCCGGATTGACTGAGGTCTGACTTAATTGCTAGCAAGAATATTTCTGGTGTTTGGGTAGCATAACATCAAAAGAACACTATGATTTTATAAAGATGTTTTTACATAATATTTTTGCATAATTATAAATTAATGCTTTAAACCAGTTATTACTCCACTGGTTGCAAATCATAAGTAATCAAAAACTAAAAATTAAAAAAAAAGCAGTGAAAGCTCATGAATAATCAGTAAGATTGCTTTGACATCAGTGTGGATTCATTCACGAACCGGCTAAACCCACTGACCTAGCCCATGGATCACACCATCACCCCACACCATGCACGGCTTGGAATCATCCCTCAATTATTTCAATGGCAGGATTCTTTTATAAAATAGTTGATCTTTTAAAAAATCCGTTTAGAATCATTTGGTTGTTTGCATACTTTCTGAGATCAGACTGCCAGATCTTACATTGTTTTTCAAGGCAAATTAAAGAAATGGGGAACAGGCTTTTTCTCCTGAGTAGTGGTGGGAAGGAGAATGGGGACACTGACCAAGATGTCTTCAGATTTTTTGTGTGTGATTATATTCCCACTGTCTTCATTTTCCCAGAAGTGGACAGTCTTCCCTTAGTCATTTAGTTCATTAAAAACCTTTCATGGGTAATTGTGTCACCCTTGAAGATAGTCACTAAATCTGTCAAAGAGAAGAAGATTGGTGGTAGCATTTCTCAATTAACATTTCCAAACAACAACCAAATTTTAAACATGCACCCAGAGCAACAAATGTGTACCTGCATTAGAAACACAAACTCCTCCACAGGATACTTTGGATGGGTTTGTTCAGAAGATGTAAGATGGAGAAAACATTCGTCTCCTTTTACAGCTGTAGGACATCTCTGCGTTCCTTGGTGAGATGTTTTCAGATGAGAGGTTTTAGTTCAGAGAAAGAACACAACCTCCCTCAAGTACTTTCAGGAAAAGCTGGTAATCCATAGCTGGTCCTTTGGCCCTAGCTGGCTCACAGCCCTGCTACCCTCTTTGCTCCCCACCGATAGGCACCAGGCAATGACAAGGTAGGCTGAGTAAGCTAACACCCCCAGCTGGAGAATTCAGTTGCATCACGGGGTAGTGGGCAAACCTTCCTCTTGTGACCAGATTACAGTAACTGTGCTTCTTCCTCGCTCCCCATTCTCTGAGCATGGCAGAGACTGGCTAGATGGCTACCAAAACTATTTCTTCTTCCTCCTGGACACATAGCTTGCTGGACACACAGCTAGATTTGCTGAGTTAATGTGGTCATGTGATCAATTCCTGACCCGAGGACTTTAGGCGGAAGTGATAAGGGCCCCTTCTGGCCCTGATCCATTAAAAACCTCCCATTTACAATCCCCTATACTTTCACCCCTCATCAGTGATCTTAGTCACATTTTATGATGGCAGAGCCACAAAATGGAAGAAGCCTGGGTCACCAGATCACCGAGTCACCACTTGAGGACAGCCGCTTATTTGATCAAGAGTACCTGGTTGAAATTTATGTGAGATAAATTCTTACTGAGTTGAGTCAGTGTGACTTGGGCTTTATCAATTACAGCAGCAAGAGTTACCCTAACCAAGGCATTGAATTCTTTTTTTATAATCTGCTTGTTTTTTCCAAGTCCCTTTAAGGACTAAGACCCTGCAATACTCTTATCAGTTGTCCCCACAGATTAGGAGCCCTGCCCTGAACTCCAGCTGGGTGACCTGAGCCTTGACAGCTGCTATGTTGATGCTAAACACCCATCTGGCCTGCAGGAATTTCTTACCTTTGTATTCTCTCATCACTGGACTGAGAAGCTTTGGCAGATGTGATAACCCAGTGCCTACTGCTTATATGCCTTCTTTTCAGATTCCCTGCTCAATCTCACTACCTATAAATCTGACTTCCCCCCTCAACTTGTGTCCCCTCAATCCCTTGATACATTTAATTTTGTGCTGTGACACCTCCCAGTGTGTTTCATTTGATCACTGTTGGACATCTCCTGCCCAAACTCTAGGCCACTGGTTCTCAGAGTGTGGTTCCAGGACCAACAGTATTGGTAGAAATTCAAATGCCTGGGTTGCATTCCAAATCTGCTGAACCAGAAACTCCAGGGGTGGGTTCAGTAATCTGTATTTTAACAAGCCCTCCAGGTGATTTTGAAGTGTGGTCAAGTTTGAGAACCACTGCTTTAGAATTTAACATTCTGGAACATGATCCTCAGTCCTGGCCACCAGGACCAGCATTATAAAGCACTGTAAGTTCTTCCAGCAGGAAAACATGTCTGGAACTTACCCAGATAATCCTAGCTTTTCCATTTGGTAGAGATCTTCAGATAAGTCTTTGAAATAAAACTTCAAGTTCATAGCATTAAGATAATGCATTTAAATTAAGTACATGACCATAAATTGAAGTGCTTCCCCAAAATGAAACAAGCAAGGCTTTTCAAATCCTTTTATTGTGTGTTTTCTTTTTAATACAGCCATGAAAATTAGATCACTGCTGGAAAGCCAAGAGCAAGATCCATACTTTCTGGAAGAATATGCTGATCTTAAATGTCAGTGTGTTGCTGATGAGGTCACCTTTCATCTCTAAAGGGTATTTGATGCTGACTAAATAGTGATGTTAAAACTTGCAGAACTGACCCTGAAAACACCAATTCTCCTTTTTAAAATGTTTTGTGAAATGGTGGTCCCTAGGGATCACAATTCAATGACAAACATCTTAGTTCCTTCAAAAAGTCAACATGTAAAATATGTGGTAGGTCGCTTTGCGACTGGTTTCCTCACTTAGGAAGGTGACAACTTGGTGAACATGAGACACTACAGCATTGTCCTTTTCCTCTCACAGCCTTAATTACTATGGAATGTTTCCTCAGAGTGTTTGCAAAATTAGAGACTCCCTGGAGAAAACGATATTTGAAAGCCAGGTAATCTTTGGAAAGCAGGCTGAAAAGAAACTAAAAATAAACATATTTTTAACTACATGAAAAAATGGACAGTGTCAACATGGAGAAAATGATTTCACACTCGTGCACTCATGACACGTGGCGAGAACTGAGAGTTGTCAATTTGTGTTTTAAATACTTGATCGTGATTTTGAAAGATTTCTAAGACTCAACAAGGTGCAAAGCCAATGATTCTGTATCACTTTGAGGGTCACAGCTAGGGTTCAAAGCATAGCCAGTGCCACCCCATGGAGGGCTTGTTGCAGCCCCTAACAAGCCCCGATCTTCCTGAACCCCAGGCTTGGTCGCTGCCAAGCCACGTTGATGGGGAAGGATTTCGCATGCAGGGATTTCAGTTTGGCATTCATTTCCCAGCTCTAACTGTATGACAAGAGCTGAGAAGTAAATCTGTTTAGACCTGAGGGCTGGTTTTTTTTGCACATGTTGGAGCCATGATGCAGATTCCCATGAAAAGAAATCAAATAAACAATAAAGGTAAGAGAAGGGAAAGGCCGGGGACATTCACCTTATTTAAGACATGCTCAGCAAATCGCAACCAATCCCTTCAGATTTCTTTTCAGACAGGAGCATGGGGGCCAGTTCTTATTTACATGGTCGGCTTCCAGTCCAGATGTGTTTATTTTCAAAAAATGTTCAGATTCCTTCAAGTGAAAGGTTGAGATCATTGTCATAGGCAGCAGCATCGCCAATCTGTGTGAGATGTTTATGCTCTTTTTTAGTTCAGTTAATCCCCTGGAAAGTGTGACCAAATGCTTTTTTATACTGTGCTTCCATCTGTTCCCAGAAAGCCTCCACCTTCTGGAGGGCAGAACTCCAGCAGCGAAGCCACAGCCCGGGTTCAAAGGCCATCTCAGCATCTGTCCCTGAAGTTCCTGATAAGTTATCACCATCATCATCATCAAAATTCATTTTTAACACTGTGTTTACATAGGGAGCTCTGTGCTATGTAACAGACAACCAAATTAGCAGGGAGTTGTATTTTTAAAAATCTTAAAACTTGAGATAATCACTCACAAGGATGGACATTAGAGAAATAGGTACTACCAACCAAACCGTGTTTAGACTTAAATATAAACAAAGCAAGCATCTAGAGGAAATATTAATATTGTGAACAAGCAAAAGGGTCATCCATGATGTGGTATAAGGAGCAGTGGTGGGTATTACAAGCTTAAGAGGAACAGCCTCTCTAACACACACACACACACACACACACACACACACACACACACACGCTTCCTAGTTTCCTAGTTTTAGCACTGCACGGAGAGCCTCCTTCTAGGCAGGTAGGAAGGTGGCTCAAGTTTTTCATATTCTTGCCCACCAGGTTGGCCCTCAGGAATGCGTTGCTGCCTTTTTTGGTTCAAAGTTCAACCAGAAAGAGCCTCTTTCCAGACAATAAGTATTTAAAGGGCTTCGTCCATGGGCTGAGCTTGAAAGTGGCACCAGGTCAGAGGATGCTGATTTTCACAAAGACAACCATGAACCCTGGAGTTAGAGAAACAAAGGGCCACCATATCCCAGAGTGACAGCCACTATTTTGCAGAGCATATTAGAGGGAAGCAGAATCTTCTATAGAAATAAATTCATAAAGGTATCATCTTCAAAGCCTACATTTGGACAAATTATAAGCCAAAAAAGTAAAATTTAGTCATGGGGACGCTGAAGCAAGAAGCAGACATGTGAACACGGATAAGATGGTTTGAAGCAAGGTCACCACGGAAAATTCGAAAGGCTCCGGACCAGAACAGCACAGAGATGGCTCCCACAGCCCCACAGGTCGAAGGCATCCTCTGGGTCTCAGTGAGAGAAGGGATTCAGGAATGACGTAAAGCTCAGAGTGTACCTTCCATTAATTGCACGCACTTAATATCTGCAAGTTATATTGGCTCTTTCTTCAGAGTATTGGTCTGATCATTCTCATCAAGCCCTTTTATCATGTTTCACAAAGCCTTAAGATAAAAAAATACATAAACCAGGGGTGAAGGACTGTCAGTTTCACTATTTGAATTGTTACGTTGAATATGTACCTTCATAATTCAAATAATTGAAATAAAATGTTTTAATCATAAACAAGGAAAAAAAGGAAGAGAACCTACAGAAATAAATATAAAGAGATTCCAAGGTTGGGAGCCACTTGACTGCTACAGTGAAGTTATGTGTGAGGAATGGAGCAAACCAGGTGAATGATCTCCTTACAGACGCCTACCTGGGTGGGCCACAGATTCCATGGTGCACAAATTAGTTTCCTTGCTTCTCGGCTCAAACCTCCCCAGAGAGGCTGCCATGTGATTCCTGCTTTATGGGAACTGCCTTCCATCCCCTTGTCTCCTCCGTGGCAATCCTGACTTAAATCACATGCCTGCCTCTTCTTTCCTTAGGAAAATGACTCCTCCCCTTCCAGTGAGACCCTGCTCCTTCCTCTTACAAAACTCAAGTAAAGCAATGCCTTAAACGTGAAACAAACACACTGTCCATTCGGCAAGTACTGCTCTGCTCGTGTGTCCTAGCAGGAGCTTGGTCACCAGGCTTATCTGGCCCAATAACACAGGCTGTACCGCAAAGAGAGAAATGAGGTAGTAACAGGAAGGGGAAAAGGCATTCTGCACACAGCCACAGGGAAGATCAGATGTTTGTTCATTCATTCAACAAATATTTATTAAACTTATACTGTGTCAGGTGTTCTGCTAGTCAGTGGGGAAACACAAGGGGAAAAAATAGATAAACAAAATAGTGCAGATGGAAAGGATCTTTAGATCTCCTTGAGATGGAGAATGGCATCAATATAGCCCGAACAGAGCAATGCTTCCTCAGTCCATTAAGGACTGATCAGATAAAAGGGCTGATGAACAGCAAGAGAGGTTGGGAGATGATCCAACTGAGGATTCCCTATGGCTTGACCACTGACTGGTTCTCAGTGCATCTTACCACATCTTTCTGCTGCCCTAGTCATAACATGTGGCATTCACAATGGGCTGTATATCCTTATGGATATGACCAGGTACATAATATTGGGAAATCCAAAATAGCAATGGCTTAACAAGAATAACCTCTCTACCTCCATGTTGGTCCTGATCTCTAGAGTCCAGGGTTGTAGCAAAGTTCTACAGCCATCACTAACACACAGTCCATCTGTCTCTATACTCCACCATCCTGGAATGTGACTTCTACCCTAAAGTCACCTTGTAATCACAAATTGCTGCTGGAGAACCAGCCATTGCATCCACAGTGTAGGCAACAGGAAGAAGAAATCCAGAGTAAGACCCAGCATCCCTTCCCAGTGAAATCTGCTCCATTAAGCAACATTTCTGGAAGTGCAGACTCTATATCCCCTTCTATTTCATTAGCCAGAACTTAGTAGGTGGCCATACTTAGATGGAGAAGAGGCTAGGCACATTGCCATCACAAATGGAACACAAGTTTTGCTAGGAGGGGAGAGGAGACTGGGGGAGGCACCAGGTCTGCCTCCACTGTACCAGGATTCAACACAATTTCCAGAGCACTACCACCACCTCTGTCTCTTTCTCTCCCCTCTCAGGTAAGTACATGAAGCTGAGACGATTATTATTATGGGGCCAACCTTGAATCTTCATTTGTGGGCTTTTTAAAACTCATGAACCATTTGCAAACTTTGAGGATTTATGTGCTATTATCCAGGCACATCTCAAAAGCCACTGTAATTTACCAAGACGTTATGGTATCATGACTGAGAACACTGCTTATATAAAGTAGGTAGCTATGTCGATGAAAATAAAAAATGGGCTGAGAAAAAGTGAAGGAAAAAGTGACAGGACAGATTTTACAGCTAGATGATTTACTTTTAGACATGAAAAGAAATGATAAGTGAAAAATTGCATAGAGTCTTCTTTAGGAATGTCAGCAATATGGTTGTGTGGCTGTAACGGAGAATCTTTAACCAAATGTTCTTGGCCTCAGCGCCTTTCTCACATGAGGAAGGGCACCAGCTACCCTAGTGGCCATGCCCCCTGGAATTCCTGCTTTGGTGTAGTCCTTTCCCTTGAGTCTGGACTGTCCTGGGATCACTTAACCTGGGATCACTTAACTCAGAAGTTAAACTGTGCCAGTGGTCAGTCTAGCTTGAAGTCCTAGAAGTTTCTGTTTTGGCTTCGTGGATATCTTGAGCCACCATAAAAGAAGTCTAGCTACCCCACTGAAGAGACCACGTGGAGAGATTAGTTGGAGAAGCCACATGGAGAAGAAGTCCCGAGACTATTCAGTAGCCCCAAAGTCCAGCCATGTCTGGACCCCAACCTCCCTGCCAGCTGAACACAGGCATGCAATGGCTACCAGCGAGTCCCCATTGCACAACCATGAGCAAATAAAATGGCTGCTCTTTTTTAAGCCACTATGTTTTAGGGTGGTTTGTTACTGAGCAATAAATAACTAAAACACCACTACCCCAAAATATCTACAGGCTTATGATGGGACCCCAGCCAATGTGGCCATCACAGCTTGTGCTGCTACTGCCGGGACTGCCAACACAGCCCCAGCTGGCCTCTGCAACCACAGCCAAGGGAGTCAGTGCCCTCGGGACCCCTCCACTCTCCCACCATGCCATACCCCCGAAATGCACGTTCCTCCACATCCCTCTTCCTGACTCCAACAGGAGCACGCTTTACCCTGTCTCCCTGCCCAGTCTCCCAGCAAGAACTTGTGCCATCCCTTCCCCATCTTTGGAAAATGCCCCTCAAGACAGCCAGTCCAATATAGGCACGTGTTGCGAGGTGGGAGGGGGAGTTCCAACCGCTCGTGGGTCATGTCCTGTCCTGGAGCCATGGCCAGAAAAATGAGCTCCTGGCATCTTCACTTGGAATCTGGAACACATTTTCCCATAAAAGCAATATTATAGATGATTTTAGGTCCTGTAGTACTATTAGAACTATAGTTCAACTATATTGCTAGTAAAATAGACATTTGGGGGCTGGTCTGGGAACACAACTACCCTTTATAACATTGTCCTAATGAGAAACAAGATTCAAATAACTGGCTGAAGAATGAACTTTGGGAAGTAACCTGATTACAAGTCAGAAACTCTCATCCTATACCGCATACCAATTATATAGTAGACATTGTAGGGTAAATAGGAAAAATAAGGTTGAGACTTCTTCCCAAGAAGTTACAGTTTATTTGGAAGACAAAGACACGCAAGAAAAAACAAACAGGCAAGGCAGTATGTAAGCAAGTCTTAAACTGTGTGGGACTGACAATTAAGTGCTTCAGAGTTGCAAAAGCAAGCCCAGAAGTTGTCTTTTCCATTGTTTATTTGCATTGGCTTCCAGACACCTGTTTTGAGATGTCTTGTGGACACAGTGCTATTCACAATAGCCCAAGTGCCGTTTCGCTGTTAATGGGAAATGGGTGGGCAGATATAGGCGGCATCTGTATTCATCTGGCTGTAGGGAGTAGGTGAGTTCCCGGGCTTAAGTATTAATTACAGGAAGGGAACAGCCAGGTGGCTGCGTAGAAACCAAGGGGTCTTTGGAGCTGACCTCATCAAGGGCCACCAAAGAGGTCCCACCCCTCTATTTCTCAACATGTGGCCTGGGAACACTTGTATCAGAATCACATGGGCTGCTTACTAAAAATGCTGATTCTTGGGCCCCCTCCAGATATAAGGAACCAGAATATATTGAGGGTGGTGCTTGAAAATCCACATTACTGCTAAACTCTGTAGCTGATTCTTATGCTAATTAAAGTCTGAAAACAGCTGTTCCAAGCAAAGCCGTCCCAGGGAGGGAAGAGTACTGCTAAGACACCCAGGAGTGTTTCCCCCTGGGAAGCTGTCGCACATCA
The DNA here is from genome assembly GCA_028533085.1 of Varecia variegata. Taxonomy (NCBI): domain Eukaryota; kingdom Metazoa; phylum Chordata; class Mammalia; order Primates; family Lemuridae; genus Varecia; species Varecia variegata. The sequence goes on from CM052439.1 coordinate 132,385,591, forward strand.
GGATCGCTAGCCCCTTGCAGGCTCCACTTCTGTGGCCCTAGCTGCTGCCAGCCAAGTTTCTAAGAGAAAACAAATATGTTCAAAGAGCCAGGCAGGGGGAGGCGAAGGCCTTCACATACTCTCCCACCATTTTTTGGCTCTATTTCCACCCCAGCCCCAGCACCACACTTACACTGAAAACATGTCTCAGGCATCTGGACTGAAACCCAGCATCTGTTGTGAGGAAAATGAGATTTTCGAGCGGAGCCTCTTTAGAGTGGGCTGGTGCCAAGCGGGATGGGGCCTCCCAGGTAGACGCCACCCCATGGAAACTTAGGAGCAAATTTCCCCAGGACTGGAAAATGTGCTCTGAGCAGGATTCCAGAACTCGTGCAAGAATATGTTCCACTCTTTGCCTGGGGCTCCTGCCTCAAGCGCCTGCCATCGGAATCATCCCACTGCCCTGGGGGCATCTGGGCCCTTTACGGTGGTGCTCTGCACCGTGCCGGTTTTATCATTCAGGGTGAAATAATTTTAGAAAGAACTTTTAGAATGAGGCATACCTGCCAAAGTAGCGAGATAACATTGAGGTAACCGTTGTTCCCACTCCCCCACGTCCACCCCCACCTCACAGCAATTTGAGCACCTGGGCCTTTTGTTTCTGTGGGCTCTGGGAAGGGACGCTGCTGCCCAAGCACGGGTGACAAAGGAACCAAACTCTTGGCTTCTCCCTTTCAGAGGCCTAGGCCCAGGACATAAACACAAGGTTTGGGTAATTACGTCATTGCTTATAACTATTTTCTGTTCCCTCCAGTGCCATTTTTTACCCATGGACTAGGGAAAGTTGTCCAGACTGAGAGGAAGGATGGTCAGAGGGAAAGAAGATGCCAGTCCAACGGGTCACTGTGGGGGGCCCTTCCCCACAACCGCTCAAGTCCCAGCTGAGTTTGGGAATCTCACTGGAGATGGAACCTATGCCCTTGGCCCTGGTAAAGCCAGGGACAAAACAAAAAAATGAAGGGCTTTGGCAGTCCCACTGTCTCTTTAGCGCCACCCCATACTGTGGAAGAATACCAAATATTTCCAGGCACAGGAAATGGCTAAGAAGTGAACTGTTTGGATGGATGTCAGATGTTCAGATGGTGCAATATACATCTCAGGGAACGTCAGCCTGCAAAGACGACAGGCAAGGCCCAGACTCATTTCTCCCTCCTCCCATGCCTTAGAACTATGTAAACACCTGGGACTTAGACACAGCCCTGGGAAAGGGGGTCAGGGGACTTGAAATTGACTGCGATTTGGGGGCTGAAAATGGAAATGAAGTTCAAATAGGTTCAGAAAGTTTGTTTTTTACATTTCTGGCATATTTATTACTAGCTTTAGAAAATTTCTAAATGGCATATGAGGGCTATCCTGAAAGTATTCAGCCATGGATACAGTGGATACATGGATACAATGCTCAAATACTTCCCAGACAGCCCTCATATAGGTCATGCTAAAAAGTATGTCTTAGGCCAGGTGTGATGGCTCACAACTATAATCCCAAACTCAGGGAGGCCAAGGTGGGAGGATCACTTAAGGCCAAGATTTTGAGACCAGCCTGGGCAACATAGTGAGAACCTGTCTCTATAAAAAATAAAAAAAATTAGCCGGGTGTGGTGGCATGTACCTGTAGTCCCAGCTACTCAGGAGGTTGAGGCAGGAGGATCACTTGAGCTCAGGAGCTCACTGCAAAGGTGCAGTGAGCTATGACCATGCCACTGCACTCCAGCCTGGCCAACAGAGTGAGACTCCATCTCTAAAAAAAAAAAAAAAGTATGTCTTAGTCCATTTAGTGTTGCTATAAAGGAATACCTGAGGCTGAGTGGTTTATAAAGAAAAGAGGTTTGTTTGGTTTACGGTTCTGCAGACTGTAAAAGAAGCATGGTGCCAGGATCCACTTCTGGGGAGAGCTTCAGGCTGCCTCCACTGACGGGGGAAGGTGCAGGAGGCCTGCTCCTGCAGAGATCAAACAAGAGGTGGGGGGAGGTGCCAGGCTCTTAAACAACCAGCTCTTGCAGGAACTAATGGAGTGAGAACTCGCTCATTACCTTGAGGACGGCACCAAGCCATTCACGAGGGACCCGCCCCTATAACCCAAACACCTTCCCTTTGGCCCCACCTCCAACAGTGGAGACTAAATTTCAACATAAGGTTTGGAGGTTTCAAATATCCAAACTCTATCAAAATATACAAGGCAAAGTGCTCAGGTTGGAAAACCCTTCCTCCCAGATCCCGTAGGACCCCGTCAGTTCAGAGCCATGACCTGCCTGTTTGCCTTTGAAAGGAGCCAGAGAAGGAGCTGGTATAATTCCTGTCGGATTCCTCATAATTTGACATCTGGTGGCATGGCTGATTTGCTGAAGAACTTCAAGTATGTTGAATGTTCTATACCTTCTCCCCATCTGCAAGGACTAACAGAACCTTGCTGCTATGAATGGCCTTATCCTACACACAGGTGTCTTGATTATTGCCTGGGAAATGCCATAAAAGGTTTTTAAAAATGGAAAACATTATTACAATGGGACTGAAAGAAAGGCTAAAAAACATTAGAGAACATTATAAATATGCCGTCAAGTGATTTACTGGACCCTCCTGTGGTAATCCTAGGATTCCAAAGGTATTCACCAATCAAAGCCTAGAATTTCCTATTGAAATTCAATGTTTTGAACATGATGGTTACAATGAGTCTAAGATTCAAATATGTACATTGTTGAAACACATTCTGGCTAGACACATTATGAAAATATATTGTTATAGCTCCCATATTAAAAAAAGAAGAGAAGGAAGGAAGGAAGCAAGCAAGCTTTTTCTTAACTCCTCTTCCTCCTCCAGTTTCTGTCCATTTCTTTCCTTACCTTCAAGACAAAGTCCCCCCAAAGACTTGTTTTTGTGCTCTCCAATTCTGTCCACACCCCACCTCTTGTCTCTTAAAACTCGGTTCATCAGGCTGGTGTCCATACACAACTCCACCAAAGCTTCACCTGCGGACCACACCAGTGACCTCCATGCCGTGGGCAATGTGGATGCCTGATGGACAGTTCTCAGGAGCACGTGATGCAGCTGATCTCCTCTGCTTGTCACACTTACCTGGCCTGGTTTCAGTACACGCCACCCTCTGGTTTTCCTCCTCTTTTCTGGCTGATTCTTATCAGATTCTTCCTATCTCCCTAATTTCTAAATTTTAGTAGGCGAAAGAGACACATGGAGGGCTTCTTAAAACAAGGTATAGGACCTTGCCCCAGAAGTTTCTGATTCAATAGGTGTAGGTGGACCCAAGAATTGCTATCTAATAAGCTCCCAGGTGATGCTGGTGCAGTTGATCAGTGAGTGGGTCCTAATTTGAGTAGCACTGCCTAAACTTTGCTGTCATTATTCACTTCAGTGATGATATTATGCTCTCATGGTTTTAAATACTTTCTACATGCTGAAAACTGTATTTATACTTATTACATCTCTACACAGGGCCTTTCCCCTGACTGCCATAGTTGAATATCTGTCTAATTGACCTCCTTCCTTGGATGGCTAATGGGTACCTTAACATCAAGAACCTGGGAGTCATCCATGATTTTCCTTTTGTTTTTACACCCCACTTCAATCTTTCCAATAATCCTAACGGCTTTAACGTGAAAATATATCTGAAATCCAACCACATCTCACCATCTCCATTTCTGCCCCCTTGGTTCAAGCCAGCATCTTCTCCCTACTAGACTATTTTAATCATGTCTTAACTGGCCTCTAAGCTTCTGTATTCTCTACAGTCTATTCTTAATAAAGCAATTGGAATGATCTGGGTGGCTCCAAGCCCTTTTGCCCAAGGACGGCATTATCAGATAGACGGTCCTCCTGAAGTAATGGGAAGTGCTTCCTGGTGTCACCACTGCTAGAAACATTCGAAAGTATGTCCTGGAGTAAACTTTGCTGCAACTTCTTTGCATACAGCCTTTACTTTTTAAAAAGTTTATAACAAGTGGCCATTACATGGATAATGTATCACATATAAAGAAGTAACAAGCTTTATTGTAAAAAGACCAGCAAAGCATAATTTCTATATCACAGTGCTTGAGGTTTAGATACTTCCTTTAGGCTGAACCTTTACTGTCACAGAGTTTGAATTTGGGCCAAGTAGTTACAAGTGTGTGCTCCAGAGACAGACTGGAGGGCTCGAATCTTTGTTCTGCCGTTAGGTTGGGCAATTAACTCTAAACTAGTTTCCTCATCTGGTTGCAAGGTTGTGAGTTAATTCATATAAAGGATTTAGACCAGTACCTGACACAGTAGACACTGCTCAATTATAGTTATGATGGTTATCTATTGTTCAGTTCAGAATACTACAGAATGACTTGTACATCCTTTTGTGTTTACTGTTTGGCAGACCAGAATTTTTTTTTTTGTCCTCTCTCGATCATAAGGGAAATTTCTAGTTGAGCTTAACCATAAAAATGTCAACTCTCTCAAAAGAGACAGTTTACAGGGACAATTATTTTTAAATGAATTATTCAGTGGGGAAACAATCTGCCTTCTCTCCCATTATATACCCTTTCCCATGTATTTTTAAAGGGAAATTCTTGATGTTTCAAGGATTTTTTCCTCCGGCAGTTTCTTTCATGCATGTCCTGATTTCTGAATGTGGAAGGCCATCCTTCTCTCTGAGTGACAGCAGTCACTTTGTACTCTAGACTTCCTGGGCCAAATATTCAAAAAGCCCATGCAAACAGAGCCAGCACAGTCATGACAGTGTGTATCTGCGTGCACCAAAGAACGAGGGATCAAGCTTTCAAAATGAACTTTGCTACTTAGATAATGTTTAAGAAGATGTGCTTAAAAATGTGTGAGCTCACTTTCTCAGATTTATGGAAAAGCTGACTCCTTCAAAGCAGGGCCTCAAAGTGTGGGGGCTTTTATGGTGCACGGCTGGCACCTCACCTGGCCTCACTTAGCTTCCAGCAAAAGTTTGATTGACATTTACTACCAAGATGATTCTTATGCAAATGATGTTTATTTTACAGATTAGCAGTTCAAAGTCATTTTGCCTAGGGATGCAGAGTGAAGCTGCAGACAAGAACAAGAGGACATACAAAAGACTTTGCTCAATCCCATGATTACTAGATCTTCATCCTATCACTGTTTTTTAAGGATGAGTTGAGCTTGAACTGAATTTGGCTGCTGACTATGGAAAACTCCTTTTTTCCTACCTAAAACATACGTATTTATCATGCTAAAGCAATTGCAGACACTTCAGTCGACTCCTCCTCATTGCTAGATGAGTGTGAGGCTACACACCCAGTGCTGGGACTGGCCAATAGCCCTTTCAGAGGCTGAGAGTCACAACTCTCCTAGGACTGAGTATTCCTTTATCATTGCTTCCCCAGAGACCCACATACCCACATCCATAAGCATGCCTGCAATATGTAATGTTATATATTCTTATACGTAACTTATATTTATTGACTCCCGACTCTGCCTCAGGCATTGTACAAAGAACTTTATATGTATTATTATTTTTCAGGGCTGGGATCAAAGGTGAGTGACCAGTGCCTTTACACAGGGTCCCATGCTCAGAAGAGCCCAGCACTTGAGCATTTAATCTTCTGCATTCCTTTGAAATTCTTACTAATTTTATCTTTAAATTTGTGTTTTTTAAGTGAAGTCCCATGGGACAAAGGTGCATGCACTAGAGTCTTAGAGACTCAGCTCAAACCTCACTCAGCCTGCACTGTCTCCCTGCCCACCTCTGTGCCCCCATATAGCAAGCACCGAGGTCCTCCAGCCCCCGAGGAGGGACATGGCACAAGGAGGGCTGGGGTCAGGCACATGTGCCCCATGGTGTCTGGTAACCCCACAAGCATTCATCAGGTGACTTAACTGGGGAGAGTTTGTCACCCCTGTCCCCTGATCCAGGTACTGAGTCCCTTTGAAGAGGCTTCAATCCCTTGGGGATCACCTGTCTGCCGTGGGCTGGACAGCAGGCCCACAAGAAGGGGAGCTGCCTGGCCCAATTACCCTACCTCCACCTGGTTGAGGGGCAACCCAGCAGCCGGTGGGCCACGTTTATGTGCCAAGTCACAAGGAAGGGCCCTCAGGTGTCTGTGAGAGTCTGTAGTCACCCAGCAAGCATTCTGAGCTCAACAACCACAGAAGAAAAAACAATTTTGATATTTTAATACCTTTAATGGCAAAGGACCCTGTATTTTTATTTTGCATTAAGCCCTACAATTGTATAGCCAGCCCTGTTCCTTTTAATTTTACAGTAACCCTGTTATGGTGAAGGAAGAGGTCACAAAGCCACAGTGATGGAGGTGGCATTCAAACCCAAATAGACCCATTGAGAACTTGTTAGTGACAACTCTGCTACACCGCTCTCAAGTCATGGCCCATTGGGTTGTACATTCATCCTCTCAGTTGTCTATCCCTGTCTCTTTGCACAGCCTGAAGTGTCTTCTCATGTGTACACATCATAAAATCTACTCGTGTTTCACTTTTAAATGGAGACTGATAGAAGCGAGCAGTTGGCAAGATGGGCAAAGAAGTAAGATCCCATTAAAGCCATAGGAATTGATAGGAGAATAATCAAAAAGGCACCATGATGTGCGGAAAGCAAGAGAGAAAGCTGTTTGGAACTTGAAGGTCTTTCAAATTGCACCCAAGTGCATTGCCAACTGTCAGCAGCACTGCCTGAGCAGATGGGCAGGTGCAAAATCGTGATGGCGAGGGATGTAGCGACGGTACCATGCCAGCCGAATTTTCCTCACAAGGTGTCCTATTCATCTGTCAAATAGCTAAGCACTTTTATTAAGCATTTCAGAGATTTTTTTCTAAGCTATTGAAAGCATTGAGATTTTACATCTCTGCACAGATGGCACAAATGGAGGGAATGTGTATGTCATGGGGTATGTGCGGGGAGGGAGGGTGTGGGTGAGGAAGCAGAGGAGGCTGTAAAATACTGAGAGCAAGAATAAGAAGGTGCAGCACGGATGGCTGTCCTTTCTTACCCATCCCTTGCTTCGTTATTTGTTATCTGTGCTGTCATTTTCAACTTGGGGAAACTTAACATCTAAAAGTTTGAGCTCTAAATGTGGAATTCCCGAAGATGTTCAAATCCTTGTGATAGGCCAGGCGCGGTGGCTCACGCCTGTAATCCTAGCACTCTGGGAGGCCGAGGCGGGTGGATCGCTCGAGGTTGGGAGTTCGAGACCAGCCTGAGCAAGAGCGAGACCCCGTCTCTACTAAAAGTAGAAAGAAATGATCTGGCCAACTAAAAATATATATAGAAAAAATTAGCCGGGCATGGTGGCGCATGCCTGTAGTCCCAGCTACTTGGGAGGCTGAGGCAGTAGGATCGCTTAAGCCCAGGAGTTTGAGGTTGCTGTGAGCTAGGCTGACGCCACGGCACTCACTCTAGCCCGGGCAACAGAGTGAGACTCTGTCTCAA
>CM052439.1:132393140-132418146 GCA_028533085.1 Varecia variegata
TGCTGCTTGAGAGATTTTGTAAGCATGGACAAAACCAAGTTGATGGGTAGCATTGAGTTCTCTCAGAATGAATGAATTCAGCATGCTTTGGGCTGCTGTTTAATAAGCATTGATTGAGACCCTGTTATGTACTTGGCAAGTGTTAGAGACACTGGGGAAATAAAACAATAAGATAGCAGCTCTGGTTCCAGTAATGATAAAAGAGTCAATTCATCAGAAGGACACAATGGTCATAAATATGTATGTTCCTAATAACAGAGTCTTAAAATATGTAGAAAAAATTTTTAGACTTACAGAGAAAAATTGAAAATTCTGTAGCCATAGTAGATGAGTTTTGCATTCTTCTCTCAGCTATTGCTAGACAACTATATTGTAAAAATCAGTAAAGATATGGATAATCATCGGAACAGCACTATTAATCCTCTTGATGTAGTTGATATTTATAGAACACTATACCTAACAACTTCAGGAAAGATAATCCTTTTCAAGCCCAAATAGTACATGGTATGAGGTAAATAGGCTGGACCATAAAATAAACCTTGGTAAACTTTTAAAGGATTGAAATGATGCAGAGGAGGTACTCTGACTACACCATATTTAATTACAAATCCATAATAAGATTTCTTAGAAAATCTCAAATATTTGGAAAGTAAGCAACATACTTTGAAGTAATCCAGGGGTCAAAGAATAAATATCAAGTAAATATTTAAAAATTTTGAACTGAATTATAATAAAATGACACATAGGAAAATTTAACTGTGGAATTTGGTTAAGCAGTGCTTAGAGTGAAATTTCAGCTTATATTAGAAAAGAAAAAAAAAAGATCGCAAATCAAAGATCTAAGGTTTTACCTCCAAGATAGAATAAGAGTAAAGTAAGTAGAAGTAAGTAGGCAACAGGAAATAATCCAGGTGAAAGCAGAAATCAACAAAATAGAAAAGAAAAAAAAACATGAAGAAAATCAATAAAGCCAAAACTTTTGAGAAGATCGATAAAACTGGTACATCTCTAGATAGAAGAATCAAGAAAAAAAGAACAAATAAAAGTCACCAATATCAGGAATGATAGAACAATTATCACTACAAGATGCTATAGGATACTACACATTAAAAATGTAAGAGAATATTATAAGCAACTTTATGCTAACAAATTCAAGAACTTAGATGAAATGGAAAAATAGCTTGAAAAATAGAAGTTATCAAAATTGACATACGATGAAACAGAAAATTTGAATATAGTCATATGTTCCTTAATGACGAAGATACATTCTGAGAAATGTGTTCTTAGAGGATTTTGTTGTTGTGTGACCATCGTAGATTGCATTTACACAGATGGTATAGCCTACTACACACCTAGGCTATATGGTGTAGCCTATGGCTTTTAGGCTATAAACCTGTACAGCTTGTTATTGTACTGAATGCTGTAGGAAATTGTAAGACAGTGGTAAGTATGTGTACCTAAACATATCAAAACATAGAAAAGGTCCAGTAAAAATATGTTATTATAATCTTATGGGGCCACTGTTGCATATGCAGTCTGTCACTGACGGAAACATCTTCGTGTGGTACATTACTGTATTCCTGTATCTGTAAAAATTTCTGTCATCAAAAGCTTCCCATCAAGAACATTCCAGTCCCAGTTAATTTTCCTGATAAATTCTATCAACCATTCACAAAATAAATAAATGGCATTAATCTTATTCAAACCTTTTCAGAAAATAGAGAAGAGGAAGCACTTCCTAGTTCACTTTATGAAGCAAACATAACCCTAATATCAAAACCTAACAAAGATATTACAAAAAAGAAAATAACAGACCAATATTTCACATGCTCATAGATGCAAAAATCTTAACAAAATGTTAAATAAATAAAATAAAATAAAATCCAACAATATATGAAAAGGATAATACATCATAAGCAAGTAGGATTAATCCAAGAAATGCAAGGTTAGTATAACATTAGAAAAGCAATTAATGCAGTTCCCTTATTAACAGAATAAAGGAGAAAACAATATAATCATTTAAATAGATACAGAAAAGCATTTGACAAAATTTAGCATCTACTTATATTTAAAATTCTTAACATATTATGAATAGAGGAAAACTTCCTCAATCTTATAAAGGCATTGACAAAAAACTTAGACTTAATATCACGCTTAAGAATGACATATTGGATTCTTCCCTCCAAGATCCAGACCAAGGCAAGAATGTTCATCTTTATGACTTCTATTCAACATTGTACTGGAAGATCCTTGCCAATACAAAAGAAATAAAAGACATACCAATCAGAAAGGAAGTAAATCTCCCTTTCTTTGCAAATGATGTTGTTTACATAGAAAATCCTAAGGTATCTACAAAGCAACTACTAGAAATAATAAACAAATTTAACAGATTGCCAGATACAAGATCAAGATGCAAGAGGTGTTTATACATAATGGCAGCAAACAAATAGAAATGAAATTTAAAGAAATTTCATATATAATAGCATCAAAAATTATTTATGTAAAAATTTAACCAAAAGGTCTGTATTACTTCTTTATTGAAAACTATAAAACATTGCTACAGAAAATGTTCCCATGGATTGAAAGCCTCAATAATTTAAGATCAATTTTCTCATATGATTCTATAGATTCAATGCAATCCAAATAAAAATCCCATAAGACTTTTTGTAAAAGTGAAAATGTTCCTCCCAAAATCTATATGGAAAAACAAAATACCTACAATAGCTAAAACAATCTTGAAGATGAAAAACAAAATTGGAGGACTTATACTGCCTGATTTGAAGACCTACTATAAAGCTATAGTAATCAAGATATTCTGATACTGGCAGAAAGTTAGTTCACTAGATTGATAGAACAGAATAAGGAATTTAGAATTAGACCTGTGTGCATATGGTCAATCAATTTTTTTACACAGTTGCAAAAGCCAGTCCCTGGGGAAAGTTAAGTTTTTTGTAAACAAATAGAACTGGGGAAACTAGGTAAATGTATGGAAAAAATTAGTCTTTATCCCTCCCTCATACCACCCCCAAATTAATTCAACCTGAATCATAGACTTAAATATAAAGTGGAAGCTATAAAGCTTCTATAAGAAAATATAGAATAATATTTTTTGATGGTAAAATATGAGGTGAGCAAAGATTTATTAGAAGACTAAAAAAGTACTAAACATAAAAGAAAAAAACTTAATAAATGAGACATCATTGAAATTAACACTCACATTCATTGAAAACATAAGATTTGTGAAATGTTATTGTGAAATAAGCTATAGACATGGAGAAGATATTTACAATACACATATCTGACAAAGGCCTTGTATCTGGACTGTATAAAGACAGTAACAAAAAGATAAACAACCCAATATAGAATGGGCAAAGGACTTTAACAGACACTTCAATAAAGAAGATATTCAAACGACCAATAAGCACATGAAAAAGTTGTCAACATCATTAATCAGAGAAAAACAAATTAAAACCACAGTGATACCATTGCATACTCACAAAAGTGGCTAACATTAAAAAGATCAACACCAAATGATAGCTAGGATTTGGAACAATCAGGACTCTTACACATTCTCATGGAGGTGTAAAATGATGCAACCACTTTGAAAAACCGTGACTCAATAATTCCACTTGTAAGTATTTATCCAGGAAAAATGAAAATATATGCCAATAACAAGTCTCATGTAAGAATGTTCATAGCAGTTTCAGTCATGGGCTCCAAACCGGGGGGAAAAAAGTGTAAGTGTTTATTAACAGCAGAGTGAATAAACAAACTATATTTGTACACCAGAGTAGTACTCAGCAGTAAGAAAAAGGAATAAACTACTAATACGTAGACAACATGAATGAATTTCAAAGACATTCTGCTGAGAGAAAGAAGTCAGTTACAAAAAGAGTTCATACTGTATGATCTGATTTATATGAAGTTTTAGAACGGGTAACACTAATATATGTGATAGAAATCCTAACAGTGGTTGCCTCTGTGGGTGGTGGAGGGGGGATTGATTGGGGAGAGACACAAGGAAACTTTTTCAAATTCTTTCTCTATTGCGGTAAAATATAACATAAAATTTACCATTTTAAACATTTTGAAGTGTACAGTTCAGTGTCATCAAGTACATTCACATTGTTCTGCAACCATCACCGCCATCCATCTGCAGTTTTCATCTTCCACAACTGAAGCTCTGTGCCCATTAAACACTAACTCCCCATTCCTCAACCCCCCAAATCCCTGGCAACCATCATTCTGCTTTTGGTCTCTGTGAATTTGACTATTCTAGGTATGAAGAAATTTTTTGGAGTAATGAAAATATTCTATATTTTGGTAGGGGTGTGTGTGTTACATGGGAGTATGTATTTGTCAAAGCAGATTAAATTGTACATTTGGGAGCTGCACATTTCACTGTATGTAAATTCTAAGTCATTGAGAAAAACACAACAGTAAGACACATGACATGTCTTCAAGTTCCTCTCTGCCTGGTGAACAGAGTACCAGCTATGTGGCTCTTATGGCTTCTCAGCCTTTTGGCTAAGATCAAGTGTAGAAGTAGCACTCTACTGACTGCCTCATAAGGAAAGCTGCTCTTCCTGCAGCCCTTAATTGGGGGCACAGAGCCCCTTTAGTGAAACCCAACTCGCTCTGCCTGACCACATGGGCGGCCACCCTCCTTACGCCTTATCCTCCAACTGCATGGAGGAGGCATTTAGTGGGATGGTTAGGGGACAGTTCCATCTGGAGTGTCAAGCCAGCTTAGATCTTCAAGAGCTTTCTGGGCTGTGTTTAGGGACCTGTGCTTTATCTCACATGTGGTCAGTGTGTAGAGGAGTCACTAGGAGATGTTTTTAAAAGTCACAAGTTTTCAGATAATCAGGGAAAGTTCTTTTTTGATCACTTTGATCTCCTTTCGGTCTGCAATCATCCCTTTATCAGCAATGATTGCATCCACCCAATGCTCCAAGTCGTGGGCCTAATGACAGGTTTTCCTTAAACATGTGGGTTCCTAACCCTGCATGCACAGCCATTAACTGAGAAGTGCCTCAATGCATCTTCTGAACAACTAAAGAGAACCTTTGCCCATACACCAACCCAAGATCTACTCTCCAAGCTTGCTTTTTTGCAGTGCTAAGAAGGTATTGAAGTTCTGAAATTCTGTCCCAGTTGTTCTAGCACTGAAGGGCAAATGGCTTTGAGATTTTGGTTGGCAAAAGTTTTACACGATCACTTGATAATTACCTAATTTATTTGTTCTAGAAAACTCATTCTAGATCCCAAATAGGACTTTGATTTGGAATTGGGTTTGGCTTCAACCAGTGGCCAAATGAAACTCAAGATTCTCTAATAAATACCCTCTTCACTTTGTTCTCAGTAGAAATAGTCCAAATCAGTGCTTAATGATTTGATTTCAGAAATATCACTGTTAGACTTTGCTGTGAGAATCAATGAGCAGGAAATGAATATCATGTTAAAGATTGAATTAGACATGCACCTATAACAAAATAATATTTAAAAGAAGGCTTTAGCATCCTCCTTGTGCTTCAAAGCAAAATATCATACTCCCCAGGGAAAGAAAATTATTTAAAATCCATTAATTTGAATTCTGTCTGCAATGTCATTGTGAACTCTTTGTTAGTTTACATGGGCATTGCATCTTTTTGAAAAGCATGTGTTATTTGAAAACATAAAGAGCCCCAACCTCTGCTAGGAAATATGACATATATAATTAACACATATACGGGAAAGCCATATATATTCAAAGGCAACAATAACTATAAAACTGGCAGCCCTCAATATTAATACTAATTCATTATATAAATGTAAACACAATTAACTTCTTTCCTGATAACAGATATTAGCTTCAGTTTCTTCTGGACCACATAAGAATTTTTTTAAATGGGTAAAGTTTAGTATTCCATTTATATTGCAATGTGACATAGCAAAACTATATTATAACCTGTATTAGGAAAAGTGTGTTTGGAAGCAAACATGGGAGCAAAGCTTTTCCTATCTCGCTCTGATCTACGTGCTGCTGTAAGGCAGGCAGAAACTCCTGTCCATCTCGCTGACTCTACTTTGGTCCTAAAAGAGCTTAAGGTGAGCTTCCTTAGCTCAAAGGCTGCTGGACCTAACTCAAGCTGTTAGCTGGGTGGGAGGCCCCTTTCCTGCCACACCACGTAGGGTAGACCCAGATGAAAGATTTATTGTCCTAATTCAGGGCTGGTATTTGTCTTTGACAACTTAATTGCATTTGCAGAGAAATTGGGGGCCTTTTTTTCCCTAAGCCCTCATGGGAAAGTCTCACATCTTGCACCACCAAGAAGTCTTATGGATTCAAGAGCTAGCCAGGGGGTCTTTGCCTCACTCTTGACTGAAGTAGTGAGTATCTCTCCATAGGTTAGGTGCTCAGGGGGGAAGCAGGATCCTAAGATCCCTTTCCCTCGCCTTGCCTTTCCATAATTAAAACCTCAAATTCTTAGATTGTAGGATTAAACTGCATATTTTCTGGAGTGGGGAGGGGGATTGATTGTTTTTAATTACTTAAAGGTTAAATGGTTTGGAGAAATAGAATGTCATGTGTGATTTCAAAAATATTTTCAAGAGGCTTTTATTTTTTGACTTTGTAACTGAGAATGTGTGGGCTCCTTTACTTTTGACTCACATTTTAGAAGTTCTGTTCACTTCTGGGTCCTTAGATTGCATTCTACCTTCTGTCTGAAGTCAACAGTGTCTCCTTAAAAACAATGATAATAAGTAAAATTTCTTCCATGAGTGTGGAGTTGGCAGGGGGGCCTGAAAACCAGAGAGCAGTTCTCTTAAAAATGAGGCACATCCAGATTTTCCTGGTTGGAGTCCTTCTGTGGAAATTCTGGCTCCACTCTCTCTGTACACGTTGGAGGACAATTTATAGCAGTCAGTAAGGCAGCCAGAAAAGAGATTCAGGTTTTCTCTTTCCTATCCACACAGCATGATCACTTGGATTAACTGGAGATTATTTTTTTCCTTTTGGCCAAACTTGAACACATAAGAAAACCAAACAAATTAAAATAAAAAAATCAAAGAAAAACAGCCTTCAAGTGGCAGGCTGGCAGGCTGCCATGTTCCAGGCACCAAAAATGAAGGGATTGACCAGGTGGCAGTTTCGAGGCTGTTCCCCCAAATGGGACAAACTAAAGAGTATGGTTTTGATCTTAGACTCTGATTCTCTTTTCTAAGCCGTAGCACAGGCATAGTTGGGACAAAGCTTTTGGTTCTTTAATGTGTATACATGGAATCAATGCTCACTGCCAAGCCAACTCAGAATGCGCTAGCAGAGCTGGCACCAAGGTACACTTTTTGTCACATATTCTGCAAAGTTCTTTTGAATATTAAGCAGAAATTCATAAGACCCATTTATGTCATGTGTCACTTTTCCCTTGGACCAGAATGAGAAGTGGTTCTCTTAGAACATATATTCATCTGAATCAAAGTAAATGATACTTAATTATCCAGGAACCATTGTCCCACCACTTGAACTATCTGGCACACTAATACACTAATAAGAACCCTGAAAGAATTGAGAGGAGTTTTCAGTACCTAAATGCTCATATTACATAGTACATCTGCTAAACTTTATGGAACGAATCATGGACAAGACCCTTGAACCCTTGCTCAGAGCTTATGTACTCATGCTGTAAACATAATTCTATTTAAGTTTTATTAGTTTGGAAGATGAGAGGAGGACAAGGAAGAGAGAGAAGGCTAAAGAAGACAGGTGGGCATTATTTGCCCAATGTAAGCTCCATGAGGGCACAGACTTGGTCTGTTTGTTCACTGCCAAAGTCCCAGTACTTAGAATAGTGCTGGGCATAGAGTAGCTGCTAAGTTATATCTGCTGAGTTAATTAATGAGAGCAAAGGAAAGCACTGGCTTTTAGAGACTGTTTGCCAGGAAATCACAGAAAGAAGAAAGGAGAGGGAACAGAAAGAGGAGACCCCACTAAGCACACCAGTCTAAGAACAGTTTAAGGTAGCATCACACAATTTTACCTACTTTGAAAGTTCTCAATAAAATCATTTTCTTACAGCTTAGGTGATGATGATGATGATGGCTATTATCATGATAACACTAAATCATCAAGACATCAAATTAAATAGGAATCAAAATGCATTCATCATCCCTTTTTCAAGGCACAGAAAAATGCAAAACATTTGAAAAGTACTTTCCAAAAATACATTTGTAATTGTTTTAAGTTTTAAATTTTTAAAATGTAACATTTTTACATCCACAAATGTAGAATACAACTTACCCCAACAATAGCAGATAAACAAAGCTAACAGAAAAGTTATTACATCAGCAAAGGCACATATAATATCTGTCACATTATCATCAACTTGTATATAGCTAAAAAGGTCACATCCCTGGTATTTTGTAGGTGTGGCTCAACATTATGTGACTGACCTTTAACAGTGGTGAACAGTGCCATGTCCTGCATGGGACTGAAGGTTTCTCTGAACTTTGCATGTACAGATCAAATTCCTGAATTTCTTTTAGCCAATGTGGAATATCATGTGGTATCAAAGGCCAGAGGCATAGAATTGGGGAAAATTACCCAAAGTTAAGACACAGATTGGGCTACTTTTCTATTGCTTTGGGCTTTGCTTTCTCTAAGAAATGCTAATGATACTTCAAAGGAGTTTTGGTAGAAAAATTTTAATGTTAAAAAAAAAACTATGAATTATTTTGAATCCCTGGAAAGAGTAAGCAGAAATCAAAATCTAAGAAAAACCAGGGTCTTCCACAGAACACAGAGGGGCAAATATGTGTGTATTATCCTCAGTTTACCAATAAGTCTCAGTTTACTAACAGTTTGGGCGTATCTCCTAGAGTCACAGGGCAAAGTGAGGAGAAAAGCAGTATTAAGAGATAAATTTCCTAAATAGCAGTTTGATATGAATTTTCTCTATATATTTACCCATATCCTAAAAATATCCTTTGGAAAATCTGAAAAATCAAGCATTTACCGAATTGTCTGAAATTGAAATAGAAGAATGAACGAGCTAAGAGGACTGTCGTGGGCGAGTAGCCCAGCCTCTCCCCGCTTGCTTCAGTGTGTCCATGCCAGGGAGAGGAGAGTGGAGACTAACTGTCTAGGAACCTGGGATGCCAGGACAAAAAGACAAAATGATTATGGCCACCTTGGAAGTGGGATCCTGTCACCTAATTCTGAAAGCGGGAGAGAAAGAGCAGGGCTTTGGTGCCAGGACCAGAAGAGTAGCTGAGGAGACTGTAGGTCTCTGTTGCTCTAGTCTGTCCAGAGCCTTCTTCCCTGGGAGAAGTGTCCAACCCGCCCCATATGGCCCTGGAGGGGCTGAACTCAGGTTCAAGGTGTCTTAGGTTGAGATTTCCCAGAAACAGACAGAGACAAGGATTCACGTGCAAGCAGACACTGGGAAAAGAGTGGGGACCTGAGATAGGAGCGGGAAGGAATCCAGTGAAGGCTGTGTCTGCAAGCTGGTTGCCACCGTAGGCACGGAGCAAAGGCTGCAGGAACCCTGGGGAGCAATGTAAAGCAAGAGACTTGGAGTTGGCCCACAGGAGGGGCAAGAGAACTGGGGTTTTTATACATCAGCTCCCTGGTTGAGGGCCGATCCCAGGTACTTCTGGCCTATCTTGCACACAGGTCAGACAACGCAGAGCCCTCTGGGGCTAATATTTGGATGTGTAGCAGGTGAGCACCAAAAGAGGAAAAGGCAAGAGGATAATATTGGAGGATTGACAGCATCTGCTACACCGTCCCTCTTCCCCTGCTACAAGCTGGGCCCATTAGAGCATGAGTGATTGGGCTGGCCTGGGCACAGGGCCCATGCAGTGCCAATGCAGATCCTGCTCTGATCTCTGTGCATGGAGAGCTAGATACTCTGTCTCCACCGTGGTTGCCGTGTGGGACCATGTCAGCCTAGAGTTGCCACTTGGCTACCTCGTTTGGCCCCATGGGAAAGCTTAGTTGCAGGAAGAAAGAATGAGGCTAACAGAAAAAAGAGATGTAAATTTTATATATATATATATAGAGAGAGAGAGAGAGAAATCACTACATCATTTTCATTTGAACCCTTGAATCCAGCTTGGCCTGGAGTCAACTTATCTTCTGGACATCCAAAATATGAACCAATGCATCTCTTTTTTCTTCTTGCTTAAGTAAGTTGCTATTTGTAACCAAAAGAGTTGGGCCTAGTACAGGGATGGTTGTCTTCTACCATTTTCTTCCTCTATGGCACACACACAAGGAGTCTGGGTAGGTCACTGGATATACACCTGGTAGAAAGCTGAGCTAGTTGTCTCTAACTATGTCATCCGGGAGTGGTTAAACAGTGTATCCCAAATTGAAAATGGGGTGGAGGAGACACTGTAACAATGAGTGCCCCAAGCAAGGTAAACGATGTCCTGGAGAGGAATTGAGAACACCAGATTCCGTTCCGTCCCAAAGCATAGCACTCAAGAGCCAAAGCAGGAAAAATAATTAGGGATTTTTTCCAATTCCCTAATTGTTGAGAGAACAGAGCTGACATGGCCAATAGGAAGGAACTCAGGAAGAGTAGAGCAGGGCTTTGAGTCTGGCAGGAGGGGCAGGGCAGGGCAGGGCTGGAAGGACAGGGTGCTTGCTGCATGGCGAGCGCTTCTGCAGGCTGTGGCAATTCAAGGCAGAGCCAGGTGGAGCATGGAACAGCTGAGCTGAGAGGCTACCCAGGGCCACAGGCCCAGAGACTGGCTGGGCATTCAAGGTGCATGACACAGAGGAGGTGCTTGGTCACTGACAGGTGTTTCTGTGCTTATTGGTGAAGGTCACCATAGTGCAAGGTGGCAGAGAATACAAATAGTATACTTTGGCAGAGTCTTAGACACAGGCTGTAGACTGAGGTGAATGCAAGGGGGGTCAGGATGCACTGGGTATGCTAGAGCCAGGTCTCAGCACCTCCCAAAAGCCAAAATTGTTGAATTTTCAGAAATTTTGCAAGATGACTGTTAAACATAGAGATTACTAAAATTTAATCATTAATGAAATCATTTTAAAAGTAAAGTTAATAAATATTCAAAACTCGTTATTTCCTAATTATTTTACTATATTTTAGTAAAATTATTGTCCATGTTCTTAAGGTTATTTGATTCTTTTGTATCTGCAGGGTAGAAATACTATATAATGGTGTGCTACTGCTCATGTGTCCTCTCAGCTCTGTGTTTAGTAACATTGTTGGTAGTTTGAAACCTGCCAGGATAGGAATGGAGATTGCTAATACCAAAAACCAGGGCTTAACTTTTTGCTTTTTTGATTGTTTAGAATTAAGAATGTGATAAAAAAATAAAATGTTAACAATGCAAATGAAGCTTAAAAGTAT
Organism: Varecia variegata; assembly: GCA_028533085.1. Taxonomy (NCBI): domain Eukaryota; kingdom Metazoa; phylum Chordata; class Mammalia; order Primates; family Lemuridae; genus Varecia; species Varecia variegata. The sequence continues at coordinate 132,404,507 of CM052439.1, forward strand.
GTGCTGTCTGTAGCCATTACATTGTGAATGGCACAAGACATTGTAGGAATATTCTTCCAGTATTGGAAAGTCATAATCTGATTCAGCAAAGAGGTCACTCACATCATTAGCTGCAGTGATGTTCCACAATGTCTTCGTTGTTTTACTTTCATCATACTCAACACACATGAAGAACAACATTCATGTAGGAACCATACTTATTTGTCAATTGCAAGCAATTGATAAATTGGTTTTATCTGTAGGTTGACTATAAATAGAAGAGTTCAGCAAAAAGCAGAAAGCATTCTGCAAGAATAAATTGGCTATATGGAATTTAGGAAAAAAACAGTATTGAGTGTTTTATTGTTCTCAAATTGTGTGCTACGTATTATTTAAAGCACTAAAATTTAGAATAGACTGTGTACATATGCACGCACATACATTCTTTGGGGGCAGAGCCAGTCGTTAACCATGTACTAGCTCACCACTGGGTTTGCACACCATACCTTCTCTATCTGGTGCTCCCAGGGGAGCCAGGAAAAGGAAAGGAGTTTGCTCAAAAACAGAGCTCCATTTCTTCCAGCATGGAGTGAGTGTCTGTATAATAAAAAGTAAGGACAGTTGGAATATTTAAAAGGTAAATATGAAGACCATGATGGGTGAGAGATGCCTGCAGATGCAGGACTAACTGCACTGAAGGTTCGCCCCCCACACCTGACATTTGCACGTTCCCTATCCCTCGGATTTTAATTTGTGTTTCTAATTCAAGTCACATGTGTAACTTGAGAACCTATAAATCACAAAGGGTCTTTCAAACAAGGTTAGTATGTAAATATAAAATATAACATTAAGTTCCCATCATTAATATTGAAGAGTAAGTCAATATTTGATAAAAATCGCCTCAGGGGAATGTGCCTTTCTGCCTGGTTTTATGCCTCGCAGACTTATTCAATTATTATTTAATTACCCGGTTAAATGTCATGGCTTACAAAGCAGGGATTATATTAATAATAGCATGAGGTTTATTTTAAACCAGCCTGACATTAGGTAGAGCTGATTTTGTTTTACCCTCTCACGGAGCACAGCATTTACATTAGTCCTCTGCACCTGGTTTTGAATGAATTGCTTCTATTTAAGCTTTTTCCCCCTCCTGCTCCTTTTTAAAAAATCATCCTCCTGTATTTGTCATATTTTTCCAGTCTTTCAGCTATTCTCCACCCCACCTCTTCTTCTGCCCTCTGGGAGTCTGAATTCCATAGTAAATCAAATACCTTAACAAAGGATTGCGCCTGAAACCCAGAAACAGAAAATAGATGCTGGGTCACAGAGAACAATCTAGTTTCAAAAGAAGGTGGCGCGCCACGCAGAGCAGTTTCCGAGCCAACACCTTCTGACTGAATGGTTCGCTGTTTAATTCATCGCTATAAAGTCGCTATAGCAACCGCTCCATGGGAAGGATTTATTGGCACCTTAGATGGACTTTATTTCCCTGGCACTCGAAGAGGAGGGCGAAGACACCTAATGAGAGGACTGAGTGACATTAAATCGGTCCCTTTTCAGCTTTATCATATTGGACCAACATTTGGGGTATTTCGAGCATGGCCTTTTGTCAGTCCAGAGTGGCAGAGGTGCTCTCAGGAGGGGGGTGGAGAGGGGGAGAGGAGAGGACCCGGGAGGGCCGGGGAGAAGGCAGGGAGAACAGCTGAAACGTGGTGGGTCACTCAGGCCTTTTGTTCTCACCATCTGTGTGCTGTGGTTTTGGGAGTGGAGCCAAAGCGACGTTACCTGTATTGTGCTCCTCGGAGCTGGGGCGCCGCCGCAGTCCCGCCTCAGACACAGGGGCCTCAAGTATAATGACAGGGCCATAATGGCCGGGCAAATAAACTATTTGAACATTTGGCTTTATGAATATTGAGCAAAATTCTTCAAATAAATTATGAAAATGACTCTAAGTGAACAGACATCTGAATCCCATCGCAAGCCTAGGGCCACTGATTTGTAATGCTAAGTATGATAATAGTTGTATAAATGAGGAATAGTTTTCAGAATAACTGATGAGCTGCAAAAACTGGTGCACTAAAAGGGGTACCACTTACTGATTGCTCTTAAAGAACACCAGAGCCTAGGACGTTTAGCTGTGTAGCTGAATGGAATATATGCAACATATACATACATACAGTGCCTTTTCAAGTGCTGAAAATAAAAGTCAAATTATGCAGCCTTAAGAAATTATAATTTACAAGGTATCATATAGCCTGTCAGGAGGTCACTTTGGCAAGAGATATCGAAATCTTTAAAATTTTGAATAATCTTTGACTCAGCAGTTCCACCTCTGGTAATTTGTCCTAAGGTAATAATTGTGATATATACAAAGTCTTAGCAAAGAAAATCAGTCACAGCACGCATAATTATTTAACCTTCAGATATCCTCTAAATGTAAACCATGGGGAACTGTTTAAAATAAATTATGGAATATCCATGTAACAGAGTATTTTTTAGCCATTAAATATGTTGCTGAAGTATATTTGATAAAATGGAAACATATTAATAATGCAGTACTGAAGAAAAAAAGCAGGTTACTACAGAATATATATGGCTAATCATATTTTTAGGAGCAGATATACATAAAAAAATCTGTTGAGATACAATAAAATATTAATAGGTGTTATCTCTATGCAGGGGAATTAGAGATGATTTTATTTTACTAATTATGGTTGCTTATATTTTCTGGGTTTTCAACAGTGAATTTGTTTTCCTGCTGTATTAAAATTTTGTAGAAGTATTATACAAAGGAAACTTGTTCTTTTTACATTTCTGTCTATCAATCACTTATATAATTATTATCTAAGTTATTTTAGGAGAAGGAAAATCCTGGACACACACTCCAGGCTCATGTGTCCCAATAAGCTCACATCTACTCTGGGAATTAATGGGACACAGATGTCCAGGTTTTCTTAAATGCAGGGAGATGTGGTATCAAACTCTTACACTGGTCTTCGTTCTGAGATCCACAGTTCAGGAACCTCTCTCTGAATTTGGGAGAATTCTGGGAGAATCAAATTGCTAGAAGCAGTGGCCCAGGATGGCATGGAGAAGGAAAAACGAAGGTGGTTCTACAAACAGAGCAGAAAGTACTCTACATGTAGTGCAATTATAAAATAAGAAGATTGGTTTAATAGCTGTCCTGGAGAAAACAGCCTCTCCATTTTATAATCCTATCCAGTACATTATAGAAATAGCCCATGGAACCTCTGCAGAGCCTCACTTTTGGGCAGGAAGACTACCTGGGGGTGACAGCCTTTCCCCTCTCTCTGGCCGTCCCCAGGAGTCAGGATATAACAGAGGCTGCCGGTCCTCTTCTCTCATCTCCCTCCCACCCCAGCATAGGCAGTCACCAACAACCAATCAATCAATCAGTTGGAGTTCACATCTGAGCACATCATTGCAAAGGATGATGCTCTAATCTACCAGGCTTGCTCTGCACTGTGACAAACAACAATACACAGAACCTGGAACACCTTTACAAATCAGGTATTTTATTATGAATAGAACTCAAAAAATGTGGTGCATTCCTTGCATTTATTGTTCTAGGAATAAAACCTCATATATTAATAATAAGTTTATCCTAACCTCCCCAACCCCTGAATAAAGAGTATTATATACATATATATAAAGAATTTTCAGTGGTTGCTATAGTTTGTTACATGTGTTTATATTAACATTGGCAGCACTTGCATAAACTTATTATATTAACAGAGTTACATGAATTTGATTTTAGAAAAATAATCTATCCTTGGAAGGAAAGTGTCATCACCTCCATGTAAACAATATTCCTCTGCAAACAATGCCCTTTATTTTGGCAGCGTGTCTTTCCTGCCATCTGCCTTGCAAAGCACTTGCCAGAGTTGCAATAATAATTGAGTTACAGAGGGAATTAGGTGTAATGGAGGGGAAGGAAATTGATTGCTTAATTTTTATTAACAGAAAGAGAGAAAATTGTGGTGCCCTGCTGTGAACCGAAATGAAACAAAGAGGAAAGATACAGAGAGATGACTCCAGGTGGCAGGAATGTTCCTGCACACACATTAGCAATCCTACAGGGAGATTGAGAAGAGGCCAACGCTAGACGAGCAGAGGAAACTGGAAGGGAAGCAAGAGGGCCAAGGTACAGCACAAAAGGACACAGGCACCTGGAGACCAGGCACTTCTGCTGGGAAGAGTAGCTGAGTTTTTAGTGCATTCTGCCTGTCTGAAGGTCAAGGATTACATCTCTGCCAGGTTGAAGTTGGAGACGGGTGTGTGTGCCCATGTGTACGTGTAGACTAAGCAACTTCTGAATCTTGCCTCCCAGTGAGGTGGCATAGCCTCTGAGGGAACCGAAAGTCTGTAAAGCATGGGATGGATTCCTGGGAGCATTCAGACCTCACCAGGACTAGGCTACAACCTCTGAGCAATCGTACACTGGGCTGTGAATTTACACCAGGCTGCCTGACCTGAGTTGTACCTGCCCCACTCCACCTTCCTGTGAGGTCAGTCACCTTCCTCCCTAGGGCAGCTGCCGACCCGATGCCTGTGGCTCCCTGGAACTCACTCTAATCTGGATATCAATTTCACATGTTTGGTCTGCGGGATGTAGGAAGGAAGCGAACCTCCTGGATGTCAGGTGAGAGGAGCAATCGGCTTAGGGAGAGAGGCTCAGATGATAATATCATAGTATCATCCAGTATCATCACTTAATACAATTCCACACTGTCAGCTGAACACAGGATGCAGCAGTGTTTAGTTCCTCTGTGAGAGATGCATAGGCCTGAGTGTGGAGAGGAGAGCTGAGACATTGCATCCAGCCCCCAGGGCAGGGGTGGGGAACCTTTTCATGTTGGAAAGCTGCGTTTATTTTGCTGTAATCAAATAAGGGCATATTCAAGAAGCTTCAATTAGATATACTTTAAAAGGTACATTATTTTGCAAAAATCTAACTACTATGTACTTAATTTCAAAAAATGAAAATTATTTGTTAATTTTAAAGTTAACTAACCTTTTAATGACTTTATTGTGCCTGCTTTTTCTTGGAAAGTATTTGAATATTTGGTTGCAACATGAAGGTCCACAGTTTCAGTTTATCATCTAGATTAGTAGCCCCCAACCTTTTTGGCACCAGGGACCAGTTTCATGGAAGACAATTTTTTCCATGGACTGGAGACGGGGGTGGGAGGATAGTCTCGGGATGATTCAAGCACATTACATTTTTTGTGCAGTCAAACCTCTCTGCTAATGATAATCTGTATTTGCAGCTGCTCCCCAGCGCTAGCATCACCACCTCAGCTCCACCTCAGATCATCAGGCATTAGATTCTCCTAAGGAGCATGAGATCTAGATCCCCTGCAGTTTACAGCAGGGTTTGTACTTCTCTGAGAATCTAATGCCACCACTGATCTGACAGAAGGCAGAGCTTATATGGTGATGCAAGTGATGGGGAGTGGCTGTAAATACAGGTGAAGCTTCCCTGGCTCACTGGCCACTTACCTCCTGCTGTGTGGCCCAGTTCCTGACAGGCCACAGACTGTACTGGTCTACAGCCCAGGGACTGGGGACTGCAGCTATGGATGGGTATCAGTCATCTGTGACCTTAATGGCATCTTGATTTGGGTTAGGTAGGAGAATGTAGATTCGCAGCAATAAGTGGTTGAAAAGCAAGAAGGCATTTTTCGGGTGTGTTACAGAAGGCATGGGTATTCTACTGCATTTTTCCACCTTTCAATTGGATTTTTCTTAGCATCAATGACCTTAAAATGTCATCTACTGAGGGCTCAATCAATTCCATCTGCAGTTTTTTAGGTGCCTTGGTGGTATCAACTGGGTGAGGCTAAAATGCTAATTTGAGTGTGATGTCATGATTTTCAAAGTCAGTGAACTTTTCACTGTATTCTCCAATTAATAGATGTATAGCAGATGCATATTCATCAAATGATTTGCATATATCATCCTGCTCATCAATGACCTTGCTAACTGGGGAAAATGTTCATCCAACATTTCCTTTTGAAGAAGAAATGTTTTGAAAAAAAATAGCTTTTTTTGAAATGCTTGGATTTTTTTGCCACATATCACTTATAGACTTAGTTTTACCTTGAAAAGAAATATTCAAGTCATTTTGATTTGACATATCACACAGAAATGCTGCATTCCTATAGAAGTCTTCTTTCAATAATTCAGATTGCTGATTCTCTTCCTCATAAAATTTAACTATCTATTCTAGCAGAGAAAAAATTTTGGCTAACACCTGTTCCTGTGATAGCCAATACACTTTAGAATGATACGGCAAATTCATACTGAATATTTCATTGTTAAACTTTAGCATGTTATGAAACTGAAGATGCTGTGTTGCATTTGCACAAATATAGTTAGCAATACTTATAACTTGTTGCAAAATGTCACTTAAAACAGTAGCTTTAGCAAAGAGATTTTGCTGATGCAAGATACAATGAAAAGAAATGAGAGCATCTGGATCTGTTAATACTTTTTTTTATCTGTGCAATAAACTCTTCATGTTTTCCTGTCATGGAAGGTGCACCATCTGTACATACATTCACTAAATTTACCAAATTCAGTCCAACTTCACAACATTTATCTTGAAAATTGTTGAAGATATCTATTTCCTGTGTTATGTTCACAAGAGTTCCCAAAGTGAGTAACTCTTCAGAGCAAAGAAAATCTTCTGCTATGACCTGAACGAACTATAAAATCTGCGCCAAGTCAGTAGTATCAGTTGATTCATCCAAAGTGATTGAATAATATATATTTTCCTTTTGAAGTATTGCATGAAGTTGTTCTGTTAAGTTGAAGGCTAATTCATGCTGCCGATCAGTTATGGTGCTCCTTGAAAGAGACAGTTGTTTGTACTTTGAAATGTATCAGGGTCTAAGCATCCTACAACTTTGATAATGCATTCTTTCACAATTTCTATGGCACTGAATGGCTTCTCTTTTTTCCCCTGAGTATATAAGCTACTTTATAAGCTGCTTCAGTGGCATTATTTCCAGGTCTTATTGAAGCTTGAAAGAATTGTCTTTGCTTTTGCTTTTCATCTTTAATTTTTGCAATAAATTTTCCTCCTCTCCTTCTAATTTAAAATATTTATGGTCCTTATGAGTGTTACAATGCTGATGAGCATTGAATTTCTTTAATGTTGATATTGCAGTATTACAAAGCAAGCAAATCATCTTATCTTTAGCAGAAACAAGATAATATTGCAATTTCCAATCCTCATTAAAAAATATGTTTTCTTCCTTCAGTGTTCTCTTGGTCTTCTTTGACATGTTGGGCTATTGAGCAGACAGAATTTAAAAACATTGTCAAGCTGTGCAACTATTCACAAATTCTACTTTAAACAGAAATGCGGTGTACCATTGTCAAAAGCTGGTAACAGACTGGCGTGCTCGACCCCTATAAACTCTCACCAGCTAGCCTCATGCTATAGTGGTGCCAGTTAGGCAGGGCAAGTTAGAACTAAATCATCAGTGTGGCAGCTGTCACTTTAGCCCTTATGGCTGACTAATGTTCTAATTGTGCCAGTCAATCTGGGAGGATTATTTCATTGAAACTTACTTTATTCTTTGGTATTTTAAATATGTTCATTTTAAAAATAAAATAAAAATATAAAAGATGAATAAAAATGTACTAATAAAAATAAAAGGATTTGTTCTGTAAAATTTGGATTCAGTCAAAAGGCTGCACTTAAGGACCTATAAGGCCACATGTCTTCCCTGCCCTAGGGATTCCACCCTCCTGACTGCCCTCCTGCAGACATCTTGATTCTGGGTAGCAAGTGTGTAGGCTTTTCAACTGAGAACTGCAGTAAGTAGACTCTCACCACAACCGTGAGCAGAGATGTTTGCCAAAGAAAAAGCCATTAATCACAATTTGCCTCCCTCAGAGAAAACAGGAAAGAAGCATAGACCTGCACTGTATACTAACTAATGGGCATCATTTTCGTATGTTTAAATTATAATTTGGGGAAACTCTGATAAAGTAGAACCCAGCAATCCAGCAAGATAGAAAATATTATCATCTGTCAAATGGGTTGGGGGGGGGAGTGAAATCAATTGGACACATCCATGTGATACATTATTAGATAGACAAAAATAATGCTGTTGATGTCTGGTTAAATACATGAAAATTTTCATGATGTAAAAGTGAGTTATAAACAGAATTAGAGAAAAAGAAATATAGATGAGAATAAAGAGGACTGAGACAGTATACAAAATGTCAACAGAGGATAACTGTAGATGACGAGATTACGAGATTAAGGGTGTTTTTTATCTTCCTCTTCCTATGTTTCTGATTATCCAATTTTGCTGAAATGATCATGTGTTACCTAAGCATCAGAAAGCAAATTTTAATGCCATTAGGTCAGAGAAATTTTGTATTTGTTACCACTTTTTTTGAAAAGATGGGGAGGGCAGTGAGGGAAAGAAAAGTTAATTAAATTACAATAATTTGAAATGTGTAGTCCTGTTTCAGAGAATCATGTACATGAGTCAGGTAGTTATTAGGCTTCCTGGGGCCTCGGCTGACAGTACTGTTCCCCATGCTCGGGTATTATCAGACTCTCCAGCTCAGTGGGTTTTATCTGGCTTTTCTGAACACGATCAAGTATGTAATTGGATATTTTCCAAAAACTGATGACCTTTAGAACATCCTTTGTTTATGTAGTTCTTACTTATCATCTGTGCCATAACTTAAAATATGTAGTTTAAAATGCCAGCCATCCAAGGTTGCCTCCAGCCAAGCCTTCCCTGAAATGTTTACTGCAGAGAATAACACTGGATTTGTGGTCACAGAGTTTTACCTCAAAATGTAATCCAAGGACCCCAGGATCCCCATCCTCCAACTGTGTCATGAAATTTGAGTGATCTGGGCCATTAATTATAATGTTCCTAATTGTCTCAAAGACTTCTGGTGGTAACATGGTCTTCCCTGTGGGACAGAGACCCACAGGATTATTGGCCTCCAGAAGACATTGGGCTCCCACGACTTTTTGGTAGGATCTCAGGGCACGAGCTGACCCGTATTTCTTCCCTCCTAGGCTGGTTAGCTATCTGAAATAAAATTGGCACCATGGGCTTCCTGAGACTCCCTGATTTTACCTGCTAACTCTGAGCATCCAGCTAAGTCCCACTGCCTCTAGGACAGAGGCAATTGTTCCTGCCTGAGTCCTGATCACTCAGCACCTGGGGTGAGGCTTTACCAAATAATTTCTAAAAGTTAAGACATACAACCACTCCTAATAGCCCCCAAATGGAAACCCCAATGTGCACCAACTGAAGAGTGGATAAATAAAAATTTCTATTTTCACACAATGGACTACTTGATATCCATGAGAATGAATATCTACAACTTTGTGCAACACTACGGGTGAATCTCTCAAACATGATGCTGAGTAGAAGAAATCAGATGTACTAAAGCACATATGCATCAGTCTACTTATATATACTTACAGTGTACTTCTAAAGTGCAAAACAACTAAAACTGATCTGCAGTGATAGAAGTCAGGATAGTGGTCATCTTTGTGGATGGGGAGCAGAGTAGGGCTTCTGGGGTGTTATTAATCTTTGGTTTCTCAGTCTGGGTGCTGCTTAGTACAAGTGTGCTCAATTTGTTAGAAGTTCTCAAGCTGCATACTTAGGTTATGTGCACTTTTGCCTGTGTGTGTGTGTATGTATATACACACACACATACTGTACTTCAATAAAAAGTTACTTGAAAGAAAATATTAAGACCTATGGAAAAATCTGAGATTGAGGAAGTAGAGGCTAGAAGGCTAGAACAGAAAAGGTGCAAAAAACTGGGTTAATTCTTCCATGGGGCACTTGGCTCCAGCCCTGTCGGGTTTTCCTGCAGCTTGTTGTGGGGACCATTCTGCACGATGAAGGAGCATTTTCTACAGCAGTTTCATCAGCAGGCCCTTCTGTTCTCTAGCACTGGGCAGGGCTTATATCCCCTCAAATTACCTCAAGCAGGAGCTTGGTAAGTACTTTCAGAGGTGACTGCCCAGGTGAATCAACAAACACAGCAGGGCACCCTGGCATGCCCTGTGTAAGGACAATAAGTGTCTATAAAACGAGACTCCCTGTGGTTCCCTGGGCTGCAGGTTGTCTGTCCTGTAAGCATCAGCCCCTGCCATCAGTACCTTCACTCTTGGCTTTGGAGCTAGACTCACCCTAATTCAAATTCCGATTTTGCTACCTATGAGAAAGGCAGCATCCTTTGCATCCTTGAGGAAGGCATTTCTCCAGGCCCCTGGTTTTCTAATCTCTAACACGGTGATCGTATTAGGAGTCCTTGACCCATAAGGTGCTCAACCTACAACATGCTTAAACAGAAGTGACTCTTAGTACTATTGCTATCCCACTTTCTTCCCCCATCAGAAACTGAAATTTCCAGTCTGAAAAGCCCAGTATTTGGCCTACAGGAAAGCTGGCTGTTGGGAGATCAGGAAAATTGGAATGCATCCTCCTTCTGCAGTGAACCATGAGAGAAAAAGACCCAGCCTCTAAAATCTGTGCAGAATTACCCCAGGACATCCCCCTTAAAAACTCAGAATACAGGGAAAGCAGCATTTTGGGACAATGGATGCAGACTTGCAGATGACTGGCTTTCTTCAGCTTCTCCCTTATGTGATAGATTCATGAGAAACGATGGCACATGACCACGCTCAGCTCTGAGAGACAACTACAGGCATTGTCAGGGTGCATACATCTATGCTGAGGAGAGCAGAACTGAGCCCCCAGTGTTTTCAGAGAACAGTTGCATGATTATACTACAGTTAGAGGCTACCGAAGCCAGCTGTACCTTTGCCTGGAAGGAGAATGGAGAAAGGCCTTTACAGAAAAGAGATCTTGGAGGCAAATGCTCGGCCAGACAGCCATGCCATGAGCTCACTGCCTTTGGAAACCCACAGAAGCAGGGATCCAAAAACAGCAGCTGCCAGGAAGCTCTGCAGGAAGCAGCACCACCCACAGCATCAGGGAAAAGCCAAGAGGCTCGGGGTGGGCCCAGGGCAGGATCCTCAGCCTTGGTGCAGTCGAGACATCTCTGACTGCTTCCCTGTGCATCCTTTGGGTCTGAAGATGCCCAGAGCAGTGCTCGACTATCACTTGCTAAGGCGGTGAAACGTGCTTAATAGTGTTTAATTACAAAGAAGAAAGTTCTAACATTAAAATCTCCTCTAATTTAATAAGACTTTAGGGTCATTAGTAGGAGTCATCTCCCTTCTGCAAAAGCATGAACCCATGGAGAGTCTGCAGCAGAAGGGCACTTCAGGGTTGTTCCTGTCTGATCCTGCCTTGGGAATGAGAGCTGGAGAGGTTGTGTGATCAACTGCACCCGGCCACGTGAGTGACAAGGGGGGGACTCAAATCCAAAGTGATGACTGGTTCAGTTTATACTCTATTATCCCCCACTGCCTCTTTCTCACTTAGCAAATAAAACACCTACAATTAAAATACCAATTTTAGGTATAAAAATTCCTCAGTGCAAATGGGACCTCCAACTATGGTGGGCTGTAGGAGCAACACAGCCGACTCAGTCAAGCCCTTTCTGTCCCGGTTGGATCACGCTATTTCACTTCTTGGTGCCTCCACTGGAAAGCAAATACGCCCTTCAACCGTAGAGGAATAACTCGAGGATTAATAAGCTAATGCAGAGGGCGATGAACGAGGCTTCATGGTGTGTGGCTTTGTAAGTGAGCTAAATCAACATCAGCAGGCACTGCAACCGCGGAACATGAACCCTGATGAGATAATTTCCTTCTTCACGGAGAAGGCCCTCCAACCTAATGAAAAGCTATAGATCCCTCTTGGAGACAGCACAGTCCACAAAAAAGCTATAGCACGTATAAAACTTGTAATGACTCTATACACATTCACTGAGAACATTCCTTCTCCGCCCCGACCCTGCCCCATTATTCAGAATACTGTCATATTTATTAAGCACTGTTATGTGTCAGGCACCGTCCTAAGGGATTTACATGCATTTTCTCATCTAATCCTCCCAACAGCCCTGTTAGGGAGGTAGTATTTTTATTGCCATTGTACAAATAATAAAATGGAGGTTCAGGAAGCTCAAGCAACCTCCCAAGGTTACAGAGCTGCTAAGTGGTGACCCCCAAATGTGAATCTAGCTCAAGCCTGAGCTCCCATCCAGGAGGTTCTGCTGCCTGCTGTCCTGCTCCCCTCCAGCCCCACAGTGGGACGGGATCCAGGTGCCACATTATGCTCCTCACCAAGGCAATGACCACCGGGTAGACCAGCTGAGGCCCCAAATCCAATGGCAGGGGTTCACAAATGGCCTTCAGGCTTTTATATTTTTTAAAAAGCTGGATGAGAGATCAAGAGGGAAGATCAGCTTAATAAAATGATGACAGAACACAAGTATATGGGAGAATAGTAGAAAGGGATATATAGCTCAGGAGTTTTGACATTCATATCCTGTTTAAAACCAATATACTTCAAGCACATTTCATAGTATTAAAGCCATAGAAAATAAAATCCAATCACTCTTGTGGACAATTGGATGAAATGAATACAAACACAGCATATTCCCTGAACAAACATTCCCCACATGGTGTGGTTCCTGTGGAAACAATAGAAATAATCCAATTTAGTTATGCAGAGTTCACCTTCCCCTGCCTGTAATTAGCGCTGCTACAATGAGGGAAGCGGGAAAGAAAACTGTATAAACTGCCAACGTAGAATTACATCTGGCAAATTCCTCGTGGCCAATGAGGACAAATTCTCTCTTATCTACAATTTCCAACTCCATCTCTTATTATAGATATTTAACCTCCGTTAATCAACTAAGGTCCCTCGCCACTAATCCTGTGACTCTTTACTATTTTCATTCCATAGTTTAGTGCTTAAAATTATATTTGTTGATTGATCTGGCCTGTTTTTGTTTGTTTGGTATTTCATAAAAGGACCCTCTGTCCAAGAATAATGACAAAGGCCTAAAGCTGAAAACAAGAGGTTCTAAGTGAATGTCCTACATTCTAGGGAGAGCTGTTCACAAAGGTAGGCACTTCCCTGCAGGTTTTACTAACAGCTGGCAGAACAAGCCTTACTATCACCAGTCAAGAATCCCTCCCAGCAGGTAAAAGAGACTGGGAAGAGAGAGAGTTGCTGGAAACCTAAACTTTCTGGGGTATGAGTGTTTCACAGGAAAATGAATTACTTTCCTTAATTCAAGTGGAGAGTGGGAGAGGCCCAAGAGAACTGTTTTTAAAGACTTTGGGGTACCTACAAGAAGAGGTGGCTGGCATTTCGTATCCCAGATGGGACATGTGCTTAGCCAGTGGGCTGGCTGGCCTGCCTTTGTGTCATCACAGCAGAACAAAAAGACTTGGAGAGAGATGGCAGGGAGTGGGGGGAGCTCAGGGACACAGCAGAAGGGACCTAGACTTGATCTGCTTTGTCATTCTCCCTCCTAAGAGGATGGGCTGCCATTCAGGGCATTCCAGCAGCAAAGCGCTGATAAGCTGAAGGAGGTGAAAGTGCTGAAGCTAGAGCTAGGTCCTGCATGTCCTAGAAAGGCCTCACAGGCTTCTGTGGGACCCACTGTGCAGCTCCATGACAGAGGCAGCCTTAGACACCGGACATGGAGACAAC
>CM052439.1:132418646-132447954 GCA_028533085.1 Varecia variegata
GATTCTAGCATGTAATTAGTGGCTGCCTTATAGTTATAAAGTTGGACATGTTGCATAGCCTTACCCATTTTACTCAAATCAAACTTATAAAGCAATTATAAATAAGCCAACACTGTTATAAGATGATACCTTTCTACTTACAACTGTGTTTTTAGTTATTTACTCATAATGATGATGGGTTTTCATAACAATTCAGGTATACTTTTTATTAATAATAATTCAGGTACTTGTGTAAGGTGGTTGGCTTGATTTAAGTGTATTTTCTGCAGTCATAATATGTGACTAGTCCAATCTCATTAACTTGTCCTCCTTAGGCCAATGTCTTAACCAGCCCAAAACTTGGACCATCAGAACTAATTGCTACCTTATGTCTACCAAAGATTCCAGGCAATAATTAGCCCAGTGAAATATGTAGCTTCTAATAGTGGCTGAGGATAGAACTTGAAGAATTAATTGTCATAGTTAATTCCATAATTCAATTTTATTTTCAAAGGCCATGTCTTTCAGCAGCTGTATCAACAGCTAAGGTATTTACCAGAAATGTGGCCCACTGTGATTCTCCTGCCCTTCTGCTGCAGAGTCTGTGAATAGCAAGCTGGGAGATCTGGGATGGAGTGGCGGTCAAGTGAAGAATTTGCATTTGGGAATTATTCAAGCCTTGATTGATCCAGAGTTGATTTTTTTATTTGAAGAACATAGAGCAGGACTACTCCATATCTTCCCTAAGAAGGATGCAGTTTTCAGCGGGTGTTGCATTCTACTTCTACTCTTCAGTAAGGATCACACACTCGAAGTCTACAGGTCCAGGCAGGTGATGTGACCTATGGAGGCAGCTGAGGACGGGCAAACTAGAGAACCCATATTCCGTCTGCAGGGGCAGCCTGCCCTCAGCTCCTGCTGGTGGCTGCCATGCAGCTATCGGGTTCGCTGTAACCGGACTTTCTACTGTTGAGAAGCTAGACATCTTAACTTTTTGATCAAATCACCTGACTTTAAAATGCTGGTAGATAATTTTAAAACATTTTAAATGCTCTCTGGGCCAAATAAAACATAAATGTAGAAGAGATTCAGCCCATAGGCCACTAGCTTGCAGCCTCCACCTTAACATATCCTTGGAATTTCTGTTGACACCCACATTTTGCACTCTGTATTTTCAGAGTTGCTGTAAGTTGCTATTTAGTGTGAAGAAAATGAAATCCATTGTTACCATGGTACCCTCAGCATTTTCAATAATGAATAGAGATGATTTATATTTAAACAATGTGGATATAGAATAATATGGAACTCTATGAGTTAAAAATATACCAAATTACTTTTTTTTTTTTTTTTGGAAAAGCAAGCTATTCTGCTATAATTCTATCCAGCATAGAATCAGTCTTAGAAACATTTTTTGTTCAATAAAATCATAAACCCTATCTGTAAGCATTTCCCCTTTATTTTTAAGCCCTGTGTACATCTGAAGGAAATATAACATATCCATTTCTGGTTCATTTACATTAAATTATTAAAATGTTGCTTTATATCACCCTTTTGATGTCTAAGATGCTTTTGGAAGTCATTCAAAAATGTTCTAATCCTTTTCCCCTGCAGTCACATTTTGACCAAAATAAACAAGTTCACACACCAAAGGATTTTACTTCTAGGCTAGAACCCAAAACTTGCAAATTCTGTGAACTCTACACAGAGAAAGAAATGATTCTTTTCCTAATTGTCACTATCTCCATTTAGTCTATCCCATAGAGATGATAAAATAAACTCATCAAGCAAAGAATTCCCATTTTACAATTGCAAGACATAGAAATTATCAATTTTAAGTATAACTCTGAGCTAAGGTCAAACTCTTAGATTCTTAAAATAGCATGAACTTGGTCATACTGCTCAAAGCTACTGCTTGCTTTTCCCTTGAATGCACACATAACCAGGGCTGAAAAGACATGCCATATGGGAAAGGAATATATATTTATGAGATGATTCTTTATGCAGAGAGGACATGCATTGCTTTATGTTCATATTCAAGCAGACAAAACAGATCTTCTGTAAGAGGTGGAGCTATCCCCACATTACCACAAGCTGTCACTTAAAATACAATTTTGATTAATATCATTTGCAAATTGAATACTGACTGGATTCTTTTCCTTCCAACAGGAAATGCAGATCTGTAGGGATATAGGCAAAGAACATATGTAAACCCTTGGGAATGGACAATGATGAAATGACCCAAAACATGATTATTCCTTGCTACTTCCTGAAATCTGTTCCTCAAATCCCCAAACTAACAGTTCTCTAAATTTATGGTTCGCAAAAGTGTTCAAGGGTTTTCAGACCCCTCGCCTGCCTCCACAGAAAGTGCGGAAGGGAGGGATTTCAAAGATGTGCACGAGCAGGTCAGCCAAGGTTCACTCCTTGAGATCTTCCAGATATTTATTGGGAGTTCATAGGAGGGGATGTTCGTTTCTGTAGACACAGGATGGATTTTCCAAAACACAGAGTGCAGGTACTTTTAAGTCTGTGGCTAGACTGAGATAAGCTTGTCTGCTGATGACGGGACTGTTCAAATGTAGCCTGTCTAGTTTACCCAGAGGCCACCAAGCAAAGCAGGAGGGGCACTGGGAGACGTGCCAGGAAGTTTACATCGAAGGGACTTTCCCAGGCTCGAGAGGCAACATCAGGTGAAGGCATTGTCTCTCTGAGGAGGGCTGTGCCGTCCAAAATGCCGCCAAGGGAGAGTGGCCAATCTGAGCCTGGCGCCTGGCCCTGCATGCAGGGGCGAAGTCCCTTCTAGGGCAGCTTGTGAAAGAAGCTGTGCACGTTGATGCAGTCAGGCTTGTTTCCTTAAGCTTTAACGGGACCAAGTCTGCTTATAAACACTCAGTCAGAAAATTAGCAAATGTCTCCTGTGTGTGCAGAGCACCGTGCAAGGCGGTGGGGCTACCCGGGGCAGCCTGACTAGGGTTATTTCGTTCATTTGCCTTTCCACCACCTATCCTGGTACACGCACGTCTCTCCATAGGTGGCAAGGAAAAGCAAGTGTGTGCTCTTTTCTTTTCCAGACTCTTCTGTTTGTAGCTCTTCTCTTAAGTCAGTCACATTTCTTGGAGAAGAATTAAAACTGTTAATAAAAAGAAAAAAAAGAGAGGCAAGAATGTGATGTTTATCTTTTTAAATTTCCCAAATCTACCCTTTTCCCCTCTTATTATAATAAATTGAGGTGTAACATGCCTACAGTAAGTGCGCTAATCTCCAGTGTACGATGCAGTGGATTTTGACAAACGTATGTACCCATGTAACCACCACCCAGATCAAGATATAAACATTCCCACAAACTCCAGGAGGCTCCCTTGGCCCCTTCCCAATTAACACACAGCCTCTCTCAAGAGTAACTTTTATTCTAACATCTATCATCATGGAGTAGTTTGTCTGTTCCTGAACTTCATATAAATATAATCTTACAGGATGTACTCTCTTTTGTTGGTTTCTTTCACTCAACATAATGTCTTTGAGATTTATCTATGTTGTTTGATGGAGCAGTAGTTCCTTCCTTTTTTTTATTCATGTGTAGTGTTTCATTTTATAAATATATCACTATATATCCATTGTACTGTTGATGGATATTCAAGTGATTTCCAGTTACTGACTCTTATGAATAAAGCTTCTGTGGACAACTTTGTGAGTGTTTTTGTTGGATGTAAACATTTATTTCTCTTGGGCATATATCTAGGAAAACAATGTATGTTTAGCTTACGTAGATGTTGCCAAGAAGTTTTCCAAGGTGATTGTACCACTTTATACTCCCACCAGCCATGTATGAGAGTGCCACTTGCTCACAACCTTGCCAACACTTGGTTTTGTCATCTTTTTAAAAATTTCAGTGTTCTGTCAAATGTGTAATGGTATTTCTTCGTGGTTTTAATTCATATTATCTTGATGGCTAATAATGTTGAATACTCTTCTATATCGTTATTGGCCCTTTATGTAGTGTCTCTTTTATGTAGTGCCTTTTCAAGTGTCTCTCTCTTTCTTTTTTTCTCTTTCTCTCTCTCTTTAAATTCAACTATTTTTCTTTTTCTTATTCATTCATAGAAATTCTTTATATATCACAGATGTTGATGTTTTATCTGACAGGTATATTGCAAACATCTTCTTCCAGTCTGTGGCTTTCCTTTTTACTCTCTTACTCATGCCTTTTGATAAATTTAAGTTCTTAATTTTAATGAAGCCCAATTGACTAGCATTTTCTTCAATGCCTAGTGCTTTTTGTGTCCTGATTTTTAAAAACTGTTGCCTGTTCCAAGGTCATGAAGATACTCTTCCATGTTTTCTTTTAGAATACTTATTAATTTATTTCACATGTAAGACTACTGTCCATCCTGAATTAATATTTAAGTATAGCATGAGGTTGGGGTTAATTTTTTTTTCATTTAGATATCTAATTGTTCCAACATGACATATAAAAAAAGATCATCCTTTTCTTATTGAATTGTGACTCTGTCATAAATCAAGTGACTCTATATGTGTGGGTCTGTTTCTGGAAATATCTCTAGAGAGAAATATTTGATGTGCAGTTTTTGTCTTCCAAAGTAAGCTCTTGCAGCCTTTACCAGAAATAGTTGTTTTGAAAGCCAACATTTTTTATTTGTTAGAGCCAGGTTTTGTCAAGAAAAGAAAAGCCTTTGAGACCTAGAAGAAAATCGGGCGCTGTGTTAGCTTGGAATGGGAGCGAAGACAGAGGGACAGCCCTACCCCTAGAGGCTTACGCTGCACAGGGGCGGGAAGAGGGAGGAGGGAGGAGGAAGGAGGGAGGAGGGAGGAGGGTTGCTGGGGCACGTGCACCTGGAGACTGGGAGACTAGAATGAAGTCCCATGGAGGGAGGAGAGAGTCAGCACAGAGAGAGATCAGTAGGAACCTCATGGGAATCAGGTGCTTGTTTCTAAATCACCATTCACGGGAACAGGACCCACCGCCAATGCTGAACAGCCACATGAGCAATGCACATGTGAGGGCTTTGCCCTGACTACCACTTGCCAATCGCCCACGTATTTATCATCTATCACAAGTGACATCTCAAGCCCCAGGATCTTCTGAAAACTCAAATGGACATTCTCCTTTATAGGTGCCCAACACATGGAGACAGTGTAAAACTCTGTGGAGTTTCAATGCCATTAAGATGGTGACCAAGGTAGGCCAGGTGCGGTGGATCACTCCTGTAGTCCTAGCACTCTGGGAGGCTGAGGCGGGTGGATCGCTCGAGCTCAGGAGTTCGAGACCAGCCTGAGCAAGAGCGAGACCCCGTCTCTACTAAAAATAGAAAGAAATCATCTGGCCAACTAAATATATATAGAAAAAATTAGCTGGGCATGGTGGCGCATGCCTGTAGTCCCAGCTACTTGGGAGGCTGAGGCAGGAGGATCACTTAAGCCCAGGAGTTTGAGGTTGCTAGAGGCCCACGGCACTCTAGCCTGGGCAACAGAGTGAGACTCTGTCTCAAAAAAAAAAGATGGTGACCAAGGGAAAACTTTCAGTCCCTTTACTGGCCCTAAGGAAGAGAATCACCTCCATCGTTAGGCATTTTACAAATCCATGGGAAAGTGTTACACAGTGTTTACTGATACTTGGCAAAGTCCTTGCCCTTCTAACCCTATTCCCTTGCATCACAGAGCTGGGTGCCTAGAAACCACATTTCCCAGACCCCTTTGCCAGCAGAGTTCTGGTTCAGATTCAGCCAGTGAAAGGCACTGATGTGAGACTTAAATGGCAGAAGAGAGCAAGCATCATTACTTTCCCTCTGGCAGCAGTGGGTGGACTTGTGGAAGATGCGAGTGAGGTTTGCAGTGAGTTCCCATGATCTGCCTGTTTCAGAGCTCCTAGAGGCACTTTGTTACTTCCTCAAAGGCAGGAGAGGTTCTCTGCCTTTTACTTCCTCTGTCCTTCTCATCATTTTAAAGGCTCATAATTCCCTGAATTAAATCCCCTTCCTGTTAAATTATCTAGAGTGATTTTCTGACCAAAACCTGACTGATTTAAAAGGTCACTTTCTTAAAAAATGTTTCTTTAAATAGTGAGCTTACCCAATCCATTATTCAACTTACACTGATTAAATTGTATACATATGAAGAGGACAACTCTTGGGTGAATAGTTATGTCAGTTTTCCTACCCTGAGTCTTGTTGTTGGCAGCAACTGTTTCATCACACCCCACGGTATTTTACCTGTTTCAGTACCAAGTCAGCACACAACAAATATTGACTGAATGAATCAACAAAAATTTGAAGCAGCTCGACATAATAGAAAGAACATAGAATTTGCAGTCAGAAAGCTTGTAATGTAAGTTTTGACCCTACTATTTAAAAACTCTGTGATTTTAGACAAGTTATTAAAACTTACACATTAGGTAAAAACAAAAATCCCAGTTTTATTTATTTCACAGGATTTAGTGAGATAGTGAAGGTACCGCCTTAAAATTGTAACATATATTACAACTTAGCTAACATAAACGTTATTGTTAATAAACACCTCTTTTAGAAATGATAGTATTTCAACTGTGGTAAGGATAACTGCTGCGGAGTTAATACCTTCTCAGCAATAAAAATTATAATAGCTAGCACTTGTGATAGGCCAAACACTATTCTAAGTTTTTTACACTTATTAAATCATTTAATTCCAACAATAACCCTATGAGATAAGAACTATTATTATCCACTTTTAATAGATGAGGAAACTGAGGCACAAAGAGGTTAAGTAATCTGTTCAGCATCATATAGCTGGTAAAATGGTGGGGACAGGATTGGGACTAGATAGCCTGGCCACAGAGTCTGTGTTCTCAGCCACTAAGAGAAATTTAGAAATTGGAAGAATAATGCAAAAGGAAAAGTTGGGATAGCTCAGCTCCCCCTAATACGTTCCATTCAACAAGAAGACAAAGAGCCAATCAGTGTCAGCTGTCAGCCCACATTCTCACTCTTGACATTGGCATGGAAAGAGATCATGAAGATTTGGGAAATTGGAGTAAACTTGGAATTAAGAACTTTAAGAAAAATACACACTGATGTACTGTATTATTTTATGTAATACCCATCTTAATTTTAAAAAATATTATCCCAACAAATGTGGGTTCTCTCTATTAGTGTTCCTAGAGTAGAAGTCTATAAGTACTATAGAATGAACCTTGAAATTTATAACCTCACTGACCTAGGCTAAAGAAAATGCTAAAAATGAATCTGTATATAACAAGGGTCTTGGCTGGGCTAAAATCTGAGGTTACTAAATATGTATTTGATTGTGAGATGTGCTGGTCATCACTCTGTGTTTTCCTTCCCCCATTCCACCCCACCCCAACCCCCAAATCCAATGGCAGCAACAGATTAATATGGGGGTGAGTTGCTGCCGGAACAATGTCCTCAATGAGATTCAAATGTGAGCAAACATATTTGGAAAGGTGAGGTGGTGGTGGGTGTGTGGGGAGAGGGGAGAAAGAGTGGGTGCCTCAAGGGAGAATTCACTATCTGGAATAAAAAGATAAAGATGGTCCAGCCAGCCAGATCCAGTGACAGGGTCTGTCTGCAGTTCATAACGAAGTTGGTATTTCTGGACCATGCAGCATGGGGATATCTGGGTATGGAGCCCGCCTTGTCCCTGCTGCCTGGTGTCATTTGTCCATTCCTTGAAGAATAGGAGCTGGACATGTAAACTGACAGGTGCTGCAATAAACCTGGTACTAATCCGAGGCCCAAGGAACCATTCTGCACAACTCCCGCATCTGAAAGTGACATAGAGGGAGTGAATGTTTTCCTTTCTAATTTATGAGAGACTGTGAAGCTGTCAGGGTCCCGTGGTGACTGATGGCACTGGTGGCCAGGGTGAATTAGCTGAACCTGGGCCAGGCAGAGACCCTCTGGAAAGGGCCTGGGTCACAGGCAGGAATGTGGTTCAGGGAGGAAGGGTCTGTGGGAGACTGCAGCTGCAAATAGCAGGGGCCCAGGCAGGTGGTGGGGGTCAGGGCCGTGGTAGGGTCGGGGCAGCAGGCCCTGGGGCTGAAGGTGGAGAGCAGGAGCAGTAAGGGGCAAGGGCCCTCAAGCAACTTCTGGGTGGATGTAGGCCACTGTTTGGGAAGCTCCAAGTATATTTGGGGGACCATGCTAGTTACTGTATGAACATTTGGGGGCTTGGGGTTTCCAAAACATGGGCAGTAGAAGTCATGTCATTTCACCTAAATCTATAGGCTGGTATGTTGAGGATGTTTGAGACAGAAATAAAACATATGGATCACAGAACAGTTGAAAAGCAGTTGTTTCCTTATTTTAGCTACACACACACACACACACACACACACACACACACCCCAACAAAGCATGGCCTGATAGAATGCATTTGCAATTAATTTTAAATTACTTAAGTATTAATGGATGACTTTAAAATGCTTGAGCACAGTTTGTCCTCAGCATTTTAACATTTAAGCCCACTCCTTGCCTCCCTCTAATCTTATTTGCACTGTGAATTTGCTTAGCAAATATTCCCTAGCTAATGTCATATTTGTAAGTGCTCCTGAATTATGCAACTGTAAGGACTTAAGCTCTGCTCCAGGGTAAATACCAGACACCTGGAGACCAGAGAAACAGGGCCATGTGGCCTCCTGGAAGTCATAGTTTCTTAGAAAAGACAGGATGTCCATTGTATTAGTCAGTGCTCTCCAGAGAAACAGAACCAAAAATAACTAGAGACTGACTCTCAATCTCTCTCTCTCCCCCTTTCTCTCTCTCTCCATATATATATTTTTTCAACTGTTCTCTGATCTACACATTTTATTTCTATGTGTGTGTGTATATGTGTTACATGTGTGTGTATATGTGTTATATGTGTGTGTGTACGTATGTATGTATGTCTCTCTCTCCCCCCCATGACCTGCTGTTTGCAAGTTGGACACCTAGGAAAGTCGGTGGTGTAATTCAGTTTGAGTCTGAAGGCCTGAGAACAAGGAGAGCAGATGGTGTAAATCCCAGTCTAAGGGCAGGAGAAGATGGGGTGGGATGGGATGTCCCCCCTCAAGCAGGCAGGCAAGAAGAAAAGGGGGATGGATTCCTCCTTCCTCCACCTTTTACTCTATTCAGGCCTTCGGTGGGTTGGGTGGTGCCCCCCGCACTGGGGAGGGCTGTCTGCTTTACTGAGTCCACTGGTTCAAATGCCAGTCTCACGTGGAACACCCTCACAGATACACCAAAAATAACATTTAT
Organism: Varecia variegata; assembly: GCA_028533085.1. Taxonomy (NCBI): domain Eukaryota; kingdom Metazoa; phylum Chordata; class Mammalia; order Primates; family Lemuridae; genus Varecia; species Varecia variegata. The sequence continues at coordinate 132,427,871 of CM052439.1, forward strand.
TCTGGGCATCCATGGCCCAGTCAAGTTGACCCATAAGATTAACCATCACATCCATCCCACGTGGACTAATAAGGCATCTGGTTAAATGAGGGCACAACCCATGCTGGAAAGGAATGAAACCATCCTGACCAGCCAAGACCCTTTAATCTGTAGTTCTCACCCCCGGCCGCACATCGGAGTCACTGTGGAGTGTTAATATGTCTGGCTGTATGTCAGGAGTCCTGTGACAATCCTGTCTGGTCACCTGCAAAGTGACAATGTTTCCCCCTTGGTAACCTGCCATGAGCAGCACATGGCTCTGCCAGGCTTGGAAGAAGGCAAGGCAATGAAATCTTCAGGTGTTCCTCACTGTTTACATCTCACTGTGGTCATGACAATTTTGGCATGCTGGCTACTTTGTAATATTTCTCCATATAGAAAGAGGAAGTCTGACTCTCAGCACCAAATGGGAAGGGAAGAGTTGTGATTGGATTTCATCAATGCCAATCATCTTCATTTTTGATGAAGGAGGCTGGTCACCTTGCAGAGAGAGAAGTTCTGCTGAGGTTGTGTCCATGGAGCATGGCCTTAAATAGACCTATTTCTGAGACCCTTCTTAGGAAGGAGGATTTTCCAGATCTGTTTGGACCTTTGAAATTATTCAAGAAAAGGTGTCTCACCAGTAGAAGCCTGAGCAATTTTACTTAATGGTATCTTGAGTAGAAATGTAATCTAAGACAGTTTGTTGAAAATACATTCTGGCCAGTTCCTTTTTCTTTGAATTCTGAATCTTGTCACTTGCTACCTAATAAAAAGAAGGAAGATTCTTCTCAGCAAGGCTGGTTCTTTTGGCCTTTTATGGCACAGAATTGGAAGTAACTGGGGAAAAAAATATGAAAGGCTTGAGAGTTAAGGCTGGCAGAGGAATTGAGGGATGTTTGAACCAAGAAAAGAGAGGGAACAGCTATATATATAAAAAAAATGAAGAAAACAAAATGTTTGCTTATTTTTTAAAAAAATATTGTTGTGCTCTATTATCCCTTTCATGGTGTTTAAGAAATTCAAGTACAGATCTTGAGTACCTTTGGGTGGCTACACTGTGCTTTATTGGCTACAACTCTGGATTAAGACTGACCCATTAGGATGACAGCTTTATAAAAAGTTCTTCTAAATATCCACCAGCTAAATAATCCATGCATTCTATAGAGTTCTATGTTTTCCAATCAGTTATTTACTTAGCATTCAAGGAGTTCTTTATATTCAAAAAGTGCAATCAATCAATCAATCATTTCAGATCCCTCTTTCCATGAAAAGAAGGAAGGAAGGAGGAAAGGAGACAGGGAGACAGGGAGAAAAATAAAGCTATGAGATTTTTGACTTCCCTTGAGCCCTGAAACAAGATTGTAGAACAATCAGCTTTAAATAAGGGTTCTGGAAAAGAATTAAGCTGGAATTCTCAAAAGCATCCATTGTATGTGATGAATTAATTTAGCTCCTATGCATTTAGATTGCTGCTGTGTATGTATTATAATTCTTTGTCATGGGGGCTGTTCCGTACATTGTAGGATGTTCAGCAGCATCGGTGGCCTCTACCTAGTAGAACACCAGATTCCAGTATCTCTTTCTCTCTATCTCTCGCTCTTTCTCTCACACACACACAGAGTCATAACAACCAAAAATATCTCTAGACATTGTCAGATGTCCCCTGGGTAGCAAAATCCCCCCTAGTTGAGAACCACTGGTCTAGATCCTTGCTATTCAACGTATAGCAATACAAGCACCTCCTGGAAGCTTGTTAAAATTGCAGAATCTCAGAGCCCACCTAGACTTTCTGAATCATAACCGGTGTTTTAACAAAATCCCCATGTGATCTACATGCACACGAAAGTCTGAGAGGCACCCCAATTTTGCGGAGGCCTGCTTAATCAGAGCACTACTCTATCATGAGCATGTTAAAAGACAAAATTACAACGAATTTAGTTTAGTTCTTAATTGGATTTTATTTGCAATTCTAGAATCGAGTAACACTATAAAATAGAACGAATGTTCCAGTGAGCCGAGCAGAGGAGTTGGGCTTTACAGAAAAGGGCTGAGGAAAGCAGAAACAGACACCAAAAAGCACATTGGTTGTTTCAAAGTTACTTTCCTTAAAGGGTTAAAACAGCAGGGACTTCCTGAGTAAGCTGGCTCAGGTGACCTGGGCCCCTTTTGATTGGTTGCTACAAATCTCCTGGTTTGTTTGGTTGGTTGGTTGGTTTGTTTTTTTTTTTTTAACTGTCCTGTTTCAGAGTTCAGTTTGATTAGGTGGCACTTAGCATGCGTGACTCCTGGTTTGGTCGGTCTGCTGGAGGGCCTGGTGCAGGACACTAGTCCGAAACAATGGCCTCCTGTACATTTTATTTAACAAGCAAGACATCTTGGCTTGCTCTGGGGATAAACTGATAAATAAGATAGACATAATCCCAGGTCTTGTGAACAAGCAAACATTTGTTCAGCTAAGCTAAATGTATTATACAATTATTCTCATGCACGTCCTTATAATCAATTAATATGTAACCAAAAATTAGGATGCAGATCTATATTTATTTACATATATTGATATTCATAACATATCTTAAGTAAAAAAGCAGATTTCAAAATGGTATATACCACACAGTATAATCTGTTTTGCAGTTACAAATTAATTTAAATTATATGCACATAAGAAATCTACCAGACTACATAAACAAAAAAATTTTTAGCGTATCTTGGGAAAAGGGATTATTGGTGATTTTTATCTTTTCCCTTAAAATATTTTCAGCATGTTTCTGAATTTTTACAATGAGCACATATTATTCTTATAATTAGAGAAGACAAAAATGCTTTTTCAATTTTGCAAAAGATGACCTTAACAGCTACATCTGCTCTGCCTCACAGTCTGTTCTCACAATGAGGAGGTCCAAGATTCATAAAATATGTCTACACTATTCCTCTTCTGGCTGAAATTCACACATTCATTCACCTGGAGTCCAGAATCATTACTAAGAGTAGACATGATTCTATTACAGTCCCTGTGCTTGGGGGCCCTTATAAGCTCTAGGGTGGTGTCGGGGGTCAGAGTGCTGTAACATTCAGTGCTTTCACTAGAGCTGAGGTGGGGCAGAGACCAGATCATGGTTCACCAATCCCATTTCCTCTTCCTGCTGGGCACAGAGATGGGCTGCATTTCCTAGACTTCTTCATGGTTCAGTTTGTCACAGAAGTGGTATGTGATGCTCCATTCCTCCTGGTGCTTTAAAACTTCGCAAGGTAACTTGCCACACTCTTTGTCCTGTGCTGGGTTGATACAGAGGACCGTGTGAGACGGACGGCAGGGCTACAGGTGAAGGGCTCGGGGCTCCCGCGTCAATATGGATGCAGACAGTGCAGGAGCCAATTGAGAATGTATTTTGGACTTTATATAAGCAAGAAATAATGTACCTTGATCACATTTGAGCCATTGCACATCTTGAGGGCTTGTTTGTTACAGAACATGAATGAAGTAGGGTTGGTATGCAAAGGAAAGAGAACAGGAAATAATTAATCTTGGAGTAGTAGCTCTCAGAAGAAAGACTAGTTTGAATAAATTTAATCACTGTTAACTTGAGTCTCACATCTAAGCTTATGAAAGCACTTATTGGCACAGATTATATAAATGGAAAAGGCCAGATATTTGGGCCCTGCCCAGTAACTAACTGATGAAGAGTGAATTCAAACGCACTTTCCCTTCTCTAGAAAGATGGTCTACAGCAGCAATCTGAGTTCATTGGTCACTAGGCAGAGCTATGCTGTCATTAGAGCAGCAAGTTGTGGGTAAAAGGCTGTCAGGCAATTCCATTAGAAGCCTGAGTTCTCCTGCTTGCCTGGACATAATAGCTCATCCGTCTGAAATTGCACTAGGTTCAAACTTGGCACCAGGCTTGTCAGCCCAGATGTGAAATTTTATTGTCAAACAAACAAAAAAAGTTAAAAAGTTTCCAAGGATCTCAGGTTGTTGTGGTTTAAGGGTTCTTTTATTGAAAATTGAGCCAATAGATAGAAGCTTCAATTTAAAATATAAAATTCTGCAAACAGTTACTACTCTAAAAAAATATATGATTCTGTGTATACATTCAAGAGCCTTTGAAATAACAGCCAATAACAAAAGAAAAAATGTGCACATTAATAAACTGTTTGGGTGGGCCTGTGTATGTTCTTTTCCTGTCTTCCCACTAAAAGGAAACCTTGATGTTGAATAACAAACTTTGACCTGCAAATAATTTCTCTATTTTTCATGGTTTCCTTTCTTGGCTTTTACTAGGCAAGAAAGGAGAACAGTCTGGAGGATATTTTGACAACCAACACTTCCCTTTGGATGAGAAAAACAACTGTTGTTCTAACAGGAGATGACTTCTGTGCTAAGCTTTCTGAACAAAGCCATGCCCAGCTGAAGGTCTGAAGTCAGCATTACAGGCTATCGTGTTAGCCAAAAGCCAGGATGAACCAGAGAATCTAACACTTTAGAATAAAGGGCTACCTTGTCACAACCAGAGAACACTCATGCCGTCTGACACGTTCAATAATTTAGCGTCATAAAAAGGAGAGACAGGGTGGACATGAACAATGTCACAGAGGAAACAAGAAGAATGGTATTAGAATCTGGCAAACCATCAGAAGGCACAGCTTTATGCTTTTGAAGCATAAGCAGGGACAGTGCTATTGAGGAAGCACGACTGCTCCAGGAGACTAAACCACAGGCCCCTGGAAGTCCACTGCAGACCACCAGGGAAGCTGGGACCACCCCTGGAGGACCCCTGGGCTGGCGGGTAAGTCTGGGAGCCCAGAGGTAACACTCATTTTATTGCCTGAAAGACACAATGATACTTACAGCCCATTCTGACAGTCTGTAGGGCTCAGTAAGTTCATGTGCATAGGCACCAAGAAGCTTGGATAAAAGACTAAAATTATATTATTCCTGGCTGAGAATGTTCCCTTTAAAATTCTTTCTAATTACAGTGCCACCCTTGTAGACATAGACCACAGTGAGGTCCTGAGCTGTATTATAAACTTATTACCACCTAATAAACCTTCTCTCTTGGCATTTCTCTCCCTGAAGTGTTTTCTTTTACCCCAAAACTTTCTATACCCTGGCCTACCGATTTCAATAGAAGTCTCAGAAGGCTAAAACTGGATGGAGACCAGTAGAACTTCAAGTCTAACCACTTTATGTTACAGATGAGGATCTGAGCTCCAGAGGAAGGACACTGCACAGATTTTGAGATGCAAATAACACTCACTGAGTGACCTGAATGACTCTTAGGCCCAGACATTTTCTAGTGCTTTCCAGAACACTGGGCTCCTTCAGAACACTGATGCCTCATGGGCTATGCCTGCCACACAGTTAAATTACAATAACATGGGCATTTTCCATTCTCAATCTCTGTCTCTCTCAATTTCTCTTTCTCTCTCCCCCCCACCCCCCACCCACAGTGCTAATGAGTTGAATTTCCTCAGTTATAAAGAGTTTGTGTGTGTGTGTTTGTCAGCATGTGCTTTAACTCAGTTTTCCGCTAATATTAGTCAGGATGAGAATCCAAGAAGATATATCATTTAGCAATATCATAGTACTTAATTAATTTAAGTCTAATATATCAATAACCCACGGGTTTCCAGAGCTCACAGGAAGCCATGCTTCCTGGCCCTCTGCTACCTAAACACATGTGACAACCTCTGCATGCCTCTGGGCGTCCTCTCCCTGGACTTAGGCTCATAGAGAGAGGTGTTTTGGCTTAACATGAAGGACAGACATTGTGAGACTCAGGACAGCTGAGTGCTGCTTCAGGGGCAGCTTCCATGACGTGGGCTTTGGGGCCATTCTCCTGGGCTCTCCACAGAAACCAGCGCCAGCTGGGGCCCTCAGGGCTGAAAGCTCAGAGAACTGAGAGGCTACACCCTCATTTTTCCAAAAGTCCCCACTAACATCACCAACAGTGTGATTGTCCCCAGTAGCTTCTTGCACAGTAGAGGTTGATGAAGCAAAAGATAAAAACTGTGGGTATCTCATGATGGCTATTGACTGACTTGGAGGTGTGTTTGAGATCTATGTAAGCTGATCTTTGGAAATTTCAGGAAGTGTTTATGTGTGCTTGGAGGAGGTGGGGTAAGGGGTAGTGGTGACTGGCATTATTGAAGGAAAGGCATGCTGAAGAGCCTGCAGACAGGGGCAAAAACAGGCACTTTGGGTTCTTAATGTCAATCATAGCTCATTGGTCGTTGCTGGCTGGGCTGGTGGAACCTGGGACATGTAACATAAAGTTAACATTTTCATCAGAGATCACATTCTTCTGTTAGCATAAAATAATATCCCAGGGACCGGGAGGGCTATGTTCATCCCTACAGACCCAGCTTATTGTAAAGAGTTACCTGAACTCCAGAAAACTTTAGTCCAACTGATCCATGCAAAAGCAGTATTTTGGTGTATTGGAAAACAATCTGGGTTTGCATCCTGGCTCTTCTTGCTATGTGGTTTGGGCCAAATTACTTAACCTCTTTGATCCTCAATTTGCTATCTGTTAAAGGAGCATAATAATATCAAACCCACAGAATTGATGGGGAGATCATTCATTTTATTTAATCAACAAATATTTACTGAGATCAACAATGGGTCAGCCACTAGAGCTAGAATGAAGAGTAAAAAGACACATTTCCTTCACTTTTAGAGAGTATCTTCTGGCAGAACATATGAAATAATGTATAAAACCACATTAGCACAATACTTTGAAATAAAGGGTGTTGAATAGACAGCACTTTTGTTACTATTTGCTATAGCTAGTATTACCATTAGAGCTTTCATGCCTATGAGATAGAATCTCCATAATGACAACAAACTTTATTCATTTTGTGCAGAGCTAAGTAGCACATAGTAGGAAATCAAGAAATGTTTGCTAAGCAAGTAAGTCCAAATATTTCTTATCGCTTTTAACAAACTTTCTTAGCTCCTGCCATGAAGAAACACATTTTTAACTGCAAATGCATATATTCCTCTACATGTTGGGCAGGGATGATTTGTTAGTGATATTTGCTTCTGAAATATTTTCCTTAAAATGTTTCTATACACATATACTTATTTACATATTGATACTTAACAACCCAGTTTAGCAATTGCTGAGATATATTTTCCCTGAGCTCTGAGTAAGCTCTACAGCTGGGCAGAATCCCCAGCACAGACTTGAATGTGTTCTCAGCAGTGACTGTGCCCTCCCCTGAGCTCCTGAGTTGAGAGTGTTCTGTGCTGCCTGTCATTCCCTCCACTGCTACCTCTCTCTCAGCCATTCATCTTGTGTTCTGGGGGAAGAGTTTTGATACAAAATCCAGAAAAAAAGCACTGTGCTGGATACATAGCTGCCAAGTGGAAGCCAAGAGTATTTTACTGGATGATAAAATGCAAGTAGGACCAAGGACCTTCAAAGCAATGGTAGTGGGAGTGGAAAGAAAAGAGCAGAAGGCTGTTGGGATCTGGCAGAAATCCTTAGACATTTTGCAAAATATCAAAGCAATTGGGAGGTCTGGCAGACAATTGTAGACCCTGTCTTGAGAGACCATGGCTAGAGGCATGCCATGCCTTCAAGAGATTTGAAACAATGGAAGAGCCATTACTGATGATGAGAAAAGACATCTCCATGCAGATGATGTTCTAATGGGCAGTGCCATATGGATGTCTTAGTGCTCCAACCTCCTAGAATGTAACCCCGTGGGTGAATAAGGAGCTGAGAAATGACTCATGCTGGCTTAAACTAGGAAGGAATTTATTTAACAATATTTCCAAAAACCCAGGGGCAAGCATGCAGTGGATCTCAAAATAAACTAGAATCGGAGGGACAAAAACCATAAAGAATATGAATCTTCTATCTCCATTCATAATGGATCTGCTTTCTTCTCTCTTTTTACATCCGGACTTCCTCAGCTTCACTGGACAACACTGCTGAAAACATAACCAATAATGGTGTCCATCTACCTGGAGAAGACTAACTCTCCCTCCACTTCATTCCATATTCCTAAGAAGACATATTCCTATTGGCCCAACCTGGGCCGAGTGACTATTGCTGGACCTGAGGCCTGGGACTGACTCATATCTTACAAACACAGCCACCAGGAGCCATGGTGGGCAATGAGGAGGAAAGTAGTTCCCAGAAAAGGCTGGGGTGAGTTGGGGTGAGTTGCTGGACACATAACTCAGTAGGTTTGCCCCCCGCCACCACCCCAGTTCCTGATTTAGGATGTATTGACTAGCAGTCTGTAAGCAGGCCATAGGGTCTCAGTTGGATCCAGGCTGAAGTGGCCTTATGGTTGGAGACTTGGGTTCCTGTGTCTGCTTTGTGGCCTGAGACAGGGTCCCCTCTCTGGATGTCCATTTCCTCTTCTGAAAACAATGAACTTGCAATAGGCCAGTTCTGCATAGATTTTTATATAAAAGTCCTTTTACAAATTCTATTGTTTATAATCCATCGACAACAAGATTGCTTGGATTAAACTTAATTAGAAGTGCTCTTTACCTTTCTCTGAAGTTATAACAACTGATGTCTTAGATGAGAAGTTATTAATGTTTCTGGATACTAAAAGTAAGGGAGAGTAAATTCATTACTAATTCATAAATGCAATTTTGTTGACAAACTCCTTCAAAATAGAATTCATTCATGGGTGAATATAATAATAACAACAATAATAGCTACCATTTTCAAGCCACTCATAGCATTGACTGTCTGCCAGGCTCTGTGCGAAGACTTCATTTGATCTCTCCTTTAGTTGTCACAATAATACTGTAAGGTGGATACATTTTTAATCCCCATTTTACAGATAAAGAAACTGAGCTCTGGCTTAGAACAATAAGAATGTGGCAGAACCAGGTTTCAAACCCACTTCTGTTGTAAAATATTGAAGACTACTGCATTAGCTAATCTCTGTCCCTTAAATTAAACTAAATGTGGTGAAATTAATAAATTCTAAAATTATACAACATGGTGTGTGTGTATATCATAAACATTCCCTTTCATTTCTGATATTCCACACATTCAATGCATGTGTTAGAAAGGTGTAGGTGTATATAAATGTTTAAATGTTTAAATATTACCTATTCCCTTGTCTGAACAGCATGACAGTGTTTCGATCACAGAGCCAGCGTGTGGGGGATACTTTGCAAGCACAGGCTCAACTATATGAGGATGCAAAGTTAAGTTTTTATTGGCCTGAGTATGGTGATTCAAGCCTTGATGTTTTACGGCTCGGGCCATGTGGTTTGGGAGGCGCTGTTGTAGGGTGTGTGGGTTTGTGACTGCTCACGTGTGCACACGTGTGTGCATGGTTGGGTGTTTTCCAGAGTGGAACAAGAAGGATTAGCTTTCAGGGTTTGGCTCACCCTAACCTATAGCAGATGGGCACTGGCTTTAAGTTCTCATAAAGTCAACCCCTGGAGACTTGTTAAGTAATTTATCCTCAACTTTGGAAGAGCAAAGGAATAAGGTGATTAAGAAAAATGGAAAGCCACATGATAATGTGCCGTTGATGGAGTGGGGTTGTCTTTCACTGTGGTACATGGTGAACATGGTGGTGAATGGATTTGGAAGGTGGGGGAGAGTTGGGACTGGTGGGGGGACCCCTTGGAGCAGACAGCTCCTGACTTTATCCCCAGCAGCTGCAGCAGGGAAAGTGAGAAAACCTCCATTCTCTACCCAGGGAATGGCCCCAACTTTAAGACATATTGAACCACGCTAATTTTAAGGCCTCCCAATATAACCATTTTATTTCATCCAGCTGTGGGGCCTGACTTTTGGCTGGAGAGGAGAGCCGGAGAGAGAGGGAGGGCAGAGCTGGAAAAATAAACCCACAGGATGCCTGTCAGTACCTGCTCTTGAGCTGGGGGGGTGGGAGCTGTAGCAAAGTCACACGGGTGATTTAACATAGACCACCCCCTCCTGATGGCTTTAAATGACCTCCTTTCCTGTCCCCCACTGCCAGCAGCTGGAGAAGGAAAAGTCCTTCAAGCTTCAAGCATGTAGTTCTCTCTCCCTTTTAATAAGATGCCATATGCATAGCTCCCTCCTCAAATACCCATCCATTGAAACAACTATAAGGAGGTGGGGCTAGTCAGGTGCTGTGGTTGCAAACAACAGAAACTATTTCTACTTAATTTAAGCGAAAAGGAATTTATTGGAAGGGGATTGGATAACTTGCAAAACAAGTGAGAATGCTGCATGGAGAACTTGGGTTGGGCAATGTACAGGTTCCCAGGGTGTCTGGGTGCTGGAAACACAGCCAAGGTCATGCCACAGGAGGGTCTGGATGTCACTGTGGCTGTTCCTGAAATCCCTACCCATAAGCAACCCTTAATGTTCTGGTTCTGCCAGAATTAATCCTTAAGTACCCCCTATTCCCCTGCATCACCTGCTTCAGATTCAGAGTCCAGGGCAGTTGCACCAGTTCCACACACCAGCGGCCAGCTTGCTGAGAGGAACCATCTGACCTGCTCCTGCTTGGAGCTCAGAGGAAAGCCTGCCTCCAACATATCTTCAGGGATTCAGATGCTGGAAAGGCAAAATTGCCAAATGTTCACAACAGAGTTTTCCCTAAAATATCCCTTTCCAGGAAGGGATAAAGAATGAGAAGTTCCTCCTTATACATGGATGATGGGAATGTAAATTAGTACAGCCATTATGGAAAACTGTTCCTTAAAAAATTAAAATGGAGCCACTATGTAATCCAGCAATTCCACTACTGGATTTTTATGCAAAGGAAACGAAATCAATGTATAGAAGAGATATCTGCACTCCTACGTTTATTGCAGCACTATTCACAATAGCCAAGATATGGAATCAATCTAAGTGTCCATTAACAGATGAATGGATAAAGAGAATGTACTGTATACATACACAATGGAATACCACTCCGCTATAAAAAAGAATGAAATCTTGTCATTTGCAGCAACACGGATGAACCTAGAGGACATTATGTTAAGTGAAATAAGACAAGTGAAGAAGGACAAATACTGCATGATCTCACTCATATGTAGAATCCAAAGAAGTTGATCTCATAAACATGGAGAATAGAATAGTGGTTACCAGAGGATGGGGAGGATGGAAAGGAAGGGATGATGGGGAGAGATTGGTCAATGGGTACAAAATTACAGTTAGACAGGAGAAATACGTTCTGGTGTTACATTGCATAGTACAGTGACTATAGTAAACAATATTATCATATATATTTTTAAAAAACTAAAAGAGAGGATTCCGAATGTTCTTGCCACCTAGAATGGATAAATGTTTGATGTGATGGTATGCTAAATACCATGAATTGATCATTATACAATGTTACCAAAACATCACATTATTTCCTGTAAATATGTACAATTATTATACATCAATTAAAGACCAAATAATTTAAAATTTTTTTTAAAAGAATAAGGAGTTTCCAATATCATAATGGGTCCAAAACCTGATATAGATGCTTTCCAAGAAGTCTAGATTTCTCCGACCTAAGTTCAAAGGAGAATTGGTTTTAAGGTGGATTGTCCAGGGAAAGTTAACGTGAAGGTTCTGTGACACCTGCAGGTGTGGCCCTTGTTGCTATGACAGCCTTTGAAACAGGAAAGGTAGCAAAAGATGGAGAAGTTACATGCCTGTGAAATTATGGTCCACTCCTTACAAGTAACCTGAGTGATTTGATCCTATGGGAAAAAACAAAAACAAAAACAAGTGTCTGTTTCTTTAAACACCTCACCAGACATGGCACGTGTTAGGCTGGAGATTTGCAGACAGAGCCCAGGATGGGGTCTGCTTGGCCTCTCTACTCAGCAAGTGTTGATACCGAATCCATGTCAGACAAGATGGGCCCCCAGAGCCACTCCTTCCACCACTTTTGGAGGGGAATCATTCCCAGCTCTTTGTCAAGCCCACGTCATTCATTATCATCTTCTGAGAGGTGCCGAGGACACTGTGGAAAGAAAACTGCCCTAGGAATTGGAGACTCTGCCTCAGGTGAGCGATGTGACTCTGGGCATATCACCAGACCTTTCTAGGCCTTGGATTTAGGGGTGGGAGGAAAGAAAAACCCTTGCAGTCTTACAATTCATGGAAAGACTGTGGATTTACAATACAAAGTAGCTCCTACAATGGCTAAAAACCTTGGTAGCCCTAATGAGAATCAGGGGTAAAAGTAAACTCTGAGAGTGTCACCCTTTTGGGGCCCGTCTCTCAGACAAATACAGATTTGTTCTCAATTGTTGAGGTGTGTCTGACATGTCAAGTGCCCCAGTGCCACTCACATGAGACTAATTAATTTTGTGGGGGCACTTCTCCCCCAACCAAAGAACGCACATGAGCTAAGGTGGTCCTTGTGCTATAAGCATGCCAAATGTGGTCCTGATTAATAACAAAGATGAAAATCCAACAGAGGAAGTAACCAAAAAAAAGTTTACTGAGACAAGTGAGCTTCGTGTATGACTAAGTGCAGGATGAAGTGGGGGCATCTCTCCTTCCTCACCATCCATTGTGCCCACTGGCCACCCCCAGCACCAGGCCTCCCAAAGTTGGCCCGTCAACCTGTTTAAGAATACACCTGGGGCCGGGTGTGGTGGCTCACGCCTGTAATCCTAGCATTCTGGGAGGCCGAAGTGGGAGGATTGCTAGAGGTCAGGAGTTTGAGACCAGCCTGAGCAAGAGTGAGACCCCGTCTCTACTAAAAATAGAAAGAAATTAGCTCGAAAACTAAAAATATATAGAAAAAATTAGCCGGGCATGGTGGCGCATGCCTGTAGTCCCAGCTACTCGGGAGGCTGAGGCAGGACAATTACTTGAGCCCAGGAGTCTGAGGTTGCTGTGAGCTAGGCTGACGCCATGGCACTCTAGCCCGGGCAACAGAGTGAGACTCTGTCTCAAAACAACAACAACGACAACAACAAAAACATGTTTATGATCTCATTCCCACATCAGACTCCTTAAGCAGCATAAGGGACCATGGGGTCGGTTTGTAATCTGCTCTCTGATTAGAGAAAAAGAGGTTGACAAACTTTCAAAATAAAGAGAATTCGTCTTGAGTGCCTTCTTTCTTCCCTTTCTGGATCCCCACCTCCCAGCACCCAATCCCACAGAGTGGAGCTGTTTTGATAGGTGGGCCATCCTAGGGAAGTAGAAAGGCTAAGGGGGTGGGCAACAGGGGAGTTAAAAGAGAGGAGTGGGGGGCTCATCCCTCTCCCCACCCCACCCAGCTGCCCCCAGCAAACCCCAGAACCACCCTCCTGTCCAGCTCCTGCAGACCTTCCTCTGGCTCCTCCCAGCGCCTGCCTCCAGGAGAACGAGGAGGCGGAGGGGAAGGAAAGTCTCATTACGATGTCATTTGTAAGTAAATATTTTAATAAAGCCCTTTAAATCCATTTCAGTGCTCAGGTTTAAATCATCTCTTAAAACTGAACTTAGGTGATAAAATTATCACAGCACCAAGTCCCTTGATTTTTCATAAGGCAATTTCTTGGAGTGTTTCAGGGTTTTAAGTTACAGGATGTTTTCAGCACTGCTTGGAGTTGGAACACAATTTCATTTTACAGCTTGAGAAACATTTCGTATAGTAACTATTCTTTAAAGAAGTCTGTGGAGTGAGTGAATGTTAGAAACAGCAGGTGTGGTGGGCAAGGGAAGAGGGAGGTAAAGTCTCTACAGACCCGTGTGAAAAAAAGGAAACTAGCAGAGCAGGCCCTGGGAGACTGAGGAGTCACCCTAGAAAGAGAGAAAGTCTTCTCAAGAAAGAAGCAGGCACAGCCCGTGGGACCTGAGACAAAGTCTTGGGGCAATTCTGTGCACACAGTGAGTCCATCGCTTAGTTTTGCTCTTATTAAACTCAAAGTAGGAGAACAGTGTGAGCAGAAAATAAGAATGAAGAGGGTTTTCTCGGCGGGCGCAGTGGCTCACACCTGTAATCCTAGCACTTTGGGAGGCCGAGGAGGGAGGATGACTTGAGGTCAGGAGTTTGAGACCAGCCTGAGCAAGAGGGAGACCCTCCGTCTCTACTAAAATATAGAAAAATTAGCCGGGGCATGGTGGTGCACTCCTGTAGTCCCAGCTACTCGGGAGGCTGAGGCAGGAGGATCACTTGAGCCCAGGAGTTTGAGGTTGTTGTGAGCTATGATGACACCACTGCACTCTAGCCAGGGCAACAGAGCAAGACTTTGTCTTAAAAAAAAAAAAAAAAAAAAGAGGGTTTTCTCTAAAACCATGAAAAATAAAGGGGCTCAGTCAGGCCTGCTGTGAGACCTCTCCAACTGAGTGTGATACAGAATGGACAGTAAGAGGACACACGGTGCCCTGAGTGTGCCTGTGGTGCCCAGGGCATGATCTGGCAGAGGAAAATGCCCATGCCCATAAGGAGATGGCAGAATAGTAACAACACCCAGTGACACAGACCAAAATATTGCAGGAGCACGTAACCAAGCCCTTCAAGCACAAGTGAGAGCAAGAGGCGGTGCGATTGGGGTAATAACTGGTCATGGGCCCTTAGGCTGGGGAGGACTGGGAAGACCTGAGTTATACGGGTAACTCCAAGTTCCCGCTCTCAATGCTCTATCCCATTGTCTCCCCCATGGGAAAGAGCTCTCACTCAAGCCGAGTTTATGAGAATCACACACACACACACACACACACACACACAGCTTATGAATATACAGATCACACATTTATTCAAACCCAAAACTCTTTGAGGGCATCAAATTAACAATGCCCTCAAGAATAGGGACGGATCCCATCTGCGCAGGGCTTTGCAGTTGTGTTTCAACCCGCTGTGATACACGTCTCGTTGGGTCAGCATAACAAGCCGGTGAGGTAAGTACCGAGTGAGAAACGCTGATGTAAAACCAAACACAAGTACAGCCAGGTAGTTGAAAACCCCTCTATTCGGGGCCTCAAGCTGCCACTAACAACTACCAGCTTCTTAGCAGAGCCAGGTCCCACGCCGCCTGTGAGCCGGGCTGATGTGATTGCTTGAGATCGTATCAGTTCTGGAAGGGGAAGAAGTTAAATTCGCGTGGCCTTCTGGAGAGGATCAAGTGTTTTGGCTTCTACCTGGAGATTCCATTCTTCCTGACAGGGCGATGAACTCACGAGCTAATGTAAGGCACCAGTTCTTACAGACCCGCTGTGTTTGGAATTGCGTTTGTGAGGTTTGTTTTAAGACGTGTCTACCTGCCACGGTGACATATGCCAGTGCACTGGTGCTGAGGCAGCCCTTTTAAGAACCTTCCCCCCAAAAAGGGCCTGGAAACTTGGTAGTTAACCTTTGGCCCTACATGTGAAGCCACACCTCCCTGTGTGCCTCTAATCCTGCCTCCAGCCATGGTCACCTAATTTTGTGATGGGAATGACAAGAAGCCCCTGGGGCAGAATAGCATCCTTTAACCCCAAAAGGCTCCTTAATCCCCTGAGCCGAAACCTCTCCCTTCTGAAGTGAGGAGGGATGGATTCTACAATCTCTAATATCCCTTCCTCAAACATTAATTCTGTAATCCAATGGGGCTGGGTCTTTGCTGTGGGACTTCCAGGGAAATGTCCCTTTGGGCAAAGAATGAATGAAATGCCTGAAAGTCTCGGGAAGCCCAGAGATTCATTTGCCCATCTGTGGTAGTCACAGGAATCTCCTCTTCTACTGCAGTCACATTTAGTAAATGTCTTTGCCTGTCCATGGGCTATTCTTAGGGACCCATTTTGTGGTTTTGGAGCTCTATTTGTGACTTCAATTCACAGGCTTTGCTGCATCTCTTATCCATTCACTGAGTACCCATTTCTTTGAGTAACTGTGTTCCATGCACCAACCACTACTAACTAAATACTAATATTTCGTGTGTGTTTTTAAGTGGCAGCTACTGTGCTAAGTATTTTATATATGATATCCCCTACTCCTCCCAACAACCTATGAGGCAGTTACCATTAATATCCCCTTTTTATAGGAGAGATAAAAGAGGCTGAGGGAAGTTGGAAGAAACACGGAAGCAGGCATCCCACGTTAGACGGTCTGACTCCAGAGACCAAGATCTTGACTATGACATTATACTGGTTCTGGGGAAATCAAAGGTGAGGGCAAACATGGTCCCTACCCTCGTGAGCTCATGCTTTAGAGGGAGAGACAGAATTGTAAAATAAGCGCAGTGAAATATAAATGTAATCCTAGAGGTATGAGTTCTTAAAATAGCATGAAAAGATGGAACCTCTAACCCTGCCTGGTTGGGAGAAATGGGATCCGAGAGTACCAGCGATCAAAGAAAACTGAGCTTCCAAGCTGAGATACAGATTTCAATGACTCTCAAACTTTCTCTAACAGAGCCATAAAACCAAGCCCAAACCATTGTCTGTTAACAGACTCATATCCTTTGTAGCACAGGTGAACCCTCATTGGCAAGAGAGACATGAGCTTCTCCCCAGAAACTTGGAAATGAAGGATTTATAAAACCTTGCCTTTGGTGAATTAAGCTATCAGATATAAGAACTCAAATAGAAATACACAATATCCATGTGACTCTGACTCATAGGGCAAGACCTATCTGAAAGTGTTAACAGGGGATAAATAAGGGACACTCAGACCAGAAGGAGGATTGGCCGGCCATATGTGATGACCTCAGACTGAAGGTCAGTGCCCTATCCAGCATTTTAGGAGAGTGGGCCCTTTTAGGCCAAAGCTAGAATTCATGTTTACAGGCATCCGGCTGTCAATTCCTGATGACATTATAAAATAGGCTTCCCTATTTCTGATTCCATAACTTTGCTTCCCCAGGGGAGAGTGCTTTGGCCAGCTGATTTTTATACCTTGAACTTGACAATAATATTTCTCAGCATAAAATATTAAGTTATCCTTCTAGCAATACATCAGCCAGGTGAGAAAACCGAGGCACAGAGATACACTACAAATTCTCAAGAATTCTCTCTGTAGAGGCCAGGCGCAGTGGCTCACGCCTGTAATCCTAGCACTCTGGGAGGCCGAGGCGGGAGAATTGCTTGAACTCAGGAGTTCAAGACCAGCCTGAGCAAGAGTGAGACTCTGTCTCTATAAAATAAAAACAAAACAAAACAAAAAGAATTCTCTTTGTAATGCTTCTTAAACTGTCATCATCAAAGACATCATCACAAGCTGCCCCCCGACCCTGCTGCCACCATTGCTAGATTTCACAGGGCCCCTATTTATATAAACAATTTTATTTAAAAATATATTTTAAAATTCATGGGCTCCTGCAATATACTATGATTTATTAATGGAGATTTGGAGTAATAGATAGAAAAGAGGCCTTTATGCATTTGTTTATGGTTCAATAAGTGCAGGTGAAGATTCTTTATAGTGTCCAGACATCATCTCTTCCTGTTCAAGTCCAGGAACTAAGTTCTTTATTGTTAAAGGCACTGTTTCTGGCTAATTTCATATCTGACACCACAAGAAAAAGGTAGCAATGCAGTTATTGCTAACAATGCTGCCACTCTTTGGGCCCTGTGTGTATTGAAACAGTATAGACCTGTTTGCCTTTGCAGTTCCCCAAGAATGTTGATTTAAGTCAGTTACCTCTTTATTCATGACACTGCATCATCCTTCAAGGTGTTTGTAAATATTTAGTGACACTCTCAAATGTCGTTACCTGGTTTCATTGATGATGACCACAAATGCAAGTCTTGCCCAGAGTATGCAAGAAAATGTGAGCAATAATTTATTTTCTTGTCATGTTAAATTTGCTGTTTTATAGGGTAAACACAGAACAGCATATATTCCAAGCACGTTGTCTCTTGAACTCTTTAGGACCTAACCAGTGCCTTCATAGAATATGACGTCTTTCAATGTTGACCACACACCTCCATCAGTAGAGAGGATGGGAGAGGGTCTTAGGCAGCTAGAAGACTCGTCCATTCAAACAAAGAATGTCCATCATTTATCTGGCAGGGATTAAGACCCATCAGGGAGGGCATGAGGTCAACATCTCTCTGAGTCAAGAGAGGATATTAATTGGAAAGGTCTGCTAGCATCATGCAGCACAGGCCTTGCAAACCTTGTGGAAACAGGTACGACCACCCTTGGAGGACTACCTGACACATGGCACAGAGCTTGAGGCAGGGAGGGATGACTGCCCTGGGTGCCAGCAGGAAGCCCACTGCCACCTCTGCTACCTTGGGGGGAAATCCTTTTAGATTATATAGATACCCTGTTTCTCATCAAAACTTTCATTCTCTAGTTTTAGCATCCGTTGATAATTTTATAAATGTATAATTTCTTCTATATTAATTAGGTGGCATTCTAGTTAAAAAAAACCTTCCCTTCTCACCAATTTACTTGCTTATTTATTTATTAATATCAGTATAGAATTGGGATTTTTATTTTATTCATTCAGTTATAATGTACTTCGATCACTTATTTTGATTCTCAAATTGTCCCAGAGTTAAGAAACATGGATTTTAATAACATTTCTGACTAAGAAGCTATGTGACCTGGGGCAAGTCACTTTGATTTTTGAGTCCCAATTTCTCATTTTGCATAACAAGGAAGCTACACTAGAAAATCTGTAATTTCTTTTTCTATGTGTAGGTCTAAAGAACCAAGGTACATAATTTGGTCTTTCTTCTTTTTTTAAGGGCCTTTTAAAAAATAGTGGTTTTTGTTTTGAGAGTATTTTTTTTACTCAACTTGCATTTTAAAAAATCATTTAAATAAACCATAATCATTATTAATCTAAAGCAATGCATGATTAGTTTATTCATTTATTTTTTTTAACATAGGAAGGAGGGGTAGAGTATGACCTTTTGTATCAAAAGACACAAAGGACGGAATAATTTGAAGACCCCGACCCTCAGCAGGTAATATTTGCTGCTTCCTCTGACAATGACAGCTCTTCTCAGATGGGTCATTGTTCTGGGAACTAATGGCCAGAGAGGAAGCAATTCTCACCCACCTTATAATCTTCTCTGATTCCCCCCACCATGTCCTCACCCACTGAGATGCCCAACACCTATTAAATAAAACCCTAAGGTTTTCTTTCCCTTACATGATTTTACAGACTGGATGAATGTGATTGTATTAATGAGAATTGGCAGGGTGATTTGGAGAGGAGGAAGTTGCATGTGGGTTCCATTTTGTGGTCTCCACTGATGCTATTAAGGGCAAGCACAACTGCATGGTGAAGGTGTGCTGTATGTTGTGAGTGTGCAAACATCCCCATGCACATACTCTGGAAGAAACATCATTTCGTAACTCCAATTTTTCATATCTGCTTTTCTTTAAAAAAAACTTGGATACTCTAGAATGTAAGCTGCTATTTAATTGAGCTTTCATTTGACTCTTTCTTTGTGATGCTGATGAAACCATTAGGAACATTTCTGACTAAGACTAAGGCCAATGGAACAAAGGTAACAAAAATGAGGAGCATTTATATGATCTGTTTAAAAACATTTCATTGGGTCATTTACTGTCAAGGATTTCTGGCTGTTTTTTCATGCTCATTATTCGAGCTCACAGCCAGGTCAATAATGGAGCAGACCAAATGGAAAGGGTTTGTTCTTTGTTTGTCTGTTTTAAATATTTCTATCAGCTTCCCTAGTGCAATATAAATCTCATTGTCAAAAGAGCTGTCACCTCGTCTTTCCAAAGGTTATGATTTGGGTGGGGAGGAGATTATTTATAGAGCCTGAACAATCTATCCAGGCAAAATTAAACCCAGTACAAATTTTCCTTCAACCAGATTCCCTGTTGTTTGCAAAATACAGACTTTTTGTGTTTGCCAACATCTCTAGACAGTCCTTCCTTTGAGGAATTCCACAGAAAGATTCTATGTTGAACTAAATCAGTGGTCCACAAGAGTTTACACTGACTCAACTACAAATCAGAAACGAAACCATATCTTAAAAGGTTAAGAAGAGGGCAAGCGCAGAGTTGTATTCTATTCACTCAGCATATTCATGCAGCAGGTCCTCTGGCTTTGCCAGCAATCTGCAGAGGACTTTCTGAATGGAGAAGTTTCTGGAGTCTAATGACTCTGAGGAAATGAGTTATTCTTGTTACCAATCAGAGACAATTGCCATTCATGCTAGAGAAGAAAGCAGATCTACTGC
>CM052439.1:132448454-132472875 GCA_028533085.1 Varecia variegata
TAACTACAAAGAGCAGACCAAAAGATCACGGCTCCTTGAGCCAATTTAGATTTTAATCAGATTTTTCATTCCAACTTTAATTAAAGCGTTTGACTTAGAAAAATGACCATGAGAAAACTGACTGCCAATAAAGCAAAAAGAGAAAAATTAATTAGAAAAAAATGTACCCTGACTGCTATGAAGATTCATAGCATATGCTAGGGACGGGAGCAAAGAAGGTAATGAACTAGCATAACATATAGTAGTAGTTCTCTTTCTAGACATATAGAAAAATGTGTGTCATATTTTTCTCCTTTGATGCTGACATAAGTGAAAATAACAAAAAATCCCTTTTTTTTTAGTTTAAAATCTAATAATAACCTCTAAGTATCAGGCTGTAGCTTATCATTAACTTCTTCTGTCTTGTTTGGACAGGCTAATATCTATAGCTATGAATCAGTCGCTAATATCTGTTGAATCTTTACTTGCCCAGGCACTAGGAAGATTATTGAAGAAATATCGCACATGACTGCTCACAGAAAGCTTGTAGTCTCATTGAGGGAAAAAATAGGAAAAGCCTAAGACAATCAGATCTCAAGACTGAGAAACTGGGTGGCACATCCTGATGCTAGAAAAGTTGAGCTAAGTGAGCATCTGAACAGGGAACCTGCAGCCTTCTTATTTCAGGATTGTTCTTTTTTAAGCATCAAAGGAGGCAAGAAAAGCTTCATCTTTCTCTGCTGCACCCCTTTTAGTAAAAGGATTTATTCTGTAATATTTGGATTCAGTCAAAAGGCTGCAGTCAAGGACCCAGAAGGGCACAGGTTCCCCACCCCCGCATGGTGGGGTGGATGGGCAGCATTTGGATAGGGGCAGGGGAGCCCACAGTTACTGCAGTGGAGGGGACAGTGAACCGGGCTGAGGCAGGAGCCAGGGAGCCGAGCCAGACCAGAACAGAGTTCGTGTGAGGTAGCAAGGCACAGCAGTTAGGCTGAACTGGACCTTGAACACTGGACAAAGGTACTGACGTCAGATATGACATATCTGGCCGGGCGTGGTGGCTCACACCTGTAATCCTAGCACTCTGGGAGGCCGAGGTGGGAGGATTGCTTGAGGTCAGGAATTTGAGACCAGCCTGAGCAAGACTGAGACCTTGTCTCTACCAAAAACAGAAAAAATTAGCTGGGTGTGGTGGTGTGCACCCGTAGTCCCAGCTACTCGGGAGGCTGAGGCAGGAGTTTGAGGTTGCTGTGAACTAGGCTGACACCACTGGCACTGTAGCCCAGGCAACAGAGTGAGACTCTGTCTCAAAATAAATAAATAAATAAATGTTATTGCTGTCTACGCTGTGTGCATTTACATTCTTTCTCTATTATACTATCTTTTCTCTATAGAGAGGGTGATATTTTTAAAGAGCAGCCTGGTGGTTTTATGCCAATTGTATTGTCTGAAGGAGACTGGCGACAAAGAGGCTGAGGTCACTGTGCTGTCCAGGGCAAGAGGGCCTTTCTGGGCTGGGATAGATGCAACAATGATGAACACAAAAAGGAGAACCCAGACCACCTTCATTCAGCAAACATTATAGAACATTTTGTGTGGGCTAGTCCTGGAGATAAAAAAAGAACAAAAACTCAGTATGACTTGACAGAGGAGAGGGAAATTCATGGTCAGTTCCTATCCAACTAACAAGACCACAATGTCAGGACTCTAGGCAGTGCAGATGAGGGCTCTGTACCTCTGGCTTGAGATGGCATGACTGGCACGGCAGTGTGGGCAGATGTGGCACGAAAGGCTTCACCCAGAAGATCACATTTATCTGGGCTTTGAAGGATTAGTCAAAGTCTGCCAGGCAGAAAAGAAAGAAAACACAAATGTAGAGGATCAAAATTAATTAAAAACATAGGCCAGCAAATTAAAGACAAATTTAAAAATTGAATTAAAGAGCTACCACCATCTTCTTTAATCCTATACATTCCTATCTCCGGGATTTTCTAAAGTGGAAAAAAAGAGAAGGGATCACGTACTTTGGCAAACACCAAAAAGTTTATAGAGATAAAGAGGAAGACTATTCGGAACTGTTCTAGAATATTTATGCTGTATCTTACCAGGGGCTCCCCAAGAAAAAAGCCTGGGCAAGGGTAAGTTCTCTGCTGGGAAGTACAATCACAGCAAAGCCACAGGGAGTGAAAAGGAAGTAAAGGAAGGATGGTAATGGGAAGCAGAGACAAGTGCATGCATGGCGACCTTGGCCGCTGGGTCACAATACACCACGAAGTGACACAGCCAGTTGCTTGACAGGTACAGGATGTCTCCGGACAAGAATGAAAACCACACCTCAGAACAATGCATCAGAGGGAGGAATAGAGAGAAAGGCGTGCTGACTCCCTCTTGTGTCCTCATCCCCATGCATCAAAACGTACCCCATGGAAGTCAATCCTCCTGTATTTCTGGGTTGGGTCACGTGGCCCTTTTTGGCAGCAGGCCTCTTTGGGGGAGATTCCATAACCTATGGAGTGGCATTTTATGGGATCAGAAGTGGAGGAGAAGCCAAAGACAACACAGGGGGAACCACGAGGTCCAAGATGGAGTCTTTCCTTCCTTTCGGCGGCTTGTCCAAGGGACAGGTGAGGCCAGGAGAATCTCAGGAGGCCACAGGATGTGTGGTACACTAGATATGTTATTACCACACATAGATCTCATAATTGTGGCCAGTCCTTCTCTTATGCCAAGAAATTTCCAGACCTAATGCTTCTTTGATTTCGCCATTCTGTATCCTTATTGTGTCCAATTATTTAGATCTTCTAACAAAGGCAACATGAGGAAAGAAAGAGCAAAACCCATGTTGGTTAATGCTGTCACTGACAAGTTCACTGGCAAAACTGGTTAAGCAAGATAGAGATGAGTAAGGACAGTTGGCATTAAATTGAAGGATAGGGAGAAGTAGGTTCCTGATCATGTTTGCTTAAGCTGGGTTTTCAGAAAAATCTTCTTTTTTTTTCCCTCAGATGGGGCGGTGGGCTGGGGGGGATTGTGCTGAGTGTGTCCATTTCCCTGAAACTTGATCCTCTTCTCAGGCGAGGAGCAGGAACAGCAGGTAAGATTGACAAAGAAGAGACACATAGGCAGTGTGAAACACAGATGTTACCATCAGCGTCACTGGGAAACTACGTGCAAGGCTGCCCTGAATGTATAGAGCTGGAATAACAACTGTTTCTATCACAGCCAGATCTGATAAATTCATAATTTGAAAACGACTTTGGGATCAACACTTTGAAACAAAAGAGATTTTTTAAAAAACCCAATGATTTGAGTTTATATACATAAATGGTCTAGGTGGCAACCCGCCCGTGAAAGCAATCACAAGCCTTTCCTGGAAGATTGCTCTTAAACTTGAAAATGATGCTATCATCAGCAATTGACTGGAAGCTTCAGGTCCATCTGAACTGTGGCTCTGCT
Organism: Varecia variegata; assembly: GCA_028533085.1. Lineage (NCBI taxonomy): Eukaryota > Metazoa > Chordata > Mammalia > Primates > Lemuridae > Varecia > Varecia variegata. The sequence goes on from CM052439.1 coordinate 132,451,890, forward strand.
GGTCCGTTCCTAATTAACCTCTGTCCTGCTGACTGGGTAATTCAGCAAGGGTCTGCAGATGCTCCGCTTTTATGTTAACTGAGCCTGTCTGCTCATTGAAGCTAATCTTGATACTGCCTTTGCAAGAATGAAAAGGGAAAGATTAGCTGTACCTGAAGCTACAAATAAGAAGTCTGTGTGGGTGGAAGAAGAGGAACCATTATTTTCTCCTTTTCTCTGTGGGAGCTCCCTATGTTTTAAGCTGTCTGGTGTAACGAATTAGAAGAGAGAATTCTGAATGTACATTTTTGCCATGCTTGTAGTCAAACAACCAATTTGATTATTATTATTTTTTTGTCTAAACATATTTGGTAACATGTCAAATTTTTACTTGATATTTTATACCTTTTTCCAAAATCCAATTATTTTCATACCACCTATACAATTTTTGCTATGTCTCAGGATCACTTTTAAATTGACTTACTGTGAAGAAAAAAAATCTACTTTAGCCTTGTCCAAGTAAAAATATTGTGAAATTACAATTTTGATGTGCTCTGTGTGTGTATGGGTTTGTGCATATATCATCTTTAAATGGTACATTCTCATATCATCAAACTTTCTAAAGGCTTGAAGAATAATAAATTATGGATGTGGCATTTTTTAATTACAGTATTGAAACAATAAAAGGGAAAGAAAAACAGTATCAGAGACCTTTTACATTCTTGGAAATATGTGGGAGTCTAAACCGGTTTGTTTGTTTTTAAAAGGGAAACATTGCCATAGTTGCCACCTGTCATGAATCTTTAATGTTTCTGTATACTAAGAAGCACTCTTTATATAAATCTCTATCTATATTCACATTTATTTTCCTTTTTACATAAGTTCTTTCTTCCAGTAAGCCTATAAAATAACCAACCAAAAAATGGTAGTCCTGTACCTTATAAAATCACCCCATGTTCCACAGTTTGTAACAAAAGGTTCAACTGAATTTGGCTGGTTAATTTGGAAGGAGTTGGGGAGAGCTCTTTGATGTGTGGGCTCATTCCGGTGGGTTTATACCACTGAATTCCCGACCTTACTGCTCCTCATGTGTTAGAAATGCAGTCACCGAGCATGGCACATTGGGGGATTATGTGGATAAATCAGAACAACCTGGGTAGACACGGCACCGCCAGAACTCACATCTCCCTCCACTTTCCTCTGTCAGGAAGTTGGCCCTATTTCACTGTGCTGAGATACTGATGTACAGAAAATCTAGATGTATATCAGGTGGGTAGACAGATTCCTAAACACCAGAGAGTTCATGAAAATAAACTATGGTGTATGCCCAGGGTGAGAAAATAAGAGCAGTTCCACTTTGAGAGTATGGAGTGAGAAGCTCCGTGGAACCATTCCCCAGCAAAACAACCATAACTAGTAAAAATTACTTTTTATTTATTTATTTATTTTTTTTGAGACAGAGTCTCACTCTGTTGCCCGGGCTAGAGTGAGTGCCGTGGCGTCAGCCTAGCTCACAGCAACCTCAAACTCCTGGGCTCAGGCGATCCTTCTGCCTCAGCCTCCCGAGTAGCTGGGACTACAGGCATGCACCACCATGCCCAGCTAATTTTTTTCTATATATGTTTTTAGCTGTCCATATAATTTCTTTCTATTTTTTAGTAGAGATGGGGTCTCGCTCTTGCTCAGGCTGGTCTCGAACTCCTGAGCTCAAACGATCTGCCCACCTCGGCCTCCCAGAGTTCTAGGATTACAGGCGTGAGCCACCGCGCCCGGCCAAAAATTACTTTTTAAAAGCAACTATTTAAAGTCTCTGGAAATTGTCCTAAGAGCATTCAGCAAATTAAGAAACATCTGTTCAAGAAACTCTACTAAATCTTAGTAAGAACAACAAAAGTCTGTGGCACTTGGGCCGCAACCTGCTCTCCTCCAAAGCGCCACTCTGGGTGGGAGTGGACAAGAACAAGGCGATCCCTTTTCCCTCCGCTCCAAAGTAAGGGATACAGTATCTCACCAAGAGGGCATGGCCACCCACATTTCTCCATCCTTTTCAGCTCGAAGTTGCAGAGACTAAATTCCTGCCTGGTGTAGCCAAGAGGCTACTCTCTTTTTCCCCTCGACACCCACTCATAAGGCAGAGGTTCTACTTTGGACATGGCAGTCCAAGAATACTGGAGCCCCAGTTGTTCTGGCCTCAGCTTGCCCATAGCGTGGACATTCCATGCTAGGACAGGCAAGCCAAGGACACTAAAGGTTACTGCCTCTGTCCAGCACTCTGCTCATAAGTCAGGGGTGTCACCCTTATCCCAGCTCTGGAGCAGTGGCTCAGAGATTTTACCCAGGAGATAAGGCAGACCACAAGAACAGAGAGCTCTGATGTTCTCCCCAAAGGAACTAACTTTATTTGAAGCGGAGTAGCGGGAGGAAGTTCAAGCCTAATGGTACTTTCGAAAATAATGGAGAGTTCAGTGCCAATCAATTGTGAGGCAACTGGTACCTCTGTGACAGCAGCAAAAAATGTAGGCCCTCAAGTTTACCAGAGCGAACAAGGGAAAGAGATAGCTAAGAAAAGCCCTCCTAGGGTTAGAACAAACCTCAAAACTGTCCCTGCCAAGGGGACTAGCTTTAATAGGATCAGACTGTGGAGCAATTTATGCCCCAGGCATTCTCAAAACCAATAGTGTAATTGGCCATCAATTAGAGGAAACTATCAGCAGGGTGGGATACCAAATGAAATAGACACCTTAACAGGTAGATCAGGGAAAAAGACAGTCAAAGAGAGCCTTGCTTAAATCACTGTGATCCCAGAGTGACTATGTGCATGACCAAGTCTCCACCCTCTGAGAAATGACATCATAAGCTTCACATTAAGTAGGAAATAGACTCCACTAAAATGGAGCAACCAAATAAACAAGCAAACAACATCAAAAACAAGCCCCAAAGAGGGGAAGGAGGTCAGTATCCAGAGTTGCTACAATGTATTACCTAAAATGTATTACCTAAAAATGTTGCATTTTCAACAAAAAATTATGAGACATGGAAAAAACAAGAAAGTATGACCCATACACAAGGAACAAAAGCAAGCAACAGAAACAGCATATGAGAGGGCACAGATGTTGGATTTAGTAAACAAAGACTACAAAACCCTAAAGGAAACCATGCTTTAGAAAGTAAAGGAACGTATGATGACAATGTCTCATCAAATAAAGAATATTAATGAAGAAATACAAACGATTTAAAAACTATAAATTATTTGGAATTATTTGGCAAGGAAAACTTGTCTTTTCTCCCCCACTTATTTATTTATTCAATCATTTATTAATATCAACATGGACTCATGAATATTATTTGATACTTGAGTTATGATCCAATACTACTTTTTTATTTTATTGCTCAAATTTTTCCCTTGGCCACTGAGAACTATTTTAGTTGGTTCCTGGGTCCCTTTGATATGTCCCCATGAGTTTAGGGTTTGGTGAATTTTGCACCTGTTTTTTTGTTGGTTTTTTTAAGCACTACTCTACTTGCTGGTACTACGAGATACTCTAGGCTGACCTTGTATATTTCCTGCCCAGTCCTAAAATTAGCCATTTTTTCCCAAGGACCCTTGGATCCTTTTATTGGGGAATATTCTTAGAAGCTAAGATCTAGGCATTAGATTTGCTGCAGGATTTCTTTTTAGAGTACTGAAAATGTTCTAAAATTGATTATGGTAATGGTTGTGTAACTGTGAATAGACTACAGAGCATTGAATTTCTCTCTTTAAATAGGTAACTATGGTATGTCAATTTCAACAATGTTCTTATTTTTAAAAAAAGGAAAAAATAAAATGAGTCTGAGAGAGTACTCTATTTCATAAAACAAAGGAGAAATACATAGGCAAAAACTGTACATAATAATACATTTTTTTGCCAATTAGACTCAAGCATGTGGCTCTGAGGTGACCATCAGGAAGGAATACACTTGGAATGTCATCTACACACCAGGGACTACTGCCTACAAATAAGAAAATCTTAAAAACTTGTACTCACTTTTTAGAGAAAATTAAGTCATCCCAAATTATTCAAATTATATCCTTCTTAAAGCCTGGGGAGTATTACATGTGGCATTATTTAGTTAGAGCTCTGGAACAATAGGCTGGAAAGAACAACAGATCAAAAACCCCTACATTCCTGGAAATATTTGGGAGTCTAAACTAGTTTATTTGTCTTTGATGGGAAGCATTGCAGTAGTTTCTAGGCAGCTGCCGTGAACTTTTAATGCATTCTGGCTGGCAAGGAGTCCCCTCCACCCACTCTACTGAAACAAACACCTAGGGCCATATTGTACCTCTAAAGCTGTCAGAAAGCATAAGGCTAAACAGGTGTGAGTGTTGCTTGTTTCCTGAATGTGCTCAGAAGCCCAAGGCTCCCTTATTGCATGTGTGGGAGACTATTTATTGGTGTGGAAAAGTGTGGCAGAAAGAAAAGACAAGAATTCAGACCGAGGTAGTTGTATAGCCACCTCAGGTGTTTATTATCACAGTTCTCCAAGAGATGACCTACTGACCTCCATTTGTGTCCTCACTTTATATAAAACTTTGTTCAAGAGCCAAAGCATGTTCTTGACTGTATGAACACATGAGTGTATAACCACAAATATGTATAAAGAATTAGATAAGGACATACACACATACATATATGTGTGGTGGGAGACTAATGTAATGGTTAAGGGCATCTCTCTATAGTTAGACTTAGTAGGTCCAAAATCTGGCTCTGAAATTTACCAGCATAGGACCGTGAGTGTTCTACATCTGTGCCTTAGTTTCCTCATCTATAAATAGGAAAGAAAATAATGTCTACTTCTTTGATCATTTTAACCATTAAATGAGACAATGAATAAAGTGTTTGACATATAGCAAACACACAATGTTAGCATTATGTATGTCTACTTATCATTGATTGGTGACAAAATTTACAACATCCAATTTCAAGTGTATACACTATACCTAGAGAAAAATACTTCCAACTGAGATGATCTCTTAAATACTTCTCAATATTTTCTTTTTTTTTTTTTTTTTTGCGACCGAGTCTTGCTCTGTTGCCCAGGCTAGAGTGAGTGCTGTGGCATCAGCCTAGCTCACAGCAACCGCAAACTCCTGGGCTTAAGCGATCTACTACCTCAGCCTCCCGAGTAGCTGGGACTACAGGCATGCGCCACCACGCCGGGCAAATTTTTTCTATATAAATTTTTTTTTAGTTGGCCAGATAATTTCTTTCTATTTTTAGTAGAGACAGGGTCTTGCTCTTGCTCAGGCTGGTCTCGAACTCCTGACCTCGAGCAATCCACCCTCCTCGGCCTCCCAGAGTGCTAGGATTACAGGTGTGAGCCACCACGCCCGGCCTTCTCAATATTTTCTATACTTTGGAAAGTATTTTTAAAAATATTTACTTTATTCTGAATACAAATCTTCATCCTCAGCAAGGACACTTGAAAATAAAAGGATTAAGGAGAAACTAAAAATTACCACTATTCCATCAGACAGATGTAAGTAATAAAAATTCACATTTTGATGTTTTCCTTCCTATATTTTTCTGTACATTTTAACCTGCTTAAGATCACACTGTTTATACAGTTTGTATGTCCTCCTTATACGAAGTGTTATAAAATTATCTGTTATTAACATTATTTATAGACTTCTCATTAAATATGACATACTGACCACATGTGTTTATATCCTCTCCCTTCTAAAACCCATTTAAAATGAGAGCGAAGGAATTTAAAACATATACAATTATAGGGACAAAAAGAATGAGAGATACAAGAGCAAATAAGACACTGCAACAAATGTTCGGAAGCTAACAGAGAAGCAATGTAATGATTTTTCAGAGCAGAGGAGTCTACAGCCCCCAAGGTCTGCAGTGGTAGACATCCCAAGAAAGACTATTTCACCCTACAGAACTCAGGGAGGCCCAGGACTTTATGGCAACAGGTATCACTGAAAGGAAAAATGAGATGCGAAGCCAAAAACAGGAGGATTGATTGAAGTCTTAACATGGAACTGCTGGATTCTCAACCCCCCATCTTCTCTCCAACAGGAAATTGGAAGTTTAGTCTCTGGATAAATTGAACCAGAGAGAATCTGAACTCAGGGATACCAGACACAGAAGGAGTGAAGGAGAAAGAAGCATGGACATAAATTCAGGAGAAATAAGTGAAATTCTGGGTATGAATTGGAAGAACCCTCCCTAGCTCTCTTTTCCCTCTGCTTCAAAAATGCTAACAAGCAGGTGTGTACCTCCAAAGAGAAGAGTGGAAGGTTATTCCCTACAAAAAACAAACAAACAAAAACAAAAACATCCACATGTCCCTCCAGAAAAGAACTTCAGATACTGATATTTAAGAGTCCCCAACAAAAAAGCCAGCTTGCTGCCACATCGCTTTCAGTTAAGGAATGACATGTCCTGCCTACACACACAGGGCTTCCAAAAAGTTTTTTGGTGCCTCACTCTTAAAAATGAATGGAGAATCAAAGATCATCTAACACCAAGGAAATCCTCTGTGAAAGAGGCTGCTAATGTTCTCCTTTCTTCCTGGACAGCCCAGTAGATTACACTGTCCAGCTCCTCACATCCACGTGCAGGTGTAGTGACTGGCTGTTCCCAGTGGAACATAAGCAGGGTGGTTGGTGTCACTTCCAGGCCCAGCAGTTTAAAAGCAGATGTGCTTTTTCCACATCAAGAAGATACGGCATCCACAAACAAACAAACAAACAACAACAACAAAAAAAAAAAAAAACAGGAAACAAGGGAAAAGAACAGAAGGTCTTGGAAATACAGAATATGAGAGCTGAATGTGAAATTCAATAGAAGAGTTCTACAATGAAGTCATGAGAATCTCCCAGAAAGTAGAATTAAAAGGTAATCAAATAGAGGACAGAGAAAAGACAAGAAAATTAGAGCATCAATCCAGAAGGTCCAATGCTTAACTAATTGTACTTCCAGAAAGAATAGGAAAACAGAGGGGAGAAAATTTTTGAAAAAGTAATGAAAAAATGCATCTCCAGATTTAAGAGGGTCATAAAATTCCCGGCACAATGAAATCAAACACACCCATACCACAGCACATCACTGTGAAATTTGAGAATACTGGAAATGAAAAGAAAATCTTAAAAGCTTCCGGGGAGAAAGGGAAAAGATCAGGAATGATATTTACATCAGACTTCACAACATCAGCATCTGAAGGTAGACTACATGGAGGACGGGATTTCAAAATTCTGAGAGAAAACTATTTTCCACATAGAATTCTGTAAGTGTGAGAGTAGAATAGACATTTTCAGACACGCATTGTTTCAAAATACTTGCCTGCCATGCACCCTTTATTATGACACTAATAGAGTTGTTCTTCATTAACGTGAAGGACTACATCAAGAAAAAGGAAATATGGGATCTAGGGAACTTAGAAACCCAACACAAGGGCCTGGCAAAGGGAAGTCCCAGGCGGGCAGCTGCCCTTCAGGCCAAGAGGGCACTGGATGCAGACAGAGCAGGTGGATGAAGGACAGGGACTTAGGGACGCGGCCTCCCAGGGAAAAATGAACTGGTATCTGATGTTTGGGGTGTCTGGAAAATAAAATGATACTTGAAAGATCTGTTGGAATTTTATTTTACAAATATCAACAAGCACATAGAAAACAAAGTAAAAGAATGGCAATGCCATAATTAACCCAGAAAAAAAATATTCCACAAATAAGGAAAAGTAATAATAGTTTATTATTTGGTTCACCAATAAAAAATATTTCCATAGTAATAATAATGTAAACATTGTCTTTTACTTAAATGAATAATTGTGACATAATTATTCAGGGAATTAAGGAAGAAGACATCATGGGAAAAAATATTAAAGAGAGCTAAATCCTTGTTTAGTGTGAGAGGAAGACAAGAATTAAACCTAAGATTAATAAACCAAGAGACAGCACTAGCAGGCATAGTATTTAGAAACACGGATGTCTGCTATAAAACAAGCTGGAAAGGTCTACCCCTGGCGTGGGGTAGACTGGAGTGAGGAAGGACAGGGACCTGCTGGGGTTTGCAGTTTCCTGGGGACTTTTAATGAAATTGAATTTTTAAAATAAGTGTATATATATCAAATAATTTCAAATTTTAAAAAGTATTCATAAATAAAAGTTTAACCACTACATAATGTATTTTATCATAGGAATGAACTAACTTATTTTTACATTTCTTTATTGTAACTACAATGCACTTGTTACACATACAGCCTTTGTTACACAGTTTGGATTATTTTCTTAGAGTTACTACAAGTTGAAAACTGGGGAAAAGAAGAGAACATAGTGAAATATTATTTTATTTTACTTATTTCCTCTACTTGTGTGTTAAATTACTTTGTAAAATCAAGCTGATAATCTTCAGGGGCATGAACATGCCCGTCTCACTATGCTATTTTAAATATTCTTATTTGTAAAAGTGAACTTAATAGAAAATGGTAACGCTTTATTGTCTCAAGTTCTGTTAATTTTATTACTGTTTAGGTTGCCAATTGTTTACCCTCCTTTGTGAATTTTCTGTTCATCTACTTTGCCTAGTTATTTGGGGGATGTTGGTGTTTTTATTATCAAATTGTATGACCCCTCTAAATAATTTGGTCAAAGCTTTAAATATTTCTTCCAGTTTATTGTATTCATATTGGTGTTCTTTATGCTGTTTTGGCATGAAGATATTTTAACCTTTTTTTTTTTTTTTTTGCAAGTAAACCTCCACTTTTTTATATTATTTGTCTATTGCTTTTAAATTTAGCAATCCAAATATTTGAAGAGTATTAATATATTTCTTTGTATTTGATATGAGCTGAGTCTCTAAATTTGGCCACCCTTCCCATTATAGTCATTCAGTTATTCAGGACTACTTCCTCCCCTGATGGAGTGGGGATGTCACCTTTATCGAATGCTAAATTCCTGAATGCACAGGGGTCTGTTTCTGGACTATCTCTTATGGGTCATCAATCTGCAGCTCTAGTTTTGCATCAGTGCCACACTGCTTTCATAGCTACAGCTCTATGGTATATATGTAATACATTATAAGATAAATGTTCCCACTTCTTTTTTGAGTTTGGGGGAAGAGAGACTTTGGGTTTAGAGGACTGGGATCACCTTCTTCCACAGTTCACAACACACTATTACTGTTCTGTGCGAGGTCATTCTCTTGCTTTATTTCGTTGTTCCATAGTATCTCCACCTTCCCACACTTATTCTCTTGCTCCCCCCATAAACAACAATTTTAATGTATTTGATATCTATACTTTTATTTATATGTACTCTTATAAAATATGTATTCATGTTTGATAATCATATTTCATCTTTTATTATAGAAAATTTTAAAATATACAAAGAAAACAGACTAGCATAATGAATACCCATGTAACAATCACCCAGCTTCAAATAGTATCAACATTCTGCCATCCTAATACCATTTCTTCCTCTATTCACTCTCCACCTGAATTGGATTATTCCTTTTTGAGTTCTTTGTTTTTTGAGGCAAAATTGATATACATATATTATAATGTACAAACTTTAGCCACACTATTTTGACAAATGTATACATTCGTATGACTCACACACCCATTATCCTATAGAACTGCGGTCCCCAATGCCTGAACTGGTAACAGTTTGTGGCCTGTTAGGAACTGGGTTGCACAGCAGGAGTGAGCAGTAGGCGAGTGAAGGAGCCCTCATCTGTATTTATAGCCGCTCCTCATCGCTTGCATCACCACCTGAGCTCCGTCTCCTATCAGATCAGCGGCAGCATTAAATTCTTACAAGAGCACAAACCCTACCTTTGTAAACTGCGCATGTGAGGGATCTAGCTTGCACGCTCCTTATGAGAATCTAATGCCTGATGATCTGAGGTGGAGCTGAGGCAATGATGCCAGCTCTGGGGAGTGGCTGCAAATACAGATTATCATTAGCAGAGAGGCTTGACTGCACAATAAATGTAACACACTTGAATCATTCCAAAACCATCCTCCCCCTCCCCTTGACCCCGGGTCCGTGGAAAAATTGTCTTCCATGAAAACAGTCCCTGGTGCCAAAAAGGTTGGGAACCACTGCTATAGAACATTTTCACTTCCACAAAATGTTTTTTCTTATCCCTTCCCAGTTCATACCCCCATCTGCTACCCCCATCAGAGAAAACCACTGGGGTTTTTTTGTTTTGTTTTTCACTTTAAATTTTTTTGTTTTAGTGCCTGTTCTAGAATTTCATATAAATGAAATCACATAGCACATACTCTTTTTTTCTGCCTTTTCTCACTCAGCACAATAATGTCTGAGAGATTCATCCATAGCACACCTATACCAGTGGTTTGTTCTTTTGTTGATGCAAAGTATTTCATTTATGGAATATACTGCAATTTGTTTATCCACTCTGCAGTTACTGAACATCTGGGTTGCTTCCAGGTTTTGGCTGTTGTGAACAGAGTGCTATGTTCATTCTTGCACAAGCTTTTTGTGGACACGTTTTCATTTCTCTTGGATAAAAACCTAGGAGCAGAATTGCTGGGCCAAGGGTAGGTAGGTGTACGTTTACCTTTAGAGAATCATTCAAACTTTTTGAAAAGTGATTGTATCATTTTATATTCCCCCTAGATAGTGGTGTATCTAGAGTATTTGACACCTGAAGTAGATAATTTTTAGCATTCTTCTCTTCTATATAACAAAATTATTTTCAGTAATATTTATGTAATAATCAGTAATAATTATTTTCTTGATTCATTCTTTAGGTTTAAATAACCAGTTCATTAAAAAAGAAAACACAGTTGAATTTTTAAAATGTTATTCAAATTTAGTAAGATATTTCATGCAGGAATTAAAAATTTCACTTATCTAAACAAAAACATTACACCTTGCAATTTGCACTCTCTTTTTCTGTTTTAAATTTCAAACACAAAAAATCCAAGTGGTCACACAGAATGACAGAATTAAAGGAACTAAAGTTTTGTTACTTTGACTTTACAATCGCTGTGCTTTTTTTGTTTATTTCAATCTACTCTTTAAATACACACATATGTAGTACACAGTACACAAAAATTATGCTCTGAAGGCAGGTGAAAAGATTCTGAACCTTAAAGGGCTCATTTCAGAAATACATGTAGCTGAGTCTGAAGGTATAGAACTGACTACATGTCTGGGAGTCACTGGACTCAACTTCTGTGTAACATACAGTGATTATCAAAGGATAGCTAAGAAAATGTGCTAGTCTGATGCACACACATACATTGTTAAAACTCAAGAGTTACCTCAACAATTGTTTAGTGCTTAAGCCAACACAAAGACATTTTTCAAGCAGAAGTACTTTATCACTAATGTTGTTTAGAATTGCTGGCATATGTTGATAATAAAAAGTAGACTGACTTATAATCAGTTTTATTATTGTTGTTTTTTTTTTTTGTTTTGTTTTTTGTTTTTTTTTTTTTGAGACAGAGTCTCGCCTTGTTGCCTGGGCTAGAGTGAGTGCCGTGGTGTCAGCCTAGCTCACAGCAACCTCAAACTCCTGGGCTCAAGCAATCCTACTGCCTCAGCCTCCCGAGTAGCTGGGATTACAGGCATGCGCCACCATGCCCGGCTAATTTTTTTCTATATGTATTTTTAGTTGGCCAGATAATTTCTTTCTATTTTTAGTAGAGATGGGGTCTCGCCCTTGCTCATGCTGGTCTTGAACTCCTGAGCTCAAACAATCCGCCCGCCTCGGCCTCCCAAGTGTTAGGATTACAGGCGTGAGCCACCGCGCCCGGCCTATTATTTTTTTTAAATTCTCCAAAGACAAAACACCCACCCGCTAATAGCCCGCACTGCCACCAGCAATGTATAAAATTGCCAGTTTTCCACATCCTTGTCAACATTTGGCATTGTCCGTCTTTTAAAATTTTAGACATTCTAGAGGGTATATGGTGTGTCATTGTGATTTTAATTTGCATTTCCCTATAATTAATGACATTAAACACTTTTCTATGTACTTACTGGTTGCACCTATTATATTCTTTTCTTCTGTGAGTTTAGCTATTACAGATTCTCATTTAAGTGGAATCATGTAGCCTTTGTCCTTCTGTGCCTGGTGTATTTCACTTAGCATAATGTCCTCTGGCTTCATTTATGTTGAGACAAATGCAGGATTTTTTTCTTTTTTAAGGCTGAATAATATTCCATTGTACATCGTACCACATTTTCTCTATCCATTCATTTGCTATGACCCTGGCATTGTTTCCATATCTTGGCCATTGTGAATAGTGCTGCAATGAACATGGGAGTGTAGACACCTCTTTGAAATCCTGATTTCAATCTGTTGGATATATTCCCAGAAGTGGGCTTGCTGGATCATAGGGTACCACTATTTGAGTTTCTAGTGCCAAACAGCCTCGAATTCCTGGTATTGACAACATTTGATCAAAATATTACTTTTTATACATGACTAGATTTGGCTTTTATTTTGAACTTTCTGTATCTATATTCACAAGTTAAATCGGCCTGTGTTTCTGTGTTGTCCTTGTCCTTGGAAACAAAGTTATATAAATCTTATAAAACAAGATAGAGCAGGGAAAACACAAGATAAGCCTTTAGCACCTTATAGTGCCAGAAAGTAAGAAAGTGCTAGAAAAAGGATAGATTGTTGTTGAAAAGGGCACGGGAGGCAAGCTGAACGTGTTCTCAATGGCCAAAGCTGGAACAACTTGAGCATCAAAATACTTAACAGTGGCATTGGATTATAACCCATAGAATAAAATAAATGTCCACGGTCCATGCTGATATTAATTAATTTATTTATTTATGGGAGAAAGGGATAGATTTTTCTTACAGAAGAATTCTAATAAATATTAGAAGGAATGAGGGACATAGGATATTGCCATTAGAATGCCACAACAGTAATTGCTGCAGGCAAGATCAACCAATGAATGTTAAAATTAGTGGACAAAACTTTAAGGAAAAACAGGGTATATGCATAGCCTCAAAGTATCTTCCCCCAAATCTTTACTAATTACAAAGGAAGAAATAGTGGCTTTATGCCTGGTAACACCACCTTAACCAAGAGACCAAGGTTAACAGCACCAATAATAAGATATATCAACATCATCTCCCCCTTAATATCATGCACTGAGAAGCTCACATCACTTCTGTGTATTCTGGACAAAAATGTGTAAGCTCACGCTAAGCATAAGAAAACATCAAAACCCAAAAGAAGGACAGTATGCAAAATAAGTGATCAGTAATCTTCAAAAGTGTCAAGGTCATGAAAGACAAGGAACTGTCACAGCTTGAAGGAGACAAAAGGGACATGAAGACTAAATGCAAAGTAAGGTACTGGAACAGAATAAAGATTATCAGTGGAAAAATTGGTATAATCCAAATGAAATATGTAAATAAGTTAGTAATATTGTGCCAATGTTAGTTTCTTAGTTTTTATAGTTGTGCTATAATTATGGAAGATTTTAACAGTTGAGAAAGCTAAATGAAGGGTATATAGCAGCTCTCTGTTCTGTTTTTGTAAACTTTCTGTATCTAAAATTATTTCAAAATAAAAATTCAATTAAAAATTGCAAAATGAAAAAATTCATGGTAATGGATACATTTTTTTAGACTAGGAAACTTTTTTTTCTTTTTGTACTTTTTAAGTACTTTCTGGAATGACTTGTATAAATCAGCAATTAAGTGTTGTTTTTTTTTTTTTTTTTTTAAGCATGATGGAAATCAACTGTATAGCTTTCTAGACTGGAGGTTCTGAAAGGAAGGTGCTTGACTTCCCTTTTTAATCTTACTACTTTAATATTGAATTCTTTCACACTTATTGGTTCATGCAAGTTTTCTATTTATTCTTATACTGACTTTGGCATATTACATTTTCAAAGATGTATGCATTTCACTAAGTTCAAATTTAGTAGTGTTTTCTTTTCCTTAAAAAAAAATCTGTGTTTTCTGTAATAATTTCCTCCCTTTCATTCTGTATTTGGTTTACTTGCATATTTTTCCTTGATTTTTCACTCTAGAAGTATGTCTATGCTATGAATATATTTAAGAAATAACTTTAGACTTGGTTACCCTCTATTGCTCATTTGCAGGTGTGAGGGTATAGAAACATGCACTATTGTACTCATTTCTGTATTTATCTGTACTATTTCTTTCCTTCTTGTTTCTTTGAATGCTCTATTATCCTTTGTCCAACTTGCCAGTGTCCTTAGCTAATTTTTCCTTTTAACCATTCTCATTTTCTGATAAATATATTTAAAGTTATATATCTAAGACCTGATTTATCTGTCCTTTTAAATCCTTAGAAAGAAGTAGCATTACTAGAAGGCAATTTTTAAAATATGAAAATTCGCCACATTTTGAGATATGAAAAGAGGGGAAAAGCATAAATATCCCTTCATCAATTGCTCATTAGGGTTTTTGCTGCCCTAATTATATTATTATACCAGGACATCCATACCCTGGGCTGTAAAGCCTGTATCTATGGCCATAGGATAGGTAAGAATTTTTTTATTATTATTTCAAAAAACTTGGAGTATACAAGTGTTTTTTGTTATATGGTTGAATTGTATCATGCTGAGGTCGGGGCTTTTAGTGTGCCCCTCACCAGAGCAGTGCTCATTGTACCAGACAGGTAGATTTCTTTCCTTCTTAGTTTCCGATGTCCATTACACCTCTTTACGACCATATATATTCCTCGTTTAACTCCCACTTATAAGTGAGAACATGTGGTATTTTTTTTTCCATTTCTGAGATACTTCACTTAGGATAAATGGTCTCTAGTTCCATCCAAGTTGCTGCAAAAGACATTATTTCATTCCTTTTTGTGGCTGAGTAGCACTCCATGGTGTATATATATACCACATAAATTCTTTATCCACTCATCAGTTCGTGGACACTTAGGTTGGTTCTACATCTTTGCAATTGTGAAGGCCACAGAGAAAAGCAGAACTTTGTTTCTCCAACCTGTCCTGTCCCAACTACCACTGACTGCCCTGTGTCCCACCTGCAACCATTATCACCTCCCCCAGACCTCCACGCCCAACACTCACACACACACACACACACACACACACACACACACACGGACACGGACACATATACACATACACAGATTTCAGGCCCCACAAGGGTTTCTCACCTTTTTTTTTTTTTTTTTTTTTTTTTAGTTTCATGCTTTCTTCTTACTTTAATAGTTACTCTAGGGTTGATATTGGAGGAGGAGGTAGCCAGGGGACCCTGGTAATCCCCCATCTTGACAGGATGTTCTTCATTTTCAACATTTTTTAGCTATTCTTTACTCTTTATACCTGCAGATCATTTTAAAAATAATTATGTCAGGTTCTTCAAAAAAATTTCACTGGGAAGTTAATCACATTTGTCTTGCAACTATAATTTGTGAATAAGTGACATAATTTTGACAGGCAGTATTGCCATCGCTAGCATGTGGCTTGAGATATTCAATTATTATTTTATATCTCTCAATAAAGTTTTATCATTTTATTTATATAGGTCTCACACATTTCTTGTTGAGGCTTTCTAGTTATTTTGTGTCTTTTACTGCTATTGTGTGGGGATAATTTTCCATTTGATTTTGTAACTAGTTATTGCTGATCTATAGAAAAGTCCATTGGCATTTGTAGACATGTTTACTATTCAATGGCTCTACCGTCTTCTCCTATAAATTTTAATAATAAGGGGAAAATGGATTTTAAAATATTCTCTCAAAGGCAAGTAAAATTTATTATAATTCAATTTCTTTTCATAATAAGGAGAGGAGAAGCATATTTGTATTCATTTGGGGGTTTGTAATTTTCTTTCAGAGCATATAGTCATTATACTTAATCTTTTTCTCATCAAAATGTAATATATATAGTGGAAACTTTTAAAAGTTAATTAGCTAGAGAAGGATCATAGTACCAATGTTTATATTTTTGTGTAAACACACACATACACACACACACACACACCCCCCTCAACATATTAGGAGATTGACTTATGTCTGGAAAGTTCTCACAACTAAGTTTCATACATGGCCTGACATGTCCAGTAGTCTTATAGAGAGCCAAAATGTGTAATTTTGTGTCTGTTTGTTGAGGCAGTTTGGAAGGCAAGACTTGAGCTTTCTTGAATTTTAAGGAATATCTCTTAGGGACAAAAGAGCCAGATGTGATAAACTCATCTGGTAACAAAACCTTAGTTAGAGAGGACCTGAGTGATGCTGAGTCCAGAATCATGTCAGTCACCCAAATCTGTCCCCAGCCCAGTACCCTGGGTGCATTTTTAGTTCCTATGAAGAGAAAGAGCCATACATTTCCCTACAACTCAGCAGGACGAGGGCACCAGAAACACGGCTCAGAGGCTCTCTAGCAGGGAGCAATCCCAGAGGAGTGTGGCACTCTCCCCTGCCTGCCACACATGACCACATAGGCCACCCGTGTCCTCCAGGACACTTACTGTAGGAGCACCTTGGGGACCCCAAGTGGCACTTAGGGCAATACTAGGGAAACTTGGATATCCTAGATAGGGAAAAATACAGTGCACTTGGAGTTTTTAATGTTTGTGTGAGGCCTGAGGAGTCTTGAATAACTTGCATGTATTTTTTTACCCTGGAATTTGGATCATACTTTACATTTTGATGCATTAACCCATGCTTTTAAGTATTCTCTAAATACATAAGAAAGATTGAAGTGACACTTTCCTATTTCAAATATTTAGAACTACTTTATCAGTTGTCCCAATAATTTTGAAAGTCACCCCAATATGTAATAAAAGGTACTTCAAAATATTATTGATAAAAGTTTATCAGGCCCTTAAAAGCAAAACTTTGCAAGTCAAGGTCTTCAGCTTCTATTTGACATCCTGTGAATTTTATAAATTATTTTTGAATGGAAATAACCCTAATTTTACTATCTTATCAAAAAGGGGGAACCTTGGATCTGAGGGGGTCTCACTTTAGACTGCAACTGATAGTTGAGGAGGAAGTTCCAATTTCAGACATGAGATCTACTTACCACTCAGGTCTGTGAGGCTGACAACCACCTCAGTTTTAAAATGATAAGATCTTCACCGTCTATCCTGTAGCTGGACTTCAAAGAGTTGTTTCTCTCTGATTCAAATACACACACTCACAAGTATATATAATATACACAATTCTATCTATACACAATTATAGTGTATAGTGAGGGCCTCAGATAAGTCACTTACTTCTGAACCTCATTTTCTCTTTTGTAAGATAGCAGCAGTCCCCAACTTTTTTGGCACCAGGGACTGGTTTCATGGAAGACAATTTTTCCGTGGTTGGTGGGGTAGAGCAGTGGGGGGCGCTGCAGAGCTCTGTGGCCCGGTCCGTGGCCCCAGGGGTTGGGGACCGCAGAGATAAAGAAAATAGAATCTACCAGGAGGAGTTGTTCTTAGAATTTAAGATTATAATCCACGCATGATATGTATGTGTATATAAGTCATCTCTTGTTATCCATGGGGGTTGGTTCCAGGACCTCCCTCAGATACCAACGTTCTGCAGATGCTCAAGTCCCTGATATGAAATGGCACAGTACTTGCATATAACCAGCACACCCTACCATATACTTTAAATCATCTGTGGGTTACTTATAATACCTAATACAATGTAAATGCTATGTAAATAGTTGTATTTTTTAATTTGCACCATTTTTTATTGTTGTATTTTTAAAACTATTTTAAATCAGCAGTTGGTTGAATCTGCCGCTGCAGAATCCATGCAGGCAGAGGGTGGACTGTATATCTCCATGTATATAAATGTATTCATGTGTGTACGGATACATACAGATGTGGATATAGATACAGATTTCCCCTAGGAGCAATGGTTCAATATTTGCTAATTCAGTGTTTGCAGCAACTTTATAGAACATAACCACTACAAATAACCAGACTCTAACTGTATTTTTAAATAAGATATTGTTTTATTTGCTTGATTTGGATTTTAGAAAAATGGCGTCATCCTGCATGAAATCTTGTAAAACTTGTTTTTCTCCACTTCACTCACTGTTACTTGTGAGACTCTGCATAATGCGTGTAGTTCTAATCCAGTCATTTTTCCTGCCGTATAGTATTCCACTGTCACAATTTATTTGTAAACTTGCCTCTTGATGATCTTTTGGATTAATTGGATAGTTTTTTGCTCTTACAGTGTGTTATGATCATTCTTTTAGATGTGCCAGAGTTACCTAGGGGATGTATCCGGAAATAGAATTCCTGAGTTAGTGAAGAATGCCAAATCATTTTCCAGCATTGCGGAACCAATGCACACACACTCCAGAGCATATAAGAAATCCCTTTGTCTGAATCCTCATCAGCACATGACATTGTCAGGCTTCTCAATTATTGGTCAGTCTAGCAAATGTAAAATAGGATCTCATTTGGGTTTTAATTTGCATTTCCTGCCTATTGATGAAGTTGTATAGATACATTTTTTTCATGTATATATTCATGAATTTTGTGTCTCCTTTCTCATAAGATGTCTATTTCTGTCATTTACCCAGATTTTCTCTTGGGTTATTTATTTTTCTTATATTGATTTCATACCTTTATTAATTCTTTATTCTTGATATCAAACTGTTTATTGGCTTAGGTGTTAGAAATCTCTTCTTCAAGTTTGGAGTTTATTCTTTGACGGTCCAAGCACTTTAATATCTATTCCCATTCTGCCTATTCTGTGGAATTATAGCCCAGAAATGGCAGCACAGGCCAAGACATCTCTCTCTACGGCACTGCCCAGAAACAAGCTTGAAGACAGCCCTCTGGTGGGGAGGTCATCACAGCCTCACTGCTCAAGGGAGAAGAAAAACCTGCTTGACCCAACTTATGAAAATAATAGCAGAAAAATATATTTCACTTAAAAAAAAATTTTAAATCAGATTAGCAAACCCAGCTGTCTGTCTACTTTAAGGACTCCAACCCATCCTGTGTTAATCACTTGCTTCGGCTCCTCTGACTGGCTCCTTATTTGGGGTTCCCCGCCACTCTTTTTGGCCTTTGCACCCACTCCAGCACATCATTTTCTTAGGACTTTACTGATGAGGAATAAGCTGGTGTATCCAGCTCTTCTCACTTTTTAAACAGTTTCTTATCATTGTTATACCTTTAAGTTTGTCACCATTAAGTTTCCCAGTCCTGAGGGAAAAAAGCAACATTCTTTTTCACACTTATGTAATCCTCATTTCCAGTTATTCTTCATATGTATGTGTTAAGGGGGGAAAAAAGATTATTTTAGCACCTTCTAGAGTTAAGGGTTTCCTAGAATTTATGAGCAAGCTGCCCTAAAAGAGAGTACAAAGGAGCTGGGAATCTGGCAGGCCAGAGAGACAGATTCCTCAAAAACAAACAAACAAAAAGCCCCGTGTTTATTATGTGCCTCTTCCCCTTCACAGCGGGCTTCACGGGGCAAATGTGAAGCCTGGTTTCAGACCACTCCTCGCACGTGACACCTCTAGCGCTATCTGCACAGGTGAGTGCGGATGGGTGTCATCTTAACCTGAGAAGGTCTTTCAGAATTTCTAGCCTTCGTGGGTTTACAGACAGCTTACCACATAGTACCAGAGATGCTGAGAAAGAAAGAAAAGGGGTTCAAAGAACCAGTTCTCACAGAAACCCACCATCTGAGACGTTGCTCCTCTTCCGGCTGTCCAGGGACCTCGTGTTTCTAGAGGCACAGCTCTTGTTTTCCAGAAGAATAGGTTATCCCTAGTCTCTGACTCCTCCAAACTCTGACTTAGGCTCTTATGTGTTGAAACAATAAACACGGGAGCGTGGGGGTGGGTGGGGTCGAGACAGGAAAGGGGCTTCCCAGCTTTGTGAGAGAAGTGAAAAGGAGGTGGCAGCTTTTGCAGACCGATTCCAGCCCTTTTCTTCCTGCCAGAGTGCAAGTGCCAGCTGAGGCCCGACACCTTGTTTTATTGTGTGAAGACAGGAAAGAGATCTCTCAATTATCTTCAAATTAACTGCCTCTTGCCATTATCTGCTCCCTGAGGACCAATCAGACAGTGTGTTTGAAAAAGCTGGGAGTCAGCCTACCACTTCATCCACTCTCTGGGACCCTTCCCGCCCACCCCCTCCCACACACACCCCAGCCAAAATCATCTGTGGCTGCCATTTCTCATGACAAACTTTAATGCTTTAATTAGGAGGCATCTGTGTGTCCACTCTTCACAAACACCATATGGTGCTCGGTACGAAATACGCTTCATTTTCATGAAGGCAAAGCCTCAGGAAAGGGCAGCGTTTTGAATATCAATTGTTGTTCCCACACTGAGTGAAGAATAAATTCGCTGTGCTTCAAAAGAGACCACGGTGTTGAAAAGAATGAAAGGGGTTTGTTCTCTACCTGCAAAACTTGGCAGAAAAGATGTCTTATGTTAGCATAAAGCAGAATTCTACTTTTAAGGCTCAGAAATTCAGAACCCTTTAGAAGTGTATTCCAAGAATCCTCTAAACATTCCAAAGATTTAAGATAAGGGAAATTTTAAACAGAATGGTAAAATAGCCATCTTTTTCGAGATGAATCTTTAGAAAATCTGGGAGCTGGTCTTTGGATGCTGAAAAGGCACCCACTTACCAAAGCCTTCTGCCTAGACTTGCTCGGGAGAATGGCTCTTCAACGGCATGCTTTATATGGAAAGTCAACTACTTTGCTTCTTTGACGGCCATAGACCGACTTGGGAAATATGGCCTGATGGGGTACAGCCTTTGGGTTTGTTTTCTTTTCAAATATTGTGTCCTTGAAATAACAAATCTAAGTTTTCCAAAGTTCACATTTCTCTAAAAATCAAGGGCTTAAATGAGGCCAAGTTTCAGGATCTTTTCTCCAGCGAGGAACACGGGGAGATGCAAGCCGAATTCCGAAATGGGCCTTTTCCCGCTTGTATGCAAATCACTCAACGTGCAAATGATTAAATAATTAAACCATTATGGTGTTTAAATAAGCCATTTATACTTTCTTCATTGCTCAGGTCAGCTACCACT
>CM052439.1:132473375-132523241 GCA_028533085.1 Varecia variegata
TCGTCACCAGGGCCCCTGGTCTTCACTCGGCCCGGGTGTCAGTCACCTCAGTTTTCTCTTAGGCTCGACTACATAATTATGAGCTACCACATGTGGCTTCTGAGACACAACTTTAATTATCCAAACTCTAGCACACAACAGACTCTGAATGGAGCGAACAAAAGCCTATTAGAAGGTGATCCCCTGTGGTCGCATTGTAATTATTGTCAGGGGCCACGATGGCTATGGAATTATCTCTGCAATATCTCGCTAACCTGCTATGCTAGAGTCATGTGACTGATGATTTGTGCCATAATCTCATTTCCTTTAATGGTGTGACACTGAAACTCAATTCGGGAGGCCACCGCAGATGTGCAAACAGCACATCCAGCAATTACTGCTGTCATACCCTCTCTCCTTACACCCAGCAAGCAGGGAGCTGGGAACAGAGGGTGTCACCATCACAAAGTCGGCAAGTGAGGCACCGAGCAAGAGCAGCAAAAGGCCCCTGGAAAGAAAGATAACCAGGAACCATCCAGTGGAGTGGCTTGGTGTGTCTTTTCCAAAGAAGATTTTCATAAAAGCATCGAGGATTATTCCACTGCGACAAGGAGTCTTGAAATAAAGGACGCTAATGTGATGCTCACGGGCCTTTTGTTTGCTCTAACTAAGAATGCTTTGCCCCCACAAGCTGCTCAGGTTCTATCCTTTGGACTTCTTGAGCAGTACATAATGCAACTCAGCACAGATTTCTCACTTCTTAACAAGAGGAAGAAGACCAGTCAGCTTCTGCTCAGAATCCTCAGGTCATCTTGATCATATAACTTTTAATGTAACATATACAGAAAAAGTATTAGGTTCAGAACCTACTGCTGTTTTAATCGCATATCTAATATCACTGTTTTAATGGCTTTCTTTGCATTTTATTGGCTGGTCAGATAATAATGATTTGATCACAGCATAGCATCCTACATTACAAACATAGGAAAACTCTGATTTGTCATCATAGAACTTAAAGACAAATCATATCATCACATCATCACAAATTCTTTTTTCTTTCCTGCAATTTCAGTATTTTTCTTAGACCTATAACATTTTCGGAAGATGTGCTTTGAACAAACCTACCCCCACCCCAAGCCAGCTTCTCCTCATGATTTACCTGTGTCTGTTGTCACTTCCAAGTTAGCAAATGAAGACATTCAAGGACCTGCATAACATGGATCCAGTGTATGAATCTTGTTTATTTTCCCTTACTTGCTCCCACATGCAACATAAGCTATCTACACTAAATTCTTCAAAGTGTTCATTATTTCCCACCTGCTGTGTTAGTTCACTCTGTTTCCTCAGACTGGAATGTCCTTATTTATTTCCCATCCCACCCCCATATTATGACATCCTATACATTCTTCCGGGACCATCTCAAGTACCACTTACCTCTGCTTATTTTTCCAGGAGTCACAGTTCTCACCTTCTTTGAGCCTAAACAGTGTTTCCTTTAGCACGTTCCCCTCTAACAGTACTTATTAGCCCTTTGCACCTGCATTACAATCATTTGTGCTTATCTGTGCCTCTTTCCAGGGTGTAATCTAAAGGCAGTAGTTAGAAATCACTCATCATTTATGCATTCATTCCACCATCTATCCATTCAGTAGTTATTTGTCCATTATTAGTCCAAGAACATTGATTGAGCACCTATTAAATACTAGGGATTGTTTCAGGCATTGAGGATCTAAGGATAAGAAAGACTGAGTAAGGCAGATTCCTCACAGTCCCTACCAACAAGGAACTCAAGAGTTCAGTCGTGAGAAGCATCCTTAACATCACACACAGTGTTCCCTCAAAGCAAACCCAGCACAGTGCCCGATACGGGACTGTTTCTCATATTTGTTGAATTCAGTCAGAAGCCAACTGATTGAGCCCAGTCCCCCCCCAACAACTCATTTTTGAATATGAATAGCTTTACCTAAATGTGTAATCCATGACGGTTCCTAAGCTGAACATTTTTGGAGATACATACCTCCCTCCCTTCCTATAATTCGAAAGTCTTCATGCATAAAACCTTCAGAGGTGCTTTCTGAAAGCACTTTAGGTAACACGTGGGAGGTGGCAAGGCGTGGGGGACGGGAGCTATAATAGTTGCTCCTTGAGAACACTGTGGTCCCCATTCTTTCTTTCAGCTGGCACTTGAGTGTCTGCTAAGTACCAGGCAACACAATGCAGAAAGTGTTACAGAGTTTTGTTCTCCAATGTGAGCAGCACTGGTGGAAGGTAGGGAAGGCTTCACAGAAGAGGTGCCCTTTGATCTGCATCTTAATGATCACAGTTCATCTGAATGTCCATGCTGGGAAAGTTCCTGGGTCAATAACACCATTTTGTCTCTGGCTGTCTTTAGTCCTTATCCCTACTCTCTCTACAACGATAAGGCTCATCAAGATTTTTCAACTAATAGGTGCTTGATATTTTGTTTTGTTTTTGTTTTTTTTACACAATTCTTCCTGCTGAAATTCAAAGCTACAGATTGAAAAAAGAAAGCCAATATAAAATCTGGAATTCGGTTAATAGCAATGTTACCAAAGTTGATTTATTAGTTTTGGACAAATGTATCATATTTACTCATACTTAAGGGAAAGTTGGTGAAAGGCACACAGGGATTCTCTGTATTATCTTTGCAACTTTTTTGTAAATCTAAAACTATCCCGAAATAAAAATGTATTTAAACAACACATAAGCAAATATACCTTCACTAAGTAGTCAATGATAAACAGGAATAGCATTTGGAAGCAGAAAACAAATATATTTCCCCCTTGCCCATATCAATCTCCATTTATGCTTTTATACATCCTTTTCTCAAGCTGATCTGATGAAACAAAGAATGGACCCATGCCCCCCATCTGTAACCCCTTGAGCTCTTGAACCCTACCAATGCAATTATAGGTCAAAGTCTTCTTAACTGGATTGGAGGAGGTGGTCCAAGTGACATTTTGCCTTGAGGCGTTAATGGTGACATAGGCTATCCCTGGGGTTCTGACCACAGCTCTGTCATTAGCCAGCTACCATTGTTTTGTTAATCTAATGAATGGTTCCATAGGAAATAAGAGAGTAAAGGCTTATTAAAGGTGAAGGCTTCATCCATTAAAATGTTCTTTGTCCTTAATGAAGGTCAGTGGAAGACTGATTGTAGGAGGAAACCTTGCTTTATGCTCACCCATATGTCTTAATTAATCACCTTGTCAAGCAAGTCCTCACATTGGATTTGTGTTTGCCCTTATTCATTCTTTAAAAGTTGTTGGAGAAGGGATTATAGAAACAATCTCAGTGTGCTCTGTCATCAGAGAACTGTGTGTGACATACAACATACTCCAAAATTCTTATTTGTTTATTTTCTAAAATAAAATATTTTCAAATATATGTTTTTCTTGTAATCTCTAATCTCACTAAAACTTTTAGATTTGCACTGTCCAATATGGTAGCCACTAGTTATACATGGTTATTGAGCACCTAAAATGTGGCTAGTATAACTTGAGATGTGCTGTAAGTGTAAAGTTTGTACACTTTATTTCAAAGACTTAGTACAAAAAAAGGTAAAATATCTCGGTGATAATTTTTGTATTGATTACGTGTTGAAATTATAATATTTTTAATGTATTGGGTTAAATAAAGTGTATTATTAAATTTTATTTTACCTACTTCTTTGTCCTTTTCTTAATGTGGCTAGTAGAAAATTTGGAATTGCATATGTGATGCAAATTATACTTCTGTCAGTTAGTACTGCCTTAAAGGATCCAGAAAAATATGTTTAGTGACTGCCTGGGCCTACTTTCCTCACAAACCTATTTTAGACCTGACCTCTAGGAAATGGGGACATGATGAAAAGTGTGATTTTCCTTTATCCACCATGGTATAATAATTTCATCAAATTAGGCCTAGCTTCTCCATTTTGCTCACAATTAAAAAAAAAATACATGCAATTAGGAATCTTCATGCCACTCAGCTCTACCAAGGAAGGAACTGTCTGCCTCAGGCATTGGAGACATACACGCAAGATACCATCTTTGCAATTTGTTCCTTTCTCTGCTTGATCCTTTCTTTCCTCCTACCTCCACTGTTAGCACACACTTTGACAGCTTCTTCCCATGTCTTCCCAGATTATCTTTATCATTTACGAAACAGTCCCTGCAGCTCACCTGGAAGCCTCTTGAGGACAAAGCCCATATCTTAGTAAATGCCCTGTCTTGCTCCTACCTACGGTCTAGACACATATTAGCTATGTGTCAAAGGAATAATAATAATAATAATAACATCATTTATTGAACACTTATAATGTGTCTCATTTTTTTTCTAGATACTTTTCCTGTGTTCTCTCATGGATCCCACTCAGCAACCCTATGAGGTAAATACCAAAATGAGCTGTATTTTCCACCTGAGGAAACTGAGGCACAGAGAGACTACAAAACTTACAAGTTCTCACACAGGTAGCAAGTAATGGAGCTGGATTTAAATCCAGGCAATCTCCTTAAACAGTCAGCATGCTGTGGAGGTGGGCAGAGGGACAACCGATGTGACCCAGCTGGGGATACCATACTCAAAAGTGACAGTATAGAAAGGGCGAAACTGGCTCTGGACTCTCCTTCCAACAAGAGCACTGGTCCCTAGAAACAAAAAAGCCATGTTCCAGCCTTTCCATCTGTTACTCTGATTCTGGAAAGATGGTTGGATGAACACTAATTTATTTTAATTTAGGTAACAATCTGTCCCACACATCCACACACCAGAAAACACACATCATTGGCACAATGTGTGGAGCTGCTTAACATGGCGGCCCGTGCTCCTTGGTGAGAACAGGCTGAGGCCTCCGCTCACACTGGTGCCCGGGGTGCTAATTGGCCGGGTCAGCCAGGCAAGCTCAAACCCCCATCAATCATCCTGACTGCAGAGAGTCATGCCATTGTTCTCAGAAAGCATTATGACGGCCGTTCTTTGCAGCTACGAGTTGATGCTTCCACAGTCCACTTGACAAGCTCGGAAAGAATATTTGGGAAAAAGCCAGTGATTACAGACACATGGCGTTACAGAAACTCTCCTCCTTTCCTACGGTAAAAAGTTATAGGCAAAGGGTGTGTAGTGGTGAAGGAAGGAGGAGATCGAGGGAGGATCAGTGTGAAAGGACAAGGAGCATCAGCGTGAAATGGCAAAACGCCCACTGAGGGTCACAGGTGACGGTGATTCTTCTTCCGACTCTGATGTTAATTAGCTTTATGACCTTAAACAATTTACCTTACCTTAGGGTCTCAGTTTATTCATTATTAAATGAATAAGATGATTTTGTCCCTAGAGTTCATCAAACAAAATATATTGGTGTATTAAATGGCATTGTAAACATATTTCCATTTTTTTAAAAAGGGGCAAGTACATAAATTGAATTCACCTTGGCCAATTCTCTTGCCTATAGATGGTACATGGAGCAAGTTACTCCCAGGAAACACGTTGGAAGTGTAGAACAAGTAGCATATGCATGCTTACACTTCAACCTGCCAACATAAGGCATTAAAACAAAGGTTAGTTCAATTTTCCAAACTGTGGAAATGGTTTCCCGGTTGCTCTTGAGGTAGTGTGTAACAGTCTCCTACATGATTCTGGGTCTCTAAGAAATTGGCTTGTCATTCATAGCACATGCTTTTGAAAATTTCTTCCTCCAGTAGCAATAAAATTTTATATTGTGCACCGTTTACAAGATACTTTCTTTTCATAGCCGAATCCCGTTAACCACAGAACACAAAAAGACCTTATCTGTCACAAGATCTGAAATAAGAATACAATGCAGCTGTCCCAGACTTTTAAAAAACTTCATGGAAGTGGCATTTATACAATATTTCTCTCCTGTGTACATAAAGTTTCATTATGTACTTTCTGGAGAGTGTACATTTCTAGTCTCATGGGAGTAAAGATGAGTTAGGAGGATACATAATATGAAGCACTACATCTGACCTGTCTGGGATAGTCAGTTCTTTCAAAAAGCGTTGTTATTTATGGATGTTAGCATCTGTCTAATTTTAGACGTGACTGTCTAATTTTAAATAGTAAGCCCTTTAGCCATCAACCGTGACTAATTGTATGTTTTGAAGGGTACTTAGCGCATGGTTGGTGCTCAATAAATGTTAAATAATTGAAAATGTTAACAATAATCATATTTGTAAGCACATGGAGCAGAGACTGTTCCTAAATATGTTTCAGTGGGGAGCTCAGTGAGGTGTTGGCAGGCAAACAACATGGAATGATAATAACACCAAATGGTCCTCTTGTTTTTTCCAGAAATAAAATGGGAATTTAGTGACACTCAAACTGATTTTAGGGTCTGTAGTAGACAGAGAATGGCCTCCCAAAGATGTCTGTGTCCGAATCCCTGGAACCTGTAAACATATTAAGTTACATGGCAAAGGAGAATTAAGGTTGCAGGTGGAATTAAGGTTGCTAATCAGCTGACTTTGTGATGGGGAGATTATCCTGGACTTTCCAGGTGGGATTAAAGCAATCACAAGCATCCTTATAAATGTAAGAAGGAGATAGAAGAGTCAGAGTCAAAGAGAGATTTGAAGATGCTACACTGCTGGCTCTGAAGATGGAGGAGGGGCCATGCACCAAGGAATGCAGGTGGCTTCAAGAAGCTGAGAAATGATTCTCTCGGAGAGCCTGCAGAAGGAATGCAGTACTGCTAACACCTTGATTTTAGGACTTCCTACCTTCAGAACTATAGGATAAGTCTGTGTTTTTTTAAGCCACTAATTTTGTGATAATTTGTTATAGCAGCTATCCAAAACTAATACAAGGTCTTATTAGCATAGAAACATGGGCTGACCATTGGTGTTAGTGGTTTATATGTGCTCTGGGTACCACCTGGAATATTATTCAGCATTACCTATAAAAGATAACAGGAAGAAAAAATCAGAACACAAAATCTCTGGGTTTACTAAGACCACCATTATGCAGAAGCATGTATATGAATGATAGAAACTTAGGAGGGAACATGGACAGTTGTTTGTAGTTTGTATAAGGCCCGTAAAGTTGTAATTTTTTTTCTTTTTTTGAAATTCCCTTTAATTCTGTTTAACGATAAGTTTTGTAAAACAAAGAAAGAAAGGAAGGAAGGAAGAAAGCAAGCAAGCAAGCCATTTTTAGAAACAAACAGGTAATGTAGATCAGTGTTTTCAGACAGGTACACATGCTTTCTGAAGGCTATGTGATCACATGTAGTAGAGAATTTTTTCCCAGACCTTCAATTTCTGCCTACACTTTCTCCTAAAATTAACCTGGCCCGAGAATGAGAACTTACCTATATTCCTAAAAGCCCTGCTTTGGTCTATGTAAAAGAAAAGCAAACTCATTCATCTGATTCTGGTACATAGCAGCAGTGGCAGGACTTTCCATTCTTTGGGTCCCAGAACCCCCCAGGGTTCCAGTCTCCCCCAGCCATAGGATCATTTTGGCCCAAGTCTAGATGTTCTGAATTCAGGTCTGTGATGGAACATCGATGGAATAATGAGCGTTTTTGTCACCTCTCTTCTTCCAACCACCAGCTATTGTCAGTATCACTCTCAAGGAAGAGTCTCAAGGCACCAAACCAAAAAGAGCAGAGGAATAGTGAACTCTGAAAACAGCGTTTTTCCCACATATTTAAGTAAAAGTTATAATGTTCAGTTATTCTCAAAGTCTTCCCTGGAATATGTTACTACCTGGAAAGAAAAGCACAAACAGTCAAAATAGTAGACTTCTAATGTTTAGTCTTTAAAATGTAACTGCAGTATTTTCTGGGATTACTATAATTTGCAAAATATACTAGAAAAAAATCTCTTGAATAAAATTTTTAAATAATTTTTTTCATTTGATGTATATCATCATGATATCTAAAATCTATTTTATCAAATTATGGCATGAGCTCTATATCCCAACTATGGTAAATTCTTATCTCATTTCATCTAATAAAATGTTTGATATATTTTCCACATCTTATTTTCAAAAAATTAATTATATGATAGCAGCCAAATAATTAGCTTTTATTGGTATACACCTTTCTCTTTAAATACAATGGGGAATGTCTAATGAAATTAATGGAGTTATTCTTAATTTTTATGCATGATTCTATCTTAATTGTCTACTAAACCAAAATCCAGAGTTTGGTATACACACAAACACATAAGCTTACCAAAAAATTACCATGCCAATTACAAAACTACCAATTACCAATATATTTGTTTAACTCCTTACTTTGTGTATAACTTATTATCTTACCTACACATTACCTTGCATTATTATAAATTAGAATGCCATATTCATTTATCATTTGGTATTTATAACATTATAAAAATGAACTAATTATATTTAATTGTCATCATTTTAATCTTGACCTGACTTGTCTTACAAGATGCATTTGATAATTTATTTCTCTTTAGATCTTACAATATTTCTCAAAACACATATTAACATGTGTATGTCTTTTTTTTTTTTTGAGACAGAGTCTCGCCTGTTGCCCGGGCTAGAGTGAGTGCCGTGGCGTCAGCCTAGCTCACAGCAACCTCAAACTCCTGGGCTTAAGCGATCCTACTGCCTCAGCCTCCCAAGTAGCTGGGACTACAGGTATGTGCCACCATGCCTGGCTAATTTTTTCTATATATATTTTTAGATGGCCAGATAATTTCTTTCTATTTTTAGTAGAGACGGGGTCTCGCTCTTGCTCAGGCTGGTCTCGAACTCCTGACCTCAACTGATCCACCCGCCTCGGCCTCCCAGAGTGCTAGGATTACAGGCGTGAGCCACCGAGCCCGGCCAACATGTATATTTCAATTGAAAATTAAAGTCATAGTTTTTCTGACAGGAAGTAATTTTAATTTGGCTAATTTGTTTGAAAATTAATCTAGGCTTTGCCAGTTACAGTTTATAGCCAACATTTCCCACAATTAAATGAGTTATATCTTCAGCTTCTGAAAAAATATGTGTTTAAAGCATACGATAAGAAAAGAGCATTTAGCAAAAAATATTGTAATGGCAAAGGTATGATAAAATTAGCAATATATTCCGAACTTTATAAAAAAATATATCAGGTTAAATAGAGTACCTCTAAGTGAGAAAGTTTAACTGATAATCATTTAATAAGTCTTGGTATGTTTTTGTTATACAGTACTCCCCAGAAATTGAGAATATGAATGACTGTAATGTCCAAATTATTTTGCAAGCCAAGCAATTTCTAACTCTTTGATTTGAACAGAATTAAAGGAGTGCCTAATAAAAGTATCAGCTAAATTATCCTTAAATAGAAATTTCAATAATAGATTATTATCTGATTTTTTTGGCTCAGAAGTTCAAAGAATTAACTGAAATGCTGTAACAAAAATTTGCATTATTTCCTTATTTGTATGAAGATAATTTCTCAATGCTTCCATCTATAAAATTGAAAAATAGGAATAGAATTGATGTTGAACTCTGTCTCAACCTAGGAATAAGTCATGGAACACATGAAACTCTTTAAAAAAGACACACAAAACACTGCTCCATTTATTTGATTATCAGACTAAAAATGTTTTTCTTTGTGTTTAATAATTATTTTTAAAATATTTCATATGTTTAGGTTGTTTTGAGCAGTTGAGTACTTATAATAAGTGTAATAATAAATGAATCTAGAAGGCATTTCTAACCTTTAGAGTAGCTCTTGTCTAATAGAACATTCTGCATTGATAGTAATGTTCTCTGTCTGTGCCAATAGAGCAGCCACTGACTAGACACTGTGGCTATTGGGCACTGCAGCTAATATGATGGCGGAACTGAATTTTTAATTTTATTTCATTTTAGTTAATTTAAATTTAAAAAGCCACAGGTAGCTAGTGGCTACCATATTGGATAGTGCAGACTTAGAGCCTTATGAGTACAGAGAATAAAACAAATTTCCATTTCATATGCATATTTTTCTTGTATGTATAAAAGAAAAGTATGATAGGATAATCAATAAATACTTTACTATATTTTTACATACAAATATATTATATTTGGATAAAGTTCTTTGTGGGTAATAGGATGGAAACATAGCTCCAAGGGGGAAAAAAGATATAAAATTTCCAAATATTGGAGTAGATCTTGCTCATCTATATTTTTCTAACTGGACCGTGGTGGATATTAAACCCTTATAGGCTGGGCGTGGTGGCTCACACCTGTAATCCTAGCACTTGGGAGGCCGAGGCGGGCGGATTGTTTGAGCTCAGGAGTTCGAGACCAGCCTGAGCAAGAGCGAGACCCCGTCTCTACTAAAAATAGAAAGAAATTATATGGACAGCTAAAAATATATATAGAAAAATTAGCCGGGCATGGTGGCGCATGCCTGTAGTCCCAGCTACTTGGGAGGCTGAGGCAGTAGGATTGCTTGAGCCCAGGAGTTAGAGGTTGCTGTGAGCTAGGCTGACGCCATGGCACTCACTCTAGCCCGGGCAACAGAGTGAGACTCTGCCTCAAAAAAAAAAAAAAAAAAAACCCTTATAATATTTAGAATCTTTGGATACATTTAAAAGAAGAATATGACAGTTTTTTTTTAAATGTCAGTATTTACAATATGTAAGGAATTATATCCTTGATAACATCTGCATTTCAATGAGAGACAGTTTTCTTCACATTTTAACATCACTTAAATTGGGGTATCTCTTACAATGATGAGTATTTATTCTTTCTTAGATGCATAATACGATGCATAATATCTTGCAATCATGGACTCTTTTTGAACCTTTTCATGTTGGAGGCCACATTAATTCAGGTGTAATCAAATAAGGCTGCATTTAAGAAACTTCAATTAGATATACTTAAAAAGGTACATTATTTTACAAAAATCTAACTACTATTAATATGTACTTAATAATTAAAAAAAATGAAAACTATCTGTTAATTTTAAAATTAACTAACCTTTTAATGACTTTGTTGTCTCTACTTTTTGTTGGAAAACATTTGAATATTCGGTTGCAGCATGGAAGTCCACAGTTTCATTTGATCCTCTAGATGGGTATCAGTCATTTGTGACCTTAAGGGTGTCTTGGTTTGGGTTAGGTAGGAGAATATAGATTTGCAGCAATTAGTGGATAAAAAGCAAGAATGCATTTTTCTGGCATTTTGCCAAAGGCATGGGTATTCTACTGCATTTTTCCACATTTCAATTAGATCTTTCTTAGCATCAAACAATGACTTGATCAATTCCATCTGTAGTTCTTTAGGTGCCTTGGTGATATCAACTGAGTGAGGCTGAAATGCTAATTTGAGCGTGATGTCATGATTCTCAAAGTCAGTGAGCCTTTCATGGTATTCTCCAATTAATAGGTCTATAATAGCTGTGTTATTATTCAAATGATTCAGATTTGTCATCCTGTTCATCAATTACCTTTGCTAACTGAGGAAAATGTTCATCCAAAATTTCCTTTTGAAGAAATGTTTTGGAAAAAAAAAAAGCTTTTTTGGAAGTTCCTGGATTTTTTGCCACATATTATAGACTTAGTTTTACCTTGCTAAGAAATATTAAAACCATTTTGATTTGACATTATATCACACAGAAATTCTGCAGTCCTCTAGAAATCATCTTTCAATAATTCACATTGATGATTCTGTTCTTCACAAGATTTAACTATCTGTTCTCACAGAGATAAAATTTTGGCTAACACCTGACCCTGCAATAACAAATGCACTTTAGAATGATATGGCAGATCCACACTGACTAGCTCATCTTTCAACTCTAGCATGTTATGAAACTGACAATGCCGTGTTACATTTGCTCAAATATAGTTAACAATAGTTATAACTAGTTACAAAGTGTCACTTAAAATAGTAGCTTTAGCACAGAGATTTTGCTGATGCAAGATATTAATACAATGAAAAGACATGAGAGCATCTGGATCTGTTAATACTTTTTTATCTGTGCAATAAACCCTTCATGTTTTCCTGTCATGGAAGGTGCACTATCTGTAATACACTCACTAAATTTATCAAATTCAGTCCAACTTCATGACATTTATCTTAAAAGTTGTTGAAGATATCTATTCCCTATTTTATTTGAAAGAGTGCCCAAAGCAAGTAACTCTTTGTAGCATAGAAAATCTTCTGTTATGACCCGAACAAAGTATAAAACCTACACGGAGTCACTAGTATCAGTTAATTCATCCAAAGCAGTTGAATAATATTTTTTTTTAACTATTGCATGAAGTTGTTCTGTTAAATTGAAGGCTAATTCATGCTGCTGATCAGTTATGATTTTCCTTCAAAAAGGCACTTGTTTGCACCTTGAAACGTTATCACAGTGTAATCATCATACAACTTCAACAATGCATTCTTTCAGTTTCTGCCTCACTGAATGGCTTCCGTTTTTTCCCAAGTGTACAGCTACTTTATAAGTTGCCTCAGTGGCATTATTTCCAGGTCTTATTGATGCTTGAAAGAATTATCTTTGCTTTTGCTTTTCTTCTTTTAATTTCTGCAATGCAACCTTTCGTGCCTCTCCTTCTAGTTTAAAATATTTGTGGTCCTTATGAGTGTTATGATGTTGATGAGCATTGAATTTCTTTAATGTTGATATTGCAGTATCACAAAGCAAGTAAATCATCTTATCTTTAGCAGAAACAAGATAATATTGCAATTCCCAATCCTCATTAAAAAAAATCTGTTTTCTTCCTTCAGTGTTCTCTTGGTCTTCTTTGACATCATGGGCTGTTAGGCAGACAGAATTAAAAAATACTGTCGATCTGTGCAACTATTCGCAAATTCCACTTCAAACAAACACAGTACACCATTTTCAAAAGCTGATAACACACTGGTGTACTTGGCCCCCACAAACTTTTGCCAACCAGCCTCATGCGTGCAGTAGCGGTGGCCAGGCAGGGGGAGTTAGAACTAACCCATGAGCATAGCAGCTGTCATTTTAGCTGCTTACTAATGTTCTAATTGTGCTGGTCAGTCTGGGAGGTTTATTTCTTTGAAACTTCTTTTATTCTTTGGTATTTTAAATACATTCATTTGAAAAATAAAATAAAAATATAAAAGACTAACAAAAATATATTAATAAAAATAAAAGGATTTGTTCTGTAAAATTTGGATTCGGTCAAAAGACCACACTTAAGGACCTAGAAGGCCACATGTGGCCTGAAGGCCACAGGGTCCCCACCCCTGGACTATGATATTTAAACTTAAGATTAAAATTTTAGGTTTCAACTTTAAATTGTGTAGGGGTACATAGTTTTTCAAAATTCTGCAATTATGTGAACAAAAACGTTTGTTGATCACTGATGTAGACCATTTTCTGCTGAAGTTCAGTGTTTTAATCACAGCTTCTTTGCATGCACAGAGCAGGGAGGATTGCTTATGCTAGTCAAAGCAGGGGCTGGGGGTTGGAGGGTGATAGTGTAAGAATCTGGAGATCTCAAAGGAATACAGGCACAGTGTGTTCAGAACAGGCCAGTCTCAGGAACAGGAAATTTTCTTTTCCCAGGCTTCTTACCATTTCTTATGGGCCATATAGTTTCTCCTCTCTGGTTTTCTGTCATTTCTGTCTTTTAGAAGGAAAGCTTTCTCCATTTCCCCATCAAGGCACTGTGAGTAGACAGGCAGCCGCAAACATATCAGCCAGGGGCAGCAGTTATAATAGCGGAGACTGATGTAATTCTTACAGGCACCATGCTAATGGCTTCAAATATATTAACTCATTTAATCCTCAGCACAACCCTAGCTAGGAAGGAGGTATTAATATCCACATTTTACAGAAGAGGAAACTGAGGCACAGAGCACTTAAGTAAATTGCCCAAGGTCACACGTGTGATAAACGGCAGAGACTTGATTCAAACCCATTGAGCTAAACTGCCCCAGTAGTTTCATCTCTTTGTATCTAGATTTGTGTATGGCAGCAGCACTAAGCATAGAATGTTCTGTATCAGGAAATAGTAACTAATAGGGAAAATGGTAGCAACCACTATTTATCATGTGACTAAAAGCCATGGGAATTAGAAGGCAAGGAGAAAGAAACAATAGTATTTTTAATATTGACTTTATTCCATGCACTTTGTATACATTATGATATTTTATATACATTGTAATAGAAAGAAGTATTAAAGTCCCATTTCACTGTTGAAAGAAGAAACTGAAGTTCAGAGGATTAACTTGCCCAAGGTCCCAGAGCTATGAGGTAGCAGAGCCAGAGTCCTGACCCAGGGCTGACATCTGGACCTGTGGACTTTCCTCCACGTCTCTCTGCCAGATTAGTGTCAAGACGAATAAGGCGACGTGCAAGGTAGAGAATAATTCACTCAATCATGAAACAAACCAAGTAAGAGTCAACTTCCTCAAAGCAAAGTTGTTTTTCTAAATTCACTTACAGATGTGTGTTTGATTAGTCTGATTAAATATACTTACTCTCTCTTTCCTTTTGTCCTTTGCAAGTATTAATCTAGCTGTCCTTTAACTCTCTGTTGCATGTATTGAAGTTTCTACTGAAACAAGGAAGAGCTCTGGGCAATTTTTTGCCTAAGATACAACTACATGATAATGTTTATTTTTGCTCTGCCCTTCCTTGTAGTTAATTCTCTGCTGTTGATTTAAAATACATTTTTAGGGGCTCACAAAATAAGGAGAATTTTAACTCTAAATTCTAAACCCCAAAGGCAGGATCAAATCTTTTTAAAATGTCTTGTTTAATATTGGTGCACTGCAGGGGGTTAACAAATGGCAAGCAGATCCAGTTAGGCCATTATGGTGCTAAGACACCATCTTGTCTTTTTCTGCATCTATTGAGATGAAAAAACCCCATCTTGCTATATTCAGCCCAGTAGTTATAGTAGATAAAACAAATCCTCCTTGGATGGAATAAGCACAAACCGTTAAAGCTCAGGGTGCTCCAAAAGCATTTCTTAATTTACTTACGCATTTTTCTTATTTGTTCAATCTTGCATTCGCTCAGCTTGTAGCAGACCTGCTCGGCTGCCACTGAGAAGGAGATGTTTCACCAATAAAGGAAGGACAGGGATTCAGACACTGGGTTTAAATGTAAAGTCAGAAAGTGTTTGGGCCATTTGTGAGAAAGAGGCAGAGGAGAGACAGCTCCTGGCCAGCTGGGCTCTCTCGGAACCAACTGCTCCAATGCAACTGCCCCAAAGCGGGGAAGGAGCATCTGTGTACCGGGGCTTTCCATGTGCCAGATGCTGTGCAAGCCTTCACCTATGTCACCTCACCTCACTGAATGCCCCCTTACAGCAACCCTTCAATGGAGGCCTTAGTGAGCCACGTGTTCCACATGAAGAAACTGAAGCTAAGAGAAGGTGAATAAACTGAGCCGGTTACACAGCTAATAAGCTGCTTGGCTGCGAGTCGAAGCCAGTCCTGAACAACTCCAAAAACCACATTCCTCCACTTCACCATGAGACCTCCCACTGATACTACCCTAATGGGCTGCCCAGAGTAGCAGGCAACTAAGAATTATTAATCAGCACTTCCTAGAAGAACCTGCTTACTGTGTGTTAAACTGTATTTCATCAGCAGAATTGCATCTCGTTCCTGGATTCCCTGCCTCCAGGCACAGATTCACCAACATATCTTATACCCAGTTGCCAGAGTGCTCTCCCCAAAATGCCATCAGTATTGTGTGACCCCCTCTACTCAGACCCTATTGCTGATCTGATAATATTCTAGGGGCCTTACTCTGCATAGAAGAGGAAGGAGATTGAAGAGACTTGAAAAAGAATCCTTGAGAGGACAAGGTTCTATAGAAGACCAGGAAGATTCAAGTCAAAGTTACAGGAGGGCAATTAACCTGAGAAAGGGGAAGGGAACCTCCTTCCTCTGAGATAATGAAGGAAAGATGAGAAAACGAATGTAACGCTAGACTCTTGGAGGTGGAGTGAACTTGGAAGGGAATCTCATGCAAGAGATAATATATGTGAAAGCCTTTCAAAAAGATCCTCCACAGACATAGGCTCTTTGGGCATCTGCCAAGAGTCATAAAAGAAAATCTGGCTCAAGAGATGAAAGTAACATTCTGCAGTAATGAGAACACACTCCCTGCTGGGCTCCTGTATGACCAAAACCCTCATTCTGAAGCAATGTTCATGTGGAGGGCACTGTGATACACCGCCTGGATCTCCCTGAAATACGGACTTGTTGCCCAGCTGCTGGGAGTCTGTCGGTGCACAGCTTTCAGCTGCCAGCCCCTTCTGGGAGCTGTCTTGCCCAAGGTCACGCCCCTCCTGGGCAGCCCATATGCAGTGACTGAGCCATGACGGAGTAAGACCTCGCCATCTGGCTCAACTCGAGAAGGGCCATTCTAGCTCAAGAGCTCCCCATGAGGTTGGGCAGGCTGTCAGTGGGCCTGTATCACCTCAACCCAGTCCTCTACCCAGTCCTGCTCCAGCCCCCTCCCTTTCCACAGGTGTGGATCCCAGGACCCTCCTTAATAAATATTCTGCACGCTAAATACAAGCTCAGAGCCTGCTTCCACGGCAACCCAACCTGCAAACAGTACTACTTAAGAGCAAGGGGCCAAGTGCAAAATAGAAAACTGGGGTCCTCTTGCCCTAAGCCTATTAAGACTATCCTAAAACAGCACAAAATTGCTTATTCTGGGGCTTGGGTAACTGCTTAAGCAGGCTTGTCGGTTAGCTGAATTATTACCAAAGCAGCCTCTCATGGTGCAGTATTCATGGTGCAGTATTCTTATTTTCAAAGAACTCACAATGATTTATTCCTATTCATAAAACTTTGTGAGGTCAGGCAGTTTCACCTTCACACATATTTACTCAACAAAAGACTTATTAAACACCTACCCAGGCACTGTACTAGGGGCGGGGGATACAGAAATGAAAAGTCCCAGCCATTATGGGCTCCCAGGTGAGAGAAAACACGAGCTCCAGAACTCATGAAGAGAGCTACAGTGGAAGCATGAACACGATCTTTTGTGAGTCTACACGATGGTGTAATTGGAGCTTCAAGATGGCAGAAAGGGAAGTGGCCAGAACACACGGAGACTACTGCCTTCATTGCAGGCATTTGACCATACCAGCGAGGAGCACAGACCCTGGAGCCAGGCTGTGTGGGTTTGAATCCTGCCTTGGCACTTTGTAGTTCTTACTAGGTAAGCCACTTAACCTCTCTGGGTCTCCATTTCCTCCTCTATAAGATGGTGGTTATATTCGTCAGCTCGGGCTACTGCAACAAAGTATTGTAGACTGCGTGGCTGGAAAAACTAACATTTGTTTCTCATGGTTCTGGAGGCTGGAAAATCTGCAATGAAGGTGCCGGTCAATTCGGTGCCCTGTTGAGGGGCTTTCTTCCTGGCTTGCAGATGATTGCCTTCTCACATGGTGCGGGGAGAGAAAGGCAGGGGAGCAGGCTCTCTGGAGTCTCTTCTTATACAAAGGCCCTAATCCCATCACAAGGGCCCCACCTTCATGGCTTCATCTAAACCTAATCAGCTCCCAAAGGCCCTATCTCCAAATGCTGCCGCATTAGGGCATCAACATGTGAATCTGGGCATCGCAATTCGGTCCATAGCAGTGATACAAATAGTGCTTTCCTCATGGGATTGTTGAAAGCCTTAAACAAGCCAGTATACATAAGGTGCCTAGAACAGTGGCTGCCACATGTTAAATGCTCTGTTTATAAGTGCTAGATGTTATTATTATTATTGTCACATAAGCTGAGTCAAAAACTGGGTAAGGTCAAGTGTGTCAAGGCTTCCCTTGCTGGGGCACAGTTTCTTGGGGTCGAACTGTTTCTCCAAGGACGGGGGAAAATGAGCTTATTCTTGGGAATTAAGAAGGGGCCTATTTTCATGCAAATACCGACTTGTAGAGACCCTTGGCAATCAATTATTACTAAGGTGAAAATCTTGAACCTCTCTATTCTCTTCGCTTTCATACCTTCTCTCTGCTTTCTTGTCTTTCATTTGTGATCAAATGCCTGACAGTCTCAGAAACATGTCCACTTAGGGGATTACTCTTGTTAAAGAGTATTTAGCTTTTAATCCCTCAGGGCAGAAGCAGTTTGAAATATAAGACATCATAGAAAAAGAAGAATTTAGCAGGGTTAATCGAGAGGTGAGAGGTGAAAAGGGGTGAAATGGAATCCAAGGAAAACCCATCTCAGTGAAAATACGAGTTAGTTTTAAGAGGGGCAGGCAATGGTTAATTTTTTCAGCCTATCAGTAGCTCTGGAATTGTGTACAAAAATAATACATTTTATTTAGTTTTTATATCTTCTTTACTTACTTAGGGCTTCAGTATGTTTTCCACTGGAGGTAGGCTGTTGGATTCTGCATTCAGGAGATGTGACATTAATGTCCTTGGTTAAGCAAACAAAAGGAGATTCCTAAATCGTTTAGGCTAGAAGAAATGGGTCCTTCATCCCTTTTTGGAATTCTTAAGTCTCATTCCTTGCTTGTGTTATTTAGGCTGCTGAATTCACTCGCAGTTGTTGACAACTTGACTGTTTTGATTGTTGCCATTTTAGACATTTCCATTGTTGTTAGACTGTAAAGTTGACAGCCCAAATCCTAAAATCCCTGATTGGCCCTTAAAATCTTTCTATCTGTTCCCTGCTTTGTCCTCCTCCTTTAAGAAAAATGGAGAAAGATGTTGTAATTAGAATGCAGATGATGAAAAAGTGTGAACATACACTGTCAACGGAGACAAGAGGGGAACAGCTACTCTCATCTATTCTTTTTTAAATAACAGCTTTATTGAGATACAATTCACATATCAAAATTCATCATTTTAGCACCAAAATGAAGCCCTGTACCCATTAGCAGTCATTCCTATTCCTTCCCTCCTCCCAGCCCCTGGCAACCATTAATCTATTTCTGTATGGATTGGCCTATTTATTACATAGGAATCATACATAATGTGACTTTTTGTGGCCTGCTGTTTTCACTTAACATAATATTCTGAAAGTTTCATACATTCTTGATAGAGTGTAAGTTGGCTCAATATTTGGGGGAAAATGTGTCAATATCAATCAGAACTCAAAATGCATGCACTCTGACTCAGAAATTTTACATCCAGGGATTAAGCTTCCAGAAATACTCCCACGCACATAAAAATAGTTATACAAAGACATTTATCGCAGCATTGACAAAGACTGGAAAACATCTAAAGTCCATCAGTTGGGGGCCTGACTGAATACATTATGGTCCCACCACAGTGGAGTGCTGTGTATTCACAGAGTGAGTCAGTCCTGCATGGAATGGTATGGAATGATCTGCAGAATCAATTGATAAGTGAATATGAGGGAACATAGCAAGGTACAGAATAGTATATAAAGTTGACCTCTATCTGTGTAAAATAAAGGTGTATATATGCAATTATATATATTTATATGTGTGTGTGTATATATATAGAGAGAGAGAGAGTGAGAGAGGGTGTGTACAAGAAGAATATCTATTCCTGGTAGGAGATCTAGAAAAGTACTAACAATGACTTGTCTCCAGGGAAAGGAAACGGGGGGTCTAGGGGATGGGGAGGGAAAGAGAGGAAGGCTTACTCCTCACTGTATATCATTTGGTATTGTTTGAATATTATTTACCAAGTATATATATATATATCCAAATAACTTAAATGGAGATAATGTTGATTAAGCAACTATGAGGGCATACTAGGGTCTGGGGACTACACAGGGAATCCCACAGCCTCTGCCCTGCAGGGTTTTGTGGTCAATCGCAATTGGGACTGACACCCCAGGTAGAGAAGATCAGTTTCAGTGAAGCATAAAGATCTATGATCTGAAGCTCAAAGATTTCTGCTCTTATCTTCCCAGAGGCCTGTTGTCACCTGCACAGCATTTTTACCTGCCAATTAAAGGAGAACACATGCACTTTGATGTCAAAGACCTACTGGAAAGGTAACTTTAGAGATGCTCACCTACCCTCCCCCTGTGCACTCTCTTTCCTGAATGCTCCTGACCTCTTCGGGCCTTTGGGGAGCAATTCTGAGTCTGTATTTCCACCACTGAACTCCTTCCAGAAAGACTGCCAGCATTGGGTCTGGGATGCAGACCATTATCTTAATGCCCCCCTTGACCTCTGGTGGAAGCGCTGCCATTTCCTGTCTGGTTTCCTCAGCTTCTCTCTGCATCTTCCTAAACACTGACTCCAAGCGGGAGAGAAGATACAGTCAAGTTCTCTGTCTTGAGAACCACAGGACACTGTGGTTCTCTGCAGTCACTTTCAATTTTGATTCCAACCAGAGCTTATTTCCTCTCACTAGGGTTGGGAGGAAAGTCAAAGATGAAGTGAAATACAGATTGTGTCATTTTTATTTTTAAAGGGGTGTTTAATTATCGAAGGTATGATTAATATTTCAAGACCACTTATAATGGCTTCATTTATTTTTTTCAACCACATAAGAAGTGAGAAATCCTATCTCCATAGCCAAAATCTGATATAATTCCTCCTCAGCCATACAAAAGTCTCTCTGTTGTTATCTGGAATAAAAATGTCAATGCACATCATGTATTAAAATTCACCTATATTTACCTGACACCTCTTAAGATATCTCCCAAATTGTTTCAGTAACCTCTGGCATCAAGCACTGGTGAGAATGTGTGAAGTTTTCCTTCCTGTCTGAGTAACATCTATTAAGAAAGGTAGCAATTAAATGCAAATTATAATTTTTAAACCTAATGTTAAACATAATTGCAATGTTGCTGAGAATATTCAGTTATTGGGATGTTAGCTAATACCTACACATACTGTTTTTAGTCATAAAACAGCAAACTCCAGTCAACCTTAAAACTCCTTAAAAAATTCCCACATGTATGTGAAGTGTCATCCT
Organism: Varecia variegata; assembly: GCA_028533085.1. Classification (NCBI taxonomy): domain Eukaryota; kingdom Metazoa; phylum Chordata; class Mammalia; order Primates; family Lemuridae; genus Varecia; species Varecia variegata. The sequence goes on from CM052439.1 coordinate 132,494,171, forward strand.
TTCTCTGCAGTTGTAGCTCTCCGGTGCTGCCGAGCACTGGCTCACAGGACATTTGGAAGGAGGGCAGTTTGTTCCTGCAGCATCATTGCACTCCAAATGTGCTGAGAATGGAAGCAGTCTCCAATGCTACAACGCCAGCTGCAGCTTTCACCAGAGAGATCAACAGAAGCCATTGCCCATTCCTCAGCAAATCTATATGTAGTGCAAGGAAACCCAATAAAACTAACTGTGTGGGTGTCTTAAGATTAATACCCTTTTTGGAGATCCCACCCCTGAAATATAACGTGGTCCAAATCCTCTTCTCTTTTCCGACTGCCATTGCCCTGGAGGATAGCGAGCTTATCTCTAGCTGCACATTCTAGAGTCACCTGGGGCAGAGGAAACATACCCATGTCAAGGCCCCATCCCAGAGACTTTAAATTAATTAGTCTGTGTTGTGCCTGGAATTAGTACTTTTTAATACTTCCCTAGGTATTTCTATAGCCAGTGTTCGAAGCCACCGGAGTACAGCACGAGCCTTCCTCATTTCTTCCCTGCATTATGGCAAATGCCTCCTAAGTGCCCTTCATCTTTTGAGCTGGACGATAATCATCTTAATGTATTGCAATAATTGATTTATTACTCTTCTATTGATCCATGTTTGATGTAGAACAAAAAGAAAATATAAATGGGCTGAATTAAAAAATACTAATTACAAATAATGACACAATATCTTGTTGTTTTTCTTCCTAGGTTTTTTAGGTCTATAAAATGTGTATTTTCAAAACTGAGATCCTGGTATAATAGTTCTCCATCATCTTCCATTTTCCTTTAGCAATATATTGTGAGCAAATTTCCATGTCAGTAAATACAGATCCGTATTCTTTTTTTTTTTTTTTTTTTTTTTAGGCAGAGTTCTGCTCTGTCACCCTGGCTAGAGTGCCGTGGCATCAGCCTAGCTCACAGCAACCTCAAACTCCTGGGCTCAAGTGATCCTCCTGCCTCAGCCTCCCGAGTAACAGGGACTACAGGCATGCACCACCATGCCCGGCCAATTTTTTCTATATATTTTTAGTTGTCCAGCTAATTTCTTTCTATTTTTTTAGTAGAGACGGGGTCTCGCTCTTGCTCAGGCTGGTCTCGAACTCCTGAGTTCAAACGATCCGCCCGCCTCAGCCTCCGACGTATTCTTTTTAATGGCTGCATAGGAGTGGGTGGCTGTGCCTTTGTGTTTTTAACCTATCCTTTACTTTAGGGTTGGGCAATTTACATGGTTTCCTTGTGGGGTTTTTGTTCTTGTTGTTATTTTAAGGTTTTTGTTTGCTTTTATTTTGTTTTGTTTTGCTATTATGAACAACATTGGAATGAACCATTTGGAAAAAGCATTTTTGTGAGTTGACCTGTTTCTTTAGGATATATTCCTAAAAATAAATTTGCTGAGTCAGCATATCCATTCATTTTTAAAGGATTCTGATACATGTTACAAATTGTTCTTCTAAACCACATATATACAGGTAGTGCTTCAAAGTGTCTGTTCCTCTAGTCCTTCACAAATATTGATATTATCCTTTTTTTAAAAAATCCTTGTTCAATGTGGTAAGTGAAAAATGGTATCTATACCTGTTTTAATTTGTTTAGACTACTCTTGAGTTTCAATATTTTTCATGTGTGTTTTTTTTGACTTTTCAATATCTCCTTTTGCAAATGTCTTATGTTCTTTGCCCATTTTCTAGGAGGTATTCCTTTATTTTTTCTTATTTATGTGTAAGAGTAGAGTAATTAGCATATCAAGACTATTAAATATCCTCTAATTTGTCCAATTTATTTAAAGGTTAAGTGATTTTTGTCCTTTTAATTTTAAATAGTGATTTTGTGGTATACTTTTAAATCTTTACGTATTCAAATCCATCAGTCTTTTTCTGTACGGTTTTGACTTTTTGATGCTTTACATCGAAAGCTTTTCCCCAAGTTAAAATTACATATCTACCTATTTTTTCTAGTACTTTTATGGTTTCATTTTTTTATATAGTTAAATATTTGTGGCTAATTTACTTTTAAACTACAAATATGATCATGCCACTCCCTTCTTCAAATCCTCCCTATCTCTCATTGCCTATGTGATTAAGTTCAAGTTTCTTCATGCCCCTCATACTATCTGGGCACCCTTCAGCTTGTATGCCCCTTCATCTTTGACCTCCCTCCATCCCCCAGAATACACTATAGGAGTCCTCTTCTCCCTCTATAGATAGCCTATCACGTCAAGCTTCATGAGAATACAGAGCAAGACTGCTTTGATAATCCCACCACCCAATACAGTGTCTGGAAGAAAATACACAACGAACATTTGTTGAAAGAATAAATAAAACATTATCTCCCTCTGAGAACCCTCTTCCCATGCCTCTGGGCAAAATCTGCTCTACTACTACTGTACCCCTGAAACACATCATCCTGATCACAGTTATAGAGTATTATGTCATTACATTATATTATTAGTCATTGGACCCATGTCTATCTATTAATCAGGCTCAACTCACATTTTATCCCTTGCTCCTCTGCAAGAGACAGGCAGCAAGTACTCAATACATGCTGTTGAATTCAGATGAATGAGTTCTAATGGGATCTCCCTGGCTTGTAGTTCTGCCTTTGGTGTGCCCTGGCATGTCTTGATATTTAGAAGTAAAGACTCTGACAGTCTCTAGAAAGATAACTAAATTATTAGGTGATCATGTATGTGCCAGGTAAAACTTACAGACATTAATATGAGGTCAAAGTAGTGCACTGTGAAAATGGTATCTGAGTTACGGTGCAGTCATGGTAGCAGTGCCTTCTGGCGCCCCCTCCTGGGAACTATCCATCATGTCATTAAGAGTCAGAGCATCCTTGCTGGCCCCAGAGCACTTTTCTCTGGGTAAATTAAAAAACAAAACACAACAAAAAACTCTGGAATCGTTGGGAAATAATAGTAAGCTACCCAACCATCTTTTTTCCAAGAATGTTGGACCTAGAATTAACATGCTTCCTTTCAACAGATTATGAGAATTGAGTTACCCATATTGTTCCCCTTGGCTGCTTTTAACTTAGGAGTTTTATAAGGATTTTTCCTGCCCTTGACATTTTTTCCTTTTTTTAATATTTTTAACACCTTTATTGTACGCCTCTCTTTCATTATAAGCCACCTCAAATCCTTTTAGACAGTGAAGTGTCCATTATAAATAATAAAAAACATTTCCTCTGCCTTAATTCCCTCTGCCCAGAGGGCTCAATGTGTGAACAGCATATACTGAGGCTCTGACTAAGAAATAGGATTTAAGCCCTTTGAGAAAGCTGTATTACAAATTGGTTCACTTAATAGCTTGGGACAGAATTGGAGTTTTCTTTGGGTGACATCAGTGATTACAATCTCTGACATTTAACTGACCTTGGGCATGTCATTTTACCACTTCAAGGTTCAGTTTTCTTATCTGCAAAGCAACAATGTGGGTGGGTCTATATGATCTCTAAGTTTCCTTCCCACCCCAGAACTGTATCTAATCATCTTTTCCAGGAAGATAAGAACAAAGAGACCACCCAGGCATCACGGGGAGAGGCATCTCTCCTTCTCTCTGGCCCTGTAACCCTACCTTCTGTCAGTCACTCCGCCACAGATAAGGGGTAGGGGAGTCAGTTCCTGGCCCAGCCACATAACTCACCAGGCCTGCTGAGGGCCTTGAACGCTGCCATTCACACCGGCTCCCCCACCCAGAACAGCCAGACTCTGAGCAGACCTAGTGTGTCCTCTAATGGGTCCCCTGTTTAATGACATTGTGCTTTCATTTGTATGCCCAAGAGGCTACTAACAGTGGGTTAATTTGGTGCTATTACAATGGAAAGCCATTTGCTTTCCTTTCTAAACTGTATCTTAGGTTTTAATTGTCAGACATGGGGCTTTAAAGTGAAGTGTTTTGGACCTGGGAGCTGTTTACCCTCACCTTACTCAAGGGGCACCGTGGCCCCAGGCTAGACCCTGCCAAAGACAGTGTTCTGCCAAAGCATACCCTCTTCGTGAGTTCCTGGTTACCCCACAGCTGGCAAAGAGTCTGCAAAGAGTGTGCTAGCAGGGCTGGGACCCTAGGTCTCCTGGCTTTCCCTAAGCAAGCAGGCACGCTCTGCTCTTTACACTGAGGATACAGCAGGCTTCTCTCCCTTCCACATCTGGCCAACAAAAGCAGCCCAGGTTGGGAAAGAATGGAAGTGAACATCCTAGTGGTTCCTCAGCTCACTTTACACCTTCTGGATAAGTCAGTGATACATGCCACAGGGCTCATATCCTACATTCTAGGCCCCTAGCTCTGGGAACCAGTCTGCCCCACCCGGCTGTATTCAGGACAAAGGATGTTGCCCAGCAGGTACTTAAGCTGACACAGCAGTTAGCCTCATGGTTAAGAGCACAGGCTGTGGTCCTGGACTGCCTGGTTTTGTCACCTGGTTATATGAACTTGAGCAAATTGTTTCACCTCTCCCTGCCTCAGTTTCCTCATCAGAGAAATGGGCTCATTATAATAATTAAATGAGTACATATAGAGTGTAGAGAACAGTTCCCAGCACAGAATAAACCTTCTAAAAGTTAATTACTTCGTATATCAAATAAGACCCTACCACCACTTTTGTCCTCCTAGGTAAAGCTCATAGATTGATTCATACTGATGTTCATGTTTAACACTTTTAAATTTTGTTCTCCTTCTCAGACTTCCTTTCACAGTGTACATTTGGATGGTATCTGCTGGAATAACAGTGCTGGCAGTTAGTGGGGTTGAAGGAAGTAGAGGAGAGAGGGAGGGAGAGATAACAGCCATTAACTGCCTAAGAGAGATCTCTGAAAGAACATGTAAATATTGAAAAATGATTAGATTTTATCAACAAAACACATAATAGTGCCTCTTTGCAGCAAGGTTGACTTAAATCATCAAGGCTTGAGAGTGAACTCATAATCCAAAAACAATGCAGACTACTGAGTCATGTGTGTTTGCTTGTTTTTGCAGATATCTAGCCCAACTTTTGTGTTATTTCAAATGGTGCTAAATTTGCATATGTTTGCAAATTGAATAACATCAATATGCAAAACTGATGTTTTTTTTTTCCTAAGGGGAACATAATCTCCCAAAGCAGATCCATTGATGAATCTGACTCAATTTATTTTATTTTATTTTATTTTAGAGACAGAGTCTCACTCTGTTGCCCAGGCTAGAGTGCCATGGCGTCAGCCTAGCTCACAGCAACCTCAAACTCCTGGGCTCAAGCGATCCTTCTGCCTCAGCCTCCCGAGTAGTTGGAACTACAGGCATTCGCCACCATGCCTGGTTAATTTTTTCTTTATATTTTTAGTTGTCTTTCTATTTTTAGTAGAGACGGGGTCTTGCTCTTGCTCAGGCTGGTCTCGAACTCCTGAGCTCAAACCATCCTCCCACCTCAGCCTCCCATAGTGTTAGGATTACAGGCGTGAGCCACCACGTCCAGCCAATTTTTTTTTTAAATCAAGAAATTTGAATAAACAAGTGAGTCAGAAGGGTTGACTACTACTACACATAACCCACTTACGTTTAACTCTGTTTTGAACCGTGAATGCACAAATTTGAATTCGCAAACCTCTTTCTCCATCGTTAACCATGTTTAGGGATGTTTTGAAGGAAGGACAAGTAAAATCCTACACTAATAAGGAGGAAAGCCTTTTACAAGAGGCTGCTGCTTACTTGATTAACTATTGTAGATTCTTCATCACATTCAGTCTGAGAGATTTAGGTCCATTCACACAGACACCTAACACTTTCTACACCCTAGAGTTGCACTTTCCAAGGGGCATACATGGGTATGGAGTGCTAGAAATGTGGTGAGTGCTACTGATGACTTGAAATTTTAATTCGATTTAATTTTAATTAGCTTAAATTCAAATAACATATCTAGATAGTGGCTACTGTATTGCACAGTGCACACATAAGTATAATACATTTCCACTCAAATCTCCATAATGATATAAAGGGCTGCAATTAATCCTTGATGATGTAAAAGACAAACATTGCAAATACTGCAAGTTGATATTCTCTCCACAAATCTTCATCAGATTTATTTTAAAAGATAGTGAGCATATCAAGATATGTTTGAGTTAACCCTCAGCCTCTTCTTCAAGGTCATAAAAATGTTGGGGAAAGAGATAAGCTTAGGAGACAATTTTTTTCTTTATTTTCAATTTCTTATGATTCTCAGATGTTAGACTGACTTTCTCCAGTGACTGATTTCTAGATCAAAGTATCCAAAAATGAATATGCAAATACGTTGTCAACGATTTCAATTCAGGAAGAAGCTGCTCCAGGATCTCATTACTCTGAATGACATGGAAGAATCGTGTACACATTGCCCATTTCCTCTCTTTTCTGCTGTAAGAAAGGCGAATCCCATTAGCAGACTTTCCTTCGGCCCCCTGAACAATCTGTGAGTGACTCACGCTTTCGAACATCTTTGCTGCTGAACTACTTTGCAAGGCTGAAGATGGGATGGTGTCGAGGGTGGGCTGAAGATGAGAGGAATAACCAATATGTGCCTCGTTTGCAACTTTTCATTTCACAAGTTTAAAAAGCAATTAAGAAAAGGAAAGAGGGTCTCCACTAGATAGAATTCAATTCTCCGCTTTTATGGATTCAGAGGATGAGGAAACATAAAGGTAATCCATCATTGCATGACTGCCATCACCGGAGTTGTCTATATTTCAGAGAGCATTTATTTCCTTCACCAGGAGGACAGAGATCTCTCTGCACTGATTTGAGTGTCAAAAAAATAGAGAAATGATGAAAGTAGGGAATTGGAAGCAGGAACTCTGTAGATCAGAGCTAAAAATGTCTGCTCTGTATTCCGTGGGTCTTTGCTTCTTATGAGTCCAGACACCTGTCACAAAACTATGTGGCTGTGGGTGGCCCTATTTGTAGTATTTCCAAGCTCATCTGACCTTAGATAAACCTTGGTGCTTTTTAAGAGTCAGCTTAGGTGCTGGACCGAATAGTGAAAAATGGCTTCCTGACTAATTGAGGAGCCAGGGTCCTTTGATGTTACAAGTGTGGTTGGAGCTTAATGCAGCTGGATCAGGAGGAACTGTGTATCATCGGCGGGATGTGGCAAACCGCTCCTCAACTGCTTACCAAGAGTCAGACCATCAATAAGGAGATGGTTTTGAAGCTGAGGTTATGAGTCATTAATGTAGATGCCAGGTAGAGGCTGGTACTGGGCCCTCAGTGACACAGATATAAAAGGCATGCTTATGAGCATGTATTTTAGGATAATTCTATAAAATAATAGCAACCATTTATTGAGCCCTGGGTATGCTTTCCACACATTATTTCTAATCCTCACCACAACCACTTTTGATGGCTTGAAATATTTTTTTTTTTTATTTCCCAAAGAACTGAGGCTCAGAGAGGTTAAAAACCTCACCCAAGATCACACAAATGACAGAGCCAAGAGTCAGACTCAGGTCATTCTGCCCCCAGGGTCTGGGCTTTTTGTGTTTCACTGTTTTGGCCGGTTGTAGAGAGATGCATGTCTCAGCTCCGTTTTCTGGTATATGTATCCAAAGGGCAAGCGGAAGAATTTCAAGAATATGTCCAGCTTCCTTGTCGTGGAGCCTTTACCGAAAGGGAAGAGAATTGAGGGCCAAAGGTAAAGCCCTGGAGGTATCCGCTGTGAAGAGTAGCCTTGGGCCCAACTCTGTACTCAGTTCTTAAGAGGAACGGAGCTGGGGTCCTCATTAGTTAGGTGTGTCCTTGGCAAGCCAACTATTAAACCATGGTTTGAGTATTTAAAGTGCTTTATGTCTAGTTTTGACCTTATCAAAATTTCCAATGACTATCCAAAAAAAATGACAAACACGTATACATTTTTCCTCAGCAATTCTACTTTCAGAAATTTAACCAATAGATATCTTTGTATATATGCTAAAGGACGAATGTACAAGGTTATTCCTTGCAGCATTTTGTAATAGTGAAAAAGAGGAAATAATCCAAGTTTTCATCAATAGGGGATTGTTGCAATAAATTTGGGGACATCCATGTAATGGAATACTATACAACTATAAAAAAGAATGATGATGCTCCCTATAAAATGACACAGAAAGATCTCTACTATGTATAGTTAATTGAAAAAAGGAAGGTATTAAATACTTTTATAATATGGTAACATTTTTGTTAAAAGCACGAAGATTAAAGGAATCTCATATTTCCTTATAGAACATAAAGAGACTATAGGAAAAACTAAGAACAGTGGTTATCTGTGAGACTGGGAGGAAAGAACATAGCAGATGAGAAACAAGGATGGTATGGAGAGTTTTATCCTTTTTGGGTTTTCAAACATGTGAATGTAATAGTATTCAAAAAATAAAACAATGATAAAAAATGGCTTGTCTTATGCTAAAAGACACATTGTCTCAGAACATATTTATAGTAGGGCTGTGCTTTTCTCTATAATAAAGAACACCAGACTCTCAGGAAAATGCTCTGGGTCCCAATGCTGACTTTTCCACTTTTTAACATTTTCTGAACCTTGGTTTTCTCACTCAAAATTTAAAAGGGAGGGAGGAAGGAGACCAGACCAGACGAGACCAGACAAGGAAGAGGAGACCAGAGGAAGAAGAGGAGACCAGACTGAACGAGACCAGAAAAGGGAGAGAAGACCAGACCAGATGAGGAAGAGTAGACCAGACCGAAAGAGGAGGAGACCAGACCAGAAGAGGAAGAGGAAACCAGACCAGAAGGGGAAGAGGAGACCAGACTGGCAGATGAGACCAGACTGGAAGAGGGAGGTGACCAGACCAGAAGAGGAATAGTCCAGACGGGAAGAGGAGGAGGAGACCAGACCGGAAGATGAGATGAGACCCGAAGAGGGAGGCAACCAGACCAGAAGAGGAAGAGGAAGATTGGATCTGAGTGATAAGCTCCTCATCCTAACTGACTCGCAAAAGAAAAGACTTGCCCTCTGTGGAGAAAAAAATATTTACTTCAGTTACTTTGATTTTTTAAAATACAGTATCTCGAGTAAGGCTGGGTATGGTGGTTCACACCTGTAATCCTAGCACTCTGGGAGACTGAGGCAGCAGGATTGCTTGAAGCCAGGAGTTCAAGACCAGCCTCAGCAAGAACAAGACCCTGTCTCTACAAAAAAATAGGAAAATTAGCCAGGCATGGTGGCACGCGCCTGTAGTCCCAGCTACTCTGGGAGGCTGAGGCAGGAGGATCCCTTGAGCCCAGGAGTTTGAGGTTGCAATGACCTATAATGATGCCATTGCACTCAAGCCCAAGTGACAGAGGGAGACTCTGTCTCTCAAAAAAAAAAAAAAATCAAGCATAAAATTTAAAAATTATGAGATGCAAAGAAGCTGGAAAATGTGACCCATAATCAAGAGAAAAAATAATCAATACATTCAGATCCTCATATGATTGAGATGCTGGAATTAACAGATAAGAACTTTAAAATAACCATTATAAACATGTCAAAGAAATTAGAGCATAAGAAGGACAAAGTGTATAAGAAGATGTAGATTCTCAACAGAAAAAGAGATTTTCTTAGAAAAGATCCAAGTGGACATTCTAGAACTAAAAAAAGATACTACTGGATGGGATCAATACCTGGTGGGGACAGCAAAAGAAAGGACCAATGAACTAAACAACAGATCAATATTACCCAAAATGAAATAGAGAATAAAAAAAAAGAAAAACAAAATAAAGCACGAGAGACATATAGGACAATATCAAAAGGTATAACATGTGTAATCAGAGACCCACAAGGAAAAAACAGAGATAGTGGGCAGAAGAAATACAACAAGGAGGGCTAATTATTTAAATTTTCCAAAACTGATGAAAACTGTCAACCCACAGATCCAATAAGGACAGCAAATCCATAGCTAGCCAAAGAAAAATACAAAGAAGACCACACCTAGATATATTACAGGCAAACTTTTGAACACTAGAGATAAAGAGAAAATCTTAATTCAGCCAAAGGAAAGAGTCATCACTTTCAGGGAAATAACAATGAAACTGACTAGTCATTGGGGAAGAAGGAGCAAGAGAATAAATAAGAGAAACAGCAGTAGTCAGAAGGCAAAAGAATAACATCTTTAAATGCTGGGAGGAAAAAATACCTCCTTCTAGAATTCTATACTTAGCAAAAATATCCTTCAAACACAAAAGTAAAATAGTTGGATCATTGGATCCAACAGAGATATTTTCAGAAAATTAAAAGCTGAGAGAATCTATTGCTAGCAGGCTTGCACTACAAGATATATTAAAGAATCTCCTCAAGCTGAAAGGAAATGACCCAAGAAGAAGGCAAAGATCTACATGAGAGCATGAAAAAGACTAGATAGGATAATAATGTGGGTAAATATTAAAAACTATTTTAAAATTTGTATTAAAATACATAGGCTGCTTAAAGCAAAAGCAATAATGTCTTGTGAGGTTCATAATATATGTAAAGTAAAATATGACAATGATAACACAAAGTGAAGATGTAAATAGAATTACATTGTTTTAAGCTTCCTACATTGTTTATAAATAGTAAAAAAGCTAATTCAAGCTAAAAAAAAATGTGAAAGGAAGGAAATAATATCACTGTGATGAGTTGGCCAAGATAATGTGTAAAAATTCATGCCTAACCTTAAAATATCTCAAATACATGGTAGTTGGCATTTCAACGCAGTGAACTCTGAAGGCCTAGGGAGATGGGCCTTGCTAAAGACCATGAGCCAGAGCCCTGAGAAGCCTCTTTTGGCTTGGAGTTTCACTAAAAAGTCTTGCCAGAATGGACTTGAGACCCTTAGAAGTGCTTGTCCTCTGTCTCCCATCCCAGTGATGCAGCCAGCTTTCCCTCCCTCCATCCAGGTGAACTCATCTTTACTCCTAGCCATTGTTTCCACCTTATCAGGTGAGCGATCTTGGTAGCAAAGCAAATTGATGTCTAATTCTAAGTCCCAGGAGATCAGACTATTACCTGTACACTGGCGTCTCAAACCTATGATGGTGCATCTTCCAGGGGATAAAAGCAGAGGTGGCTATTGATGAAATGGATGTTACACAACTGCAAATCGACACGTGCTCGGGCTCTGCTGTCCTGATCGTGAGATACCAAACAGAGGAGAACGTCTTCAAGATTGCATTTAGATTTTTGAATATAAAATTCCCAGGCCCAGCTGCCTGTTTTGGATGTCACTTCTGGCGTGCTCTGCCACCCAAGGGCTTGAGGCCCAGCTCCTTTGGGGGGCTATGCTCCTGCAACTTGGCCCCCCTTAGCTTTTTGCAATGGCTTCTCTCCTCACCAGTAACACATTTCAAGAGGAGATACCTCGTGCCTTGGCAGCACAGATGATTCAGCACCGTGATTCAGTCACAGATGACTTAGCCGTTTGAGTTTACTCAGAATTCTCTTGTGTTCACTAAATCTAGATAATTCCCTTCTTTCCCCTGCTATACAGGAAGAGTCTTCACTTTCCCACAGCTAAAGCTCCCATCCTCTCCTTTCTCCCTTGCCCTTCCCTTCTTCCGTCCCAATATTGAGAGGTTTTCTCTACCCAGATGATTTGAACAAAACACTACCTCAGATCTGGTTACTCAAAGCACCTGAGCCGCAGAGTCCAAACCTATTCCTCGTCTCTCAAGAATTTAGCAAAAATTGGACCATTCTCCTTCCAAGTCCTCTCCTCCACCTCTTCTTCTGCTCTGTCCCTCAAACCCTGAAACCCGGCACACCTGAGGCCCTCCTCGCTCATCAGCTGTGCGCTCGGGCCCTGCACGCCCAGGTGTGCTCTGCACCCTCAGTCCTTGTGCCGACCACTCCCTGACAACTCGGAGATGTGCCTTCTGTAGGTGCTCAAGCACAGCCATCAGAAGAAGAACACTTAAAAAGGCAAGCTGACTGTGGAAGCAGTTATTTTTCAGCTCTGATGACAAATTGGCAAGCCACTCAGTTCTAAACAGTATAGTCTCCAGTTTATACATCTTAAACCAAAAAAAAAATGTTTTTTTAATGTTTAATAATTGCTAACATTTATTGAACGAGGACTAAGGGCCAAGCACTATTTGAAGTACTGGTCTCAGCTCAAGTTCCCCAGCAGAGCCTGAGACAGGGATTCCTGTGCAAGTGAGAGACTGCTTTTTTTTCTTTTTTCTTTTTTTTGAGACAGAGTCTCACTCTGTTGCCGGGGCTAGAGTGAGTGCCATGGCATCAGCCTAGCTCACAGAAACCTCAAACTCCTGGGCTTAAACGATCCTACTGCCTCAGCCTCCCGAGTAGCTGGGACTACAGGCATGTGCCACCATGCCCGGCTAATTTTTTTTTCTATATATTTTTAGTTGGCCAGATAATTTCTTTCTATTTTTAGTAGAGACAGGGGTCTCGCTCTTGCTCAGGCTGGTCTCGAACTCCTGAGCTCAAAGGATCTGCCCGCCTCGGCCTCCCAAGTGCTAGGATTACAGGCGTGAGCCACCGCGCCCGGCCGAGGGACTGCTTTTATTGAGGAGAAACCAAGAAAGGAGTGAGAGATGCAGTGCAGGGCAAGGAGAGAAGCCAGGCATAGTGTGGTGTCAGAAGCTTAGCCTGAGCCTGATTCCATGGGAGCTGTGGATGGTGAATTGGACCACAGTGTTTATTCCTCCCAGAAGCAAGCGTGCAGGCTCTTATAACCCTGACCCACTAGGTCATTGGCTATGGGCCACCCCCAGTAGGGTGGGGTTGGGAGAGTGCATAACACGTGTCTCCAGCAAGACAGCACCTGTCAGCCAAGAGCAACCCTCCCAAGAAAGGCACAGGTATGAGCCTTTAGCAGCCCAAACCTGCAGCAGGTGGGGCTGGGGTTAGGTGCTCTGCAAAAGGGATCTGCATGAAGTACCCACAGCATCTGTTGCAGCACTCTGCCTGTGCTAAATTATTTAATTGCCATATCGTTTGAGGTAGGTTGCTATTATTATAACCCCTATTTTACAGAAGAGGAATCCAAGACACTGGGAGAGCAAATAAATTGATGAAAGTCCCACAGAACCGAGATTTAAACCAGTCTGACTCTGACATCTGTGCCTAGCCTTCCTATGAACCTGCTTCTTATGTTGGAAGATTTGAAACAGCATAAATGGGCAAATTCTTTTCCTTACATACTGAGTCATTTTAGTGAATGGCCACATCCACTCGAGCAAAATGACCACTACACTTCATGAGCAGATATTAAGTATCTTTCATTACTGCAATATAAAGATTGACCAAGACCAATACTTTTGAAAATGGAGGAATAAAGACTTGATGCCAATGTTATTACACCAAAAACCATACATTACACATGTGATAATGCATGTTATGTACTCCATTTCTAATTTTAAAACACAGCTCATTCTCTCTATTTTATTAAATCTATATTTTTCATAATTTTCATGAACATCTTGTTTTTAAAGCCCCAAGTAAAAATTGAAGACAGTGGGAAATAAACCCCTCATATCTGTGTTATAACAAGGTTTTGAAACCGTGACTTAGAGCAGACGTTCCTGCCCCACCTGCCGTCTTCATAGTCACGTTTGGCCATTTTATTTCTCCTGACATCTTCAATTTAACATGAAAGATGACATAGAGTTACAAGTTCCAGTGCTCTGGTTGTGTAAATGGTATGGAACAGAACTTGATGTTTAAGAAAATGTTTTAAGAACAGAGATGAATGAACTTCTATGAAAGGTACAGAACATGTTACTGTCGCTCAAACTAATGACATGCCCTTAAAAAAGCATTAGCATGTGGACCAATGCCAAGGTGAGATTAATAATGCCATAATACTACCTGAAAATAATATAAAAGCTGAGAAGCAAACACATTTTATCTATTTCTTATGCTTAGTCACAAAGCTACTCCCTCCCAAAGAAAATTTTAGAAAACAAGAGGACTCTTGAAATAAAACCCTAAAGCCTTCTATTCCAGACGGCTTTGTACTCTGTTTAGCATTATTCTTTGAGATACAGACAACCTCTCTGGGACCCCAGACCATGTGTTTCCTGCGGTGTCTTGGCTGAGCTCAGCAAAGCCTAGGACTTCACTAGGTGTTAGGGAGTGAGATCTACTGTGACAGGGTGGACTTCCCCTTAAGGGATCTATTAGTAGATCGGAATACCTAGCAAGCCTTCCTCAAGATGGTCCCAGAGGAGCCGGAGAAGGTTAACCCAGAGTCAGGGGGCTGGGAGGGACCAGCTGAGATAAAGCAGCTGAAAGCTCCCGCGGGGCCCTTAGCTTAGATAAGCAAAAGCTAGGAAGGGAAGGAGAGAAATAAGGTCTATTTTCTGACTCTCAGAAGGGAAGGAGGAAGTTGGCTAATTAAATTTGGGAATCCAGGTGAAGGAAAAGACTCCTTGATTTGGCTAATCCAGGAAGGAAATAAATTTGCTGGAAAATTAGAATACTGACATTCTAATTTATTTGGTCCTTTTTGAATGCTTGAAAGTGGAGTGATCTTGGGAAAAGACAGACACCACCTCTGTATTAGAGAACCCGGAGCTGTGCGAGTGCCACCATGCTGTTTGCTTTAGTAAAAGGAGAGTCTTGGTTGGACCCCATCCAAGGCAGTCTCATTGCCAGAACACCCAGAGGACATCAATTTAAAGTGGTCCTTCCGTCCCATAGCTTTCCGGCCCACCTTCTCCTCACCCCCAGACCTGCGGCATCCATCATCTCCTCTCTTTCTTACCTCTTTAATCTTTCCCTCTCCGCTGGCTTTTCCCCTTGGCTTCCACACACATTCAGTCCCCAGGTCCTCAAACGACAACAAAACCCTCCCATGACCTTGTCTCCCTCTCCAGTTACTGTCCCATTTTCTTCCTGTCACCACTCAACACTCACTTTCTCCACTTCCTCACTCCCGCTCATTCCCTGCCTCTGCAGCCTGGATCCTGGCCCCCCCTTGGAAAGTGTACTCGGGGCAGTGTCCGTCCACACAATGGCTTCTGTTTCCTCCCTCTCGGCTTCTGTAGCAGTTAACTATGACGAACCTCTACCCTGCAAAAGTCTCCTCGTACATTGTCGTTCTGCACATGGCATTCAACTGCCTCTCCAGAGTGGCACCTCCCAGACGACTCCCCCTGAGTCTTCCTCGCTGGCTCCTCTTCCACCAACCACCCAAATGTCGACACTCCCTAAGATTTGGTTGCCCACGTCCTTCTCTCCTCACTCTATGTGTTCTCGATGATGAAGTCATGTACTCTCCCAGTTCCCACAACGATTTCCATGTGACATGCTCAGACACAAATGCCCAGTGCCAGACTCTCTACTGAACACGGGCTTGCAAATCAAGCCACTATTAATACATAACTAGCAGGCACCTCAGATTCAACAGGTACAAAATCAAGGTCATGATCTTCTTTGTTAAATCCTCCCTCGCCCTAAAACCCCTTTCTCTTCCACTGGCATCAGTACTCAGGCTCCGTTCCCTGGGATCCTCCCTAACTTGTTCCCCTCTCATCTGCCACATGCAATTTAATTTTAAAATCCTGATGATATTCCCTCCACTTTGTCTTTCCTGTCTCAGGCCTTCTTTCTACTCCCACTGGCCAAGGTTAGGCTCCAGATGACCTCCTTTTCCCTTAAAGAATTTAAAAAACCTATGGGCCACCTCATCTTCACAGTCTTCATCACTTCCTCTAATCTGTCTCACACACAGACATGAGGCATCAAGTCATTGAACTGATGACATTCTCCCCATGCTCAAAATCACGTGGGGACCCCTGTCATCTACAGAATAAGCTCAGCCTTCTCAGCCTGAGCACTCAGGTCTCTAGAAACCAATGCCCTATCACCCTCCCTTCTCCAGCACACACACCCTGGTATTCTTTGACTTGCTGAATGTATTCTGCATGCTTCCTGACTTTTTAGTATTCTCTTTATGTGAAAACACTTCCCCTAGTTGCTACCTGCTGAAATCCTACCCATACTTCTAGGCTTTGCTTAAATACTACCTCCTCCATGAAATTACTCCAGATAGAACCCTTCCCCCTACACAAAAAATTACCCTCTCCCTCTTCTATAAATAACCCCATAACTTTTGTCTTCTGTTATAACAGTGTTACTCAAACAGCCAGAAAACAGCAGAGCAGCATCCCTGGGAGTTTGTTAGAAATGTAAGTTCATACGCTTGATCCTTGACCCAGGATGGGAGGGGATGGAGTCTAGGACTTGTGTTTTAACAAGTTCACCAGATGATTCTGAGACAGGATAGACTGCACGTGTGCCTAGACCCTAGTGCCAACATTGTATGTTTGAACATGTCTTTCCACCTAGACTGTGAACTTCTCGAGGGCAGGACTTGTCATATTGGTAGGCCATGTTGTAGTCCTATGTAGGAGCTTAATGCAAACTTGTTGAGTAGCTGCCAGTGGTATCTTAGTGCAGCCCTGAAGTACCGCTTAAGTACTGTGGATCTGCAAAGGATGTGCTACACATCAATAAAAGAATCGACCCTCCACTTGCAGTTTATATATTTTATTTGTTTTTCTTTGTGTACTAGATTTGATATCAGGGGTGGGAAAAGAGAAAAAAAAAATTTTTAAATAAGTGCTCAGAAAGAGTTTCTTGACCAACCATGGACCTCACCTTAGCTTCCTACTGAGTATTGAGGAAGAAAGTGAGTACTATTGACTGTTTATTACCCACCAGGCACTATGCAATTTTGTTTAATCTTTACAACAACCTATGCAGTATATACTGTGCTTATCTCCATTTTAATGATGAGTAAACTGAGGCTAAGAGAGGCTAGGAACTTGCCCATGATCGTGCAGACAGAAGTAGCTCAGCTAGGAAATTTGAGGCTATAGGTCCCACTTCGAACTATCACACTAAATCCCCTGTATGGTTTCACGCCTACTAACTAGGTCTGGACTTTTTGTGGAAGCCTGAGGTTTCTCTGCCGGGTCTCAGGAGACCATTCAATTTCCCAGCCCAGTTGTTAAACCAGGTTTTACTGCATCCCTACGAGCCCTAGCTCTGCTTCTCCTCTTCTCAGGCACTGAAAACTCCGTAGCTGCCACAGCATTTTCTTGCCAGTTTTTAGTAGACTCAAGGTCAAAGCAATTATCACCTGGGCAGAGCCTCCCTCCCATGGTAGAGAGAAGTAGTGAGATAGTAGTGAAAGGAGATGCTCCTGAAGCCTATTAAAATCTGCCTGAGTCATGACTCTGAGTCATGAGCCCTGGGAGTCAAGGAACCCTCTGAGTTGGAGTAGGCTGCAGGGCCATTGGTTTTCATGGCAATATACTCAGTACTCCTAGGGTTACATTAATTAGCCTTTTAAGGCCCTAGACCCTAGAAATCACCAGGTTTGGCATGGGAATGGTTATTCACAATTGTCCCCCAGAAAGAAGGAGACCGATTTCTGGAAGACTCTTCCTGCTGGAGCCCATGCCCAAAGCAGCGAGGACACACCCCTGTCTAGATCTCTGGGCCAGGTTTTATGGCCTTGGACTTGAGAGCTGAATAAAAAGAAAAGTCAGACTCACAGTCCTCCTGTGGGCTTTTCTCAGGCACAGGCTTGCCAGGGCACCAGGGAGCAGACACATGTTTGGAACTGGGAGCTCAGAATGCTGGCTTGGACCCCAAACCTAGTCCCAGGTTGCCTTTTATTATGGGGCAGAGGGGAGAAAAGCTGTCGAGGGGTAGGGGACAGGAGGAATTACTTTGCTTTGGCACATTCTCCTACTTGGTATCTAGAAAGAAAAACTCTACCTGCTGAGCAGGCCAGCTTGTGAGGACTTTTACCACAGCATTTAAAGAGAAAGTTCACAGAAACATCATGTCTTCACTCTTCATTCATTCATGCATTCAACCACCATTTATTCAGCACCCGCTGAGCATCAGCTGTTGTCCTGGGGGCTGAGTTACTAAGAGGACACCATGGCCCGGTCCTCAAGGCACCCCTAGTCTGACAGGGTACCTGAATTATGTATGCAGTGGCGCCCTGGTCCCTTGGAGTCATTCCACACCTGCAACCCGTGACTCACAATCCCCAGAAGTAGGAAGGAAACATCTTCGCAGCCTGGGGCCCCAGAGGCTTCTGGCCGCAGTCCCGCACCGCCCCGCAGGCGCAGACCCAGGGTCCCCACGCCCGGCCCCTCTGATGTCCCCTCCAGCAGACACAGCCTCACTCTCCCTGGCTTCTCATCTCTTCCCGAAGCCCCCCTCAGTCTTAGCCAAGAGGATCCCTTGCTTTTCCCCAGCTCTCCTGAGACCCCTGCTCTAACTCCATTAGAACCTCTCCTTTCTAGAAAGCTGCAGAGAAAAACTTGACCTAACAAATGTGGTTCTCCATTCCAGATCCCAGTCTTAAACACAAGCTTAAGAGACTAGCGAGTTCAAAAGTGGTTAGGGTCAGTTACATCTTTATTCTGAATCTCTCCCCTACAGACTTTAAGAACCAGAGAAACAAAAGGATCCGACGGACTTGCCCCTCGCGTTGTCATCTCGCCTCCGTGGAAAAACGCGAGGGAGAGGAGCAGAGAAGGGATGGTGGGGAGCAGCCAGACTAGGGGGGAACGGTGGACCCCAGGCAAAAATGCCCCCGGCAACTGCGCTGAGAGGATGCTCTTCTCTCTGCTTATGGCGACTCCCTGTGTAAATGACACAGGTGAGTAAGGTGAGCAGGAGCGGACAGACCACCCGCAGGCAGGGCAGACGGGGTGAGCAGAGGGCGTGAGGTGGGCGCCCCTGCTGGCCTCCTCCGGCACTGCAGATACCTGCCGCCCTCAGTACCTGAGTCCTCCGTGAGCCCCGCCTCCCTGTGGCACCCAGAGCCAGCAGGTGCCGTCCCCCTTCCAGGTGAGCCATGGGGTTCCAGGCTGAGGAGGAGACCAGCGGACCCCAAGTTTATGGTCCATGGGGTAATAGCTGGGAAGGGGAATCCGTTAGAACTCTCTGCTGTACCGTGGGAGGTGGTGGGGAAAGAAGTCGGTGCCAAGAGCTGTGAGGCCTGGGGGGGAAAAGTAAGATTTCAGTAGTAACAAGAATAATTACCTCTCAAAAATGAGGGGAGGAACAGGAAGGTGGGAGTCAAAACTCCTGCATGCTGGTTCTTCCTTTTTCTAAAACATAGCAGCTGATGACACAGAAACAGTCGTGCTCTCTCTCCTTACTTTTAAGCTAGTTATAATCTACCCCAATTTTGGTAAGGTTTTCACTTCAAATAAGAAGTTGAGCAGAACTACTTTAAACTACATCTACTTATTACAGATATAGACGACATCCAATTATTTCCTCCCCTCCCGACAACATGACATCACCCAGTTCATGGAGCTGGTTTTCCCGTCTAATCTTCCCTCCCTAGATCCATTCTCCTTCTCTTACACTCACTCGACTCTGAGGATCTGACCCTGTGTCCAACAGCACTGGGCCCCAATCCTCTGGCTTTGATTTGTTTGGGGCCATGGGAGTGACCAGGAGGAGACTGGAGGGCAAATGGTCCTTACCTTAATCTGTGTTCAGAATCCTAGCAGAGCATGCCTTCAGGTTCCGTCCAGGATGCCATCTGATACACCCATATGCTGTGCCGACGTCCTCCCACCCCGGCAGCAAGGCCACCCAATGGTTCATGTAGGTTTTTATTAGGTATTTGATAGGAGTCCAGAAAGCTTACATTTGCAAACAAGGAGACTCTGACTAGATTTCAAGGGTGGTACCTTTATTGGTATTGAAAGAAGAGGCTTGCAAATATAGTGTAGGTGGGGAATGGAGAAGGTCTTCTGTATACAACTAATAATACTTATAATTTTTTTCATATTTTTCATGGAGGCCTCATGTGCTGGATACTCTGCTAGGTCCTGAGGCTACCAAGACATCTAAGGAGCTTACAGTTCAGTGGGGGAAGAAGAAGTGTAAAGAAATAATTATAATAGAGTATGGCAAGAGCCATGTCAGAGATTTGCATGGGTCTCAGACAAATACAAAAGAGAGCAGCTAACTAGAGAACTGGGGAAGTCTTCCTGGAGGAGGTGATCTCAAATATGAGTCTTAGTGGTGAGTGGGATTTAGTTAGGAGAGAGATGCATAGAGGGGAAATTGCTAGACAAAGACATTCCGGGCAGGGCTGTATGAGTTACCATGTGCTTTCACACTCATCCACTGGGGTACCAACCTTAGGATTCAAAATCTACCCCAGGGATTCTTACTCTGGAATTGTGTATGCTGGAATCACTTGGGGAGATTTTATAACATATTGATGGCTGAGCACCCCTAGACTTACTCGGAAGCAATAAAATTAACCCTCAGAGTCATTCACTCGCATATAGACTCTTCCCAAGGCTCTGGGATGGAAGAGATTCTAGCAATGTGTTCCCAAAGTCACACTTTTGTAAAATTTGCAAGAGTGAGATATCATTTTGTTCTTCTTAACAAGGATCCTCAAATCGTATGCTCCTCAGGACCCACAAACCTGGATCTTCCCTTGGACCTACGTCCTACCCCAACCCAATTCAATCAGAATCTCTGGGGATGTGGCCTGGGCATTGGCATGTCTGGAAAGCTGCCCAGCTGAATTTAATGTGTGTCCAGAGTTGAAAACATTACACATATTAAGAGCTGGAAGAGATCTCAGAGTCCTAGTAAAATTCTCTCACTTTAAAGCTGAAATAACCATAGCCCAGAAAGCTAAAGTGGCAGGTTGAAGGTCCCACAGTTCATCACTAAAGAACTAGGGTTCAAACCTAGTTCCCCTAGCTCCAAATCCATGCCCACTCCTGCTTAGACAGTCGGCTATTTCCAGGAACAAATACCAAAACACATTTGCCAGGGCTTGCCCCACCTCCCTTCAAAACCTGGGTCTCCCAGCCCTGAGTCCGTCAGCAGCTCATGGAGCTTGCTGGACCAAGGACCCCAGCCCACGGCAGCAGAGCAGAGAGAGCCCTCAAAGGCTGAAATCGTCAAGGAGTGCCTCTGGCTAATCCAGTTGAAAGTCCCCAGGATCAGAGAGAAAAGGCAAAAAATTATAGCTGTTCTAGCCAGAATATCCCAGGAGAGGCTTTTCCAGAGCTGGTTTTTACCACACTCACAGTCTATGTAATTATCACCTGGACAGCACCTCCCCTTTTCAGACAACTCTGTATTGTGAGAAGCCCAAGAAACCCACTGAAATATGCCCGAGGGCCCCACTGAGTCATGCAAAACGCTTTACCCTAGATCTGTAGGGCTATTCATTTCATAATAGTGCACTTCCCAATGTATTCATAATTAGTCTTTAAAGGCTTCAAAATGCCTTTTAAAAAAGTACTCTTGTACTAAATAAAAATCACTAGGGAATATGGAAATCACGAGGCAATTTTGGGAAACCAGACTAACCCCATTGTGCCTGAGAACGCCTGTAGCCCCTGGGCATTTTCACACCAGGGGACACCAGGAGAGATGGAACTCCAGGCCTGTGTGGTGGAGGAGGTGGCAGTTGGGGCTTGCACCCTTAGGAGCAGGCTGTGTTTAAAAAACCTGTCTATTCATGCAGGAGGGAGAGAAACTTTTGAGTTGCTGCAAAAGAGGGGGAGTGAAGAGCAGGAATGGCCACACTAAGACACACACTGAAAAGTGTCTCCCACTATCCTCCAACATGATGGCAGGAAAATGGCAGGATGTGGGGCAATGTCTCTTGGATGCTAATCTACTCTTTAAAAGATATAATTGCTATTACTACTACAATGTTGATGAGAAATGGATATTAGTAATTACTCTTTTACACACTTGAAACTTCTGCTTCTTCCCACCCACCACATTCATGCGCCCCTGACTGGTCCTGGCAAGTCCTGTGGGTGGTTTGCACCAGTGCCGGGTTGCTCGGGGCCTGGTCTGTCCATCATGGACCCAACCTTGGCTCTCTCAGCACCCATAGCTTTAGACTCACATTCAGGACAGATGCTTGCTTGTGTTCATGAAGAAAGAGGAAGATAACTTGCTACACTCAAGAGACATTTTATAGGGATCTTTTATTCAATGAAAAGTCTACATTTTAAAAAGAGGATCTTGGCCACCGAATGTTGTCTGGCCTCCTACCACAGATGACTGATTTAGTATGTATTTATAGAATTATTGAGCCCAATAATTGAGAAATCTGGAGTACTTTAGCTTCAGAAAATTATGGTCAGCTGTGCTTCTTGGTGTGTGACTAAAATCAGTCTCAGGGGCATCTAAATTACATGTTTGCTTTGTGACATCCTAATTGGTAAAATGTAGGTATATACTTCAGTTTAGGAGCTACCACAAGAAGATTAAGACACAGTTTCTGTTCTTAAGAAACATCCGTCTAGATGGAGGGAAAAATAAACTCATGGGTAACACCCAGAGAACCCCACAAGCAGCATCTACTCGGACAAACCTGCACAGTATAGGTGAGTTGGGAGAAGAGGAAGATTCACACCCTTTCAGGGATTGAAAAAGGAAGAGAATAAAATGAATTTGGGGAAACAGAATCTTCACAAAGTTATTTCTTCACTTTTAAGTTAGTCATTCTGAGTTTCTGATAAGAAAGGCTTTTACAAATGAATGTCTTCACGTTCATCATATTTCCAAAATTATTCACAACAATCTCTTATTTCTCTTTCTCCTACGATAACTAAGGTCAATTGATGTAAACTGCATTGAATAGAACTAATGTTTATATTTTTGATTCTGTATGAAGAAAATGCAAGTTGGCATAAAATGTTTTAGGGAAGGGATTTCAACCATTCAATGTAGAACATTCAAATTTTAAAAGTGTATCATGCCTTTTGAATAATGACTAAGATTTACAGGAAGCTTGCTAGGTGCCAGGCACTCTAACAAGTATTATCTCTTTTAATCTTCTGCATGCTCCGTTAGGTAGGTGCTGTTATCAGCCTCTGCCAGAGACACACACACACTTCACAGACGAGAAAATAGGCACCGAGAAGTTAGGAAAGCTATCTGTCAGAGGCAGGCTTTGAACCAAGGCTATCTGATCCCCAAAGAGATCAGATTAACTCTTATGCTGGTGGTAGTTATAGAGCTGTACCACCCACATCTCCCTTCAAGGAAGGACACACGTCCCAGCTTGAGGAGTGCAGCCCAGCCGCCAGCTCTTAGCACGTCCAGGTGCTGCCTCAGTAGCCTTGAGCCCCTCGCCTGAGGTCAGGCCCTTCCTGTGTGTGTATAAAGAACGGCCATTTCTACCCAGTACCGGGCAACTCTGATGGGTGCTGCTTATCCCAGACTGACAAAGTATTTTTCAGGTCCGGATCACAGATGCCTTTTTCCTCCTCTCATTCCCGCTTCCTCACCTTTCCTTTCACAGCTGTTGATCCCTAAGGAACATCTTGCAAACACCATCTCAGTGTCTGAAACTGGAGAACCCAGACTGTGGCAGCGCCATGCTCCCGCCCTAAGACTTTAGTGTAGGTGTAGACACATACTCAAAGTCTATGCATACATACATGATATCCTGTTTCTCACGTCACAACTTCCCCACTGAATCTCCACACAAGCATTCAATTCAATTTCTCTGGCTACTTAGGGGAGGCAATAGAGATTAAGGCTCAAGACCATTCTTTTGGGATCGAACTTGGCTTGAAGTCACAGCCCTGTCATCATTTATAAGAGTCAAATGTGATAATGTGTATAAAGATCTTCAACAGCGTCCAGCCCTTAGTAAGCCTTTAATAATTGGCAGCTACTATTATAGCTATCCAAAGTTTCCAAGACTTCAGTCCAGACCAAACATACATCAAGGAACTATTTCTGCCTCTCACAGTGGGACAATCTCTACCCTCAGCTTCTCCTCCTCCACTCTCTGCTGACCTACAAGGAATAATTCGACACTCCCACCGAACAAAATCTTAGTTCAAACTTCCATTATCTTTCCCTTGGACTAAGGCAATAGCTTCCATACTGGCTTTCCTGCCTCTTGGATTAGAGGCTCTATTTCCAATCCATTCTCCACTTGCCCAGAGAGTGAGGTTTCTTAAATGTAGATACGGTACCTGCTTGAAAACCTTGAATAACTTTCATTTCCTGCAAAGAAAAAGATTATGTAAAATATGGAAGCTACTGAATATGCTCCCTGCCTTCTCTCTGACTGCTCTGTCATCCTAAACTTCAAAAATAACAAAAACAACTTGCAGTTTCCTAAACTTTCTATGCTGTATGTTGTTTAATAGTTCCTGGTTTTTGAATGCTAATCCCTCTGCCTTCATACCCCACCACAAATTCCCAGTACTTCTGGGAAAATCCTATTTATTCTTCAAAGTCCTTGCTATGGACTGAATATTTGTGTTCCCCTGAAATTCACATGTTGAAGACCTAATCCCCAATGTGGTTGTATTTGGAGGTAGGGTCTTCTTGAAGTAATTAGATTTAGATGAGGTCATGAGGGTGGAGTCTCCATGGTGGAATTAGTGCCCTTATAAGAAGAGATAAGATCCCTCTCTCTCTTTCTGCCTCTCTCTCTCTGCCATATGAGGAAACGAGAAGTTGGCCATCTGCAAACCAGGAATAGGGCTGTCACTACACATTGAGTATGCCAGCACCTTGACTTTAGACTTTCCAGCCTCCAGAACTGTGAGAAATAAATATTTGTTGTTTAAGTCATCCAGGCTAAGATACTCCTCCTAAGTAATGCCTTCGCAATGCCCTTCATTCTTCATTTAGTTATTCATTCATTATACCTCAACTGAGCACCAAGCATGTAGCAGAGTTTTGCTACATTCTAGGAATACAAAATCCATCTCTGCCAAAAATTAACTTGAACTTTATGTTAAAATGAAATTAAAATTATTTTATTTTATAACAATTTAGATCATATACATAATATAGAATTTTTTAAAGAAATTACATTGGGAGTAAAAATTTTCGAAATAAAATTTCTGATAGCATCCATGAGAATGTTGTAATTTTAGGGTGCTATTGTGCCATAAATAGAAGGAATACTTTTGAAAAAAATATTTAAAGTTTTGTCATCTTTCACTAGGGCCTCTCTTCATAGTTTGATATGTAACTCATTGCATTTAAGTATGCATTTGGTTAATTTCCCTTCTTTAGTTGATAACTGACCAAAATCTCTTACTTGTCAACCAACTTGACATTGACATTTATAGAACACTTCACCTAATAGCACTTCACCTAGTTGTACACAGAAAATTTATTAATAGTAAATAACATTTATTCTGAGTCATAAAACAAGCCTCAATAAATTTAAAATGACAAGTCATACAAAGTATGTGTTCTGACTATGTCAATAGCAGAAAGAGCTCTGGAAAATCCTCATATATTTAGAAACTAAATAACATATTTTAAATGTGAAGTGGGGGGTCCATAACATACAAGTAAGTTGTATGTTTTTACATAATACAACAAAAAAGAAATTAGAAATTATTTTGAATTAAGTAATAAAAATAAAACACATGAAAATTGGTAGGATGTCACTAAAGCAGTACTTGGGAGAAATTTATAGCACTAAATGCCTTTATTAAAAAAGAAGAAAGTTCTTAAATCAATTACCTCAGCTCCCCCTGGGGAAATTAAAAATGGGAGAGAATATGAAATCCAAAATAACTAAAGAGAGGAAATAATAAAGATCAGAGTGGAAATCAATAAAATAGAAAACAGAAAAAAATAGAGAAAGTCAATTAAATGAAAAACTGTTTCTTTGAGAAAATCAATAAAATTGATAAATTTTTAGCCAGACTTATCAGGAAAAAAAGAAAGAAGACACATGTTACCAACATCAGGAATGAGAGAGGTGACATCACTACAGATTCTACAAATATTAAAAGGATAATAAAGAAATATTATGAACAACTTTATGCCTGTAAACCTGACAACTTGGATAAAACTTTAAAATTCCTTGAAAGACACACATGACCAAAACTTAATCATGAAGAAATAAATAACCTGAATAGTCCTATATCTATTAAATAAATTAAAGTTGTACTTAAATACTCTCCCATACACACAAACAAAAAAACACCTACACTCAGATGGTTTTACTGGTGAATTCTAGCAAACATTTAATGAAGAAATAATACCATTCCTGCACAAACTCTTCCAGGAAATTAAAGAGAAATGAATTCATTCTTTGAAACCAGCATTACCCTGATACCAAAACCAGACAAAGACATGGCAGTACAACTAAAGAACAATATCTCTCATGAATATAAATGATCATAGAGACAAAAATTCTAAACATAATTTTAGCAAGTAGATTCCAACAATATGTAAAGAGGATAATACATCATCACCAAGTGAGTTTTATTCCAGGAATGCATGGTAGGTTTAATGTTCAAAAATCAAAATTAATTCACCATATGGTTAATTCAGGTATCAACTTAACTGGGTTAAGGGATAACCAGATAGCTGGTAAAGCATTATTTCTGGGTATGTCTGTGAGTGTGTTTCTGGAAGATTGTCATTTGAATCAGTGGATGGAGTAAGGAAGATCCACCTTCACCCATTGTGGCCAGGCACTATCCAGTAAGTTGAGGGCCCAGATAGAACCAAAAGGCAGAAGGAAGGCAAATTGACTCTCTCTTTTAGAGTTTCTTCTGCCTTGGATGTCAGAACTCCAGGTACTCCAGCCTTCGGACCCTGGGACTTGTACCAGTGGCCCCACAGTTTCTCAGGCCTTTAGCCTAGACTGAGAATTATTATATAGGCTCCCTGGCTCCCAGGCCTCTGGACTTGGACTGAGTTATACCACTGGCTTCCCTGGGTCTCCAAGCTTGCAGATGGCCTATAGGAGACTTCTAAGCCTCCCTAATTGCATGACCTCATATATCTATACATGTATGTTCTATTGGTTCTGTTTCCCTGGAGAACCCCAACTAATATACCATATTAACAAACTAAAAAAATAAGAATTTGATCATCTCTATATGTACATTAAAAGCATTTGACAAAATCCAAAAGCCATTCCTAATAAAAACTCTCAGCAAAGTAAGAATAAAAGGAAACTTCCTCAACCTGATAAACGGCCTCTACAAAATCCCTAGAGCTAACAATTGTTTTTGTAAAAATTAACAACAACCTGATTCTCAAATTTGCATAGAAATACAAAGGACTTAGCATAGTCTAAACAAGTTTGACTAAGAACAAAGTTGGAGGACTAACACTACCTGACTTTAAGACTTATTATAAAATTACACTAATTAACACAATGTGGTGTTGGGTCAAGACAGACAATCAAGGGGGCAGAACAGAGAGTCCAGACATAGATACCCACCAATGATTTCCCACAAAGGTGCGAAGGCAATTCAGTGGAGAAAGGATTGTATTTTCAATAAACATGCTGAATCAATTGGATATGCATGTGCAAAAAACTAAATCTCCCAGCACATACAAACATTTACTCAAAATACCCAACAGTTAACTCAAAATGGATCCCAGGGGGAGCTAAAGTGAGTTAAGGCAGGCAGCTTCTCAGTTATTAATTTGCCCGAGGTGATTTCTTTGGGTCAGGAGCTCCCAAAAAGAGATGGGAATCTACGAAGGCATGGAGTAGAGTGGAGGCATCAACATCACTTCTGAGCAGGCCATCTGGAGGGCTGGGGAGGCCCTAGCATCTCTTGACAGCAGGAATATATTGCAGACTCAAGGTCCCAGGAGACAAGCATGCTGGGCAGGAAAGCAGGGCTCCTCTCCCAGAGCACTCCAGCTCCCTTGCAGGGATGACCACGTGACCCCCTCGGGTCTCAGACCTGAGGACAACCCCAGTGCAGAACAGCAGTGGGTGAGTATATGGGACCCTGAGCTACCTCGGGCTCTCCCAGAGATGATTGGCAGAGAAGGTGAGGCAGCACCGGAGAGCCCACAGTCTTCAGCTAGCAGGGAGGAGTGAGCAAATGTATTAAGTTTTCAAAATGTATGATCCTACAAGTTGGTGAGGCAGAGGGATCTTTGGGTTACAAGGACACCATAGAAAAAATTTGGGAAGAAAATAAATTAATATTAACAGTCATTATCTTTGGAAGGGGGTGTTCCAGCTCATTTTATTTTCTTCTTTATAATTTCTATATTGTGTGAATGTTTTATAATAAACACATATTATTTTTGTAGTCATAAAAAAGCAATACAGCCATTTTTAATTTATTAAAAAAATCTCTAAAGCAAAATCAGACTTTAAAAATTTTATAATTTGATCCCATTATTGTGAAATACAAACTCATAATAAATGTATAGAAAAGGGGAGGAAATACACCAAAATATTAATGGAACAAAGAGTTGAGCACTAGAATTATGAGTGATTTTTTTTCCATTTGCTGTTCTGTTTTTTCTTCTCATTTTGCTCCATTGTTTGTCACTTTTATATCAGATTATAAAGTTATTGCAAATATTATTTTTAAAATCTCATGAATAGAAATGAAGGCTTGCTGGACACATAAATGTATGTGAATCTATTTGGCTCTCTGGGATCTCACTTTTTTTAACTTATAAAATGAGGAGTTTGGACTAGATAAATTTTAAAGCCCATAAGATTTACTTTCACTTAAAATTTTCAGAGATATATGGAAAATGTTGGTGTTCTTATGTTAAAAATAAAAATGCTTTTAAAAAGAACTTAAAAATACTACTAAAAGAGGTTTTTAATTTCTCCAAAAGCTTTCCCCTTCCTCAGATTGTCCACTTAGCTAGGCATTTTGCCCTAGATTTTCTTCTTTGAAACTGAGTCCCTTATTGGTTGAAAAGAGATTAATTCCAAAGTTCATGATTGCTAGGCCTGCATGTTTATTTATAAGCTCCTTATTGAAGCACATAACTTGTACTTGCTCAAAAACTGATGCAGCCTTTTCCATGCCATACTGCCCATAAATTATCCAAATACCAAGTTTCCAGCTGGATGGTTTTTCCTCCTCTCCCCCATTAAATCATCATATTAATCACTCCAACATTTTCCTTCATTGAGGATGTTGATGAATGGGAAGTAAATTAGCTGTCAATTGCATATTCACCAAAATATGTAAGATTATTCCAGACTTCTTAAGAAGTCGCTACCCAGGACTGCTCACTAGGAATACCAGGAGTCTGATTTCTTTTGAGTTACAGCAGCAGATGTGCTGGACTTGCCCTGGAAAGGGTAACGCTCAAGTAATCA
>CM052439.1:132523341-132566567 GCA_028533085.1 Varecia variegata
ACTACAGGCATGCGCCACCATGCCCGGCTAATTTTTTCTATATATATTTTTAGTTGGCCAGATAATTTCTTTCTATTTTTAGTAGAGACGGGGTCTCGCTCTTGCTCAGGCTGGTCTCGAACTCCTGACCTCGAGCGATCCACCCGCCTCGGCCTCCCAGAGTGCTAGGATTACAGGCGTGAGCCACCGCGCCCGGCCTATTCCAGACTTCTTAAGAAGTCGCTACCCAGGACTGCTCACTAGGAATACCAGGAGTCTGATTTCTTTTGAGTTACAGCAGCAGATGTGCTGGACTTGCCCTGGAAAGGGTAACGCTCAAGTAATCACATTGGTGCACATGAATTTGATTTTATTAGTTGCCATTATTATTTACGGTTTGCTGAGGAGCAGCGATGCGTAGCTCTTTGTGGGTTCGTGTCTTAGCTCACTTACCATGGCAATACTGGGCCCAGGATATATTTTTCCTCCACAAATATCTACTCCTTAAAGGCACTGGTTCATAAGCTCGAAACTGAAAAAGCAAGTCTGGAACAACTGTAGGATAAGATGCGATGTATTCCTATTGCTCTTACAGCTGATGACCTCCTTTTGTGGGGTACACATTTTTATTACCTTTTCAATACAGGTACCCTAAAGGCTATCAGTATGTACCACACATTATTGTGGGAGGCACTGTGACATCATGGTTACAAATGTGAGCTTTAGAGTCACATAGATCTGAATTAAATTCTGGCTCTGCTACTCATTGGCTATCATTTTCAGAAAGTTACTCAACTTTTCCAGGCTTCTCTTTGCTCAACTGTAAAATGGAAATAATAATACTATCTATCCCTTGGGTTATTAGTGAAGATCAAAAGACATAAGGTACTATAGACCCCTTAGGAGAGTGCTTAGAGCACAAATAATATCCAATAAAATTGCACAAGTATGATTAAGAAGATAAAGACAGGGTCTACTGCAGAGGTTCATAGTGAATTGCAGTTTTCTGTAATTACCTGTTCAAAAGAGGTTATCTCACTTCCGAGGCAGCTGTTTCAATATTTCGTGTCCACTGGGTTACTTTTTTCCTGGGCAGACCATGTTCATTATTCCCTGTCTTTTCTGCTTTTGTTTGGACAAAGATCTCGTAAGCTCCTTTGTGTTGTGTTTGCACTGCCTGCTTAGTGTTCCTCTATGTTGACACCTTTGGACACAGATTGTGGTGGTGACCTAATGACTAAATGATCTAGCTTCACACAATAAGCTCTAAAAGCAACTCTTTCCCTTCCGAACATTTTACAGCCCACTTTTTTTTAAAGGGACACTAAAAGAAAGAAAAAAAAAATAGTCTATTTTACTTGTATTGGTGGCAGGGAAAAAAGTCTGAGCACTTCCATGGCTGAGAAGAAAACCACAATGATGGTACCTTGCATTTTCCTTTCCAGAGTGTTTTGCAAAAATTATTACATTTTATTTTTGTAGAAAACCAGGGAAAGGGGCAGAGGTACACGTACTTTAAACATGTTTATCAACTAGGAGGTTAATGCAAAAAGATGGTTAAGGAATGTGTTTTCTGTCTCAGCGGATCAGCTATTCAGAAACCA
Source organism: Varecia variegata (assembly GCA_028533085.1). Classification (NCBI taxonomy): domain Eukaryota; kingdom Metazoa; phylum Chordata; class Mammalia; order Primates; family Lemuridae; genus Varecia; species Varecia variegata. The sequence continues at coordinate 132,524,925 of CM052439.1, forward strand.
ATAATTCATGGTACCATGAATCACCTCCTCATTTAATGTCCTTTGCTCCTTTGGGGCAACCAGAGGCTTCCATTTGCAGCTTACTGGAGCTACTCTGATCAGCACCATAACAATAATAATAATAGTGGCTAACGTTAGTGAGTCCATATTACATACCAGATGCTGTATTATATGCCAGACCAGTTTTTCACAGCTATTAACTCACTCAATACTTCAACAACCCTAAGAGGTAGATACAATAATTATTCCCCTTATCAGTGGTGAGGAAAATGTACTTATCACAGGGCAAACACTGGAGCGCAGTGTAGTGTCATGGTCAAGAGCCTGAGATTGGCAAAGAGAACCCCAATGAGCAGTTCTCCGGACCCCTTGCTTCTCTTTTCACTCGTCCATCTTTCCATCCCTGCTGCTCTGCCACCGTGAACTCTGAGCATGGCATCATTCCTAAGGCAACTACTTCAGGGTGCACGACTTGACTAATATTACTTTAAATGAAAGAAACTTTAAAACAAAGGAGAGTATGGGGCATGGACCCAATTTCAGTTTTCTTTTTCAAACATCTTACCCATAGTCATGGGTAATGAAGGAGGAAGGAGCATGAACAAGGCTATGGGCAACTGGAATAAGAAAAGAAACAATGTTTTGAGGACTGACTATTCAATATAATACAAACTGCACATCGAATACCATCCCCAACAAACCAGACTTTCATAAGATATTGAGTATTAGAATTTCCTCTGTCCCTGTTATCAAATGGACATGTCAGCTATCTTCGAGTCGCTCAGATATCATCATAACTCTATCGCTCTCCCATCACTAATAGGTGGTCAGCCTTCAACAAATTCATGCTGAGGCAAGAGAGGGGAGAAAATGGCTCTATTTCATTGATAGTCTCAGGTTGGGAGCTGATTAAAATCAAGAGTCGTTATCAAACCCAAAGCCTGACATACATTTGGGAAATGAGGCTACTCTGAGAAGGGCTCTTGTAAGCCTCTCGAGGCAGAAAACATCACGTTCTTACTTGCAAAAATCAAACGTGTAAGTAAAGGATTTGCCTTTGAACAAGTCCCCACATAAATGATGAACTGGTTAATGCTGGGAGCAGGGGGAGAAAGAAATTGGGAGGTTCCTTTGTCTGTAGGCCCACCAGGGGGCTTGCCGGGACCCCAAATCATTTTCAAGCAGGAGAAAAAGTAGGTTAGTGGGAGAAGGACCAAGTAGGTGAGAACTTCACCATTAGGAATGTGGCTGTCCCCCCAGATCCTCTGATCCATGGAGATTCTCCACATCAGCCTTGTAACACCTCCCCAGAGTATGCATTGTGTAAGACATGAAGGATGCGGAAAGCCAAGCCCAGTGACTCACATCTGTAATCCCAGCCACTCAGGAGGCTGAGGCGGGTGGATCGCTTGAGGCCAGGAGTTGGAGACCAGCCTGGCCAACGTAGCAAGATCCCATCTCATATTAAATAAATAAATAAAAACTTTTAAAAGGATATAGGAAGAATGAAATGATGCTAATGGCTTGGCTCCAAAGTTTGCTGAGGATTTGGGTTTCCTTGGGGGAGTCATCACGTCTGAGCTCCTGCTCTGTCAAACAGATGGGCTGTTTATGTCGTTCCTCTTCCATGAGGATTCTAAATTCACATGAAGACATGATTAAGAGAAGATAAATAAGTAAAAATATTCCTTAATACCTAAATAAAGTTGCTGGGTAATAGGTGTATCCCACCTCTACAGAAGCAGAATGTATTTTGTTCTACAAGAGTCTTGCACCCCAACACTATCTGGAAGGCCAGCCACTCTGAGAGGTCAAGAAGAGCCCCTCCTCGAGGTGGGCAATGTCAGAGCCAGCACAATGGCGGGCAGAGAGAAGCCTAGGGGCTGGGCCTACCATCCGGGGGCACTTAGTGTTGATTATCATCATTCCTTTACTCATACATTATTAGGTATTCTCCTGGTATTTATTTGTTCATTCAAAACATACTAAGATCCTGATATATAAATGGAAAATTTATAAAAGAAAAAATACAGTAAGTTAAAAAATTATAAAATGTCAAGTACCAGAATTTCAAATTAAAACCATAGAAAATCAGCATTTTTCACTTCCAAAATTAGCAAAGATGTAATTTATAATGTAATACCCATTTCTTATATGAATGTATTAAAAGGAACCCTTTCATGATGATGAGGAAGAGGACAAGGATGGTTAGGAGGATGGAGCTGTTAGAGACCTGGGATGTGTTTGGTGCTCCCTGCCCAGCCTCAGTCTGTTTGACTGTCTTGAACCACTCTGAAAGGGATACCTACTCAAAACTGAGCAAGACCACAAATGGAGCAGTTGAGTTTGAGGACCTCTTCCTTGCTGCAGAGAAACACACCCAGGGTGTAGCTTATACACCTGCAAAGGAGGGTGGGGAAGTTGGGGCGCGCACAGCTTGCACACCTGAAAAGGCTTAGGAGCTCCTCTCAGGGGAACTAAACCAGAAGCTTAGTTCATGGAAGATAGGAAGAAGGCAGGAGTAACAGGGAGGGCGTAGTTTCTGTCCCAAGCACATTCTATAAAAGTGTCATTCTACCTATGGACATAATAAGATATGAACCTGCATGAAATATATGATTAAATCACCAGTGGGCAGACTATGGGACAGAGAAACTGGAAAACATGGTGCCATTGTCACGTGCTCTCTCTCACCCACCAACCAAAGAACAAAGCCCCTCACACTCCAGCCCACCGCAGGCAGATGAGTTCCCCAGATGTTAAATCCCAGTGGAGCTTCTGTTTGGAAAAGCCTGAAGGATGTTGTCTTTGTTGTTTGACCACTCGGAATGGAAATGTTGTCTATTTTGAGTTAAACAGGTGCTTGAATGTGTCTAAAGTAGCAGGAGGAAATCTTCTGCTCCTAAAGCTTTCAGATCCAGATCTCATTTAGACTAAGCTGTGTGAGACCCAGGCAGTATCTGGGGGCAGATCTGGACAATCCTGTCCACTCTGGATACCCGAGAAACAGGAAAGAGGTTGATAGATTAGAGTGAAAAGGGAAAAGGAATAGAGTGATTTATGGAGAAAAATTAAAGCAGTTGAAAGCTAGTTTGACCAAGGCATGACTACGATTAGGACAAAGGTTAAAAAGTTCATAAATATTTGCATCAGGAAAAATTTTCTGACACATAGACACACACACAAACACACCCGAGAGAGGGTTAAAGGTCTTTCCTTTAAGAGCTTTAAAATATACCAGTGGAAGATTTACTGCATACCTGAAAAGGTCTGTTGGCTCCTCGCAGAAGAACTGAACCACAGTATTTAAACCAGAAGTTTCATTTGGGGAAGACAGAGGGAACTTAGAGGTAAGAAGGGAGTGATTTCTGTCCCAAGCACACTCTCCCAAAACCTCATCCTCTTTTGTGGGTGGGATACACAGTCACGGCAAGGTGTGCAGCATTAAAATCATCTCTCATTACTATGGTTTGGTGCTTTTGGTGCGATAAGACAGGGAAAAAGTCAGGAGACGAAAGACCCTGAGATAATGAATTGTTGTCACTGCGGTGTTCCTTGAGATAATGACGTATTGGCTGCCATGTTGCTGGCCATGTACCAGCCCGAGGATTTGCTGTGGACTTGATTGTTTCACTTGAGATTTGCAAAAAAAAGTACAAAAAGGCTTCTGGTAACGTTGGTTTCTGCCCTTCGTAGAACATGTGACTGGTGGCCATTCTTGCTCATAGTTTTACATCGCTTGGAAAATGGTGTAGCATTCCAAGTACCTTCAAGCATCCCAAGGTATATGGACTCTCCCCACTCGAGGGGAGCTTGATAAGAGAAGATGAGGCCTGCAAGATTGCCCAAATCAGAAGACAAGTGCTTCCCAGAAGTGTCCTAAGGACACTGGCGGAAATCGTGCCTGGCAGTTTGTACAGGAAGTACACTCTCCAGCCAAGCCAGAGGAGTCCTAAGCAAAGCACCACTGCTCCCAACTCTTTGTTTTATTATCCATCTTTCTGAGGAACCACACATTAAATAATAAGATTTTTATTTCAAAAGTAATATATATTCATGGTGGGGTAAATCAGAAAACACATTTAAGTTGTGGAAGATCACATCATAGTTCCCAAACTTCACCACTTCCTGTACCCACACCCTTTGCTTTGTGACTTTGCAGATGCTTCCACTAGAGATGGGGTCTATTTCCCTCTCCCACTGGTTTAGGCTTGGCCATGTGGGCAGAAGGGACAGCATGCCAACTTCAAACCAAAACCTTAAGAGATAGCACAAGTTCCCACTTGCTCCCTTGCACTTCTGTCATCACCACAGGAAGAGCATTCGCTGGTTAGCCCACTGGTCCACGGGAGACGGGATACACAGAGTAGACCTGGACCCAGCCTGCAGTCTGCAGCCGAGCCTAGCTCGGCTGACTGTGAGTGACAAAATGATTGTTATTGTACGGTACTAAGTTTTGGAGTGGTCTGTTACACAACATTATTGTGGCAAAAGTTAACTGCTGCAAGTATAAAGAGGAAAATAAAAATCACCCATAACCCCAACATTCAGAGAACCACCATTTGGTGTGTGTTTTTTCCTATTTATTTATATATATGTATATGTGTGTTTGTGCTATGTATATGCTAATTTTTATAAAGCAGTATATATACTGTTTATACTGCTCTGAAACTTGGTGGGGTTTTTCCCACTTAACGGGGAAACTTTCCCAAATCAAAAAGTGTATCTTACAACATATTTTAACATATTTAATGACCACACAGTGTTTTACAATATTGATGTAGCATATATTGTTTAATTTAGTTGCTGAGTTTGAGCAGTAGCTGAATATATTTTCTTTTTTTGAGCATATTTAAAGTGTGTAATTTGAAGGTTTTGACATATGTATACACTTGTGAAATCACCACCACAATTTTCTTTATAAACAATACAAAAGTATGTAGACCAAAACGTAACTCCTCCGTTAGCAAATGTCCTCCCCAATACACCCCTCCTTCCCCAGAGAGAACAACTGTTAAAACTTTGATTTGTCTTCTTCCAGACTTTTTTCTGTGCATTAATATGCATATACAAATAGAACTATACAGATGCATAGGATTTGAAAAGTTAATGGTATTATAATGATTTTATGATCTGCAACTTTTCTTTTTCACCAAACAGCTTCTTTTGGAGCGTGTTCCGTGTCAGTCATGCAGATTTGCCTCGTCATGTTAAAGTGTTGAATAACATACCACAGTATGGACATGCCAGTACTTAAACTACTTAAGTACTCAGTCATTAGCAGACATGTGAGTTGTCCCCAAGTGTTTGGGATGTTCAGTGAACATACATCTTCATGCCTCTTTGATTATACATGCCGGTGTTTCCCCAGGATCATTATCTTGAAGTAAAATTAACAATTTTAATTAATACTGTCAAAATGCTCTCCAAAAAGCCTGTGTCAATTTATCATCTACCAACAGCACATGAGGACCCATCCTCACCATCACCCACCAAGGCCTCTGTATTTGTTTCCAACTAATTTTGCAGCTTGCCTCAAAACTTCAGCATCCTGAGCTTTAAAATGTCCATGATAATTCTTACCTCATCATGTAATTAAAGGAAAAAACTTACCACTATCACTCACTATCATTGGTAGCAGCATTGCTTTCATTTTTCTTATTACTGTCTGCTAGCATTTCTCCATGAGAACCTTTCATTTCATCCATGCCATCCATCCTCTTTCCTGTCCCTGAGCTTGGTTCATACATTTCCCTAGACCTCCTCCCCTTCGTACTTCTCAAAACCCAAATTCTCAGTGTCTTTCAAGGTTTGTCCTTCCTCACGTGGCTCACTGGCCATTCTTTTGAACTCCCACACACCTCCTTGCTGTGCCATTTTTGGCTTCACCTAGAATTAGCAGCCATCTAATAATAATGTTAAAATAGCTACTATTTATTGATTCTTAACTTTGTATGAGCCTCTGTGCCAAATGCTTTTGTAGACATTATCTCACTTGGCATCCCTATGCTATTATTATTCTCATTTTACAAAAGAAAATCCAGAGACTCAAAGAGTTTAAACAACCTGTCACACATGAGATGAGGCTCCATCTCATGCTGCAAATCCTGTGCCATCACTAACTCCACCATGGGGAACTTACCGCTTCAATGCTATTGGCTATTAGGGTCCGAATGCTTGTGTCACTCCCCACCGAATTCATGTGTTGAAACCTAATTCCCAATGCAATAGTATTAAGAGGTGAAGCTTTTAGGAGGTGATATGGTCATGAAAGTGGAGCCCTCAAGAATGAGATTAATGCCCACATTTTATATAGCCTCTTATAGGCCCAAGGGAGTTATTTGTCCTTTCCATCATGTGAAGACACAGCAAGAAGACGCTGTCTATGAGGAACAGGCCCTCACCAGACACTGAATCTGCTAGTGTCTTGATCTTGGACTTCCCAGCCTCCAGAAATGTGAGCAACAAATTTCTGTTGTTTATTAAGCCACCCAGTTCGTAATATTTTGTTATAGCAGCCCAAATGGATGAAGCCAATGGGACTGGAAATTCCTGAAGGCAGAGGCAGAATCCTGTCTTTCTTTGCATCCTCCTCACAGCACAACACAGTGTCCTGCATAGGGCGGATACTCAATTATTTAATATTATGTTGATTGGTTGGGCCCACATTCTAGGGATGAATAATCAATCATTCCTGTGTGACATATCCCATCATCTACATCATAGGAAGAGATCTAAGACTTTGCTGAGTACATACTACGTATCCGTCCCACCCTGATGCAAGAGCTATTTGGACTACACAAGAAATAAATTACACAGCCCCTTGGCTTATGGAACTTCTATTCCATATTTGAAGGATAAAATATAAACAACTGGAATAAATTTTTATGAATCAAAATGTCCCAAAACACCTACCTAGAAAACAAAGAGCTAAACCACATCAAGAGTCATATGGCATGCAAGAAGTGGATGGGAAGAGAAAATCTCCATAAAGTTGAGGTCCCACGTAGTGGGCTTGAAGAGTGGGTGAAATGGCGGGGCATGGGAGGAGGACACTGCCAAGGTGAGGAATAGCCTGAACGAGGGCACAGGTCCAGATTTCCAACTCCTCCTTCTTTCCCATGCTCAGGGCTTCCCTGCATTTCCCTCTCTATAAAGTGGAATAATAATATAGCACATCACTCATACTTTAAAAAATAATAAAAATGATCTAATTAAGTTATGACTATAAAGCACTTTGAACTCCATTACAGAAGGGAAGTGACTGTAGACAGGAAAGTTATTATTAATGTGAAGGTGGGATAGCCCTTTTTAAAAACCAGAGCAAATGTTCTCTCATAACTAATTTCAGCTCTAGAAAGCAGTGGCCTTGCAGATTCCTGCACAGAGAACCGTCTCTATTTCTAGGCTTCAGACAAGAGTATTGAACTGGGAATAAAAATTCTACCCTGAAAATGGGAATAGTCAAAGATAATCAGGCTCTGTTGGTATTAGAATAAGTAAAAAATTCCATATATAGGAAACAAAACAAACTAGGCAGGTGATAAAGGTGATTATGAACGAGTGATTCAGTTGTAAGCCTGAAACCTGGCCAGTCTGGCCTTGGGCTGCAATGACCAAATCTCATACTTACGCCCATTAGAACATGTTTGCACAAAACTGTTAAGCAATGCTGGGTGTTTGTGTCCAAAAAACAGTCCACACAGTAAGTGCATTGTTCCCAGCATAGTACTAAGACACATCTTCCAAGATTGGAGCATTTTCTCCCAGAAAACAAATTTTGAAAAGGAATAAATTGCCAATTACCTAAACTGTGCTTAGGTGCTATCTCCCTCTTGTGGGAGAGGGTAAGGTGGTGCTCCGTGTTGCCAGGAAGGCAGGACTAGGGGAATTTGCAGATTTTGTTAGAGGGTGGCAGATTTCAGATTAAACCAGAGAAAGAATTTGTAGCATTTAGAGCTAGTGGAAAGTGACACAGACTTCATTTTGAGACAGTGAGTGCCCCAGCATTGGAGACAGGAGACAGACTAGAGAAGGGGTTCCTGAAACAGAGGACGTGGACCCAGATGGCTTAGGGATGCCTATTTACATCTATGATCAGCGTGTTTCTTCATAATCTGAGGTGGTTCTGCTGAATATAACATGAGCCTGGACTCAGGACTGGGGTGCAAAATATTCTCCAGCTGCAAATTATTCAGCATCAACCACGAGCGTTGAACACAACCCTGACTGCAACATTTTGTGAATGAGGATTAGCAGAGTTTGGGGTTTGGGGATCTTTTTTCCATTTTCAAAAACTCTTTAAGAAAACAAGTATGCCATGATGTGACAGGAAACACAGCGTGCCTGCTCGGGATTGCTTCTGCTCCCAGCATCCTCTCAGTTCTGGCATTAGCATGGCCCAAGGAGCTCAAGGTATGTCCTCAACTAAGACACATAAGAAAGCCATAATAATAAAAATAAGAAGAACAACGACAATAAAAATAAGAACAACACAACTACCACATAGAGTATGCTTACTCAATACTGTTCTAACTATATTAATTCATTTAAACCAATTTTGCAGATAAGTGGAACCAAGATGTAAGCAGTTTGATTCCAAGTCCAGGCATTTAATCCTTATGCCATACTTTCTTTTTTTTTTTTGAGACAGGGTCTTGCTCTGTCACCCCAACTAGAGTGCAGAGGTTTCATCATAACTCACTGCAACCTCAAACTCCTGGGCTTAAGCGATCCTCCTCCCTCAGCCTCCTGAGTAGCTGGGACTACAGGCACACTCCACCATGCCCAGCTAATTTTTCTGTTTTTAGTAGAGACAAGGTCTCACTCTTGCTCAGGCTGAACTTCTGAGCTCAAGCAATCCTCCCATCTCGGCCTCCCAGAGTGCAAGGATTACAGGCGTGAGCCACTGCACCCAGCCTATGCCATACTCTTGAAATTTTAAATTTCTTTTTCTATAGCAATGTTATTTATTTTTTTCTGATTGCTTTATGGATCTGAGAATCAATGTTATTTGTTGTATGTGCTGTGTTTCCAGCATCTTCTCTCTGCCCTTTTCAGGGTATATGCTCCTGGAGTCCATAGCAGTAGCCCTGGTGACAGGCAGATTGGACCCTGTCATCTCTCATCTCTGTAACTTAACAGCTGTGTAACCCACTTATTCTCATCTAGCCTGCTTCCTCGTCTGGAAAACAGGGGTGAACTGTCTCCCTCTCACACTGATTGCGAGGACGAAGAGTGGTCATGTCTGCGCTGGCCCTAGCATGATGGACAGCACAGAGGGAGCCCTCAGCTCATGGGACGTCTCACCAGGGAGCACCCTGGAATCCTGTGTCATGTGTTTCCAAATGTGAAATTTTTCACAGGGCATCATATTGATGACCACAGGGGCCATTCCAGTCTGTAACTGCAGGTCACTTGCCAACATTCAGGCCTTCAGGATACCAGCCTGGTCTGGGCAGACAGGGCCCACCAGAAACCTATAGTTTGATTGATTCAAGACCTGAGACATGTCAGAGCAGAGGCCAGTCTCCTTGGTGTTTACTACAAAAGCTGCCAAACATGCTCAGTGAGCAGGAATGACTGCCTCAGTCTTTCCAAGGCTGGATTCAGGAGCCCGTGGGAAGTCAGAATCAAATGAGATTCCATGAAATTCAGTCGGGATGCTCGCAAGGGGGAGGGTGCTTCTGAAAGTTACATGTTAATTTTGGTAAATTTGGATTTATCTCATGTCCTTTTAAATGGATTGGAGTTGGAATAATAGGATACTTCAAAGAGCCCTGATAATCTTCAGGTGTTGGGAATTACTTAGTAAAACCAGGGCCATAGGATAAATCTGCAGATCCAGACTGGTGCTTGCATCTTTATGAATGATAGGCATGCCTGCACCAAAGTGCGCAGCAAAGGGAGCATACAGCACGAAAGCAGAGATGTGCATTTGTTTTGCTAGAATTCAACTGGAATGGGATTGTTTGTTTCCATGTAAGAACCACACGGTTTTAAAGTGTTGTATAAGGAGAGGTTTTGCAAAGAGCTCCATTTCCCATGGACAAAGATTGTCACTTAAGAGGCTTTTCTTTACCTAACACCTGGCAGTGTATTAGGGTGATACACTGTCCTAGTTTGCCTGGGACTGAGGAATTTCCCAAAACTCAGAATTTTCAGTTTTCAAGCCAGGACAATCACTGGCAAACTGGGTGAGCTGGTCACTCTACAGTGCTCCCTAACTCTTTAGATTAGAGTCCTCTCCTCCCCTTCTCTCCTCCTTTCCTAACCATTCTAAAGCAGAAGTTCTCAAGCCTGGCTGCATGTTTGAACCATGTGGGAGCTTTTGAAACTCCGGATGCCCAGATCACACCTTCAGGTCCCTTACAACACAAGCACAGTGGGGTGGGATGGGGGTACCCAGGCAGCAGGCAGCAGGGTATAGAATCACTGCTCAAGCTAATTGCACCAAGTTAACAATTGGTGGAGAGGAGATGGAGAGTGACAAAACACTGTGCTACGGTGGAGGTACCTGGCGGAATTGGGCCTCAGCAAAGCTCTTTGATGTCTAATCCGTCAGAAACACAACCAAGCTGGGCAGGGCTAACAGGGCCCTCTCTGCTGCCTGCTGAGGGCACTCGCATTCCCCATGGCCTTTCTCCCTACTCTGAGGATAATTTGTGCAACATTAGTCCCTTTCTCTCTTGCACCGCTCACCATTCAGACAACATTGTGCAGTGGAAGCAGGGCAGGCTTCAGGGCCTGAGCTCAGTTTCTTGTTAGCAACCATTGAGCCTCAATGTCTTCATCTGCAAAAGGAAGGTAATAGCCCTCCACAGTGTTTTCTCAGGATTAAACGAGATGACAGTGAGGAACATTGCTCACAACGCCTGATGCACAGCAGGTGCTCATCCTGTCCCTCTCTCTTGAGTTGTTTCCATCCTCCTACGATTACCATGCCCACCTCGTTAAGCAATCAAACAAGAGCCATGGTTTCTTTCTCCTTTTGTCATTAATATTAGCATTTCTTGACTGTAATATCACAACAAGTAAGCTGAGAGGTGAGTTGCCAGCAATAAAATGGGAAAATGGTACAGAACGGACAATAAGACAGAGCGTCCTGGAGTCCAGCTGCTTCAGCTCCTTCCTATCAGGCTGCACCACGGACCAGCCGGGGTAAGCAAATGATTTCTAAGCCTCAAGCTCCTTCTCCGTAAAAGGGGATCACAGTGCCGACTTTATGAGGTGTTGTGAACACCAAAAAAGGGGCTCATATCACACCACTTAGTAGACTTCCCAGAATATGGTAAATGCTCAATGAATTTCAGCTGTCGTTATTACTATTGCCACTTAGGAAAACTAAAATTTATAGATATTTATTTTGAAGAAATCAGCCCTCGTTCGAACTTACCCCTATAATCATGTCACTTTTCCTTGCATTCTGAAATACTTCCCTGAGTGAACTAGAAAGGAGCAGAGCCAAAAAGTGCTCTGAATCCTAACAGTGCTCATGGGGGTGTCACACATGTGCATGACATGCGACGTCTGCTGTCCTAACCTAAATATTAATAATAGCTAACACAGGCCGGGCGCGGTGGCTCATGCCTGTAATCCTAGCACTCTGGGAGGCCGAGGCCGGTGGATCGCTCAAGGTCAGGAGTTTGAGACCAGCCTGAGCAAGAGCGAGACCCCGTCTCTACTAAAAATAGAAAGAAATTATCTGGCCAACTAAAAATATATATAGAAAAAATTAGCCGGGCATGGTGGCGCATGCCTGTAGTCCCAGCTACTTGGGAGGCTGAGGCAGTAGGATAGCTTAAGCCCAGGAGTTTGAGGTTGCTGTGAGCTAGGCTGACGCCACGGCACTCACTCTAGCCCGGGCAACAAAGCGAGACTCTGTCTCAAAAAAAAAAAAAATAATAATAATAATAATAGCTAACACATACATTAATATAGTGTTTATGAGATGCCAGGCATTATTCTAAGTGCTTCACACATATTAACTAATTTCATCCTCACCCCCACTCCATGAGGTAAGTGCTGTGATTATCACCATTTAGATTAGCCTCTATGGGCACAGAGAGGCTAACTGGCTTGCTCAAGACTGCACAGTTAGTTAGCGTCTGAGTCAGGATTTGAGCCCAAGGAGTCTGGCTCCAAGGTCTACCTTCTATGCTCTACTGCCTAGAAAAAAAAAAGGGTAGAAAACTAGTAATTTTAACATTGTGTCCTTCGTTCAAGAACTTCAATGCCAACAACTGACTGCCTAATTGAGCGTTAGAGCACAGCTGGTGTATAAAACCAAGATCATTCACACTTTCTGTACTCCATTTGGAATTCTATTTCTGCTTTTGACCCAGCCCTCCCTGGCAGCTGCACCTTGGGGAAGAGCAAGAGCAGAGCAGCCCCTTCCCCACCACCTGTGGTAGGCAGGACTCCAAGATGGCCCCAGTGAGCCACACCCACACATAATCCCCTCCCCTTCAGGGCGGGTGGAACCTGTGACTGGCTTCCAGCCAATAGAGAGTAGGAGAAGGTGATGGACATCACTCCCATGATCATATCACAGACGAGAGCGTCTCTTGCTGGCCTTGAAGAAGTGAACTGCCAGGTTGTGAGTGGGTCTGAGGACCACAGGGGCTGCCAGATGGTGACAGCAGCCCCCAGCTGACAGCCTGTGATAGACGGGGGCCCTCAGGCCTACAGCTAAAAGGAACTGAAGTCTTCTGACAATCATGTGAGTTTGGAAGAAGATCCCAAACTCCAGAAAGGAACACAGGCCACTGACACCCTGACAGCAGCCTTGTGAGACCCTGAGAACAGGATCCAGTTAAGTGGCGCCAGACTCCTGACCTACGAACCCTACGAGATAATAAGCATGTCCTGTTATAAGCTGCTAAGTTTGTGACAATCAGTTATGTTGCAACAGAAAACAAATATGCACTGCTTTTGTCCTCTTGCAGGTGAACATGGACTTGACAGGACTAGATAATACCAGAGGGATTAAAAAACCTTCTGACTAATCTTACTCCTTAACACAAAAGGGTGTTGTCTAGGCATTTAATTAAAAATATAAAAGAAGTATAGACAGATTCCCTATCTAAGATCACAAATACATCAACAGAGAGGTGTTTCTTCCCTTTGAGTTAATTTTTGCCTTAAATGGGCATTTTTCCTTCTTTTGTGACTTCGTGGACTGGAAAAGCACAGAACACCTCCAAAGTCTATCTCCTTCATTTGCCTGGCTTCAGGAAGGGCCCCATCTAAATCAACTCTAATAAAGAGGTGTCTCCTCTTACTTAAACTTCTCCCTTGACATTCCAGTGACTTAAAACCTTCAACCTCAGAAAATTCTTTCTGTCCACTCAGAGTTCTCCTTCCTAAGCCTGCCTTCCTGTGGCCCTTTCTCAGAGGGGCTAGAAAGCAGGCTGTCTGCATCTTATGCACAGTAACACTTCATATATTTGAAGGCAGATAAATCCCTCTTAATGCTTGTCTTCCTGAAGCCAAATCCCTTCGCTCCCACCCCATCTCTCCAACTCCCCGATGGCTCTTGCAATGGCTTCCTGCTACCTGTGTCTTTCCTTTACTAGAGTGCATGAAATCTAACCACATGGAGTAACAATTCTCTATCAGGATGGGGGGATCAGAGATCCTTTTTTACCACAATAGAGCTGAAGAGAGCCCCCACGGATTATATGGGGGTAAAAAGATCAGGAACAAGAATCAGGCAAGTATTAAGAAACCAGGAGCTAGTGAAAATTCTTCTTAGGGAATTAGGCAGGTGCTGGCAGATGCAAGTGGGAATTATTCCAGAAAGAAAATTTATCATGGAATTATAAAGAGAAATAGGAGTTGAGACAGAAGGAGATGCTCTAATTAATTTTGATCAGTGGTTCTCAAAGTGTGGTTCTAGGACCACCGACATCACCATCTCAGTGCATTATTCATTTCCTAGGGCTGCCATAACAAATTACCACAAACTAGTGGCTTAAAACAACAAAAACCTATTCTCTCACAATTCTGGAGGCTGGAAGTCCAAAATCAAAGTGTCAGCAGGGACATGCTGTCTCTGAAGGCACGAGGGGGGATCTGTCCCATGCCTTTCTCTTAGTTTGTGGTGTTGCCAGAAATCACTGGCATCCCTGATTGGTGGCCATATCAATCCCATCTCTGCCGGTGTTGTCACATAGCATTCTCCCCTGCGTCTCTGTCTCTGGGTCTCTGTGTATAAGAATGCCAGTCAGATTGGATTAAAGACCCACCCTATTCTGGTATGGCCTAATCTTCACTAATTATACCTGTAATAATCCTATTCTCAAATAAATTTCCATTATGAGGTCCCAGGAAGGACATGAATTTTGGGGATGCTATGGTCTGAATGTTTGTATCACCTCAAAATTCACATGTTGAAATCAAAGCCCCTAAGGTGATGGTATTGGGAGCTGGGTGATTAGGTCATGAGTGTGGAGCCCTAAAGAGATCCCAGAGAGACCTCTTGCCCCTTCTGCCATCTGAGGTAACAGTAAGAAGGTCTATGAGGAAGGAGCCCCTCACCAGACACCAGATCTTCTGGCACCTTGATCCTCAACTCCCCCGTCACCAGAACTGTGAGAAAGAAATTTCTGTTATCTATAAGCCAATCAGTCTATGGTATTTTGTTATGGCAGCCCAAAAGATTAAGGCAGGGGAGGTACCATCCAACCCAGTATCTCCAATAATTAGTTGGGCCTCACCTAAGATCTACTCAATCAGGAGCTCAGGGGAGGAGTCCAGCAAGCCATTTTTAACAAGGCCTCCAGGTGATTCTGATGCTGGCAGTTTTGAGAACCATTGATATTGATGCAACTGAGGCATTTTCCAAAATGTACCGAAATGATCCTGACTCAGAGTTTAGAAATTCCTAGAAATAGGGGCATATCCTCAGCAGTAAGCAAGGTTTCATGGAGTAAATATCTGGGCCACTGCATCTGAGAGCAGGTCTGTGAATGGGAAAACATTATTTTGCTACGAGTTCATTTAGAGCGTGCCTTGCACTTACAGACCAGGAGCCTACTATGACTGTTTTTTGTCATCATGCACTCAGGGGCAATTGAGAAAAGCTCTGGGTAGCACAAGATTCTGCCCACAAGGCACAGTTCACAAAGTCCCCCCACCGCTGCAGAGGGGACTCATCCTTAGCCCGTCATAGTATGAAAGGTCCTGAGGACAGTAGCTTCCAGAATCCAAATGAATACCCAGAAACTGCTCTGAGATCCAGAAGTGGCACAGTCAGAGATCAAGGCAGCCAAGGAGGAAAATACACCACCTCTTAGCCCACAGGAAGAAGAGAATCCATCCTCAAAGGAAACATTTCCAGCTTCCCCTTCACTGAATAAACACACCTGCCTGGGATGCTAGATGAAGCTCCTGAATTTTAGTACCGTCAGCAGAACTTCCTGGCCGTCTGGGAAGCTTCATGCTGTATCCTTCAGACTTGCTGAGTTTTTATTGCAGAGTGTGGCCTGGAGATTTTGACTGTCTCTTGGGGTGCAGTAAATGAAGGGACATGAAAAGAGAGTAAGATAGCATTCAAAAACACCCCTTGCACAGTGTGTAATGGAAAATAATCACACCGCAAATAAATGTCAATGTGTCCTTTGGGGACCCTGCGCTGCTGCCTTGAGCCTGGGTTTCTATTCTTCTGGAAGGAATTACGCAGTGATGGCGGCTCCTGCACAGGCTGCAGGCTCAGGTTTCCTAGACAATATCCTGACTTTGAACACATATGTCTTAGCAAGATATATGTCCATTGGCTTGGGAGAGTGCAATAGCTGCTTGTTGGCTTATTAGAAGAGTGAATATATTAAACAAGACAGCATTTTTTATTTTTAAAATTCAGGGCCTTTTTGACTCAAACATGCCTGGAGGAATAATAGTGTTTGCTACCTTGATTTTTATGTGACCTTATTTCTCCTAAAAGTTCCTTAAGAGAGAAATTGGGCCTTTTAGATCGTCAAGTAGCGCTCGGATTCTGCGTTTACTCTACAATGTGCTTTGAGATTTGGGGAATACACAAACCTTATGGGCTCTGTATCTAAATAGCATGGATGCCACCAGTTAGTTGCCACATGTGCAGGCATGTTTTGGGGGATTTGATTGGGACCTTGCAGTGGCTAGAAGTAGGAGATGAGACAAGACCTCATGTCACTGAGACCTGTCACCCCCTCTGCATGCCTTCCTGGGCATGCCTATGTCCTTGCTTGCCTATGTCCACAAAGGAAACTCTCACACACCCACCCCTTCCCCAGCCCCAACACACTCACCCTTCCTCACTCCCACTCCCTGCCGGTCCCCAAACTACACAAGGAGGAGGCAAGCTTTGTCCTCTGCCTTCCCCATGGCCAACACCATTTGTGTTTGTACTCTTCCCTCCTGGGCAACACCATTTGAAACAAACAGAGACACAATTTCCATTTCCAGCAGGTGGGCACACAGAGCTCAAGAAGGAAAGGCCACTCTCCCCAACCTACCCTTGACCCTCACTCCTCACAAGAGGGAAAGTTACTTGGTACTACCCCTAGAGCCAAAGAAGGAAACCAAGCCCAGGGGGAGAAATATCTACTTGGAAATAAACGAGCCCTTCTGATGAAAGGCTTGAGTTGCTGCACCTTGATATTCCAAGTGTTGACTCCTAGTCCAGCCAATGCTAGGGCGAATCCCCAAGCAGCTGTATGTGTGGTTATCCCATGAAAAAAATAACTAAATCCACGAGAGCTGAGATGCCTAGAAGACATGTTGAAAGATTAGCCATCAATGATCTATGTCAAATCCAAGAAAAATTGAAAAAAGTTCCCCAAAACAGAGCTCAGTGCATACTGTTCCCTTTAATTTGGGGTTGGGGATGTGGGGGCTGGTAGATAGCCAGTTTGGAAATGTAGCAGTATTAGGCTGTGTCTGTTTTCTAATCAGCTTCATTAATGAGCAGATTTATTTAAATGCCATTAAATTATGGTATAACATAACAAGTATTATGCACACAAAATATGAAGCACCTGAAATCCTTCTGGTAGCACTGTTGAATGCCCTCATAATACTGTCAACAGTACAAAAATCAGTAATGCTCTCACAATGTTAAAGGTAAGGGATTCTCCTCCCAGCTACGATACACAGCTTGATTAATCTTTTTAATTAGAAAACTCGAAATATAATGCATAATGTCTCTAAGAAGGTGCCGCCTGAGACAATCTTATGGGTAGATTTTTCTTTTTAAAAGATCCTTTTGAGTCTCATGCTGTTTTTGCTTCTTTTGCAATAATTATTTAACATCACATCTTTGCTTCAGTCCTTGTGCAAATGTTTTGGTTTTTTTTTTTTTTAGTGCTTTTTTTATGGTCTTGTCTCTCTTTCTCGCATTTCCTGTCATGGAGTAGGAGGATACATTTTTATTTTGTAATAAGGTTGCTTAAACCCTTCCTCAATCTCTCTCTGGAGAACAGAGTTTCAATAAAAACATTTCATGGGCTCTTAGAATGTCTTTCCTTTGTTGCTCACTGCTTGGGTGATGGGGAGAAAATGGAAACAATTGTCATAGATCCGGGCCTGGCAGGGAAAGAACATACAGTGCTAGGGAGATTAAGTACAACTGGGGGGGCGGGGGGTGCTCAGCACTTTCAACAGCAGCCCCCACCCCCACTCCGGGGCAGACAGGAAAGCTAAGTGGCTGTCCCTGTCAGGTTACTCTTCCACACTCCCCTGTGGCCCCTGTCTCTGCTCCCAGGGCTCAGCTGTATGCAGGGGGGTTAGTGTTAGAGTAACCGCTTTGATCCCTCTTGAAAATATTTATGGCTAAACATTGAAAATTGCTCTGGGAAGCAGCCCTATAAATTTCCTTGTGACCCCTACCTTTTCCTATCTTGAAATTCAAGATGAATCAATCCTAGAGTGAAAAAAGGGAGGAAGAACTTTCCAGGGTGAAATTTGATAGCAATTTCTTATCTTATTGGCAACTCTCAGAGGCTACATGAGCCACTCTTTTTGGCCGGGGTGACTGATCACTGGCTGGGAAAACTGATCACTGTAGGGAGGTTCAAAGCCTCCCCACAAGAACTGGAGACCCCACCCTGCTTTGGAGATAGTGACACCTCATTCTGCAGGGTGATGTGCCTGCAAGCCTGGCAGGAAAAGAGGTCACCTTCTCCAAAGCTGCTCTGGGGCAAGATGTGAACACTTGGAAAAGTGCAAGCACCTGGCCCACTGGGGCTTTGTTGAAGTTCAAATGTGAGACCTCCTTTGCCTTGTGAATGAATTTTAGGAGGTTCCCTCTCATCTGACCCAAACTGGGTCTAATGTCATGTGGGGCAAAGAATGCAGCATAGCATTCAGACAGGACTTAATATCAGAGGCTTCCAAAGCTCAGGGTGCCCCTAAGACTCCTCATCCAGCCTGGTGCGGAGTGAGTTCCAGACGTTGGCTACAGGGTCACACACAAAAAGCCTTTGCCTTTTGGCTCTGCTTCTAATCAGTTGTGTGAGGTTGAAAAGTTTCTTAAACTATCGGAGGCTCCTTTTCTTCATATGTAAACTAGAAATCATCATGTCTACTTCATAAAGTAACTGTGAGAATTAAATAAGACAACGTGTATAAATCTCTTGTATGATATCAGGCACAGAGTAAGCCCTAATGAAAAGCTAGTTGTCATTGTCATTGGTATGATGGGGATGTGATGGTTTCCTGGCCACCTCTGGGCTCTTGACAATTTCAGTCTTCCCAGGCTGAGAGCGCTGGTGCCTACTACAGAGCCCACCTTTGGTGCCTGGCCCAGGCCCAGGGATGGGCCACATGGCTGGTTAGGAAATTGATCTGCCTTGATATGTAAAGTGCTACCATCTCCCATCAATGCTCTCTTAAAAGAATTTCTATCACAGACAGACGTCCCTGACATATAAGTAACACATGCTGAGCACATGAATATCACTTTCTGACTGCAGTCAGGTAACATACAGCTAGTCTCACACTATTCCCGGCCCTTGTCATGTAGCCTAGGCATGAGATCTAGATGGTAAGTGGCTCATATACAGCACTGGAATCAGAAATTTCAAGAGATGATAAAAGTCAGACAATACTCTCAACATTTCTGAGACTTATATAACCATTTCCCCACTATCTCCAAGGCCAACTGGGCGAGACTTCCCAGGCTCCATTCCTTGTATCTTCCCAGACAGCAAGCTGAATTTCTTTTTACCTTTAAAAGCTTCCCTTGAAGTTCATTTCTACCTGACTGCCTACAGAGCTTCCGTGTGTGTGTGTGTGTGTGTGTGTGTGTGTGTGTTGGCGTAGGGGAACTTCATCCCCCCAAGGAAGATCCTGAACATTATCTACTCTCCTCTCTACTCACCTCTAGGCTGTCCCACCTCACCAGAAGGACCAGTGCCTCACACTGCTGTATGCAACTCAAAGGATGTGCAACATTCCCTAATGCCAGTTGCCATGGCCACCAGATGCTGTGGCCATCAGATGTTGTGGCCAGAGTTTGCCACCTGCTCCACAGGCCATCCTTGACCTGCTCTGGTCTCATTTATTCATCTCCAGATCAACAACTGGTGACAATGTCCCCAACCTCACTGCATTCCTAGGAGAAGATTTCCAAGGGGTGAATAGACAGGAAAGCCAGTGAGTTTAGTCACTGGAAGTTAGAAATTGGTGCTGCTCACCTCCCTGGAAGGAAACCTGTCTTGGGCACTGTGGCAGGGGGGTTCCCATCACAAAGCGAGAATGGAAACCAGCAGCTCAGGAGGCTCAGCCCTTTTGTTCCTCAGCTTAAGCCCTCAGCCTGCTAGGCTCTGATTGGTCGTAAATGAATTTAGGTCAATAAATTCCAGGAGATTTTTTTTTTCCTAATTTCCCATCCCCACCCATGACCAGAAATAAAATCTCTCTCTGGGAACCAGTCCCATTTTGAATGGCATGTGGTTTCTAACACCCTTTCGGTGGAACAACATTGAAAGGCTCTCCGTCATACCCTAAGGTCCTTGAGCCTATAATTAAATCACTTATGATCAAAGAACATTCTCATATTACCACTGAAATATACAATCTTTATATTCCTAGACAGAGCAATCATCAGTTACCACCAAAGTAATGCCCTTAAGCAATTGGGACAATCATTTCCATCTTAGAATTTGGCTTTGGCTTCCTTTAGCTCATATAAAGGCCCTACCCAGGGTGTACTATGTGCTGTGAAGCATTCTAATGCATGGCTGCCAGAGATTTCTGTACAAAATCAGGATGCTGTTAGGAAGCAATAGGAAGGGTGGGATGGATTTTGAGTAGGCAACCAGCAATGTCTACCTTTTATGGGCAACTAGAGTACTTATGTCTTCCTCACTTACTCCTCATCACATCCCCATAAATTGGAGGAAAATATGGGTGGTTGCTAATTCCATATGGAAATAAACTACATGGAAATGACCTACTATAAATTTCAAGGTAAGAGCATAACAGAGACCAGGATACTGCCTTCTACTGCCCCCTTCCTGCTTTTCTGAGTAAGCCCTCTTTGTATGTAAAACTTAACTGTCCACCGTCCTATATAACCTTCCAGCTCTTTTGCCTACACCTCGTCTATCTCACTTTAGAAGGGACTTGATACCAGTAAAAAGGTACACTTCCTTTCTCTGTGCTCCCTTGTCATGCAGTTGCTTCTTTAGAGATAGCCAAGATGAAGTTGAAAGGATTGCAGGTAGAAAGGGAAAGCACGTTGTGTAATAAAAACAGGCTTGTACCAACACCGTGTGGCCTACTGGCTGAAGAGTCAAAGGACTTATATTTAAAAGGCCATTGAACATTTCTGCCTTGCCTGTCACTCATATCAATTGCAAAGTTCAAATCCTCTTTTGTCTTTCTCCACTCAAGAATGACTGATCTATGATTGGGAATAAGTAAAAACCCAACTCAATTGTCTTAAACCAAAAAGAAGTTTCCTTGGCTCATCTAAGTGAAAAAGGGAGACCAGTGACCAGGTGTGGTTCATCCACAGTCCTGGCTGTACGCTTGGTGATTCTCTTGGCAATGGACAGGTATGGAAACTCCATGCATAGGTTTCATTTGTAAGCTATTATCAATATAGTTACAGGAGTTCTGGACCTTATATCTGTACATGACAACTTCCATCCTAACATTCCAGGTGAGAGTCCTGAAATTCCTCCTGAGTGGACTACTTTGGTCACAGGTGTTCCTCCACAATAGATGACTATAATCAGGGAAATAGAATGCTGATTGTCTTAATTAAGTTAATTAACTAGGCATAACACCTGGACCATGGAATATTAGGTTGACCCATATTAAACTGCTAATAGTCACTGATTTTTGACCTTGAAAACAGTAATTTCATATGGTTCAGCCTAATACGTGAGATGTGTATGGGAAAGGTTGCAAGCCAAATGAAAACCCAGGTGGTTAAGAAAGCAGGAAGGAAACCAACACATCCAATGTGTAAGCATCGTAGGGCTGTGGGTGGGGCTGGGAATTCTTCCCCGGTTGGCTTCACTGTGTTCTAGCTGTGTGAATGTGGATCAGTTTTTCAATCTGTGTGCCTTGGCTTCCGTGTTTACAAATAGGAGATTACAGCAGCACCTACCTCATAGGGCTGTTGTAAAGATTCAAGGAGTTCATGCACAAAAATTTTAGAATAGTGGCTGGCTCTTGGAATATATAAGCCATTATTGTAATTGTTGTTTTCTTGTTATTGCTGGGCAAATGGGATGGCCTCTCTTTGTCCTCACCATGGTGCTTCACTCGTACTTGGGTGATATTCGATCTTGTGACTATTATCAGTAGCTGCACTCCCAGATTGCTAATGTTCTGGGGGTTATTAAAAATTAGAGTCACCATGCAATTACATCTCGTCACAAGGTCGTTTTCATTTGTGTGCTTGCTTACCCAGAGGCTCTGCAGTCACCACACTCTCAAAGCCAACTGGAGCCAGTGAATTACCCAGAAACGTAAAATGAATGAAATTTTTGACATAATTGTTTTCTAGACGCACAGGGTAGCTAGAGACTCAAGATAACTAGTTTCATGTGCTTCTCATCCCAAGGGAAATGCTGAGCTTGCTCATTCTCCCCCACCCTCTTAAAGAGGGTTTACCTTTTGTTTGTTTGTGTATGTGCGTGCGTGTGTGTGTGTGTGTGTGTGTTTAAAATCCTGGGCCTCAGTGTTATCAGCAGCACTGTAGGAAAGTCATCTTGTTTCATCCCTCCCCCTCTAGGAGGAATTGTATCATAAACATCAGGCTGGATGGGCAGCCACACTAGCCCTGGGGAGCAGCTCAAGCCCCACAAGAAGCCCACCCTCTCTAATTCCTCTGCTCTGCCTTCAGTGGGAACAGGGGCTGCATCACCTGTGCAGCGGACAGTGGAGGTGGGGGTGGAGTGTTCAGACAGTGGAAGAACTTGTCTAAAAGATAAGTGACACACTTCAACCCCTCCCCAGCCACCGCCCCTGCTAGCAATCGCCTCTCTGAGTAGCATGAGTTGAGGCGAGCAGATTTCTTCTTTTATAAAATAAGCTGCTCAGACTTTTATGATCGTGTTCAGCTCCAAACCTTTAGGACTTGGGTTTCGGGGGCTGTGGTGATATCCCTCCTATTCAGTTCTATTCTAAATTCTTGGGGAAGCCAGGGGTTAACACACTTTCCAGGGGCAGACACAGAACTAGGCTCCAAAAACATAAAACCACATCAGGTCCTACCCTACTTTGTACCCACCAGAGACTCTCCATCAGGAGTGCCTTCACAGTACAATTCAATGGTACGATGGGCCAGATATTGTGATTTATATCGATAATAAGGCCATTGTGTGGGAACCACCTCTAATTCAGTCTTTTGTGTAATGCCAGCTGTCATTGTCACAAAATACTAGCCAAATTTAATGTGTGGAAACTCTGTACCAGGCAACTCTACTAAGCTCTTTTGCCTGTGTTGTCTCATTGAATCCTGCAGTAAGCCTTTGAGTTAGGATATAGAAGCACCATCCTATGTATGAAGACACTGAGGTTCAATGAAGTTATGTACTACGCCCAATGTCATATATGACATAATGGAGTTGGAACCTGAAACTGGGTGTCTGTGTCCATAGTGAATCCTCTCAATTTTTAAAGTGCCCATATGGGCACACACGGACCACTTAGATTTCTTTGGGCCCCCTCACAGCGCCCAGCACAGAGCTGTGCACCTACTGGAACCTCATTTGCCCTTTCCCATCTGCCCATCATTCAGGCAGGAGCCTATAGGTCAGCTGAACTCCACTTTTGACTTCCAACAGCTGCCCTGTCCATTTCTGGCTTTCACCCCATCTTATTATTCTTGTCATAATGTCATCCGTGACTACTGTGTACCAAACAAAAACAAACACTATTAGTTTTGGAAGCTATCACAGGTATGAAATGAATTCAGAAAATTTGGCTCCCAGCCTGCTGAAACTTGAGGATTCAAGCAAGCACATGTTGTTGGTCAAGTTTGGGGATTTTTCTAAAGATGTGTGGCTCCCTTCGCTTTCGTTCCACATTCTTTGGGTGCTTGGCTGGATGTTCAATGTGCAGCATTAAATTTAACTTCCCAGGCTTGATAACATCCCAGAGTTGTTAAATGCACCAAGGTACTCGGTAATTCATCTTACTCAAAATGTTCACAGCTCGGTAAGCATGCATTCATTATCATAGAAATCACTTTAGTGTTTAACAAACATATCTGGCATATTCTAAGCATTTACATTTTCCGTTTTCACCTAACCTGTCATGCAACATACTATGCGTATACAAATAAACAATTCACGAAGAGATGACTTTTCATGTGTATAAGGAAAGATCGTCAAGTTTCAGATTCTCATAGGAAAGAAGTTCCTCATTCCTCAAAAGAGTCTATTTTCTGCCTCTGAGTAGCTATTCCCCCAGCTTGGTGGGTCCTCCTTCCATTTAAGACTCAGTTTAAGATGCACACCCTGCATGAAGGTTTCCCTGAGTAATACCGTATCTTCTCATTCCCTCAGGATGTGTGTATACGGTTTGTGCAACACTCTCGCGCTCGTGTTTATAGTCTATGGTGGCTGTTCCCTACAGGTCTCATGAGTGTGGTGCCTTCCCTGCAGCAGGGATTTGCTGCAGTTTCTTCACTTTCTTTTTTATTTCTCCTACATTTTTTTGTGTTTCTCACGGTGGTGTGCCCTCTGTTAACACTCTATAAATGGGCGTCAGTGGTGGGTACCAGAATATTATGTTTCCATGAAAATCTACAAAGACCCAACAGATATGGCAAGTCTGCTCTGTTGCCAGCCACAGGGAGGGTACCCTAAAGAATGTGAAAAAAATGCAGCCCAATCCTTTCTTTGAGGTCACCTACAATTGGCTTGGAGAGAGATTTTACAGATGAAGTATTAATAATAACAATGTAAGTTAGTACAGTAGAGACTTGGTGTTCTAATGTTCAATTTTAATGAGTTTCCCCATGGATCATGAGAGAAGATACAAATCTTCAACCAGCCCAATAATCCAGGCATACATGTATAGCTCATCCTTTACATTGTTGGCTCACAGAATATTTAAAAATGTATAACTTGGTTGCCAAGAAATTTGTAAAAATAGGACGGACATATCACCAATGTCCATATTTCTGGCATCTCTTGAAAAATCTCCCAGTGTAACCTCTAATGTCCACCTCAAAATTGGACTTTGCTTCCTTCTGTCACGTCCTATGTAGCAGTGTTGGAGAAATAATAAAATTTTATTTCTTTGTAAGAAATGGCCCTAAAATGAAAGCCAACCAGCTTTCTAAGTAACTTAAATTTTATTTGTATAGAGTCATTAAGAATCTGAAGCAGTACTTACGCTTTTCTACCATACTTTATTACATTGTATAGAGAATACTATTATATTGTAATAATATTTGTGATTTGGGGGATTTGCTAAGGGTTTAGGATATATCTCTGGTGAATTTCAGGGGCACATTGTATATAATAAGCTACTAACTGTGTGGTAGAGATCAAAGTGCTACCCTTAAGGAATCAGGGGAGGGACTAAAGCGGGCTAGACCGATTAGCTAATAAACACACAGGCAAACTAAGTTAAAGTGATAAATTAATTTTTCAAGATCACAACAACGTATCAATTAATAGTAACCTAGACTTCAGATGTCCTGTAACTGCCCCTCTCTAGAACACTTTGGGGAAACACCAAAAGGACACTAGAATTTCCAAAATAGGTCTCACGAAGTTTCAAAGTATATTGAAATGCACATATTTTACTCCTAAGAAAACCTCACTTAGAGACTATTTATTTGTGCTTTACTTAAAAGCCCACTAAGACTAGTTACTGGTTTCTTCATCCAAAGTTAAGTATTATAGGAATGACTAGTTTAAGGAGAAATCACAGAAGTACACCTGCTGATGCCACCAAGAAGTTACACCAATAGAACGACAGCAAGGAAGAATACAAAAAATATTCTATCCATCAGAACCAAGAATTCCAAAGGCATTGCTACCCAGAGCCATCTAGTGACGGAACCTGGATAACACTTAGGCAAGTCTTGGACCAGAATAATGATGATGGTTTTTAACAGTCATCCCAACTTCTGGAGAAAATGTTAACTGTGTTAAGGATCACTGTTTAGGAAGTCAGAGAAATGTATTATTAATTTCAATAAGGATTTTCATTTAAATGATTAAAATTAATTCATATTCATTCTTAAAGAGTATAAGTTTCAATTATCTGAAAATCCTTATTGTGGAGGATTTAAATCCCTAACAATGCTGGAGAGAGGTGACTGTATTATATCTACACAGGTGAAGGTATGTGTATATGTTCAATTTGTAAAACATAAGAAAACAATCAACATTCTGAGAGATAACCATTCTTTTTTAATTATAATCCATTTGAGCCAAACTGTAAATATTGCCATACTTGAGCACAGAATGAAATAAACATGCTCAAGGATGTTTATCGGCTCACACTGACTCTATAAGTCAGTTTGATTCCAATATGAATTGCCTCCAAAGTACTCTCAACCACCTTCCTCTAACATACAACACAGGCAGCACTGGACATTACAAGACAGAAAACAGAACAACCAAAGTAAAATGCTCATTAACCACAAGCATATGGAACACTCAAGCATGTTTTAACCAGTGTGGTCCAATTGAACCGCAATACTGAGACTCATCATTCCAGTAAATGGACACTAAATATTTTCCATTAAAGAAGTATCAAGTAACAGTCTCAAAATCAGGCCTTTCTAAATCACTCTTCTGTTCAATAACCTGCCATCTAAAAGGATAAACATTATATGGTGTTTGATACCCCAATAGGAAGTAATGCAGACTTACTTTGCAGTTGGTTCTTCTCACATCACTTTGATGGAGAGAATGATTCTCCAACTCAAATGGAGGAAGGGTTTGGCCTAAGTGAGCACCTTCCCTCAGGTGTTCCTGGTTAGGTCAGGTAACACCATCTGCCCTGGGAGTGGGATAGACAGCAAGGAAAAGAACACTGCTCTGGAGGCAGTGTGAAAAAAGAGGAAGTGAGCCTCTTTTCTGCATCTCTGGGTTCACTCTTAGGTCCAGCATCTGCAGAAAAACCAGTTTTTGGAGATTATTTGTAGAGCAAAAAGTTAAATGTAAAGGAGAAATAAATAAGGTTTCTGAAGTAGAAAACTAAAGCATCTTTTTTCGTTATCCACCCTCTCAAACTCAGCATCAATGTCATCGTAAGCATTATGTAACTTATTTTTTCAGTATTTCATATGAATGAAGCATTTTATAAATGTACATGCTCCTATTTAATTCTATGAGATAGCTATTTTTTCCCATTTTTTATTGTTAAGAAAATGGAAGAATAGATAGAGACCTGCTTAAGTGGTACAAAGTGGTAGAATTGGGATTTGAACCCAGGCATCTGACTCCAAAGCCCATTCACTGATCAGTGTTCTTTTGCTCACCAAAGTAACCACATCACCCCTACAACCTCTTCCATGGCGTCAGGCTTAAGGAAATTCTCCCAGTCCTGCTTGGAGGAAGCTGCCTGGTCCAAAAGGAATATCAGTATAGAAAGCAAGGGGCTCCAACTCTCTGGGGCTTGCATGGCTGGGCTCAGAGTCTGGTCATTACTACTCTCTGGCCCCCTACACCTCCCAAATAAAATTTCTAGTCCCCCACTGTCCCCTAGGTCTCCTTTCACTGCCATGCCTAAGTAGTGTGACCATAACCCATCCATGTAGTTACGCCTCAGAAAGGCCAAGAATGATTAAACTGTAGGGAAAAGACTTTCTTCATTGTGTTTGTCTTTCAAGAGGCATCAGATCAGTTGTCTAGTCCTAGAGCTGCCAGGTATGAAATAAGCCCTAGGTGAGTTTACACACCACTTTGTGGTTTCCCATTAGCCACCTGCCAATCATGCCAAATATGTCTACCATGGTCCTTTTTATTTTCCCACAAAGTTGATTAGTTTCTTTCAACCAATCTTTCAGTATCACCTTCCTTAGTTTTCTTGTTCCCAGATCTTCTTTATAAATTTACACCCCTTTAATTAGTGGACCCATGGAGATGAAGCCAAATGCTTGGGCTGGCCAGCAGGAAGAAATATTCCATAAAGAAAGAGACCACTAAACAGCTTGATCTCCCCTTCTGCATGCCATCTGTGCCATCCCTAGTCACCACTTTTGCTTAGAGAAAGTGGATGACCTAATACATTTTCCTTTGCAGTTAAACGATGAGAATCAGCTTCCTCCTCCTGCCACCTCTCCCAGTAGGTGCATTACCTGTTTGTTTCTTTTGCCCAGTTGATGGTTTCCTCTAGGAACTGTGAAAGTTGTCAGAATAAAAATGGAGTCACTAGTGTTGGGGGCAGAGAAAAACAATCTAACAGAGCCAGGGAAGGCTATGAAGAGAGGGTTCTCATACTTATATCCCTGAGAGCAGCTATCACAAAAGACTGTAAAAACCACAAAGGTCATCTTCCCCTTACAGAAAAAATACTTTTGCAAGGACATCTGCCCAACAGCTGCCTGTCCAACCTCAGACTGGCGTCACCCTTGTCATTGACCTTTGTAGCCAAGGATAGTTATTTCAAAATAATATGTAATCCTCCTCATCTTTTCCTTTAAAAACCTTTGTCTTCCTTTACCTCCCTGAATACACACATAGTTTATTATGGCATTGCAATGCTCTATTCCCAAATAAATGTCTCCTTTAAAAAGGGAGTCTCTCTCTGTTTGTTATTTAGGTTGACAGAACTAACCTGCTGCGTGATTTGCATATGTGGATAGCCAACAATACTTAATCCCTATATTTTTTCCTTCCTCTCTCCCCATCTACTATCATACCCTTTTATCAGAGCTATCCTTTCCCTGAAACCATAAATAGCCATCAGCTTCTCATGGCCTTTGCCAGAGTTGCCCACTCTCTGAAGAGCTCCTCCTACCCGTGGGAACCACGCAGAGCTAGCTAACTTTCCCACCTCCTCCGAACTTATCACCAAAACCTTCAAAGCCTGTTGTGTCCCAGCCCACACAATGAGTTGGGGGAAAGGGAGGGAAGTTGGATCAGCTGGAGTCTGGAAGAGAAAAGTGGCCGGTGTGGAAATCTGGGAACTAAGGGAACGCCAAGGTCAGCCCCAGGCTGAGTAGCTGCCCAGGCAGGGCTGGGCCTGAGCGCAGGAGCCAGGAGCCCGGAAGGTTAGATCCAGAGCAAAAGTACATGGGCCCCACTGGCAGGGGTGGGGGACCTGCAGCCTCAAGGCCACATGTGGCCCTCCAGATCCCCAAGTGCAGCCCCTCGACTGAATCCAAACTTCACAGAACAAATCCCTTTATTAAAAGGATTTGATCTGTGAAATTTGTATTCAGTCAGAAGGCCGCACTCAAGGATCCAGAAGGCCTCCTGTGGCCCCAAGGCTGCACAAGGCGAGAGGTGGGAACCAGGAGAGGGCATGAGTCACGCAGAGCAACATAAAGCCTGGGGCCAATCCAAAGGGGCAGCCACATCAGAACAAGTCGGGACAGGAGAGGCACAGTGCGAGGTGAATCCCAGGGCAGGAAGCAGGGAGCGCCGCAGGGAGCAGGGGCAGAGCTACAGGGAGGCGGAGGAGCTGTGTGTTAAGCAACAAGAAGATGGGGAGGGGTGTGTGGTGTGATAACCATGGGCTGAGTCTGACTTCTGCTGCTTAGCACCCAGCCGTCTTCTGTGTCTGCTCATTCCAGAAGCTATGTCAGTCCACGTGCTGTGAAGCCACTGTGAGTGGTTTCTTGTAGTTTATTCTTCTCTGATCCGAGGCATTGTTTTCATTAAGGACAATTGAGTCCAACTGAGTTCAGTATTGCACTGTAGACTACTCCTTTGCTAATTAGTTAGGTGGCAGACTCAAGTCCCAATTTTGCTAGGTAATAGGAAGTTTAACCATATTGAGTCAGTTTTGACCCACAAAAAGGCAATTTCTTATGGTTCAGCCTAATACTGCATCACCTTGGACAGGTTACATTACTTTTCCAAGCCTCAGTTTTCTTTCCAGTAAAATGGAGATAATAACACCTACCATTTGGTTGGGATTAGATGAAGTCATGTATTTTAAGGTGCTTGGCATAATGTCTTATACCTGCTAAATGCTCAATAAATATTAGATAATATCATCCCTAGTTTGCAGGAATAATAAACATTTTAGAATTGAATTTGACAGTAAAACATTATGAATGCTCCCTAAGCAGGTAGGCTTAGACATACATAACACATCTGGTGTTCTGTAGTGAACTGTTTTCTCTACCTCTAAACACAATGGAGCATATGCTTAAAAGCATGCATGGGCTTTGGAGTCAGTCAGACGTTGGTTGAATCCTAGCTTCACCGCTGAGTGACCTTGAGCAAATTAGTCACCCTCTCTGAGTCTTAGCCTACTTATCTGTAAACTGGAGATACTCATAGGTCCTGTAGAAATACTGCCACTAAAGTGCTAGCACAATGCATGGCACATGGTGAGAGCTTGATGAACGGTGGTCCTTACACACTGACCAGATCTCAATTCTGACCTAGACTTGTCCACAAATTCCAGCTGCAGCATTGAGCCACACCAGCCCTTGTGTAGGAAGGAGAGCGTTAAGCACACTCTCCTGTCCTTCGTCTATTTGCCCATGTCCCACCTCCATGCCAGGGCTTGTCTTGCCCGGAGGTCCTGGATTTACCATGCTGCCTGCCATTGGCTAGTTTTGTTGGGAGGCTGATTGATTCATTTCAGGTAAATCTGGGAGGCATGATTTTGGAACAACTCTTACTTTGCTTGTGGTTTTTGAGTTTCAGGTTGGAAAAAACTTCTTGGCAGAAAGAAACTTTCTCTTTCAAAATAAAACAGCTTGTTCTAAAAAAAAAAAGGCTCATGAGGTTTCTGAGACATAAAATGGATCTTATGAAGGAGAATATTAATTAGTTTCAGAAGAAGAGTCATACAGAAGCAGAGAGAGAACATTTTCTTCTACACGCAGATGGATTTCAGAACTTGGTGCAAAGAGCCGGCGAGGCACACATTGAGTGCAGTTAAGGCCAAAATATCTGGAGGCGTTTGGCTGAGCGTGGTCCGCCTGCTGCTTTTCCCAGTGGGAAGCTGAGCTGTACCAACAGCATTGCAGCCAGACTGCATGTTGCTACCGGGAAACATGTCATGTCATCTCATAGAAAAATCTGCACAAACATGCCAACTTTCTTTGGTTAAAATCAAAGGCCCATTCCTCTCTTTCATCTTCCGGGCTCTGCATCTCCCAGGCTCCCAAGTTGCCCTTGTGGCTCACTCCTTGCACTGGGCTGAACAGAGTTTTTCAGCTCAGCTAGAGTAGAGTGAGTAACCCGTGCTGCATAAACAAACTGCAGCGGTAACATGGAAGCTGCTAAAGTCGCTAAGTCTACACCATCCTGACATGGGCATGGTGGGGAGAGGTAACGAGGGCCATTGGGCAACTTTATTGTGGTCCAAGAGAATGAGATATTGGGACCCTGTAGCATAAGGGGGTGATTCTGTTGGATTTACTGGCTTAAGAAAAGATACTGGGTTCAACTAATGAGTCGATCAAATTTCTGGTGTCTTCTTTTCTTTTGATATTATATAATCTATGGATTCAAAGCGGTCTTTATGGAGTCTGTGGGAACAAGGTCAAGCCTGGGAAGAAAACTAGAAGTGGATGCAGTTAGCCGCTAATCCATCTGAAGAGGTTCAAGGAATCTTTCTGTCTCATTCAGCAACACATCACACCAGGCCCAGCAAATTGTAACTGATAATCCACTGGCTGAGAAGACAGATCAATAGGAATTTCTATGATATCCAAATAGAGACATCCAGAAGCCCCTAGTAATGAGAAATGACTCCTTTCTCTCCAAGTCTAGTCTGGGATATATTAATCTTGGCCCAGGGATATGGATCAAAGCCAAATTAGTCTTGTGTCTTAAACTAACAGCCAGCGTCTCACCCCTCTTGGTTATGTGTAATACACTGGAACAATAAGGTCATATTCATCCCAAAATTAGCATCTTGCCAGCTTTCACCAAAGCAACAGCAGATGCCATTCCCATTTCAGCAGATGCCATTCCCATTTGCTCTGTGGATTTTTGTGGTGACTCTAGCAGAAGTTCCTGAGTGGAAAACCAAAAAACATCATACTTAAGCGTCACTCAAATGATGACAACCTGAAGCTCTCTCTCTTCATCATCCCTTTATCATCCTGAGGGGTGGTGATTAGCCAGCAGCACTTCCCAGGTGAACCACGAAGTTCATGATGCTATGGTGAGAAGAGAAACAGTGAACAGCCAGTGAGCCAGCCAGCTAGTGGTGACCTAGGAACATGCAACACCATTTTCCCATCTTTGACAACGATCCCCTTAGAAAAACCTCTTTCCTTTTCCACTGTGGGAAAGTGGCTTATACCTGTTCTCTTACCTACTTCTTAATGATATTGTGAGGATTAGCGAGGGGTCTGAAGTCTACTTCTAACTTCTCAGATAAAAGAAACTCTGTGAATAAGCCATATCAAGGGAGTGGTAGGGATGGTGAATGCCATTATAAAAATGAAGTTTCGGAAAGTAAGCCCCAAATAACAGCTATTAATATAATCAGGTTACTGAGGCTTTGCCATGCATTCTCTAAGAGCTTTACATACAACTCAAAATAACCCTATGAGGTTGTCTTAGTCCATTTGGGCTTTTATAACAAAGTGTCATAAACTGGGTGGCTTATAAACAACAGAAATTTATTTTCTCACAGTTCTGGAGACTGGAAGTCTGAGATCAGGGTGTCAGCATGGTTGGGTGCTGGAGAGGGCTTTCTTCCTGGCTGCAGGTGGCCAACTTCATGTTGTATCCTCACATAGTAGAGCAGAGAGAGAGATCCCATGTCTCCTCTTCTTTTTATAAGGGCATCCATTAATCTCACCATAAGGCCCTCACCCTTGTGACTTCATTTAACCTAATTACCTCCCAAAGGTCCTACCTCCAAATACCATGATGTTGGGAGTTAGGATTTCGATATATGAATTTTGAGGAGGTGCAAACATTCAGTCCATAACAAAGGTATATAATATTATCATCCCCAGCTGATGGATGAAAAATTGAGGCACAGAAAGGTTAAGTAGTAACTCGAAGTCATACAAATAGTAAGCAGTAGCACTGGGCTTCAAACCCAGGTAGCCTGACTCTGGAACCTAGGCTCACAACCACCACTTTGTGCTGCCTTTTACGTTTACTTTAGGTCTGTTAAGACCCCTAGTTCTACTGCATCCTATTTCACTGTTTCTATGAAGTAGAGAAAACGATGCAGATAAATTTCTTTTTCCAAGGCTGGGATTCTCTCTAGCACATTCCAGCTGCTGAATTCCTATCTAATGACTTGCGGATGAGTTAACCTTAAACCACTTCTGCCTCCCAACCCTTGCCCCTACCAGCCCCAGTGCCTGGTGGGCGTCTTCAGACTGCTCCCCCTGGAGGACGAGTACTTTGGAACTTCAGTGTAAACTCTGTTGAATGGTTTGGAGGCAAAGTGTCTGCATTGGCTGCATAAACCCTAACCCTGTGCATAAGCAGGGCCAGCAATGAAGCTCTGCTTGCAGGAATTATGCCAGTCATTTCTAAACGCTAATTTGTAACGTGATGTTGCCCAGATGGGTCCATTGGCAGGGTTGTCACTGGCAGTTGTTAGACTCCACAGTCCCCCAAAGCCCTTTCTTCCTTTGCAGTCAGGGATGGAGCAAAGGGTGGGACGGTTGTGCCCAGTGGGCCGCACGAGGCTGCCAGCCAGTGTACAGAGCCTCTGGCAATTAGCACAGCTCCTACAGTTCCTTAAACAATGTTGATGGACCCTTGTCTTTCATTAAGCTCCTTGAAAGTCAGTCTCTTGATGGATCCCAGAGGGAAAATCAAGGAGGAAAGAGTTTATTTTCAGACACAGTTTAACAGCAACGAACTCAAGAAGCACCTAAAAATGATAATTAAATATTTCTCCAAGGAGCAAATTAAGATAAATGCCTTAAGAGTTATTCCACATAGATCTGTTTAGAAAGTGTCCAATTAGGGTAATATATACCACATTTCAAGGACCAAAGGGACTGTTTTGCTTTCACTCCTTTTTTGCCATTGTTGATATTCCAGGTTTCTAAGGAATTTTCTTTTTAATGCATGTTCAGGAGCCGCACACCCTCTGAAGGGAAGGACCAGTATATATATAACTCAGCAACACAAGGTCTTGTTCCAACGCTGACTTTGTGAGTCAATGGCTTCTTAAGAAGAGTCCAAACTGAAGTTAACTTAGACCAATAAATAGGACCTGATTAAAAGGACAAACCTCGTTGTCAACCAAATTTTGTGCCTATTAACGTGACTCTTAGGATAGCCTTGTGCTTTCATCTCCCTTTAACAAATGAAATGAGCATCTACTTTTTCTGAAAAAGAAACTAAGGGTTCTCTTCTCCTGTAAATTTTGACTGGGCTTCCAGAGGCCTCTGTCAATCTGGCTTCCAGATAAATATCTCCTGGAGTAGTTTCATTCCAAAGGGTTTAAAGTACTTGGAGTTGATCCTTGAGTTAAAGTCCTTCATAGGTCTCACTTCGTTAATCTTCAGTGCGAGGGTGAGGTTTACTTTTAGACCATTTTACGGATGGGGAAAACTGAAGCACAAGGGTTTTTATCGCACCCGGGAAGGGCCTGCCACCTGTCCTCAGTGACAGCCTCCTCCTACTCACAGCCTCTTGGTTGTGCTGTGCCTCATGGCAAAGCAGTGTCAGCACTCTCCCCAAAACAGATGGTAAATTTCCAAAGGAAGGTGGGTCAGTTTAGCTTTCTGACCTGAGGTTTTCAAACCTCCCACATTCAGCAGGTCAAGGCAGGACCAACCTACTCACAGAATCCATTTTTGCTTGGCTGTCTACAAAGCTAGTGTGTCTAAAGCATATGGGAAAATTTAAGAAAACAACCTTCAATGTCTCTGACACATGAAATGCCTACCAGGGTCTTTTTCCTCTTTCATTATCAAGGTTAATAGGAAAATATTGCTACAGTGAGCAGAAGAAAAGCAGTATTTGAATGACTTTTAGTCTCAGTGCCATGCAAATTCCTGCCGTTCAAACACAGAAGCTGCCTCATCTTCTTTGCTTTTGGCCAGGAAGAGATCATTTATTACCTATCACCAGGAAGAGCATGGCAGAGCCCTCATTATCTCGGATCCATGCTTTCCAAATCAATCGGCTCCCTGCCACACTGCTGGGCTTTTCAATTTAAATGTCAGCTAAAGTTAGAATGTGTTCTTTAAGAATGTCAGGGCCTCATTAACTTTGGCTTTGTGTTGGTCCTGTCTATCAGTTTTCGGTTGGCAATGTTAAGGAAATTATTTTTCTAAGAAAGCTTGCACTAAGGCTCCTCTTTGAATTTTGATGATACTCTCCTTGAAAATCTGAATTCTGATTAAAAATCAACATGCTCCAAATTCTTGGTATCTATAAATAGCCACTTTTCAGAATATATAAAAGGTTTTGAAATGCTTTCTCACCTTTGAATTCATATTGTTAAAAATATTCTAAAAGCTGGAATTGGATCAGGGTTTCTCAATGGGCTTTTGGGGTTTGACAACTTTTTTTGGAACAGGGACATCCATTGCAGGACCTTTAGATTCCCTGCTTCTCCTGTCCACTAAATGCCAGTAATTCTTCTCAGTTATTGTGATGTTGGGGCTCAGAACATGACACCCCAAAGCATGGCACCTTGGTGTGCTAAGCATTTTAACTAAGGAAATTGGAAGGGCCTCAAAAGAAAGTTCTAACTTTCTCCTATTCTCCCATCTCCAGACCTTCTTCTTCCCCCAAAGCAAGTCATAGCAACTAGAATTCCTCTTCCCCAAAACAAGCCATAAAACCTAGAAAGGTTGCTCTCGCCCTTCACCCTTGAAGACCCTTATTTCAGAGGGATCTTGCCCCATATCCAGCAGGAAGGAATCTACAAGACAGACCAAGAAGAATTCGAACAGGCAGGCTGGGTTTTCCCTCAGTCTATCACCATTAGATTATACCCTTTTGTCCAATCACATTCTTCCCAGCTGTTCATTCTTCATCGAACTTAAACATGAAAATTGATAGTTTTCCCTAGGTCTCTGGGTCTTCATTTGTGAAGGCTCCCATGTTACATAAAATTCTGATTAAATAAATATATTATGCTCTTCTTTTGTTAACCTGTCTTTTGTTATAGGAGTGACCCTTATGATGGGTGAAAAAAGGTATCACACCTTTCTATCCTTGCAGTGACAACCAAAAATACCTTTACATATTTCCAAATACATCCTGGAGGCATTTTTTTGCCTCTGTTGAGACAAAATTAAACGAAAAATTTCAAAATCCTAATGCTGGACAAAAAACAAGCAAAGCACTTGCCAGCCACAATGTCTCCACATACCTTCACTCTCAGAGCTGTCCTCATGTACCTCAACTCCTAAAACCGTATGTGTGCTTGTGCTCCTCATTCTCTTGTTGGATTCTACTGGTTTGCAGTGCTGCTTGAACTATGTTGTTCTTTTCTTGCTGATATAGGTCTTAATTGACTCCATAAATGGTGGCCTTGGGGATGGCAGATCCCTTAGAGTAGATATCTTCTTATGTTCCCATGTCAAGCGGAGTCCTGGGCATGGTAGATGTTCATTACCTGTATCTTGGATGAGTGGGTGATAGATGTATGATAAAGAGGACTAAATTCTGGACCACTGGCCAATGTCTTAGAAAGAAATACAATATACTGTTTCTATGCTTCTTGCCTTCAAGGCTTTATGGGTGACATGGTATGAACGTTTGTGTCCCCCCAAATTCATATGTTGAAAACCTAATCACTGATGTGATAATATTAGGAGACGTGGCCTTTGGGAGGTGGTTAGATCATGAGGGCTCTGCCCTTATAAAAGAAGCCCCACAGAGCTGCCTTGCCTTTTCTACCATGTGAGGACACAGCTAGAAGTCACCATCAGTGAACAAGGAAATGGGCCTTCACCAGACACTGAATCTGCCATAGCCTTGATCTTGGACTTCCCAGTGTCCAGAACTGTGAACAATAAATTCCATTGTTTATAAGCTTCCCAGTCTGTGGTATTTTGTTACAGCAACCCTAAAGACTAAGACAGTGGAATGGTGGATTGCATCTAAAGCATGGTAGCAACTTGGCAACTGAGGATTTTTGGTCTCATACTAACACATGGAATGACATAATGTAAGGAAAATAGTAAAGTTTATTTCCTAGGGTAGCAAATATACTGAAGTGACCATAAATAGTGTGTATATACACAAACAGTTAGGCACACATGCATGCATCCCCCCACACACATAACACACACACACAGAGAGAAAGAATGCATGCTAACATTTGTCAACAGTAAAATACTTCTCAAAATTTGATGATTTAGGGGGAAAGTAGATATTCCTGTTGAATTAACTCCCTATATAACTCCCTATACTGGCTCCATTTCTATTCATTCATTTCAAGGTTTCCATTGTTGGTCTTTTACTAAAGCGTTTAACAGATGTCCCTTCAAAGGCATTAAACTTTTGTTGTTTTTTTTCTCCCATCCCAATTTCTTTTTCAATAAACAAATTACCCAGAATACACTTTCTCCTTTTTCTATATGTGGTGGGGAGAAAGAAAAGACTGACAGAATTATATTTCAAAATGTCATTTTTCTTATTAATGGCCAGAGATATAAAAACCAATCACAGTTGATTCAAAAAGCAAATACTACTCTTTACTCTTTTCTATTTCTGTAGCCTCACTAAGTACCTCCCCCGACAAGATAAATAGAGATAATCCTAAATAAGAGGAAAAGTGGAAAATACAACAGATTTAACAGTCAGGTTTAAGGGTGAATGAACTTCAGGTCACATCTGCGAGAGGACAATGCAGAAATGAAGATGCAAACTTGAGTTCTCTCCCCAGATGGTGATAAATTCACATTGATCCAATTTGTCCTTCTTTCCTTGTCTCTAGGGCTCTCAATAGCACTATTGAAAGGTGTCTGATCTTCTCTAAGATGGAAGAGAAGCAGCCTGCAGCCGCCACCTAGTTAAAAAAAAGAAAAGAATAAAAAAAAAAAACCCGTCCCATTCATAGACTGAAGCCTTCACAGAACCAGGCTGTAATTAGTGACATGTATGGGCATGCACGGCAAGATCTGGAAAAAGTTATGTCTGGGGGTGCGCGAGACTTGTTAGAGGCATCAGACACAAGCTTTGGTTGAGAATGTGCTCTCTCCTCCTCTCTCTCTCTTACACACACACATGCACTCTTGACCTCCCAGGGCACTCAATTCTTCATTACATCATATTCTGACTCACCCTCCGCGATCTACAGATGGGAAGAGGCCAAGTTTAGGCCACTAGGACACAGTCCCCCAGGAAACAAAGTACCTCTGTGATGCTTTTTGATTCCCCATTTTCAGACAACCCCACTTCCGCAGCTGCAAGACAAAGCAAAAACCATCATGCTTCAAAAGCTACCAGTTCAAGCAAAATTGCTGCCAACCCAGCAGAAAAGTCTTCAGACATTTTCAAACCATTAACTACTTCCTGCCAACCAGAAGGAGGCAATGCAGGAACACTCCTCACTGGGGCCACCAAGCAAGACTCAGATGGAACCCAATGTGCTGAACTCAGACCTAAACCTGATATTAATATTTTACTCACGGGAAAATAGAATACATTATTTTAAACATCAAATAATTAGTTCAAACTGAAACAAATATTCTCCAAATTAAACTCGAGCCATATTGATGTTTCATTCACTTTCTAATGTTGAAGGCATTCCCCTGACAATTTCTCCATGGCAGTTGGGCAGCCAGTCTCTCTCTTGGCTACCAATTCACGGATGACAATACTACCAGCAGGTTGGACAACTAACATAGCTCCAGTCTGCAAACTTGGCCTCCCTGCCAGGTAGTTTAAAGACCATTTACACAGTCCAGTTTGATTTCTGAGTGTTCAGACAGATGGGTCGTTTGAACCCACTGATCCAAGAATGTGTTTTTGTATGTTCCTATGCCTCTTATAAATCAGACCGAAAAAGGAAGACTGGATGGCTGCTTGGCCATTTCAAGCAATTATTCTGTCTGGCATGGGTGGAAGAGAAAAGAGAGTAGTGTCAGCAGAGTTATCAGCAGTGAGTTTCACTGAAGGAAAGGTTACATCTCCAGTGCCAACACATCTGTCTGTCTGACTGCTTTGTCTCTGATTGTCTCTATTTTTCCTCCTCTCTCACGTACACACATAACCTCTTTAATTACTAACAGAAAGCAGTGCGTTCTGCACACTTCACAACATCTGTTCGGGCCTTAATTAATCCAACTCTCACACAGTCTCCATAGCAACGATGCTTAACAGGCTCAGACTCCACATTAGAAAATCTTCCTCTAAGTGAGTGACTCAAAATATGGCCATTACCAAAATAGGTTTACATTAATTCTAGTGTCAGATATAATGAGAACTTTGCACAGAGCGTGCTTGCATGAAAATAGCAAGTTATACGATCACATTCAGCATCGCCATAGGAAAAACAACTGCCCCAAACTAGGAATAAAAGTAAACACCAATTTTTCCAGCTATTGAGGGGAAAAAAAAGGAAAAATAAGGAGAAAAAAAATCCCATTATTACCTTTATGTTACAAGCCATTACTGCACTACACAAGATTCACGGCCACAGTTGCCTTGGTGGAGTATACAGTTATTGTTTGTAGGGCAGTTAGAAGAAATGGGAGTGTTTAAAAGAAACTCTTCAGGAGGTGTTTCCTGAGCTTTGGCTCTACAGACCTTAATTAAAAGCCTATTGTCCTTTGCTGGCACCTGCCAACGTCTCACCCAAATCGGAGCTTGCCAGCAGCGAGAGGTGGCCCAAGGCTTTCCAAGGAGTCTGTGAAGCTGCCAAGGGAAATGTCAAGCACATTTCCGAGAGCCTGTTTTAGCTCTGTGGCCTATGCAGATGCTCTCGTTGATGCTGGCTATGTTTGTGTTTATATTCGAAGCTGTTATGTTAGGGATTGTAAAAATAAGCACTGGCAACTACGCAGAAAACCAGCTCAGACATACATGGTGTGTGTTGCAGGGCAGGGGGTGCTGGGGCAAGCAGTGGTAAAGAGAGCATGGAGAAATGAAGCCAGGCATTTACCCCCAAATGGCATCTCAGTTCACACCGGCTTCCACCATTAAATGTTTAACTTGGGTCGCTAACAAGAAGTAAACCATTCATCAGAGTTCTAGCTCCTTTCCCCTCACTGCTTCCTTCTGTGAATAGGCAAACAACACAAAACTGGCTGAGGAGAGAGAAGAAAAGAATTTAGACAAGCTCTTGGGTAAGTAAAAGTGCATATTAGTAGACAAATCAGATCCCTTTTATGAAATAAAATGGGGACGCTCGATTGAGCCTCTGAACAAGAAGGGACCCTTTCCAAACTTTCCTCGGTGGCTCTGGGGATGATTGATCACTGGATTGCCTGGGGACAGAGCCAGGTTGAGCCAGAAGGCTGTGGGGGTCGCCAGGCCTGTGAATAAAAGAGGTGTCACCGGAGGCAGTGGCAATTAGGGCTCTTGCAGAAATAAGGGACAGTTCTCTAATGTAACTATAGAATCTAGTGAGATTAGCGAAGAACATACCATCCTGCTTTCTCACGGGGTTCATTCTTTGTCCTTGGGCAATTGTTATGAGACCCTTGGCTGCTGGTAGTATGTAAAACTTCTCACTTTCTCCTTTTCAAAGAGTTTTATTGGTAGGCTAAACTAGGATTCAATTAATGGCATGTCGAAATTTCTCAGCCATGAAGCTTCTACAGAACTACTGAACCATGGTTCCCCTTCAATTTACTTCATTCAAAAGGAAGATCAATCATCAACTTGAAGTGACTGCTTTGAACTCACCAGCCAGAGGCAAAGAAATGCAATGGATCAGGGTTCTAGTTCTAGTTCCATGGACTGTTTGATCTCAGATTTCCAAGACTTGTTCATCTACTCATCCCTTCATTCACAAGTGCCATGAAGCTCTCACTCTGAGCTCAGCATCAGAGCATGCTTTGACCTTGGGTGTGTCTCAGGACACAAGAAAATGTGCTGTGAAAAACTGAAGTAATGATGTCTCACCTATTTTGATTCTTGAGCATGTCCATGCCTGCCTTCTTTCCACCTCTATCCCCACCATACAACTGCTACCATTTTTACAGCACTTACTGTGCACCATTTACTGTACTGGGATTAATTCATGTCATTCTCACACAGCCCTGCAGGCCATTACTATCATCATTATCCCCATTTCATAGAAAAGCAAACTTAGCTCAGAAGTGAGGTTGCAGGATTGTACAGCTCCAGAAGGTTCTACTCACATTGGCTTCCACAGCATGAGTGCTCTGGGGCACAATTTCCTACAATGTAAACGGTGTATTGGTATTGGTATTGTGTAACCCTGTAGCCCTGCGGGAGATTTGTAAGCAGAGCCTGAGTCTGTTTGGCTTTTTCTGAATTTTTTACTGCCTCTCTAACACAGGTAGACAGTGATCTGTGCATGGGAGGCAGTCAAGGAAAGAACACAATAAACTCTTCTTGTCAATCATAAGATCATTCTGGAATCTTCCTTCTGTGTGTCCCCCTTTCTTTCCTTTTCCATTCTCCACACAGCCCTAAGTGGTAGATTAAAATGGGGAGCTGGGGGCAGAAGAGCAATGTGAGCCCGCCTTTCTCTCTTTCCTTCTCCACCTACAATCCTGTCTGTGGGTACTAGGTTTGTTCATCATTGCAGGCTTGTTCATTTTTATTTTGTCCCCAACAGATTGTTTGACTTTTTAGCAGAGAGTCAATAAATGCTTATTGAATACATGAGTTAGGAGGAGATTTAGAGATGCAAATAAGTTGAAAGCTAACCTTGTGGAACCTTAGCCCAGTCTTGTGCCTAACAATCTCCAGGCATTCGAATTTCCTATTCACTGTTTCTGGCTATGCAGGAGCAATCTGCCTAAAGACCAAGACCAGGCTGAGCAATTATTAAAAGATTTTTTTAATGATATGATAATAATAGCTAGAATACATTGAGTGATTACTATGCCTCATTCTTTGTTCTAAGCACATTGTATGTATTAACCATTTAATTCTCGCAGCAATTCTATAAAGTGATCAT
>CM052439.1:132567067-132692818 GCA_028533085.1 Varecia variegata
ATGTATTAACCATTTAATTCTCGCAGCAATTCTATAAAGTGATCATCCCTGTTTTATAGATGAGGAAACTGAGATAGAGAGAGGTGAAGTAACATGCCAAGGACACACAGCCAATGAGTGGCACAACTGGCTCCAGAATCCATATTCGCAACTGCTGTGCTCTGCTGCCTCTCAACGGGAAAGACAGAGGGGTTGACCATTAATAACCTCAGGCTGGTTCTGAGTTTGAAAGGTGGCCCTAGGTCACAGGAAGGAATACATATTGCATATTCCTTTTTACTTGTCATCCCATGATTTAATTATGCTCACATTCTTCCCCTTACATAACTCACACACACACCCCTTTGCTGTAAAAACAGCAAGTGTTTTCACCCTTTTCTGAATGAACAGGGCTTCAACTGTGAGTGGGCTGGAAAGTGCTGCACGATTCCAGCAATTATGCAGTCCTGAGGAAATGCAGACTAGCTCGGACTCTAAATGAGACTACGCATAAACTCATGTAGCTTGGAAGGGACAGAGCAAAAACGTTGCTTTTCTTTCCAGGACAAATCTCTAAAGGACAAGTGATTTTTATAAGTTCTTAATTTGGTGGAAAAAGTAGATCCTTTGAGGTAAACCCATCTATGATCTTGGGAAATAGAGTGGTCTTCTCTTAGGCTACGTAAATTTATACTCAAGTCACATAGTGACTCTCTCTTGATATCCGTCCTAATCTGTTTGGGCTACTACAACAAAATACTATCAACTGGGTGACTTATAAAGAACAGAACCTTATTTCTCAGTTTTGGAGGCTGGGAAGTCCAAGGTCGAGGCACCAGCAGCTTCGGTGTCTGGTGAGGGCCAACTTCCTGGTTCATAGAAGGTGTCTTCTTGCTGCATCCTCCACATGGTGAAGGGACAAGCTCTCTGGGGTCTCTTTCATAAGGGCAGTAATCCGGTTCCTGAGGACTCTGCCCTCATGATCTAATCACTTTCCTAAAACCAATGCATTGGTGACTAGGTTTTCAATGTACGAATTTGGGGAGACACAAATGTTCAGATCATAGCAGGATCTGAGCTCATTACATGGTGAGGACAAAGTGAAAAGGAAGAAGTTATCAGGAAAGCTTTGAAATTTAGTTATATTCGATTGAAAAGCCACATTAAATAAGAGAATTACCAAGAGGAATCTATGAATACGGGTATCTCAAAAAATGCTCAGGCTTCCCCAGGGAGACTGTGTGAAGACCTCAGATTTGTAGGACTTGAAAATTGGCTGAGCATACATATTTTTAAAGAAACTCATAAGGATTTTGAACATCTTTCTATATTTTCACTATTTCTATATCCACTGTCACGAAAAGAGGGAAGATATTTATAACTATGGGAGCAAGGGTTTAGACTGAAATATCTATATGCTTTTCATACAAAAGATATAGGATTCTGGAATAGACTTTATTAGAGAAAGAGGAAAGACAGAGTTCTCTTTCTAGATGTTTTTAGGGATGGAAGATGCATCTTATAATTTAGGAGCTCAGCTTGGAGATGAAGTGATTGACTAGAATTTTAATAAGTTATATCTATTCTGTGAAAAGATTACTCACTGAACTTTTTTAAGATAATTATGACAAAAATAGTCAGAAGCAGCAAAAGTCAGAAAAAGAATGCCCCAGAAAAGGCTTTTTTAAAAACTAAGATTTGACTTTGCCTAAGTGAAAATATAATGTAGATATACAACTTACAAATTTAGTAGAAGAATAAAAAAAACCACTGGGATCTGGGTGAATTTTTTTCCCTTCCTATCACATCTCTCTCCCAGTAAGTGCTACAATTCTAAATGAATTTAATAGTCCTCCTTTATTTTCACTTTTCATAA
This sequence comes from Varecia variegata, assembly GCA_028533085.1. Classification (NCBI taxonomy): domain Eukaryota; kingdom Metazoa; phylum Chordata; class Mammalia; order Primates; family Lemuridae; genus Varecia; species Varecia variegata. The sequence goes on from CM052439.1 coordinate 132,568,923, forward strand.
GAAGAGATTGTATGTGTGTATGAAATGTTTTATTATGGTCCTATGCTTAATATTAAAATTACAAAGTAAAATAATGAGGTAAAAGATATTTATTGACACCAAAACATATACAAGTAATTCTGAACAAGATGAAAATATTTCCTGGTTTCTCGCGCAGAGATCAATGTTACTCTGAAGGCAGGATGTACCAGTTTTCCTTTGCGGAAAAGCATATCCAGGCAGAAAGTTTCACCAAGAGTGAGCAGTTTTTGTCCTCAAAAACCTGCAGGGAAGAGTTTCTTCCAGTGACTGGTGGCTGTTGGTGCTCTAGGTGCCAGCGGGGACAAGCCAGCTGACAGGAGTGAGGCCTCTAATGGAGTTTCACTATGTACATCACAATTGACTTGCTGGGGGCTCTGGACTTTTGGACTTCTGGGCTGTGTTGAAATATGATGCTGAACTGCGGATTGACATCCCCACCACCAGCAGCAACAGGACTGAGAAAGCATGTCTGCGAAGCACACAGCTCAGGTCCTAAGTGTGTCCGGACCGTGTCTCTGGCACAGTGGCTGACCAATCACAACAGGTGCCCAGGCAGCACACCTTGGTTGAATGGTGACTGTAAGAGATGACCCCAAAGGAAATTAGCACATAAAAACTAGCCAAGAAAAGGCCTTTCCCACATCCTCTTCTGCCTTTTTGGACACTAAGGCTACTCTTGATAAGCAACTGCTGGGACCGTGAAAGGTCATCCGATGTGAATATCACTCTGTAAATCCAAATTGCGTCATTGAAATCTTAAAAGACATTTTGAAATCCAGATGATCCAGTAGAAAATGCAATGTGGAATTTTATTGTAGGGTCAAACAACTTTTTAAAATGCTTCAGCTAATTCAAGTTAGTTTCTCCTCCAGAAGTCTGAAGTTAGGTGTGATAAGTTAAAGATTATACGAACAGGGCTGCTTTCAATAATTTAATTATTAGACTCATGCCCCCAAAATGAACTTGCATGAAATATTAAATATTATTCTTAAAGCAATTTGGACATAGACGATCACACATACATAAGGAATGGAAAAAAAAAAGTTTCTCCCAAAAGTGCCAGTGTTTTGTTTTGTTTGGAAAGATGACAATACAATTAGAGGTAAACAATATTTTCTTCAGCTCCATCTCCAATTTCCCCGTCTTGTCTGGTCATTGTCTGTAGATTTAGCTTTGCTTCTGTTATGAATGTCTGCAGCTGAGGGTGGTGTGAATATGAGTCATCAGGGGTTGGGGACGCAGCCTGGGAGGTGTCCAAATCTGCAAAAGACAGACAGCACAGGTTACAGGAGAGTTATGGGACCTTCAGGTAGACATCTCAGACTCCGAGCTCTGTGAGATTGGGAAATGTAGTGCCCATATCGTCAGCCATAGAGAGAATGGCTGAGCCCAGGGAGAAAGGACCATAACTGCTATCTAACATTTTCATCAATATCAATTAAGATGTGTTCAGCTGTGTGCACAAGTGTCTCCTGTGGCTAAAAATTACCTTTACAAAATACTCCCAGAGAAGTGTCAAGTGAATAAAGACCGGTTACCACTCATGAGAGGTTAAATCACTGCTACTGCTGAGAAGGGGGTGCCCATTTATTTTTTAAAATGGGTGGAGGCCTTGGAAATACAGTATATACTCCAGCTCTGCGTAATAAACCATATCTACATCTGCACAGCACCTTCCCTTGGAATATCTCAAAGTCAAGAGTTGACCTCAAGACTCAAATAACATATCTGGGACTTTGCAGACGTAGGCAAGGAGTGGGGGGAAAAGAAGTTGAAAAATGAAAGAGCCCCTCCAGCCTCACCATTATATAAATCTGTTAATACTACACAATGTAAGTACTAACGCAAGAGTACACATAGCAAGAGTAGCCAGGTTCCTAGGGAAAAATCATGCCAATATCGAGTATGACCAGATTTGGGTTTTTTCTGGTTACCTAGCAACAGCAGGGCACTGTGTATTCTCCCCTTTTTCTTGTAAAACGTTCTGATATTATGGTTTAAAGGAGAGACAAACGGGATTTGATTGAAGAAAGAAAAATACTTGCTGCAAACCATTTTCCCTGTACTTGTTCCACTGACCATGCTCCCTGAGGCTCGGCCACATGAAAAAATGACAAATAACCAGCTTCTGTTGCAGCAAAACGCAGAGTGGGCGTGGAGGTCCAGGTGTGTAGGCAGGGTGGATAGCCCCAAAGCCCACCTGTTCTTTTCTCAGTCTTTAAGAAGAGGCCATGCCAACCTTAGCCACCTTTTATCCAAAGCCTCCATTATTTACACGAATATACATACCGGCTGGCAGGCTAATGACAAAATTGCTCATGAGCTTTGCCCTCCTGACAAGGATCTTTGGTTGCTAGAGAAGGTAGTAAGCAAGGCTTGGCAGGAATGAAGGCAAAATGTTCCTACCAGGCTCCATCTTTGGGGAGGTGGTGGCCTCTGCTACACCTCATGCTTTCTGACAGGAGGCAGGGGAGGGATGGCCAGAGCCAGGGCCACAGGAAGTACACAAAGGTCATCTGGAGGAAAGTCTCAAGGACTGACCTGTGCTCAGAAGCAAAGGAGGACCCTGGGGGAGGGAAGGGTGGGGAGGAGGAGGGGAGGGGTGAAGCTGCATGCCAGCTCTGCTCAAAAGCTTAGGCCATCCCTGACCCTTTAGATGCCAATGGGCACACACAAAAAATTCACCACAGTGGGGTGACTTGATTCTACTTACCCTGATTCCAAATCCTGTACCTCAAATACCAGAAACAAACTAATGAAAACATAGCTCCTGAAGATGCCTCTAACTACCCCCATTTATAGAGTGCTTTCTCTGGGCACATGGGCTGTCCCAGGTCTTTTGCCTTCATTATCTCATTAAGCCTCAAAATGTTGTACCCAACAATTTACAGGATGGAAAACTGAGGCTCAGCCTAGTTGAACCCTACATCTCACAGCTAGGAAGTAATGTAGATCAGAGGACCGTCACCTGACTCAGACGCTTTGCTCCTCTGACCAAGATTCTCAGGATACTTATTTCTCACTGTGCCAGAAATGCCTTGACCATCTTTCTGAATTAAGAGACCTTGGATATTTAATAATAATTTCCCTTCCTTAAATACTACATCTTGAAGAGTCACACACACACACACACACACAAAAAGCAAGCAAAAGTGAAAAAAGGCATTTTAAGCTTCTCAAAACTGACACAGCAATTATTACAGAACTAGGAACCTCCCTCATTTAATCAGGCAGACACAAGTACCCCAGGCAATGATTTCACTATCAGGGCAACACTACAAACCAAGCTAGAATGCTCTCCACCCTATTTTACCACCTTGGGGGACAAAGTATGCCTGTCTGTAGTCACGACACACGTTCACATGTTCAACTCCTTTCCCCAGCCATTGAATGAAGCCACTTTACCTCTAAACACAAATACTTCCAGTTAAACTGTTGATGTTTAATATTACACAACTTAAAAAAAATTCTCCAAAATGTCCATCTAGCCGATGCTGATGGAATGAATAGGTCACCTAAGCTACTACGGTGCTGCCCCGTTGCCAACACAGGGTCCAGCCAGGCACAAGAATTACTACATTGAGAATGAAAAATCATTCATGGAATGAGGCAGCTGGGAGGTGACAAATGGAACAATTCCAGGCACACTGGAAGCCCTTAATCCATGTAAGTTTCCTTCCTCTGGGGTGTGAAACACGAAGCAAAAATCCAAAACAGTGGTGAGTCTAGGTATCTGGAAAGTCCCCTTAATGACTTCAAAGGAAGATTTGTTCAAAAAGAGCCAAAGAACACAATGTGCATCAGAAAGAATTCTTTTATTTTAAGTTAAATTGTAGGCTCTAGTTCAGGACGATAGAGAACCAAAAATGAATGGGGATCAGGGGGTTGGGTATTTTGTGTGTGTGTGTGTGTGTGTGTGTGTGTGTGCGCGCGCGTGCGCGCAAGTAGGGGAAGTGTAGAGGTTTAATCAGAACTTTTTCAAAGGAGAATAAGAATACAGAAAAAAAACATTTCTGGGTGACAGCTTGTTGGGCCCTAAGGTGAACAGCCCACATTGTAATTCCAGATGTATTACTGGATTTGCTGTGGTTGTGTGTCACCTGGACGGGAACTCAATTTCCTTCTCCATGTTCCTTCTTGGTTTCTACCTGAACTATGGAGGCAAGGTCAGGCAGTCTGTCTTTGAAATTAGAAACTGTTCTGTGATTTCTGATTTTATGACTCCATTTCAACCCTGAAAGAACTGCAGCACAGCAATTGCATATTTCTCAAGGCCAGCCACCTTTTTCCACACTTTCTACCCTAGAGAGTAGGACCATCATACGGAACCCTAAATTGAAAAATCATTTGTTAAAATTAAGCCTCACTGATTCAGAAAGCAGAATTCTTGGGGAGTCAAATTAAGCATCCAATTTCATTTGTGATCAAAATGCCTATAAAATTGATGGGCATAAAATGGATATCTTATTTTTAATAAGCAAAGAAATATTAATACAATCATAATTTGGTCAACTAAAAACCAAATACTATTATAATAAAACAAAACTTCAAACTACAAAGAACCTCTCAACCAGGTGTCTCCACACAACTTTCACTCTTGGCATAAAAGAAATAATTTGATCTTTACCATATCTCTGGAAACTAAACAGAGTGAGTATTATTAACCTTAAAATAAGGAAAAATAAGCTGAAACACATAAAAGACCCAAAGCCTGGCTAACCCAAGTGGAAAAGTAAAATCTTGTTTCAGGGTTTTTTTCTGCTACATAAGTGAGCTTTTGTTCACTTACTAAAATGTTAGCCTCCATAAGAAATTTCCATATTCACATTATGAGGACTACTGTGGGGGTCTAAGTTAGTCTCCTAATACAGTTTTTAAAAATTGCAAGTATACACATTTTGGCTGGCACCAGTCCTTTTGCTTGTGGGTCTATGGGGCAGAAAATACCCATGCTATTAAGGGACATGCATGCAGGGAGGCAGTTCTCTGAATCTCCCAGTCTTTAACCCTGAGTTGCAACCTGTTGGTGGACATTGTGGTTTTATCACTTTCACGCTTTGCTCACCCAAAACTGAAATTTCTAACTAACAGTGAAGACAACCAGCCTTCCCTCCATCAGTTCACCATTTTTATTATACTTTCAACTAGATAATTGGCTATAAACAGTGTGTAAAATGCAACTATATGTCATATTTAAAGTGAATAAAATGCCTCCTGAACTATGAAGTGAATGAAATCTTTTAAACTACAAGGCGAAATGTAACCTTTAGCAAATCATTTTCCCTCTCTGGGCTTCAGTTTGTGAATGATTGAACTGAAATCAACCTTAAGGCCTCTTAAACTTATGTTGTATATGAATTTTTACATTTGTATTTGGATCCAGTGATTCACCAAGTAATATTCTAGAGGTACAAAAAATGACTGCATTTTTCAACTGCTTTATACTCAAGAAATGCAATCAAATTCAACTCCTGAAGTTGCATTTAAAGTTATGTTTTTAAGGTAAGTGTGACACTTTTGACCCAGCCCTGTAGCTTGAGTCTTCCCAACACCACATATTTGAGGTGAGACCACACACAATCCTCAAAGGACAGTGTTTGGGAAAGTTACCTAATGACTGGAAGATAACATCCACAGTCAAAATCTGCACTTGGTCCCCCCTCCGAAGAACAGCAAACTTAGAAGTAACTTGTCATAAAGAACAGGTTTGTGACAAGTAGAAAAGCATTGCCTGTATTTTTAAAACATTTAATTAATGTCATCTTTGCCTTTTTCTGAATTTTTTGAATAGAAAAGCATTTTAAATCATGATCATTTTTAAACGAAAGTTTTATTTAAATCTAAAAGCACCAGTATAACTTTCATCATAAACATCAACTGTCAAGGTCCGAGTTTAGCTCACCAGCGTACCCAATGGCCAGACACCCAGAGCCCAGAGCTGTGCCAAGCATGTTTAGTCTGCTGTTGAGATCATTGATGACGCATTGTTCCACCCTCACTGTGTCTTATCCCATTCCATCCTCCCCAACAAAGGTCACAAAACAGAACTTCGTGTCTTCTGAGCCTTGGCTCTGTTCTTGCTTATTTCAATCAAGCGTTCTGACTTGTACTTATTATTATATCCCCTGTGCATGTTCCTAAAATTGAAATTCACACTTTTCTACAATAACTCTACCTTAAAAAAATGATTTTATCATTAATGTCCCAACTCTGCAAAATCAGTTGTATTCCCTATTTAATGATTGACTCATGCTTACACTTTGAAACATTTAAAAAATTGTTTCCTGATGGCATTACTGGCAATCGCTATTTTTTCTCAGGAGCATTAAAGCACAACATTTTCCTTCTAATGGAAAACATTTATTGTACAGAGCTCGAGGAATCTTCAGAGCAAAGGAAAATTGATCTCTGTCCCTAATTTTGCTCAACTCAATTTTCCATAGTGAGCCACGAACAGGATGTGAGCCTCTGGCATGAGTATCAGTCTGGATTTAACATCTGAAGCAAACAATCTAAATTAGTGTTATGATTCCCTTTTCTATTCCTCATGTACCAAGCCTGCACCTGAAACAAAACAACTGAAGTGTGCTTTGGGCTGTGCATGTGTGTGTGTGTGTGTGTGTGTGTGTGTGTGTGTGGTGTGTACGTGTATAAATCTGTAAAGAAGTAAACTGTGTTAATTTTTTTAAAGTTGTGAATGTGAGAGAATTTATTTTCTTACAAGTATTTAACATATTTAGAGTAGTCTACGTTGGCTATATAAGTAATGCTGAGAAGAAACACAGCAATTAAAGCAATCAGTACAATGAAGATGCGATTATATTAACAGGTGACATGCATGACATGATACATCAGTCCTCTCTGCTGTCTGAACTTTAATTAGCTCTCACGCTCTTGCTTCTCCCAAGAAGCATTGTGCCACTGTTACAGAGCCAGGACCTGCACATCAGCAGGCCCCGCAGGAATAAGGGGAAGTCCTTCTACCTTCCCCTCTTCCTTGAGATGCATTTCAAAGTGTGTTTCTGTCAACAGGATTCTAATAGGTATTAATGAAAAAAAATTGCATTGGTCAAGTATGTTGAAACTCTGGATAAATCAAGTTTCTTAACTGACAGATCTCTCGGAACCTTTAACAGGCTCACGTGTATTTTAAATCTCTCAGAGGAAGAAGAAACAGTGGGCAGCATCCCCCAAACTCGGGAGGCCTTTTCTCACAGTATACCTTATAGCGTTGTGCACCATGTAACATACTTTGGAGAATAGCACGTTAGAGAATCACAAATCCTTTATAGATGAATAAAGAGACAATAAATGACCAAGATGACAGAACAAATCAGGAGTGAGAAGATGGAAATAGGTGACATTTTCTAAATTCATAACTCATAACCCTGTCTGTGATGTCTATAGTGGACCCAGCCAATAATCATCAAGGGCTGCTGAAAGCATTAGGAGAAAAGGTGACGGAAAGCTTTGTAATGGACGGATCAATCTTAATATCACAAAACGAGAAACAGACATTGTGTGCGGCAGGATGGGATGAGATAGGAAATTTACACCATTATCTATGGAGATTTTTTTCATGTCAAAAAATAAAGCCTGCATCTAATCAAAGGTCTATTCCCAACTACCAGTTTACAGGAAATATAGGGGCAGAAGAATATGTTAAATGACACCCTGGGAATGCAATCAGCAAATCCAGAATGTGGGAAAGTTTTTGGAAAAATATGACCCGGTTTTTCCAACAAATAAACAACCCAGTCTTTTAAACCAATAGTTGTAAGATTAAAAAAAAAAAGCAAGAGAATTTTAAATTAAAAGAGACTTAAGAGATGTACCAAGTGCAATATGTGAAATTATTTGGATTTCAATTCAACAAACCAAGAGGGAAAAACATTTATGAGACAGAGAAATTCAAGTATTAACAGTATGATTTTAAGTAACAATTGTTAAATTTTTTAGGTGTGATAATGATATTGTGGTTATGTTTTTAAAAAGAGTCCTTATCTTTTCAAGAAAGATATTGAAGTATTTTGGGAAGAAATGATAGAATGTCTTGGATTTTCTTTAAGATAACTCGATGTGAGAGAAGAGAGAAAAAGCATTGAACTGTGAGTAGATGGGATTGCATTAAATAAGTCTCTCCACTTTATGTTTGAAAATTTCCATGGTAACTTTTTTTTTAATGTCCATAGCTTTCCATATATTTAGACTATAATATTATAAAGGGCTCTCTGTTGTTCCAACAGCCTAGCTTCTATGTATCTGATATAAATGGAACACTGTGGCAATAAATTAGAAGCCTCTTCTGGATGCCAAATATATTTAGGTCAATTTTAATGTAACTATGGGACAAGTCATTGGCTAGTGCATGTATGGGTTTATATCCATTTAGAAAGACACACAAATTGTGTGAACCTATGTCATAAAATTGATAAGGTTCATTTGAGTTTATAGCTACCCATAAAAAAAATTATACTGATTCAGGTATGGTCTTTGCTCTTGCCTAGAAAAATCTAATAACATCTTCTAGGTAAAATATAACTCAGAAAATATCTCATTTTATACCCTGGTGTATTTGACCTTAGCAATGAATTGACAAGGTTCTCTTGGAATTTGGATTCCTATTCTTTAATCTTTTACCTTTGAGTTCAGTTAAAGCTAAAATAAAAAAAAAAGTAACATTTAAGAAATAGGAAATAAAAATAGTGCAGCTAGTCCAACAATAGCAAAGTAAATTTCAGGTCATAATCATAGATTTCAATATATACTTTTAAATGAATGAATTAGTGAATGTCTAATTTGAAAATTCTATCTACTTTAGCGTCATGGAGGATCACCAATTTGGATTCTGATGTTTCTAAAGGACCTTAAAATTTCATTTAGTCAAATCCTTGTCTTCTTGGCAGAATCAAACTGAAAATATATTCAAGAATAGAATTGCACTACAGAGCTTCTGTTAAGCTACTACCATTGCTTGACCTTGGGTAATAATCACATCTAGAACTTCCATTTCCTTATTTGTAAACTTTGGCACTTGAACTAGATAGCAGTCAGTCCTTAACTTTTCCCCACCATGACACTCAGGATGATTTTTGCTCCCATAGATTTACCCAAATTATACAGTGTGACACAGGTCAAAATAAGCTATAAAGAATTAGCAATGCCGGGGCAAAAGCAGTAACTTTAAGCTCTTCTCTCCATGTAAAAGTATGTCAGAATGCAAATGAGGAAGAGAATTGGTACTATGAGGACAAACTTGAATTTTCTCTAATTTATAATGATACACATCAAACATTAGTAGTTTACAAACTGTAGTAGTTGCCCTACTATTTCTAATATATTACTTGGGCCACTTTTCAAAACTGATTGAAATAGAGGAAGGTACAAAAATTCTTAAACTGAAAGATTTCTCAGGTTTCTTAGAACACTAACCTTTTATATTTTTATCACTTTCTCCCCCAAACGTTCAATATTTACATTTATTTTTAAGGTGTTTCAAGGTGATCTATAAATATAAATAGCCAGGCTGTGGAAAACCTTTAAAATTACAAAAACAACATAACGTATGGAGTACTTACTAAATGCCAGGCAGTGTTCTACGTACTGTGTACACATCTCATTTAATTCAACCCCACACCAATCCAAGTAGGTTTACTGTGAAATATGAAAGTGGGAGCCTAAAGTAAACACAGAGACAAACCTAACATGGAGAAAACAGAACACAACTCAGGAACACAGAAAACTGAAGAAAACTTTCAAAAACCATAATTACCGTCTTCAAAGAAATATATAAAAGATATTTCAGCCCTAAAACAAGACTCCATAAAATAGGAACTATAACAAAGAAAATGTCTTGGAAGTTAAAATTATGCTAGCTAAATTAAAAAAAAATCGACGGAATAGTAGGAGGTTAAGGACATAAAAATTACCAGAAAGTTAAAAAAAAAAAAAAAGAAGAAGAAATGAAAATAGAAGGAAAAAAAAATCGAAGAGGTCCAACTTCCAACTAGAAACAGTTCCAATAAGATAAAACTGAAGAGAAGCAATATTTTTTAAAAGAAGAAAAAAAAATTCCCAGAACTGAAGGAAACATGTCTCTAGATTGAAAAAGCCTAATAAATAACCAGTAAACATGATTTTAACAAAATACCACACTGAGGCATATTATAAAATTCAGACGAGAGAGGATAAAAAGACAATTCTAAAACCATCCAGAAGGTGAGAACAGGTTACAGAGGATCAGGAATGGGAAAGGCATCAGACTTCTCAACAGCAATTCTGGAAAGTGGAAGAATCAAATCCTTTAAAATTGAGAAGGAAAATAATTTTTTATCTAGAATTCTAGGCCCAAATTATGAAAAAGAAGTGTCAGAGTAGAAAAAGTAAATAAGTGAAATGAAAAACACATTTCAGCCAATCTAGAAAAAATTTACCTTCATTAGACCTTACGTTAGGGGATTCTGGAGATATGTCCCATCAAATAAAGGGATTTATCATACAGGAGGAAGCACGGGGTTGAGGGCATAGAGGATTCAACGCAGGAGAGATGTGAAGGGCTGGCCCAGGGAGAGCAACGCGTCCATATGGTAACAGGAGGACAGAGGATCCTAAAAGCAAAACTTCCAGGAAAGAAAAAGCTGACAGATACTGGCTGTATTGAGTGTGTATAAAATAATATTGGTAAGTTATTGAGAGAGGTACAGGAGCTTTGGAGGAAAATATAGTGAGAAGTGGGGAAAAAGTATGCAAATGAAAAATAAGGCAGATGGTTAAAGTCTCAGCAAGATGGAACAGTGTAGTCAATAACAACATTTGGAGGACTTTCTGCACTTGCAGTTGCTTTTTCTCCATCTTGAAAGAGTCCAGCTCCCACAAATGTTTTTTTCCAATCTCAAAGTGTCCACATGTACTTGTAAATATGATTTCTCTGAAAATCTCTTAAAGTACAAAATATATGGAGCCCCTTCAAAAAGACTTAACTTGTTTGTATAATTAAGAGTGGACACTTTTGAAATTCTAAAATCTGCTGTTAGAAAAAAACTTTTATGAACAGGGAATTCACAGAAGATGAACTCTAGAAAGGCAATAAATGCAAAATGGTCTAAATCTCATTGGTGATCAGAGAAGTATGAATTGAAAGAATGAGTTGCCATTTCATGCCCATAATACTGGCAAAAATTTTAAAAGCCTAACAATACTAAGTGTTGGGTAGGATCTGGAGAAACTGGAATTCTCATATATTGCTGGTGATAGTTACATTGTGCAACAACTTTAGAAAGAAATCAGTCATACCAGGCAAAACTGAAGACATCTTCACCACTTCTAGGTGTTACACTCTAAATAAACTCTCATTCATGTGCCCAAAGAGATGTGTCTAAAAGGATGTTTGCTGAGCATCATTCGTTATAGGAAAAAATTAGAAACATCCTACATGCACATTAATAGGGTAATGAATATATTGGTATTTATTCATAAAATGGAATAATATGCAGCAGTTTAAAAGGAACAATTTGTTCTATGTATATGCAGATGTATGTTGGGTGAAAAAAGCAAGTTGCAAAAAGATATATGTATATATATATATTAAATGGCTACTTACGCAGATGTTAAAAACAAAAAATGATGTATCATTGTTTATGGATACATATATGTGGCAATAGCATAAAAACATACTGTGGAAATGATATACACCAATTTTAGGATTTTGGTTAACTACGAGGAGGAAACAAAGGAAAAAGGGGGGAGGGACTTTGGCTGTATTTACAACACTTTATTTCTTTGAGAAAGCAAAAAGGCAAAGAGAGATCTGAAGCAAATAGGGCAAAAGGTTAATTTTTGTTAAGTGCACGGCTAATACATATTTTCTATACTTTCCTGTAAGTTTGACATTTTTCATAATTACAACTTTTATATCAAAAAATGCATTGAACTACAACAGAACTGTAATGTGTGGTCTTTATTTGGATCTGAGACAAAAATAACAAATTGGAAAAAGTACATACACACAGGACATTTATGAAAGAATTAGAAATTTAAACATATGACTACATGTGGATACTATGAAATTATTGTTCATTTTTTCCTAGTTGTCATAATGGTTTTTAAAAGAGAGCTTTATCTTTTAGAGATAAATACTAAAATATTTATGGATGAATAAATGTTTTACAGATGATTTTTAGAATTTGCTTCAAAATAATACAGGATGTATTGAGGGATTAAGGTCTAGATGAAACACAACTAGCCTTAAGTTCCCAATTTTTTGCAGTTGAGTGATGGGTATGTGAGTGGTTGTTATATTTTGTTTAATTTGGTATATGTTTGAAATTGTTCATAATACATTCAGGTAGACAAAAAAAATATATATCAAGTTCAATTTTTAAATAATTGAAACAAATTAAGATATTCAAATCTTGGCGTTCCTGTTAAGAAGCAGGGACTTTTTAAGAGCGTGCTGACTTAAACGACATGTAGGTCTCCAGCTACAAGGACAGGGTATTGGTCTCGTGACACTGAATTCCTCTTAAAGATCTAGAGACCAGGCCACAGCAAAAAAGCCGACTTTCTGGGAACTGCCTGCCCCATGACCCTACCCACACCAAAAGAGTTATGCCTCTCATTTCGCTGAGAAGAGAAGAATCAAATTCATTTCTCTGCCAGCTGAATAAGGCTGGAAATCAACCTAGGAATTTTAATGCTGCATTTACTTCTTACTGGTTCAGTAGAGGGAAAAACAGCTGTTAAAATTCTTAAGCATACAAGATGCAGTGTTTTTCTTTAAGCCAGAGAGAGGCAAGCAATTAAATATAATACACCCAAGCTAATTAGTTCTACCTGCTTCTTAACAATTATGTTATTACCGAGACTTTTTAAAAATTGGCATCCAATTCTTTACTTTAAAGGTCTACAAATGAGTGTTTTTTTCTCTTGATCAACTACAAAATTATGAGATGTCAAAGAACTTACAGGCCTATTCTGTTTTAAGAAATTGGTATTTACAGTTTTCAGGGCAATATAAAGATTATTTTTTTTCCTTTTAAAAACAAAAAGCATTGATTTTATAATTCTTATTTGTTTGAAATAACATTTGCTAAGAAACCAAACCCTGAAATATCTTTCCCAACTACAGCTTTAAGTTTATGTCACTCAGAAATGATTATAATTTTTAAAGTACAACATAATATACAGAAAATTTGTTCAATACGGATTTTCATGCTCTTGGATGTTCTTTGTACATTTATGTTTGTTATCATAGTAAAGATCACTCTATTACCTTTCTGGAAATTAAACTTGAAATATTTTGGGGAATTGTACAATTATAAAAGTAGGCAGTTTGTAGAACAGAGGCAAAATTAGGACTTTAAAAACTACCAAAACAGCAATCAAAAGAGAACAAATAGCTAGGCATGGTTTAGTCCCAGCTACTCGGGAGGCTGAGGCAGAAGGACCATCTGAGCCCAGGAGTTGGGGGCCAGCCTGTGCAATGTAGCGAGACTTCATCTCAAAACAAAACAAAGCATATATGTCAGAGGATAAACTGCTCTACTCCTTGCAGCCATCTCTCCCTGTAGGAAATGACTTAAAATTGGTATATGAAGCTACTCTAGCTGTCAACATTCGTGCTTCCTGACGACATGTGAGACATGTGACCTGTGACTAAAGAAAGCTAATTTCCTTTACATGTCCACCAGGTGACACGAATCCCCAAGTTTGTATAATAGCCTCCTCTTTGCATATAGATTCTCTTCTGTAAACAACTTTTCTCAAGAAGGAACCATAGCCCTGCTGTAGAATTTAACTTCTCTGTAGTGGAAGCAGCCACCAAGAGCAAGGATCATGACCAGCAGCCCCAGCTCCTACCAGACTGCTGAGGGCCACTGAGCACGTTGACCCGGACAAGCCTATTACCCCACAGAGTAGGAAGATGCAGACACAAATAAGTACAATAAAGGCAGGATATCCTGCTAAATGGCTAATGAACACTGTTCACAGGTGGACACCACTTCACAGAGCCTCCAGAGAGGGAGAGCTTGCAGATGTGATGGGGGAGGCTTCGGAGAGGACAAAGCATCTGACCTGAGCCTTGAAGGCTAACCAGGATGTCAACAGGTAGAGGTAGCCACATGTGGGAGCTCTTCCAGGTGAATCTGTGACCACTGCAAAAGTGAGAAAGTGCTCAATGCCATGAAGAAAGGAGAGGTGTCAAGTTTGCTGAAATAGGATTCGTGCAGGTAAACCAAGGGGTAGCAGGGCTGTAAAAGTAGGTCTGGGAGAGTCTTGAATGGGAATGTTTTAACCTTAGGAAGTGAGCTTGGTGGCTACCGGTGCTCAGGACCCTTCTGTGGCCCATGTCAACCTGTACACCTAACTGCACCTGCACACACCGTCACCTGACACAAGGGAGGAAGGCCCAAGTGCAGGTGGGAAGGGAACCCTGTCCTCCCTGGTTTTTGCCTGCCTATAATGAACCCACATTTAGCCAATATAATTTCTATCTCCTTGATGGACAAAACATTCAGTGATGAGTGAGGATGTCAGAATGAAAACTGGTTTGAGCTTATTATCCATTCATTCTTCAATAAACACGAGTGTCTAGTGTGTGCCCTGCACTGGGCCGAACAAGACCTGGTCTCAGCACCAGGGGAGTCTGTAGTCAGGAAAATGACTTTGAAAGCTGTTTTCCAGTTCTCAGCTGCAATTCTACCCCTAGGTATTTATCCAAGAGAAATAAAAACATAGTTCACAAAAAGCCTGCACAAGAATGTTCAATGCAGCTTTATTCTTAATAGCCCCAAATTAGAAACAAGCCGGGCGTCCATCAACACAAGGGCTGTGGAGACTGTGCATGTTCCTCAATGGAACATGACTCAGTCATTCAGGGAACCAACCGCGGATTCGTGCAGCAACATGGCTGTGTCTCCAAAACAGCATGCTGAGGGGGAAAAGCTGGACACACAGCAAGGTACAGAGTGTCTGATTCCGGCCCATGCCTTTTTAGAACAAGCAAAATTACTCTGTGGTGATGGAAAGCAGATGACTAGCTGCTCTGAGGTGGGGCCGATTGGAAAGGGGTACAAAGGGAGGTTTCTGGGGTGACAGAATGTTCTGTGCCTTGATACTCTTTTCACAACACTGACTGGGCGGTAGATTAATATCTGAGCATTTCACCGTATGTAAATTATAGCTCAATAAATAAACTGTGTAAAGTGTTTTAGAGTCTAGAGGGAAAACAAGTGAGAAAAGATTGTGGAAAATAACAAAAGCTTCCACTGGGCTCTACAGGGTGGCACAGGAGAGGCTCCTCCCCCAGACCGAGCGGTCTGCGTAGGCTTCTGGAAGCAAATGGTCCTGGAGCTCAGGCTTGACAGATGAGTAAGAGGTGACCAGGCTGGGAGTAGAGGGTGGAGGACAGGATATTCCCGACAGAGGAAACAGACGTGCAGAAGGTGCCGGGGGTGGGAGGGAAGCCTTCCGCACAACCGAGAGAACTTCACATGGCTGGACCACAGGGTGAGAACGGAGGGGACAGCTGGAGATGAGGCTGCGACATTAGAGGCCAGACTGGGCCTCAAGGCACAAGCACAGAGCCTCCTGTACCTCCTCAGGGATGACTGACTCCCAGCACATGGGGGGCTTGAATAAGTCCTGGAAAGCTGACCCAGAAAAGGCCTAAGATCCACAGGCCCAAATGCTGGCCTGGGGACTAAACAAGGCTCTATCTGAAATTTGTGGGTTTAGCTTTGGGTTTCAAAATATTGCCCATGTGGTAAATCATGCTGGGATATGTCATTTGGATTCCAACCGTTATCAAGGGAGGAAGAACGTATGTGAAGCGTGTGCCACACGCAAGGAGTTTATTTCAACATCTCCTGACATCGGTGTTTTTCCCAAAGTGTTCCCAGGAATCGCAGTCCCGCGAGAAGCCGGGGTGGGAGGAGGATGCCGTGTTTACACAGGCTGGGCAGCGCCACTGCTGGAGACTCACAGTGCTCAGGAGCATAATACAGGTTTGGAAAAAGTCACGCCAACCCCAAATTATCTGATTATGGGAACTTTTCATCACATATACCTAACAACAGCCAAATTATGGAACAGTTTTTGAGACATGTTGACTTGGGCAACACCCAAATGAGGCATAATGAGTATCGCTGGTCACCAGAGCAACCATTTCAGGAGCAGTCCCGCGGCTCAAGAGACAGAATGCACTTCCTAGTAATTCACTCCTTTCTCACCAGATACAGTAGTACCAGTGATTACAATAACTGTGTTTGCTGAGTACTCACAAAGGCCTAAGAATTTTACACATACTGTGTTATGTAATCCTCACACCACCTACAAAGTAGGTACTATCAGAAGCCCGGTTTTGCAGATGGGGAAACTGAGGCTCACTGAGTAAGTTTAAACACCTGCTTAAAATTTCACAGATAATAAATGACAGAGTTGGAACCTGAACCCAGGTCAATACCCAAGCTGTCTGTCTTCACCACTGTGCCAGTCTGCCATCTCCACTGTTCTGTACTAGTCAAGTGCATCCCTCTGTGCATTCATCTGTTCATTCCTTCAAATCCCTCACTTAAAAGTGCAGCACTGATCAATCAACATACGGTTCATTACGTTGGAAAAGGGTGTCTTTAGTCTATTTTTGCTGAAACTTGATTGCAGAGGTTGGGGGGTAGATTCTTTATTTTCTCATCTTTGAATGGCAGGGAAAAATCACATCACCTGTGTTCCTTACAAGACCATGTCTAGTCTGATCCAGTTCTTGGCCAGTCTGGTAATAAAATGATATTGCTAAGCAGGTTTCAACCCTGCTGCTATCTCTGGGTCAGTGTTGACTCAACCATTTAATGAAGCCCTCATGAAGCACATTCTCTAGAATTTTCCTGACCCATACATCCTCAAAGTTAGCCAATAGTCTCTCTAAAGCAAAACAAAAACTGAAAATAACCATCACCATAAGTACTACAAGTTTGTTTGAGAAAATATAAGTTTTACCTTTAAGCCCACCTTGATTTACAAAAGGAGAATTTGTGCCCCTCTCCTGTGGCCGGGGGTGGGTATGGGATATCTTAGCAGGCAAGAGATTGAATCTTACAAATGTGTCTGTCATATCTATGTATCCACATTGCTTACCTGACAAATATAAAGAGCATATGTTTTAGTGGCAGCAGCATTTGAAAAAATCCTTCTATATTCTCCCCAGGACAAATGATAACTTCTATGAGTAGGATACTTTGAACGTTATTTTTCTCAGTACTTTGTTTGCCCCCAGCTCACCCAGTTCAGCATTAGGCGTTTCGCCCTGTGTTCATTAAGGTAGCCAGCTCAGAGCAGAGGGGCTCAAAAAGACAAACTTAGCATTTGACTTTTCATGATGCCTTGCCTCAGAATGCTTGTTCAGCATAAAATAACTAAATTTAAAAAAAAAGGAACAAGCTATGTAGGTAGTTCAGTGGAGTGCCCTAAGAGAAGGCTGAACACCCCCCTTGCAGTATTAACCTTTCAAGGTGGATATGGCTCCAGTCCACACTCCCAAGAGAGATGTCAACGTGCAACTGCACTTTCTCATACTGGAGCCCATGTAAAATATGGCCTCATTACCAGATGCTGACTAACAGACCATCACATTTTGGCCAAACTGCTCGTTGTGTTTATTCCCTCCAATCTATGTGCTATGAAAAGTAGTTTGCACTTGGTGAGTATATTTTGGGGCTCATACTGAACAGAAGCACCAAGCACCTAAAAATATAAAATGAGCTCAACTTGTGTAGAACATGCCAATCTGGATAAATTAACAAGTAATCAAAAATAGTACAACTTTTTGATAGGAATAAATTCAAGAGCCAGAAGTTTAACCTACTCATTGGAAGCAAAACAGCTTTGAAAACCTTTAGTTTCTTTAAAGAGGGTTCAATTTTAGTCAGATGGAATATATATTAAGCTTCCATATTCTTGTTATAAGAACATTCCAAAAACAGAACTACATGAAAATGAATAAAGACAACACAATATACATCCATCCAAGGGCTTAGGCTTATATAATTTTAAGAATATTTAATAGCTCCATATTTACTATGCTAAAATTAGGGGGAAAAATCCATCATAGCTAAACAGTTAACTGCAAGGGCACATCTGAAATGACAAGAATACAAGCTAAGGATCCTGAACACGCAGATTCAAGAAGCTTTTGGCAGAGCCAAGTATGCGAAGTCTCCTTGATGTCTGATGTCACACTATCCCATTTTCTGCCATCTGCCTCTAGCAAATGTCAGTGTATTTTCAGGATGGAAACATGCTTCTTTTCTGAATCATTCCTGCAAAAATTCGCCAAAATATGGTCTCCTATAGTTGAGCATTATTGCCCTGAATTTAGGGGAAAACAAAACCATGGCCTTCTTTCCAAAGAATCAAGAATTCCCACGGTCTAAACAATCGATGTCTAAATTGAATGAGGCTAAAACTTATAGACTCCTATGCTGACAACACAGTAAAGGGTCCAACTGTCTTTGAGAAATGGGAACTTTAAAATTCAGAACCCATAAGAAACTCCTAAGGCTTCTGAGGATACATTAGAAAAGAGAACATAAAACCCCCTTCTCATTTGGGGTTTTGCATGAAGAGGTCTTTGAGCATGCAATTCCCATTTTTTTTTTTTGTTTCTGGTGGATTTATGAGACTCTTAGAAGGCACTGTCCTGATTGCAGTGTTACCACATTCTGTATGATTAATTGATTGCAAATCACTGCACAGGGTGCCAAGATCACTGGTAGGAAGCCGGTCATTAAATAAAATTAAAACTCTGCCAATGTTTTGCTTGTAAATGTTTCTTCCAAAGCCTTACAGCACCATTCCTAAAAAAATGGCCTCAATTCACTAGAGAAGCATAGTCTCCTGTATTTCTCGTGGATGATCCAAATATTCTATATTTAATGCAAACATCCAGCATGTTATGTTTTAGGAAGAAAAAGCTGTAGTGTAATAAAATTTGCACAAAGAGTGCTATGGAAAAGAGTCACCATGAAAATAATTCAATTTTGAACAGCCTTACTGTGAAATTGTTCAGTGAAAGGCTCAGAATCCTATCCTGCATAACTAGGTCCTTTGGAAGCCTACATTTTTCCTTGGGTAAATCTTCAAACCAAGCATTAACATTTCAAATTAAATTGAATTAATATCTTATCCAGAAGGAGAATGAATACCCTGGCCCCTTATCCAAGGAAACTCAACAGTGATTTATCACAACAAATTAACATCTCCACAGATCAAAACTCGGGCCCAGGCTTATTTATCATCTGGCCCAAGGTCTGAGCAGAACAACTCCTCCTCCTGAGCCAGCTGTGTGTCTAAGAAGTGATCCGCTGAGAACACAAGTGCGTTTCAGTCCGTCTAGGGTAAAGCAAAAGAATATCTTTCTTAAGATGCCATTACATGTCATTTTAGGATTGCTATAATAAATATGTGATATTTCAGGCAACATTTTAAGGCTGACAAGTAGAAAAGGCCACACCAGGGAAATTGGTTTTATTTAACTAAACAAATACTAATTGTTTTGCCTGGGGAGATACACTGGACTGTTAAATAGGATTTAGCAGAAGAAAAGGGGTTTAAGAAAGTGTTTCATTGATGTTGAGCTAGCCACCCATGCCTAATTTACTGGTATTCAAGCTACTTTGTGGTTGAAAAAGAAATATTCTGGTGAACAGAGAAGCTAATTGTTATTGATATAATAATTAAAAGGTAAATGTGTCATCTTCCTAAAATGACAGCAATGGATTCATTTCTACAAGTTTAGGCTAACTGAAAGCATTTTATGGGAAAGACATTTTAACTTTTTAAGTTTTCATCTGCTGCACATGGCCATATGGGGGCTATAAGTACAATGTCCTAAATGGGAAAATAACTCATATAAAGAGATGCTCTCTAGAGTTGTACAAGGAGTTCCTACATCAAACTGATAAGTAGTGGTGTACATTGGTAAACCAATTTATCTCAATATTAATGAGGAGGAAGAAAAGTCCATCATTTTTAAAGTCTGTTACCAAGAATGCAGTAAGACATCAAAGGCAAACAATCTTGCAGTTATGTTAACATTTTAAGAATGCCATGTAACATACACCCATCTTTTAAAAAAAGTTTTGAAACACTCAATCCAGTTATCCATCCTGAGGCACCATCAATCCTGCCTGAGCTAACCACCGTCACACCCATAGCTCTGCTGTTTTTCCTCAATGTCTTTCAGTGCCTCAATAAACAGTCAATTGTGTGGATTAGGCTCACAGTTGCTTTCCATTAGAGTGTAGATCTTGACTACTTCATTCATTTCGTAAATGTTTATCAAACGTTCATTATATGCCAAACACTGTGCTTGGTGCTTGTGATAGAGCAATTAACAAAGGAGACATATGTAAGGCTCTCTAGTGGGCAGACAGATATCACATCAATTATTACACACATAATTAATTCAAGTCCTAGGTACTACTAAGAGGTGTTCCCTGGTGATTCTGAACCTTAATTTTTATCTGTTTATCCAGGATTAACTAACAAGGACAAATTGATTCAGGATAACCAAACTCAAAAAGAGATTAAGATCAGAAGCCAGAACAGAATTTTGAAATGGTTTACACCAGAATACTCCTGGTGGCTGCTTTCAACATATTCTTTCTAGTAGAAGAGCCCACTCAGAGAACCAAAGTACACTTAGAAGTCTTCCTGGGGGCGTAGTTAAACAATGTGACCAAGAAGCATTGGATGGTCTACAGATATGGAAGCTCTCTATCCCAAATAGAGATGTTCAGTTTTTTTGTCAGAATACCTTACATTTGGGTGCTTACATTTAGTTCTGAAAACATGGTTGAATGATGTAACTTGTTCCACTATAGAGGGGAACAAAGGAAAGCGAAATTCCGTGCTCTGAGGGCTTCCTCCCCAGGACAATTTTGGTGACAGACTAACAAACATCTCCTTTGAGACCAATACAGAGAGATGGTGACCCTTCTAATAAACTGCGATTCTGAGCAAAAAATTCCCCAGTTTACAGCTAATTTTTTTTTAAATCACATTTTAAACTATTGGCTTTCTAATGACATTTAGGGAACACTTTCATTTTATTAGCAGGCCACCCCTGCATCACAATTAGAATAACTTATTTCCAGAATGTAGGAAGGAAGCGATGTTCATTGGATCCCCAGGACATGCTAGGCATTTTTGTAAAAATTCTGTTATTAATAACACTTCCTTCCCTTTTGTACAGATGAGGAAACTAAGACTTAGGGATCACGCACGCGGCAGTAGAAGCCAGAGTCGGGGTTTGAACTAAGGTGCTCTAACATCAAGCCCAGGGCTCCAGGCCAGCAGTGCAGGGATGTGAGCCAGGCTGGCTGCTTCAGGATCACCTAAGGAGAACGTTAGATACACAAGTTTGCAGGCCCCAGCGAAGCCCTGATTCAAATCAGAATCCCTGAACGGAGGAATCTGCATTTTTATTGCATGCTGCAGGAAGCTCTGATGTGCAGCCAGCTATGGCAATCATGGTTCTAGCAACAAATCCCAACCATGTATCTTCTCATTAGCTTCACAGTTAGAGCGTGGCCTTCCCCACACCATCACAGGATTTGGGGATTTGGAGAGAAGAGCCTCTCCAAGTTCTAAATCCCTGGACATAAATTCCATCCTGTACATTCAACTATATCTTAATTTATGTTTTTATAGAGACTGAACAAAAGTGAAAGAGAAAATTGCCACATTTGAAAAAGAGACAGTAACCATCATCTCACAAGACTGTTGTAAGATCAAATGCGATCATAAATTCAAATGTGCTTTTGAATGACATGAAGTGCTACATAATATTACGTTATTAATTCACCCAAAGGTGAATTAATTTGCATGAATATTACAAACAAGGAGGAATGTAATCTTCATCACTCCTCAACTTAAGTCAAAGGAAAACAAAGTTTGGATACCAACTTCTGGGCTAGGCGAACTATAGCCACCTATTTTTACAAATAAAGTTTTATTGGAACAAAACTAAGCTCATTCTTTGCATATTGTCTATGGCTGCTTTTAAGCAACAAAGATCTGATGGTCTGCAAAAACTAAAATATTTGCTAGATGACTCTTTAAGTAAAAGTTTGCCACTCCCTGAAACACGTGGTAATATTCTTCTTAGGCAGACAAAATAACGGTACTCAGCTGCACACACCACATTTTAAGCAAGCCCTAAAATCAGAATCACCATAGTTAGGGATGGGGATGGGGTGAGGGAGGAGATAGTGCCCAGATTCCGATACATGGAGAGGGTGATGCTTCCTTTGCTGGTGTTGGATCACTGCCCACGATCCACTGTGACTGATGGGAACAAGTCCTATCCTGCAGGTATGTTTGGTACATAAATGGTTACAGTTTCCCTTCCAAACCCAACCCTTAATCGCTTTGAGAATAAAGTCATACCATACTACAGAGGCCAAACATGCAGCCCACAGACCACATATGGGTGTGTGTGTGTATATGTACATGTATATATACATATGTATGTGTGTGTATATGTATACTTTTTTTTTTTTCATTTTTTTAAGCTAAGGATGACCCAAGGCCAAGCCTAACCTCCGGAGCCATTCATACTAAGTAGACTCCCACTTCAGCAGCTTGTCCAAACCAAACTGGAACCCAGGGCAGGGATGAACAGGCAGCCACAGGGCTGGCTGGCTGCCTCTGAATCCACCCACCTGCTGGTTTTGCTCTCCTGCTGTGTACTGGGCTCTGCACGCCACAGCGGGATGGCCCCGGCCCAGTTGGCTCACACAGCCAACCGGCCCCCAGAGAAACATGCAGTCAGGAAGTTGGCAGTAAGCACTCGTGGCTCACCAGGCTCTACAAGCATATGTCATGTTTCCTTTTCCTGGTATAAAATCTGCAAAAGGCTAAAGTCAATCATCTACACTTGTCAATGAGAAAAATTAACATTAAGCCTTTGAGCCCCATACTTTATACTTTTGTCATGACGTAGATTACCAAAAGCAAGCAATGTTATGGTTTCCTTTAAAATATTAATATCACCTAAGGTGATAGTCAGGATTCTAGAAGATAAAGAGTTGCCCAATGATTTCCTAATTTTGACTTCTTAAAACTCCTATAGATACATGTGGATAATAATTTGATGCCATAATGAATGTTCTCAATGCTTTGACTTCAGTTTCATTTAAGCAATCCAAAATGCAGGCACCTAAGATCTCTCCCAATCATAGAGAGAGCTCAAAATTTCCAAAGTCCCTTAATTAAGGCCTAGGTTTAGAAATATGGCCTAAATTTCCTAATTAGGTATTAACAATAGAAGTAGGAAATGAACCTATAGACTCAATATTTTCTGCCCTAATTTCAATAAATAGGTAATGAACCCATAGATTCAATATTTTCTTCCTTAACTACAACGTGTTGACATAGGCTTAATAACACAGATACCTATATCTATAAATATACAGATATATTTACCATAATTCTACTATTATATAATTATTATTATTTATTTTTACAAAGTTCAATTCGCTTCTCTAACCAGGTCAAAAAAAACGAACATGCTATTAAATTATAGTTTAACTTTGGTAAACTTTCTTAAAAATTAAGGCTTTTATGATACCTAAAACTATTACAGGGAGAAAAATAATCATTTTATCCCCTGTTAAGGGCTGAATTGTGTCCCCCCAAAATTCACACCTTGAAGTCCTAACTTCCAGTAGCTCAAAATATATTTGGAAATAGAGCCTTTAAAGAGGTTAAGTTAAATGAGGTCCTTGGGGTGGATTCTAGTGCAATTTGCCTGGTGTCCTTATAAAAAGATTGGGACACAGACAGGCACAGGGAGAGGACACAGGGAGAAGACAGCCATCTACCAGCCAAGGAGAGAGGCCTCAGAAGAAACCAACCCTGCTGATGCTTGGAGCTCAGACTTCTAGCCTCCAGAACTGTGAGGAAAGAAATTTCTGTTATTTAAGCCCCACAGTCTGTGGCACTTTGTTATGGCAGCCCTAGCAAACTAATCATCCCTCCTCTTCAAATACACTTTTGTCACTGAAGTTTATGTTGTCTAATGCCAGCTTCAGTTTTATGGGAAACTGCCTGAAGGTCTTTTGGCAAAGCTGTTCTCCACACAGATTACATAAATAAGGTGTCAACTTCTGAATTATGGAATATTTTTAAAACATAAGAAATTACCATCTTCTCACTTCTTAAAAGACTGTTATTTGAATACTAACTCGCATAGATTTTCATTTGGAAATTTTCTTTTTTCTCGCCTTATGTAAAACATTTGTCATTGAACGTTTAATACAGCTGTCTGTATTTTTTTTTAAGAAATATTACCAAGATGACGTACTCTAAATACAATGCTTTGAATTTTGAAAATAGTTTGCTTGGCACAAAATTCTAATATGTAGTAAAAGAAAACACTCTTTTGGATCCCAAACTTAATAAAATTACTGTTTTTTATTCAATATCTACATGATGAACATAAAATTTAGCTCTTGATTAAAATTTTATCATATGTATGACAAAATGATAATTCTTTAAATTTAGGTAACATACAAATATTGAGGTATATAAAAATACAATAGAAAAGGGAGGCTGAGAAGATTTCATATTTTTATGCCATAAAATGTTTTCTCTGTTGATTAATGAAAAAGGCAACTAAACTTATAGATGCATTCAATATAGAGTTTTAGAATTTTAAAGCTAAGGGAAAAAAATAACAGGGATAATACAGTTTTAGTTTTGGGTTTTGAGGTTTGTTTGTTTGTTTAGCCTTGAAGAGTAATATTATTGAGCATCTCATAGGGCCAATTACATGGCAATTGTCCCATAGGAAATTTATTGTTTAAAGAAATTCAAATTTTCTGTAGTCTTGGCTGGTGTCCCTCACAGGAATGCAGATAAAGTTCTTAAACCAACCATCTCTTCCACTGTAAGTAAAATCAAATACCAATTTGGATTTAATGCTCAAACATCAAGGAATTTTGCTCATGAAATAGCTTCTAAAACTGGAGGGTAAAGTTCTTTAAAGTGCTACCTTAAAAAATATTTACAGATAACATGGGGTTATTATTAGGCAACACTAGAGAAACAAAATATCACGAAGAAAATGTGCCTTATGGGGAAAAAAAAGTGAAACTAAACAGTATTTATGATATTTGAAGATTCTCAGGCCCCATGCAAGAGTTGGCCACAGCAATCCAAAACATTTAGAAATAGCCTCCAAATGCTAATATTCAAAAGGTAAGAAGGGAAGGGAAAATATCAGTAAAAACAAAAACCTGGCCCTTAGACATGAATCCTTAGGCATAACAAAAGGATTAATTCTATATCTACACTAGCTTCTTTAGAAAGTACAACTTGAACCAGCTTTCTAGAAATCAACAATTTATAGTGTAATGATTGGGAACATGGACTCCAGGGCCAGTATTCCCACGGTCAATTCCTGGCTCTGCCATGTACTAGCTGTGTGACTTCGGACAAGTCATTCAACCTTTCTGTGTCCCAGTTTGCCCTCTCAAATGGAAATAATAACAGAACCATCTCAGTGGGTGGTTGTATTAAATGAGTTTCTCTATGTAAAACCTTAGCACACAGTGCCTGAAATATGATAAGTGTCATAATTATTGGTGGCAAGGGTGGGACAGAACAATTCAAAAGCTAATCACAATCAGAGCACAAAGTGCACTACAATATCTGATGAGGCTAGAGTGAACAAAACAATAAAAATTCCAACCAGGTGACATCTAAACACATTTGAGAATTTTATTTACATAACAATTTTTCCCATCCAGAAACTCACATACCAGAAATTCACATTTCCACTGATCTGAGCTGGTCATACACACACACACACACACACACACACACACACACCCCATACTGGATCAGGCAAAAGAGCAAAGCATTCTTTAAGGCATTCCAGCTGAACTTATGGCCTAATAATGAAATAATCAGCATAATCTTAATGAAATCATGGTGAAATAAACGTTGAGCTAAAATAGCAGCCCAGAACATCACAGGCAAATTGTGTTAGCCAGAACACTATAGACTACAGACATCCTCAGCAGAGGTCACCGATGACCACTCACCCAAAGATTCGGCAGCAAAAAGTGAAAGGAGGGACAACACTGAATTGTTCGTGCTTCTGGCACATTGTCCTCACCACCCAGCACCCCCTGGAGCCTGCTTCGTCCAGCCCAGACCCCTCAGTCACTGCCCCCCACGAGCAGGCACGGAGAGCACACAGAGCCTAGCTAAGACCACCACCAGCAGCTGATCTTGTGCAACTTTCAATGGTAAGAGCTATGAAGGCTCTGGAGTGGTTTGAACAATTTCATCTGGCCCTGACCACCCTCTGAGAAATATATCCAATTTTCATCCCACTTCCCTATCACCTCCTCTTCTCTTTCTTTTCTCTCCCCCAGAAATTGCTTATCATGCTTAAGTAAACACACACAGTTTTCTGACTAGTTGCAAAACTCCGGTGGTTAACAGTGCACACAGCATTTCTGATCTAATCCCTGCTTAGACACACCAGGATGTTCCTGAGAGATTTAGGCCACAGTTGATTTTCCTCGCTCCTGTCAATGTCCTGAGTGTCCTTGGCCTACTCTGGACATACAATTTCCTAAGCGTAAGTACATTTTCTCAGCATTTCCCTCGGCTATATCTAATTCCTTACATGTGGATAGACTGGTTTTGTGTATAATCACTGTTTATTTCCTTAGTACATGTTCTATCTACTGCAAGTATGCTGCCAAATGCCTAAAAGCTTTCTACTTTGAAGCATGAATCAGTAGAAAAA
Organism: Varecia variegata; assembly: GCA_028533085.1. Taxonomy (NCBI): domain Eukaryota; kingdom Metazoa; phylum Chordata; class Mammalia; order Primates; family Lemuridae; genus Varecia; species Varecia variegata. The sequence continues at coordinate 132,595,765 of CM052439.1, forward strand.
GATGGGAGACACACAAAAGGTAAAAGAGAAATACTTCTTTTAAACAAAAGCTGAATGTGGTTTAACTCAAACTGAGTTTTTCAATTATACCAAAGCCAGTATGCAAAACCGCACTGACAAAAGCATATAAAACATTGCAAATAGCAAGTTAGTGAATCAACATAGCAAAGCAACATGTGTCTAGAAAAAGCATTCTGCAATGTGGTCTCCATAGCACTCACGTGGCAAGATAACATTTTACAGGGGTTACATTTTCTAAATTTTGCCTTGTCTTTTATTTTTTTATGTTCCAAACTATTTCACTGTAACTTTTTCTTTCTTTAAAGAACATGTGAAATGATACTTTAAAGAACTATTTCATTCTCTCCTATATGCTGACAAGAAATAAGAATGTTACCACAGTGACTAAGTGATGTAAAGAATTAGCCACTGCTAAGAATCAACATCTTTTGGATTAGTCATAAATCAACTTGCAGGCAGAGTCAGAATTATTATTCTCGAATTGGGAGAAGTTGAATACCTTCAAAACTTTTTGTTGCTGAAAAATTATCCTCCCAACTGACAAGCTAAGAATATATATTAAGCATGGAAACAAATCTGAGTCCAGTTCTGAAGACCTCTGTACTACTGCTTGTTTTATGTTCCTGAAACATTTTGCTGTCGGTGATTTATTTCACATCCATGTGGCCAGCCATTTGTTTATTCTATTGCATACCATCTGTTTTTCAGTAGAGAGGTTTCAAGTTCTTCTCATTCCCTACCTCATATCCCACAGAAAACAATTTATAATAGATATAGATTTAAATCACTTGGATTCACGTGAAGTCGGTAACGCGAGCTGCCTTTCATTTATATTTGGCAAATGCTTTAATGGGATTAGCAAATTGGGTTATTACGAGGTACTTATAGAGAGACACCATCTTTTTTTTTTTTTTCAACAATGACAAATGATGTTAACAGTTTCATTTTGGGTGTTTAATAGCAGTACAAAAGATTTTACTAACATTATAGGAAATTCCCCTGATAGACAATAAAGTCCTACCACAAACCCTGTCCGTATCTTTTATTTCTGAGAGTCAATGGGTATGTGTATCAGGACGTGGCGGGATTTGTAATAGTGGGGAATAAATATCAAGTTGCTAATATTTTAAAGGGGATGTTATCATTTAACCTACAGACCAGAAAACTCTGTCTGGTTCTTACATGTTCATGGTATTCCCTAAGCCCTACAACCATGGTCTTGCTTGTCTCATACTCATAAGTGAAGGCAGTCCCCAGACTTCCCCAAAGAACAGTTAATGCCACAAACTCCAGCTCTTCAGACCAATTTATTCCCATTCTATGGCTCACTTTGATTTGTTCTATAGAAGAGCCAACCATTCAGAGAGACAACTTTCTGCTGAAACTATACAGATACGTTTGAAGAGTGTTAATTACCATTTTTACAAGAATCCTTGCTGCTTTCGTGGAGAGGAGGTATCTGATGACAGGACCCAGTGGCTGTCCACAGTTCATGGTTGACATCTGAGGGCTGGGAAACGTCCATCTTGAGGTCTACTTGATTGTCACTAGTCCTTACCAGATCAGAATTGGACATATTTGGGGGAGAAGTGGCATCTTGATGGACCCCTGATGGATTCGGTTTGTTGAATGTGTCAAGTGACATTTGTACTAAAGCTTCATTGATGAAGAATGAATTTTCATGACATAAACTCTCAGATCGATTAAGTTCCATTACCTGTATAAAGAAATACAGAAAAAGTAGAATAATTTTTCTAGCAACTTACAAAAGTTTCATGAAATATTTATTCCTAATAGAATCCACAAATCAAGATTTCAGTAAGAATGAGGTCAGGAAGAATATTTCCACTTACTCTCCCCTCCCATCTCCTTTCTAATGAGCTAGTACCAAAAACTTCAATTGGTTATACATAACCTATCTTAAAAACGATAACAGCAACCAAAAAAAAAAAAACAAAAAAAACCAAGAAGTAGTGTTCTATGACATTACAGTTATTTTAATCAGAGAAAGTAGCATTTTCACTTTTCCTAAATAAAAAAGTTGAAAACATAGCCATATACACATGAGGAATTTAGCCAATTTGAAAGAAAAACAGATGCAACATAGATCTTTCTTGTAATTTTATCAACTTTTATAGCTTTATCAATAAAAAGTATACATGCACATAACAGAAAAATAAACTCTTGGGACCAATGGAATTGTCAAGCATGGTTAGAGTGGATGCACATAAATAAATAACTCTTATTAATGAAATGGATTTTGAATTTACTATATCAAATTTACAAAGAGAGCTTGGCATAACAGAATAGTATTATTTAGTTATGCTTGCTATACTTGCTAAATTCAGTACCTACAATATATAGTAATAGCTAATCGATCTACTAAAAGGTACATCTACATAGAACTCTTAAGAATAGATGAGATAAAGAGGGTTCTTAAAGTGCTGGGAAAACAGCATGCTCACAGTTAGTGTACCTACAGGACAAACCCGTGCTAGCCTTACTGGGACAGCTCGCTTCTATGTTTCTTCTTAGATAAGAGTGTCTTGGAGTACAATGATCCAATGATCTGATAGGACCTAGGCCTTTAACTTTTTCATATTTTTAAGTCAAGATGCATATGCATGCTCTCTGAAAGGTCCCAGCTTTGGCTACCTACAAACTGAGAAACCTTCATGAGCTCTTACCCAAGAACCCAAAAGGCAGACATTTGGTGAACACCCCAGGAATGACCAGGACTAGCCCCGTCTCTGAGAGGCGGCCTTACAACACTCCAGAGGATCCGTACCTCCTTGCTGCCCAGAGGAAAGGCTGCGGGGAGGCTCCTCTGGCGGCTGTGCTTCCAGGGGCCCAGCAGGCTCTGCTGGACGCGCACGCTCGCCCTCTCCCTCTCCACCAGCCGCTGGCCCTCCCTCAGCCGCTCCAGGCTGAGCTGGTACTCCTGCAGCTGGTGGTCCAGCTCGCCCCGGCCCCGCAGCAGCAGCTCCTCCTGCGACTGGCACTCCCTCTCCCGCTCCTGCAGCCAGCTCTCCTTGGCCGCCTGCGCCCGCTGCTGCTGGTCACACCTGCGGAGCCAGCGCCGCTGTTCCTGCTGGAGCTCGTGCTGGAGCTTGTGCATGTTGGCCAGCTCCTCGCGCTGCTTGTCCGCGTCGCGGGGCTTCTCCTGGTCCTGAAAGGGGCCGCCTCGGAGGAGAGAGTGGCCGGGGGCCAGGCTCTCCTGCTGCTGGAGGACCAGCTTGTGGATCTCAATGTGGCTGTCCTGAATGGTCAAGGCGGCCTGTCAGGGAGACGAGAGGAAAGATAACGAAACACAGGCTTCCATCTTGTTTGCCCTTTTGGTTGGAACTACCTCTAAACACAAAACCCATGCTGAAATTATTTTCTGTTAATATCTCTGCCCTTTTTCTAAGTTATCTCCAAAGACAGACTTTGGCATTTCAAATGGGCTTGTCTACATCTCCCAGTGTTATGACCTGGGAATTTATAGAGAACAGAAACAAAGTATAAAAGCCATACTCATCCCCTCTTGTGGAAACACGGTTTGTTGCTGGTTCCTGGGTAATATTTATGCAGTCTTCTGCATAAGAACTCAGTACATAAACTCACAAGGCCCTGCACTCACGTTCTACATCTCAGTCTCTTGCTGAGGTCTTCCCAGCCAAAAATTCATGAGAATTTAAGAACCTACATAAACCTAGCAGTATCTTTTCTTTGAGCCCCAAACCAGAAATTACTTGAGCTATACTGCTTTTATGAAGACATAAAAATAAAAGCCAACTATTTGGAGACTTTTGGTAAATAATCTTTTTACAACACAATACCCAAGGATAGCAGTGAATACCATTTTTAGGAGATATATAAGTGCCTAAAGCTAGTCTCATTACAGTTTTATCTTTATATTACAGCAGGAAGGTCACGCATAAAAAACTAAGCTGAAATTTATTTGTTTAATAGATTACTAACAGGAGGCTGGAATGATTAAGGGAAAATAGATACTCTAAAGCCCAGAGGACATTACCAACCAGATTAAAAAAACATTTTGAGTTACCATATCTGCCTATGACAAGTTTGGCAGCATCACAGGAAATAATTACCAAGATTTGGAAGGATTCCACAAAACCAAAAAAAAAAAAAAAAAACAAAAAACAATCTCTGTGAATGCCCTTGGAAGCTTTTCATTTTAAAAGTTCCCATTTAAACTGCAAAGAAGGACAGAAGGAACAAATTGAAAATGGACACATACTGGGGACGTGTGTATGTTTTGACTCAGTATGAGAAATCATTACTCTCCAAGGGATAAATTCACATTTTTCCTTCCTAAGAATTTTTTAAAGTTATCCATGTTACAGATGTTGGGAAGATGGGGATTTGACCATTAGTTCTTTGTGAGATCAGCAGTTTCCTATATTTTTGAAAGTTAAATTCATACTTGTCTTGAAATAAGACTTAGAAATGTGTTCACTGGGGCCTTTTGAAAGAAAGTTCATATTGGTAAATTTGAAAATTAATTTCTGGACGTTCAGACTCACTTGAATATTTGATTAAAGGTTTTTGGCAGTTGTTATAAAGAAAACAATGATTACCATTGAGAACAGGTACTAATTACAGTGATCTTTAAATACGAAATAATTAGCTCATAATAATAAACCATTCAGACTCTGCTGACCTGGCTACAGAAAACTGTAGACTGTTCATCACCACCTAATTCTAAGAAAGCCTAAAGGCATCAGTATGGTAAAAACAAACAAAAATCCAATATGTTATATGTCAAAACTACCACAGGCAATAACTCTCATGTAACAATTAACAATTAGAACAATTAAGGGCTACCATGAAGTAGTCTTCATGTCTACCTAACGTCTAGGAGAAGATCATTCTCTTCCCTGGCATAGAAGTGGAATTTGAAGATTGAATATTCATTTAAAGTTAAATGAATATCCTGTCTTCACACTTAAAGTTTACATCTATATTTAGGACAGAGAACAGCACTTGCTTTTCAAGTTTAAGAAAATTCCCAACTCACTCTCTCTTAACTTTACTTTGCTAGAATAGCTCTGTGTCCTCCCCTTTTGCTCGGCCTGTGCCCCATTTCTAACTCTGCTCTCCTAATATAGGGATCAAATTTCATTTTCATCTGATTCAAAAATGCTCCTGTAAAAACTTCAATCATGCATAAGAGATTCAGCTTCAAAAGAGATGACTGTGCCCTGAACAGAAATCTCTCAGAGCCCATGGCCTTGGACCAGCTCAAAAGCTTTGGTGAGGTTAAGTGAATCCACTGTAGACTTTGATATTTCCAGTGTTGCTTCAACGCTAATGTGTTGCAAAAATTAGGTCATTTAGGTCACGGGGTTTTCTAAACCTTGAATCCACACGGGGCTGTATTCAGGGTTGAAAAGAAGAGACATGACCTTGTGAGCGTTTTCATCAGGCAGCACAAGCCAGGATTGCTCAGTATTTTCATCCCCCAGGAATTAATGGACTATACTCAAACTGTATGCCTTTCTCAGTTGACATGTAAAAGAAGGAATATTTGTTTTACACGATAAATGGATCTCTAAGAACATCTACCCCAGAACAGCATATCTAATATAAGACTCGGAAGGCATCCTCACTAAATCTTGAACAAGATAAGGAGCTTACTATCACTATCATTTAACACATTTTCAAAAGTTCTAGCCAAAGCAGTAAGCTAAGAAAATGAATTTGATATAATTATTGGAGAATAGCCATAACATCATTATTTTCAAATTTTTATTTTCTACCTGGAATACTCCAAAGAATCAATGGAAAAACTATTAAAACAAAAAATAAAATTCAATGAGTTGGCCAGTTACAATATAAATACATAAAAATCAATATCTTTATATCAGCAACAACCATTGGGGAAACAGTGAAAAAAAATATCCCATTCACAAAGGAATAAACTTAGTAAAAAATATAAATGTAGTACCTATGTGAGGACAAGTACAAAGCTTTCTAGCAGAACATAAGAGATGACTGATCCATGTTCTTAGACAAAAGGACTGATTATAGCAAAAGTGCTAATTATTTCCAATTTAATTTATAAATATAATGAAATTTTAACTTAATGGTGTTGGTAAGAGATAAGAAACTTGACAGATTCAAAAGCTCTTGTGGAAGAATATATGCATATGCATAGAAAAATACATAAGAGATTAGCCCAGTCATATATTCGAATGCAACCCAAAGCTGTAATAGGTAAGATAGTAGTACTGCAACAAGAATAATATAACATGAGAGAAAGAAGTCTTGATATAGTCAAGGTATAAATAAGAAAAAATCAAAGGTAGCATGACTGTACATTTCTGGTGAAAACTTGGGCTTCATTTTCTTTCCTTTTAATGTTCAGCAAGATATGAAGTATGCATTAATAATAAACCAGTAGGGAAAAAATGTTTTCTCTTACCAGTAATCAAAGAAGTGCAAATAAAAATAATCAAGTACCTTGATCCATTTTCAAATTGAGGAGAAAAGAAAGAGGATTAATTGCTTTGATTATTTTGGCAATATTTGTTAAAAACCTGAAAAAAATAATTCTAGTAATTTATCCTGAGGAAACATTCAGATATAATCAAAGAGGTTAGTGTACAAAGATGTCTACTACAGTGTTGTTAATAATAAAAAAGTATAAACAATAAGGAATTGAATACATGAATTCCATAGACTTATTATACAATCATTAAAAATCATGCTATAGGCTGGGCGTGGTGGCTCACGCCTGTAATCCTAGCACTCTGGGAGGCCGAGGTGGGTGGATTGTTTGAGTTCAGGAGTTCAAGACCAGCCTGAGCAAGAGTGAGACCCCGTCTCTACTAAAAATAGAAATTATCTGGCCAACTAAAAATATATATATATATAAAAAAAAAAAATTAGCCGGGCGTGGTGGCGCATGGCTGTAGTCCCAGCTACTGGGGAGGCTGAGGCAGGAGGATCGCTTGAGCCCAGGAGTTTGAGGTTGCTGTGAGCTAGGCTGACGCCGCGGCACTCTAGCCTGGGCAACAGAGTGAGACTCTGTCTCAAAACCAAAACAAAACAAAACAAAAAAAATCATGCTGTAGAATAATATTTGATGACAGAGAAAGTTACCTGCTACAGAAGAACATACGTAAAATGATTCTAAAATCTGGAGGGACATACACTAACATGATCATTGTTAGTTCTCTCTCTGCAGAATCAGAAATCATTTTCTTTCATTTACTCATATTCTCAAATTTTTCTACAAATTTTCAACAATTCTAACATAGCGTACATATAATTCCAAAATATTTTTATCAGTAAATTAAGCAACTGAATGCACTGATCTTTTTCTTGTGCCTAAGAGATCATCCAACCCTCTAATTCTAACTGTAAGCACAATTTTTATGCCTATTTTTCCTTGAAAGACGGTAAGCCATCTGAGGGTAGGCTTCGTGTGCCAGCCCTCAGCATAGCGTCCAGCAGAGGGGGTACAACACAAATGTGGAGTGCATGAACAAGCACAAGAGTGAAGAAGGCTATGAGTTATTTAACTGCTCTAAAGGCCTATGGCCACATGTGGAAGTGGAAAAGGTTTAGGTGTGAATTTAAGTTTTCACCAGAAAATGTGAAGTCATGCTACACTCACCTAAGAGTTTCAATGAAAACGTCAAGCCAGATCATACTCATCAATATTTTTTAAAGATATGATGTGTTTTATGATTTCAGAGAACTGTACAAAAGGCAGTGGTGGTATTGCCTTGATTACAAAACCAGGTGAAGTTCAACATGGTGCACTTAGGAGGTTGGCATTCTTTTAAGATCATTCACTACCTCTCAAGTGTCCTAATTTTTAAAGTCTGGTAATCATCAAAGTGAATTGCATTAACAGAAATATTCACAAGGTCAAAGATTAAAGGAAGATAGTTACCTGAAGGCTATATAAGAGGCGGGTTAGATTCTGTATAGCTTGTATAATCTGAAAAATAAGATCATAAGTATCAAATTCTTGAAAAAGCTTTCATTATCCACAAATAAAGAGAGGCTGGTGATATATTTAAGACATGCGTAGCTCACCTCTGACTGTGAAGAACCTGGAAAACTTCTATATTCCACCTAAAATACATAAAAAGATAAGAAAATGAATAACCATTTTACTTTTGAAAAGCTGCACTGTAGTGTGCCACAAGGTATGACCTTAGGTAAATCACTTCACTATCTCTAAACTTGATTACCTCATCTATCATGACTCAGTTGCCTCCCAGAAATAAAAGCCTACAGAATTAAACAACCACTTGACAATGAGATCCCCCTTCGTGCAAACTTGGTGTTCCAGATACACCACAATTCTTACCCAACCATCCCTTAAAACAAGGGACGACAGCATGGAAGTCCTGCAAACTCTAAGTGACAATGTTTACTCTGTGCAAACCATACTGCAAATTGAGCTCTCTGTGCTCAGATTGAAGGGTCTCCTAGGCCAAGCCAACCCCTCACATCCTGGGAGGCCAGATTTGGAAGTTAGGGAACATCATGTCTGACCTCTAACTCTGTCTTAATGTAGGAGATTCATAATGCCAAAATAGCCAGTGGCTGGGGAAAGAAACCCAGACCCAGAGATGGCCCAAAGGGGAGCACTTAGCTGGGTTCACTGGACCAGTGACTTTCTCAGCAGAGGTACCATCAGTAGAGGCCATGAATGAAGTCACAGGAGACCATCTGCTCCTTAGGGACAGGAGCCTATGCCTCCTTCCTTGTCTCTCCCATAGCACACATTAGGGAACCCTGTGGATAGGGAGGGTTTCCGGTCTCTGGAATTGAACTATACATTTGTTTCTTAATTTACTGTCTGCCTTCTCTCCCTGGAGTGTAAGCCAGTGAGTAGCAAGATTTTATCTGTGTTCCATATCTTACGTCTTCAAACAGGAAATGAACTGTTCCATATCTAGTTCTTCAAACTAGAATGATGCCTAGCATATAATGGACACTCCACAAATGAATGTCTGTAAATTGCATTGGATAGCGCTCCATTCAATAAATAAATATTAATTACCCACAATAAACTTTGTATCTTATGCTATGGGAGAGCATCAAATTCCCTACCCTTTAAGAGCCTACACTCTCCTGTATGCTGCTTGCTTTTGTCTGAGTAGATCTAATTTTAAGTGGTTAAAAAAAAGTTTATTCTGTAAAATTTGGATTCAGTCAAAAGGTCACATTCAAGGACATGGAAGGCCACATGTGGCCCCAAAGCCATAGGTTCCCCACCCCTGACTGGTTCTCCTTGCCCGTCAATACTCCACTGCTTTTGTAATAAGACCATGTGGTATAGAGTTTTTATACTCTATAAAAATTAGAACCAGAGAAATGAGTTGGGTTGTGCTACCTGTGGTTACTTACACCACAAGTTTGATACAAGACAGGAAAGTTCACCTTTTTTTTTAATGGAGTTGGTCTGCCACCTTGTGGTGAACTTGCATAGCTGCAGTTGGTGATTCACAACATTTCTAGCATTTGGGATACAGATCAAACTTTTTAATTTGCAGAAATTTGTTTTAGCCTTACCTTGTTAAGGAAAGTAATGACAAAACATCCATTCCATATTTTTTTTAAAGTTTGATTTCAAGTGATTCTGCCCTATATCTCAGTTCATTTAGTTTCTCAAAATGCCTTGTTAAGGGCAAGTTTTGTAGACAGGTTAATCCAACAAAGAACCTGGTCACTTACTCTAACTTACCTACCTGTGACTAAATTATGGAGGGAGAAGTCTTTAGGGGTAGGAGCTGTCACAACTTTCCACACAAGATTAAACTATCACTGACCAAGTTACTCTTTCTTTTCTAATAATACAAAAGCAGTTGGAAACTACGAATGTGAGACTTAAAGGGAAGTCAGCACTGAAAAGGAGGAAAAGCAAGAACATTTTAGGAAGAAAGTTGTTAGAAAGCCTACAATTAAAAGAAGTGGAGTAAAATATTACATTTCTATGATCACTTTGGCCTGTGAAGTTTAAAAAAAGAGTACAAAGTCACAGCTGTTTTCTCTATAGATTTTTTAAAATCCTTAGACTTGGTTTCTCAATCATATTATAATAGATACAAAAAATATGATATATAAAATATGTTAAATATATAAGAGAAGACCTGACATTTGTCATTTTTCCACAATGACACATATTGGTAGCTGTAACGTACTAATTTGATTTTGGAGAAAGCCAACATCCTGAGCCCCAGACAAGCCCAAGGAGGCCAACTAGACACCTTCCAGAATCGTATGTTTATTCCTTTCCTCTGTCTGACATCTCAATTTCATTTGAAGTTAATAGGAAGTTTTATGTACTTAATTTTTAAAGAGAGCGTTACCATTTACATATATAGAAGTTAAGACAAAAAAGAAGCATTTGGAACAAGCTCCCCAGCAAAAATTGGTGAGGTTAATTAAAAATCTACCACAAAAAAGTAGGTGAAGTGTGGGTGGTGACAGGAAATCAACTTTGGAAGGAGAGAAAGTTTAAGGAAAGTGACAGAAGAATATTCCAGAAAAAAAAAAGTGTCAACTACTTTGGCACCATCTGGTGGCATAGGGGCCCCAATGCCCAGGACCACCGCTCAGCCAGAGCTGCCAAATGCGGCGGGTGACAAGCAAAGGTTTGCAGGGCGGAAAGCAGGAGAGCGCAGACACACACACGCGAGAGTTTTCAATCTGCTTTAATAACTTTCCAATCATTTCTTTGTTTACACCTACACGACATAGGGAGAACAAGCACATTTGGAGAAGGAATAAGTTAGAAAGTTTCAGTATGAATATCTCAATCCTTTGAGAAGAATTCAGAAAACACTCTCATCCCAGTCATTCCCAGTGGCAGAGCAGGACTATTGTATTACACACAGCAACCCGTGCTCTTTACGAACAAATCAGTGCACAATACCTTCTCCCCCGCATCAGAGACCGCCAAGTCGGTCACCACACCCTGGAGCCCGGGATCCACATCCCAACAGCCTCTTCCTTCTCTCCCTTCTGTGACTAGTGCTGGAAGCACACCATCGAGACAGAAACAAAAAGGACAGTATCAAACATCAGCCAGCCGACTGGGTTCTGCACACAGCCGACACGTGTTTTGCAATAGGAAACATCACAAGATAATACATATTGAACCCTCTTGTATGAGGTGCTAAAACAGCACAGAGCAAAGCACGCAGTCCCTGCCCGCATGGAGCTTACATGCTAAGAGATACCACAGTGACAAACAGCATAAACGGTCACTCCTGTTTTTGTTTTCACTTCTTGCTTGCCCGGATGTGTTCATGTGTTGTTTGTGGTATAGAGGTAGGTTCTACATCTCGCTTTCACTTAATAGGAAAATGCCTCCTGGGGAGGGTGAAATTTCAAACAGGCGCTGTAGAACAAAAGCAAGGTCTCTTGGCAGACCCGAGTCTGAAGAAAGGCTCCCTTGTAGCCACTACGAGAGGTTTAGAGGAAGAGAGTCCAAAGGCAGGAGGGAGAAGACATCTTTCTAAGGCGGCTGGAGACGGCTAATACTTTATGGTCTCTTAGTCACACAAACGGAGAACCTGTCCCTATCTCTGGGTGATTTACTTTTTAACAATTTCCAGATATCTTTTATTCTCATATTTCTTGCTTAATGCTTCACAAATACTATAAAATTCTGTACATTTAATCTATGAAGACACAGAAACCCAGTCCAGATATATTTTTAAGTACCAAATACAAATTTCACTTCATCCATTAACTCTCCATTGGCAGAATTTTATTTCTTTCTTTACCCATGTGAACTTGGTTAAAACATCTGCTATACCCACCCTGCACTGATGAAAACTAGACTTTTCAAAGCCCTTTTACACATAGTATTTCATTGGAACCATGTCTACTGAGGACCCTGATAAAATAGATATTCACTCTGTGACACTGTTTATAAAATTTTTTATTCATTGTCTTCTTGAAACTTTATTTCAAATAAAGGAAATGTTTTTCATCCTTTAAATTAATAAAAATACTTATGTCTTTGGAAAATGGAAGTCTTCTAGGACTCCAAAGGCCTCTTCTAATACAAAGAAGTTTCTATCTAAATGGAAACTGCTTCAAATGATATGAGCTAAAAACCAAGTTCATTCTAAGCTGATCAATACTTATTCACTTATAGCGAAGAGACATTTTATAGAGATTTTTCTGTCATTCAAAAAAATGGTTCTACTACTGGGTACTATTCTTAACTCTTACGGAAACGCCAAAGGCATTACCAAAGAATTAGCCTTTCTCTTTCTGCCAAATGAAGGCAGAGAATGGAACACAGAGTTGCCCCTGCATTCAATTCCAGGGTAGGTGAGAGGTCTCCAATGGACAGAGCTTCCCTGGATGTAGATTCTACTCAGCCATCTGATTAGCCTATGGAGGACTGAATATAGAGGACTTTCCTTACTGATGGCCTCAGACTGACATGAGCCTGATTTGGAAGGGCCCAGGCCTCAAAGTCAAGCACAGAGCTGACTCAGCTATTGACCTTCCTTTAGGAATAATCTCTTGCCCTTAACAACTTTATAAAGAAAATCAAACTCTTGTAGCATCATGTTGCAATCCAGCACAGAAGTGAGGTGGCCTTTGGGGTACAGGACCCCACCAACCTGCCCCTGTACCTCTCTTCTACATGAATCTCCCTATCTGACCAGTCTGTAAAGACCCCTCAATGGTTCTAGCAAATGCCACGAGTTTCCCTTTGGAACTCTCCCAAGTCATGGGAGATGCAGACACAGACAGGAGAAGCTTCACTTCCTGGCCTACAGGGAGAGAAGGTAGGGACGGCCGCACGCTCCAGGCAGCTGCAGGAGTGGAGCAGAGCCTCCCCAGCTGTCCCTGGGGTGAGGCTGACAGCAGCAGATCCCTGCATGTATTTTTAGATAGAACTTCCTCAATGGCATAATGAGGTTCTTCTTTTAACAGGAAATCACCCAGGGCAGTACAACTCCCCTGATGAATCTGGGCTGTGCCAAAATGAAAAACATATGTGCACATTCTGAAAATAGAAACCCAGAATTAGATAAAGCAGAACTCAAGGGGGGAAAATAATCATTGGTGCTGGTAAAAAAAAAATGTATGGAATTAAAAAGCTATATTGCTCCTATATATCTTAATTAACCAAGGGATGTTGGTAAAGAAGTTCTAAGACAATTTAACCTTCCAATCTCTAGTTACTAAAGACATGTTACCCTCTGCATATAAGGAGTTGGGGAAGTAAGGTTTTTACCACCCATGCATGATGAAAAATATACTCTTTAGGCTTGTATCTTAGAAACCTTTATGGAACTAAGCATTTAGCTTACAACCATACATGTGACAGTACAAGCAGGTTCTGAACCTAAACCAATTCTCTACATTCTATTTTTCTGTATTCAAAATATATTGAAACAGTGTTTTAATAAATGAATTCTGACCTGAAATAAAATGTAGGATGATCAAGAAATTTTCTGGCACTTCTGCCTTTAACTGTAGCACCCAACGGGGTGTGTGTGTGTGTGTGTGTGTGTGTGTGTGTGTGAGAGAGAGAGAGAAGTTTGTGTATATTTCCATTTTGTGGGTTGTTTTCTCAGGTGATGTGTATGAGATTAAGTTTTAAGCACTTACTCTCTAAAAGACTGCAGGGACTTTTAAAAAACAAAAAAGTTAAAAAGTTCTTTCAAACCTGTACTCGATAAGTCATATCAAAAATGAGGCAGGGTAGGGTTTGGGGAAGGTACAATACTCGGCTGGGAAATAGAGCAGCATAACCCATCAATTACTCTTTAGGTCCTTGTCCTGGGAACATCAGAGTCATTATTTTATATACAACATTTATTTATGGCTAGCACATTTATTCTAAAGCTTTTTTTCTAATTTAAAAAAATACATTCAGTCCCCTCCAAATAGGGACAGAAACATTGCCTTCATTTTATGTGACCACTGTAAGCTCCGGCCACAGTGTGCGGGCCCATTGGCAGGGCCTGCATTTTCACTTACAAGCAGTAGGTGATCCTGGGACATCATGAGAACCGTGTGTGTCCGTCAAGACAGATTCTCCACAACCATCCTCGGATGACTGACTGACATCGCTCATCTGTGAGGCCTTCACTGCAACTTGTAGGCTCTCAGCTAAGAATAGAAAAATTAAAATAAATTTAAAAAACAGATATATGTATGTAGTTTAATCTAGACCAGGGTTTGGAAAACTGCATTTGCCTGTCTGTTCTTACATGGCCCAGGAGCTAAAAATGGTTTTTACATTTTTAAAGGACTGTTAAAACACACACACACACACACACACACACAAATATATCCTAGACACTGTGTGATCTGCAAATCCTAAAATATTTACTATCCGGACCGTTATAGAAAAAATGTACAGACCTACAATCTAGAATAAAACTTTTAGCATCATTTTATGATAGAAAATTAACTCAATAAAAAAGTATAAACTTATTATATAAAAATATCTCAAATGCAACTTTCAGTACATTAATATGCTGAAAAAGTTCCTATAGTTCGATGAATTCAAATATAATATCAGACATTAGGATTTTAAAACTTGTTATTTGGAAATATTAGTTATTTTTCAAAAGACTATTTCCCCAAACTAGCCTTTAAAAATACAGATTCTCAATCTTCACTCTAGACTTACTGGACTTGATTCTCCAGAGGAGAAAAGGAGATTCACATTTTACACAAGCACCAAAGGCTGCTCTTAGGATCCCAAGCTTAGCTTAGGTCAGCTTAGGAAACATCACACCCACAGGGTAATGTTTTTGTTTACAATAAAAGATGTTCAACTAGCATGTAGAATAGCATAATTTTGAAGACCCTACAAATATTTCTAAAACACCTTGTTTGATGATTCAATTTTGAAAATACTCAAGGAATATCTAGGGGCTATTGGGCACTTGGTAACTAATAAGGAGAGTTCACAGATTGGAGAAGGAAAGAGACTCACACAACTAACTACACTACAAAGCAGCATGTGATCAGTTCTTAGTTCTATCCTCTGGTTATTAGAGGATTAAAAATGCTACATTAGCGTGGAGGTGCAGGAGAGTTATGCTAGCTAGTAGGATTAGGAAAAAGTTTTTAAAGGAGGTAAAAACTGGGCAGGATCTGGAAGGATGCAGAGAATCCAAGAAGCAGAGACAGAAGAGTAGAAAGGAGGGAAGAAAAACAATCCAACAGAGAAAACCAAGGGAGACCATTCAAGGTGCATAGCCAAACTATCTGTCAGAAGATGATTACCTCACCCTGCTGTATCTCTCGGCTGCAGCCCAGGTGTTCATGGCCAACGACTTAGGGTAGATTACCCAAACCGTGGCTCCTGCAGTGCACCGCCATTGCTCCGGGGCCACCGTTGTGGCCAGCACCTCTATCACAGTGGGCCAAAGGAATGGAAGCAGCTGGACTTACAACTCAGCATAGTGGAAGTTTTGGTGGGGGAGGAAGTTAAAGTCACTGGCTAAAACTGAGAGTGGATATTCCACCAAAGCTTCATCAAGTATAATGAGGTCACTGGTTCTTGTCAACCCACTTGAAAATCCTTTTGGATTTATTTCTAAAATTTACTTTGAATCTGTCTACTTCTCTCTACTTTCATTGCCAATATCCCTGGTCTAGACCAACATCTGTCATCTCAACTTCTGTAACTGCTTCCTAACAAGTCTTTAGGCAGACTCCGCTCTTCCCAACCTGGTCTCCTCCATTCAGCAGCCAGCGTTCTTTTTAAGACATAAATGAGACCATGCTACATGCATGATTAAAAGCTTCCAGCGATTTTCCATCACATTTGGAATAACATCCTGTGTGTGTGTGAGTGTATGTGTGTAAACCATGGCCTTCCATGACCTGGTCCCAGCCCACCCGCCTCATCTCACCGGTCTCCCTGACTTTTGCCACCTGGTCTTACTTTTCTTGAACATGCCACGCTCACTGCAGCTTCAGGGGCTTTGCACTTACCTCCTCTCTGTCCAGGAACAGTCCTCCCCAGATCTCGAGACAGCTTGCTGCTTCTCATCTCTCAGTCCTCATGCCAAAAATCACCCTCCTCAGAGACGTCGTCCCTGACCTCCCTAAAGCAAAGCCTTCATCTCATCCCAGTCCCATTATCTTATTTTCGCATGATTTTCTGAAGTTATCTTGTTTCCTTGAGTATTGTCTGTCTTCCCTCATTAGAAGTTTTATGAAAACATTGCTGCTTCCTCAGCACCACCACCAACACACAGGGTTGATGTCAGTGAGTATTTCATGAATGGATGAACAAATGATTCTATCGGGGAACCCCATGTCAGACAACCTCTATGTCCTTCTCAAGACCTCAGTTTCCTCAACTGTGACATAAAATGACAGATCCCATGATTTCTCAATTCTCTTCCATAGCTAATATTCTGAGATGCTAAACCAGAGCTTGGCAAACATATTCTGCAAAGGACCAGATAGTTAATATTTTAGGTTTTGTGGGCTGTACAGTCTCTGTCAAAACTGTCATCTCTGCCGCTGTAGAAAAAAGTAGCCACAGACAACACACAAACAAGTGAGCGTGGCTGTGTTCTAGTAAAACTGTATTTACAAAAACAGGTGGTGGGACGGGTGTAGTCTGTGGTCTGTAACGGACCAACCCTCCCTCTTGCCACTCTATCAGGCAGTGGTTGTTCTATCTGCCAAGTCCTTTGTCCCTACTGTCACCTCCAGACCATTATCCCCATAACTCCTTTCTCCCTTGAAGCTCCTGCCCCCAGATTATACCACTCGCCACCTCTCCCTGCTGTCTTTCATCTGTGGACCGCCAGTGCCCTGCCTGTGTTCCTTGAATGATTTAGCACCAGGCACAATTTCTCCCCCTCCCTCCAATGCTAATCGGGTCAAAATTCTCAGTCATTTCAGTTCTGTGAACTCAGTTCTTCCTCTCCCTGGCCTCTCTCATCTCCAGCGATCTTGCCCTCCACCCTCCCTCAGCCACCACCACCTGCCACTGTTACGCCCTAGACCTTGTTATTACCAACATCTGCACTTGGCCCCGTTCAGTCTACCCTCCACACAGCAGTCAGTGGGTTCCTTTCAAGCCACAAATCAGTCACTCCTCCACTCAAAACTCTATCACGCCTCCCCACCACTCAGGATGAAATGCCAAGTCCACACCTCGGTCCATGTGCTCTGAGCCCTTGTTAACTCTGAACTCATCTCCTGCTACCACCCAGCCCAGTGCTCATGCAGTCTCCCCGCACTGTCCTCCTCGTGTTCCTCAGACAAGTCCCCACTGCTCCCTCCGCCTGCAACACTCTCCCCCAGACATCACTCGGCTTTCTCACTTCCTTCCTGTCTGCTTAGATGTCATTATATCAAAGAGGCCCCCGGCCACCCTACCTAAAATAGAGCTGCCCCAACTCCATCACCCTCTAGTCCCCTTACGCGCCTTATCTTTCTTCATAATACTTGATACATAAAACTTGATACATAAAACTTGACATGTTTATTTCTTTGTATTTTGCTGTTTCTAGAATATAAGTGCCAGGACAGTAAGGACTTTGTCTTGTTCTGCTGTGTCCTCAGCACCAAGACCACAGTGCATGGCACATAGTAGGTGTTCAACAAACATTTTCTGAATATGTCAACTCAAATCCTTTTCAAAGCAATTTACCTTCTTTCAGTGCTGCTGTCAGTAATGAGGCTGCCTGGGGAGGCTCTCCCGGGTCGGGTTTAATGAGGAGGTGAGGCTCTAGATGGACATCCTCAAATCCGCTCAATTCTCCAAGCTCAGCGTAGATACGCAGCTTCTCCTCCAAATACGTGCAAATTTGTTGGTCTTGGTTAGTGAGTGTTTCTGTGAAATAGCGTTTACCATATGAGGCTATCACTTACATGAATACAACAACAACTATGAAAATCCAGGTTCTAAGATAAAGATGTTGCTAATCAGCAAGCAGCAAGATCTAAAAGGTAAAGCCCAGGTTGTTAGGTGGAAAAGACCCAGGTTCAAATACTGACTATTCCACTTAGTGACTGTGGCCTCCAGCAAGTGACCTAGCAACTCTCTCAGCTTCCATCGTCTTTTCTGTAAATAAGGTTTCTTTCCCGCTCTCCTAATTCCAGAAAAACTTGCAAAGCTATTCTTTGTTTATTCAGGCTGTTTTCTATTAAGACTAAACATCAACCTCCGGAATGAAAATTGAGACGGCATTGTCCATGATGAGTGAATACCCACAAGAGAAAACAATGCAAAGGCCTGAAACCACTCAGGCTTCAGCCAGTTTTGGTCAAAACCAAACATGCCGATTTATGTTTTTGTTTCTAAACATCCAATTTGTTTGACCAATCTTTGCATGCATCATTTTCCTCTGATTTCAACATGTTACAGAATTCTTAAAGCTCAAAGGGACTTTAAACCAGCATCCAATCCAGGAATTCTCAGTCCTCTCTGTACCTTGGAATCACCTGGGGAGAGTTTAAAATACTGAAGTCGACAGCCAACCTCCCAGACAGTCTGTTTGCATGGGTTGAGGGTAGGGCCCAGGCATCAGTAATTTAAAGACCTCCCCCAAGTGATTCCAATGTCAAGGAAGAATGGAGAATCACCAAACTCATTTCTGTACTTCACAGATTTGGAAACAGAGAGCTGGACCTATTGGGTTACTTGTCCAAAGTCATACAATGATGACATGACAGTGCTGAGACTTAAAATTAAACCATCAACAATTCCAATGCTCAGCTGCACCACACTGCTCACACTCATTGTTTCAAATGTGTCATGTGCATTTTTAGGTATATTTTAATCACTAAGGTGGAAGAGGAGAGAAAGTCCTCTTATTTGAGTATTTCCAGTGCAAATAAATTTGTGGAAGGAGGATGGTCAGGGTGAACCTTAGGTGTACAGAATTAATCACTTAGTCATAACCTTCTGTCCGTGACACTTGGGCTTTCCCAATACCCTAGGAGAACAGCACACAACGGGGAGCCAGAAGCGCCTGCACTCTACCTTGACATTGCTGAATTCTGGCCACTCTGGCTTCGGCTTTCCTCCTTTCTTCGTCAGATTCACTGTTCCTTCCCCCTTCTTCTTCTGGGCAACTTTAAAAGACAAAAGTCAAGAGACATAACTGAAGCTAAATCCAAGTCTCTGTAGGTTCATTAGAAAAACATGGGAACTTGGCATTAGAATTATTCATAAAGGAGAAAAATTCAACACAGAGAGAATTCATCATGCTCCCTGGCCAAGAGACTTGGTTTTCTTGAGTACGTAAATGACTTTGCATGATATAACATGGCCCTCAAAGTCAACAGTACAGGATGACTCAAATATTCCAACAAACACAAACATATTCTCTCTCTCTCTCTCTTTCTCTCTCTCTCTCACACACACACACACAATACCAACACTGGCATTAAGTATAACTAAAATAAAAAGTTTTGCTTTTTACTACATTTGGGAATTTCTATTCTTACTGGGGATAGAGTAGGAGGGTTGTAGGGGATAAACATAGGGTGCCAGATCGGATGGGGTACAGTAGAGGTGGAGGAATTTTCTATAACTTCAAGATCTAATTAATGAAATTATTGTTAAGAATGATCACTCCCACTCTTGCGCTCTCATTTATAAAAATTGTCCTTGCACAAGCAATCAGGAATAAATTGACTTAGAACACTTAGATCCACCAATTTAGCGACATTTATTGAAAGATTCTTCAGTACTAGGAGAAACATAAGACATGGTCCCTGCCCTCAAGGAGCTTCCAATCTAATTAAATAAATGTATATACACACACACACACACACACACACACACACACACTCACACACATCAAAAAGGTAATAGCAACAGGGCAGTATATGACAAGTACCAAGTAAATGCTTCAGAGAGCAGGTGTTAAAGGATTTCAGGTAAAGGAGAGACCACTGGGACTGAAGAGGTCTTCACGAAGGAAGGGAGGCTTGAGCTGCACCAAAGCCAGGCGGGGCTCACGCAGGCAGAGGGAGGCGAGGGCGTTACATGCAGAGAGGTGCGGAGGCCAAGGCTGTAGACGGGGGACTATCGCAGGCGGGGGCAGGGGGCAGGGAGCAAACCGCTCTGGCAGAGGAAAGTTTTCATGCAGAGGAGACATGGTTAGAATATTGTTCCCAATTGAGCAAGTCTGTTCCATAGATTATGGACAGAAATGTTACCTTTCTACTGCCTGCTGAATCCGCCTCATCCAGTTGTTTCGTTCCTCCTTGGAATTAGTGTGAATTTCATACATCTCGGGACCAGCAGATGAAGCACTGATCAGAAACATTCCTCTCTCCTCATTAGCAACTTCTCTAGCAATAAGCTTTTGAAGGGAAATAACTGATGGCTTCTGATCCTGCATAAAATAGAAAAATGTGCAGATGAAACAGCATCCTATCTAAAGTAAGGCTCTCACGAAACATGAGCTAAAGAAAGCAACAGTACTTTTTTCTTTTTTCACTTTCAACCTTTTCAAAAGAGCTGCAGAAGCCGGTAAGATCTCTAATGGAGAGGTATGGAGAAGAGAGGAGAGAAAAACAGGATTTAGGGGAATGTTGGTCCTTAAGAATTAGTGGTTTAAAGGGGCAACTTTTAAAAAGACAGAATGAGAGAAGAAAAAAATATCAAAATGCCATAGTTAAGGGAGGAGGAATTTTTCTAGGAGGGCATGGAATAGGAAACAGCATATCAAAAATCACAAACAGATTGAGAAGGATGGAGGACCTAAAGAGTCCATTGGATTTGGCAGTTTACAGCAACACCATTTCAATAAGGTGATAGGAACAGAAGTCCAGAAACCAAAGGTAGATTGTAAAAGTGGAAGGTAAGAATAGGTAGGGCATAGCCAACCTCTTCTATTGTCATGCAGATCTCAGCAACACAGCTTCTAGAGTTCTACCTGCAAAGGCCTCTTCTCACCAACCAGATGAGCCCTTCATGGGTGGGAATGGGTCTAATTCATCTGCATATGCCTAGCACATAGCCTTGCATAGAGTAGGCACTCAAAACATGTCAATAGTTAGGACTACTTTTACATAATTCTACCAGAGGGGAATAGGAAGAAAGGCTACAATCTGGCAGCTAAGCCATGATGAAAGCCCCTCTTCAACCAGCATTTACTGTGATCCTCCTGTGTCTCTTTCTAAGCACGGGGGATTCAAAGATAAACACAACACTGGTAACACTGACTTGCTAGGTGGCAGTAGTTGAAAGAATGGCCAAAAGAATACCCTCAGGGTGAACAGTTTTGCGGGTCATATGCAAAATCTTCTTTGGTTTGTGGCTTCCACCACCGTTTATAGAGTTGGTTACACTGGGTGGTTTTGTGTCTCCCTCATGGACTAAGTGACGCCTTGATCCAGAACATGCCACTCTGTGCTCAAGTGTTGACTCTTCGGTGCTGGCTTGTAGCTTCCCCAGCATTACACAGCTTGAGCACATCTGACGTTGTGTGCCAGGGTATAACCAGAGAACTCCTCACCCCACTCTTCTTGGAGTAGCACCAGAAAAAATATGATGGGACAAGACCACTAGTCTACCCAGTCCTGTGCTCTGCCTCTGAAAATGCAAGCAAAAGCAGCTTTGTGGAAGAATTTTTTGTGTGCATACTGCCCTCTCTAATTAGGGAGATCCTCTGAGCATTATCAATATTCCTTATTCTATTGTGAATCTACTTTCCAAGACATTATCTCTTTTCTCTGACTCAATGTACAGTTTTAGCTTCCTCTTACAAGGTAAATGGTCTCGGTACATAAAAAGGCAGAGTGGGTTTGACTTGCTTAAGACATGAGCAAGAGTAAAATTATTTGAACCAGCTGGTCAGTGTTCCCGGAGAAGAGGAAGTAGAAGGATAAGATCTTTTAAAAGTGAAGAATAGGTAAGTGGGCAGAAAGTAGCACTCATTTAATCACCATCAGACCAGGAGGCATCAGTGTTCACGATAATCATGCACAAATACTAAAGATGAATAAAAATTCAAATTAAATCTCCAGGAAGGGAAGTCACACATCTGTCTGCTTGCTATTTTCAGCTGCTTATCTTCTGGCTATTTCCAAACTTATCATGTTTCCATAACACGTAGCAAGACAAGCAACTACTAAAGAAGTTTTTCTAAATGGTATAAGAAGTGGAGAATCTCACCTGTGTGTACTAGGGTGAGGATAATGTTCTAAAATACTAGGGTAGGAACTAGAAAATCCAGATATGTATACCCCTAGCTAATGCTTCAATTCCCCACAATATTACACTGTGTCAAATTCATGATCAATCAGCAGGACACTGGCTTGTAATACTACCCAAGAAGCAGAATTTGCCTCTCTTTCAGGTCTTTGGAGTCGAAGGAACATTGGTTTCTATAAAGATGTGATATGAATTTTTTTCCTTTGCCAGCATGGCCCTCACCATCCCACAGGTTAAGCAAAATGATGCGCACCTTCCCACTTATTTTCTCTACGTAGCAAACCAGATAATGGCATAGAGAGGCCACTGGACAGATCAGTCAGTTTTCATGAAATTTACAATAGATACAATTCAAATGGATTGGGGACACAGGGACTTGTTTAAGTCTTCTTATTATCCTCTAGTATAGCTCTGTGAAAAAGTCTTTGACGTTTATACAGCTCAGCATCATTGTGCCAATGAGAGGCAACGTGCCCAACAGGATGAAGAAGGTTCTCAAGCCGACCTGACAAGCACAGAAAGGCAGATGTAACCCTGCCCCAGCCTCTTTCCCCCAGAATCCCACCACTGGGAAGACTTGCTTCTTTGTTTTCTCTGAAAAGTATAACAGAAGCTTCATTAAGCTTTGAATTTTCAAAACCAGTTGGAAATAATGATATCTGCTAATGGCACCCAAATATCCTATCATCCAATGGATGATAAACACCAGCATTGTAGAGAGCCAGCATTATACTGCCCTCATTGGTGTTGTGTCTTGGATTCTTTCCTCTAATAGGGCCTGATTCTCTATGATGCTAACAAGGAGTCCATTGCTGACATTTTCCTTCTCCAAGTAATTTTGGACCACACAGATTCTGTGTAAGAAATGCTATAAAATGCTGGTTTCATTGCTAGTCTAATTCTAACTATGTGCTGGAAATGAGATTAATCTAACACACTACAAAGATAAGTGTTCCATGAACACCTTCAGTCATTAGTAGCTACTTTAGTAAAAATAAGAAAGAATCTTCTTTAAACTTTAGGTAGCAGGATGGCGTTCTCTTGTTTGGCAGAAGGAACGCCATGGCAGTTACGAACAGGCTTAACAAGCAATACAGCAAGGGCAATGGGGATGGAGATTGCCAGGTGCTGGGAGTGAGCCCCTGCACCCAGCATTAACACTTTAGTTGCTAGATCTGAGGGAGGGGAGTTTGGGGTCAAAGGAAGGGTGGTTCTGGAGGAAAGACCGAGATAGCCAGATGACAAGGAGGCACTTGGGGGGATCAGGGAAATACCTCTTCACAAACTGGTACCAAAAGGCTCCAATATCTTCACAATTAGTGAAACTGCTAGACCAGCTGACTACCAGCACTGGCTGTGATAAATCAGGATTTATCATACTAATTCGACCCAATTAGAGGGTTGTTACTAAATACTGCAACCACAAATAATAATGGGAATATAGCAGAAGCATATGTTAATACTTGCCTGTAACCATTTTATTTCATAAGGAATTTCAGGTATTTTTCAAGAAAATGTGTGATTAAATCTATTTTTTAAAATATATCACATGGTGAAATACTTACAATGGCTGCAAAGATGTATTTCTGGTCTTTTTCTTGTAAAAACAGCAGCACATCAGTTAGAAGTAGAGCTAGGATATCTTCAAAGAAAAAACATTACTAGCATTAATGAAGGAAATTACAGTTCAAATGCCTTCATTAAATATTCTGATTTCATACTTGAAATTTAAATAAATTTAATAAAAATAAAAAGACTATGAAAGTTTATGAAAACTTTTTATCAAAACACCTGCATTATGATAGCAAAAGATATATGCTATAGGTAACTTAGTAGAAAGCTGTGTTTAAGTGTGTGTATTTGTGTGTATAACTGCAAGTATAGCTAAATCAGCAGCAAAATTTAATATAGTAATTTTCAAAACAGAAGACAAATATCCAAAAAGGGAAGTTCTAATAGAATGCAGCAAGCCCTTACCTTTAGGGGGCTTAACTGAATATGTAAGAGGGCTTACATATATATGCCAACCTGCTATTTTGTGTCGTCTAGATCTGA
The DNA here is from genome assembly GCA_028533085.1 of Varecia variegata. Lineage (NCBI taxonomy): Eukaryota > Metazoa > Chordata > Mammalia > Primates > Lemuridae > Varecia > Varecia variegata. The sequence continues at coordinate 132,620,000 of CM052439.1, forward strand.
ATGAGGTTTAAGATTCCATACTTCCCTTACCAATTGCACACAAGAACTCATCTTCACTACACAGTCTAACACAAAGTTATGAAACTGATTCTACTAAATGGATAAAGGGCGAATGACTTGGAGCAATAAATCTACAGATTGTGGTTAATATTTTTTCAATACAACACTGTAAGTTGCTGATCAACAAATCCCATTTCAGACACTAGTTGCAGCCTCCATCAAAACTTGATTGTCCTCCCAAGGGTAATCTTTGAGTAACTAGAATTTAACCACCTCTCCTTCTCATTGCTTACCCAAGGAAGTTATTAAGATGAAGTGCTAGAAACAGTGGTTCTGACCCTGGCTGCACGGTAGACTCATCTGAAGAGCTTTTCAACAATCCTTGGGCTAAGGCTTCATCCCTACATCAAGAAAATCAGAATCTCTGGGAGGAGACTTGCACATCAGCAATTTTTTTAAGCTCCAGAGGTGATTCTAGTGTGTGGCCGGGGTGAGAAAGCCTGCATCAGGCAATGTGCCACATAATCAGTCCTTAAGAATTGGAATAAACTGGTCTAGACTCTAACCAGATTAACAGAGTCGAGTTCATGCCCGTTAACAAACAGTAGCACTGAGGAAGAGTTACACCAGTGTCAGCATGTAAATGGATGAATTCTGTTACTCAGTAACAAAGATGACATTCAGAGTTCTTTTCGTTCTCCTCTCCATGTTCTGACATCCCCCAGGCTGGCTGGCTTGGCATGCAACAGACCCTAAGTGTGTAGGTGTACTGCCTTGCTTTCAACACAACACATTTGCCAGAATAATACTTCTGTGCCAACAATTAGCAGAACTCTCAGTTCCTTTGATTTTAGACATCATAAACTTGCAAATTCATAAAATATATATAAAGGTTTTAGCTTGGGGCAGCAAACTCTCACCAAAGATTTACATCATTGTCTATGCTTAACTATTGAAATTCACAAGGCTTTGTGTCTGTGTGCCTGCACTTCTGAAACATTTTTCTTTTGAAAATCTATCCTCTGTTGAATGAATAACATGTAGGAAAGAAGGAGAAATTGGTCTGGCAGAGCCTTAGTACCTTTGAAACGACCTGTGGCAGTTTTCCAGTAAACAAGGCCATCGTATAACAGAGTCCTTTCTTTACTTATCAGTGCCTGCTTCCTAAACACGTGGCCATTTTTGAGCTTTGTGCACGTTTTGTTTTCAATTTTATTTAAGATCTCAAGCCATTTTTGGTTTTTCTCATATTCGTTGACTTTTAAATCCACTGTTGCAATCATGTCTTTGATTAAGCAAAGAGCTTTGCATAAGTCTTTATGTTCTTCAGTTTCTTCTGCATGAAAAAAAGAAACAAGAACACTATACGATAAGCCAGAGTGCTAAGGAAGAAAGTTTTTTCTTTAGTTTTTAAATATACTTAAATGTATCATCCAAATAACAAAATTCCCATCAGAACAATGTTGGAATAAATTCAATTACAATACTATCACTCTGCACCTTCTCCCTCCCTCCCCCCAAAAAACAAACTCCATTCAAATATTTGATTATAAAAGATTTGCATTATTAAATGTATTTCAGCTGACAATAAGATGTCTGAGTTCTAGGGATGGGTCTGACCTTCCCCGAGAGCAGGGAATGGGTCATGTACTAACTTACGCCCTCCTCCCACCTTCCCAGACACAGGTAATTCAGTCATCTTCACGCCAAGTTTCTCAGAACTCAACCCAGCTGCAGGGCCAAGCTAGCGTCCTCTCATAAACAGAGCCACAGTGTGACTTGAATGGCCCCAAACTCATCTGCCTTTCTGGATCCCTTTCTCCACAAAAATGATATTCAAAATTATATTTTATAACTGCATTAGCATAAATATGAATATATTACTTTTATAATTAAGCCACTTTCCTTGATCTAACATTTTTCTCTTCTGATTGTAAAAGAAATTAAAATATTTTCTAGGCATTGTGCCTAATGGGTAAGTTGTCCATGCTCATGCCAAGAGCAAATAATCATTGATTTCAGTTGTTATTCTTTAAAACATTGGCCACCTGTTCTTATCTCTAGATTAGCTTAAGAAAATACTGTGGAGGCGTTTCTGGAACAGATGAAATGAATTTAGCTCTTTTCTCTATTTGATGATGAAGACCACCTAGTTGATGTTTATTGAGATGCCTGGAACTGAAAAGTAAAAGTTTCAGGAGGGCACAGGTACTAGAAGAAGAGGAAAAAAGAAAAACTGGCAGATAAACCAAAGGTTCCCAGAGCGGCAGGAAAAAAACAGTTAGAAATAACAGTGAAGTGGAAAGGGAATCAGTCCTCCAAAGGGTCTAAACATTTCCAGGTTCTAAATGTTGCATGAGGGTTTTATCAGAAAATCTCAAGGAGCAGATCCCGATACCCATCTTTCATATGGAAGATCCTTTCTCACCGCCTGTCAGAGAAGACACTCACCACTTCACTATCCCTCACCCCCACTCAGCCCCTCCCCTCCAAAGAAAGGCTACATGATGAGAGCGATGTGCACTGTTGGGGGAATGGACACCCTTGAGGCTCAGTCTCGGGGGGTTGGGAGGGGCATGGGCAATATACTTAACCAGAACGGTTGTACCCCCATAATAAGCTATAATAAATAAATAAAAAATAAAAAAATAAAAATAAATAAATAAATAAAAACCGCATGTTATAGACAGGAAAGCTGAGTAGGGAAAATATCAAAGTTGAGCTTCATGTAACCTGGGCTGAGGCAAGAAAGGCCTTAAAGTCTTTTGACCTTTGGGGGCAAATTACTGTCTTACCATGCCTTGCTCCTCAAAGAGTAGCAGCACTGACCTCATCTGGGAGTCTTGTTAGAAGTGTTTACCTTGAGCCTCATCCCAGAGCTACTGAATCACAATCTGATGTAAAGCAGAGGCCCAGGTGAAGGGCATGGCCAATAAGGTTTGAGGAGCACTGCCATAAGAGCCTCATGTGAATCCATGTACCCAGAAGCCCAGGGAGTAACTGGCCATTGGTACTGACCAAAGGAGGAGGTGGCCATTCAGCTACCATGCTGATTATGCCCATGGAGCCAAAAGTCACACTCGCAGTTTCTGACACACAGTGCCCAGCAATCGTTAAATTATTCTACCAGGAATCTTACGTGGGATGACCTTTGGAGTAGCAGATTTTAGTCTTTGAGGTATTGTGAAAAGAGAATATAAACATATTACAAATTGAAAAGCTTTAATTTTGCTTGTATTCTTTTGCTGAGAACAAGATTTATGAGGCTTTTCTTTTTATACGTTTATATTCTCTTGTATATTACATCATAGGGAACAATCAGTATGGGACATAAGGAATAGATACTACCATTCCTGCCTGAACTTAGTCCTAAATGTGACTGAAACAATGAAAAGAATAAATCATACATATCTATTCACCTAGACCCCTTCCAAAAAAAAAAAAAAAGAAGTTGAGTTTTGTAGCATGGGCATTTAAGATCTCATCACCATTTTAATTATCTCTAAGTCAACTGATAATAATAAAGGCAATAAAAACAGCTCCCACTTATTGAGCACCTTTTTTATACCAGGCTCTACACTGGGCACTTCATGAGACAATCACATTTAATCTTCAAAACAATTCCATAAGGTTAGGATTATTATTCTCATTTTGTAGTAGAGAAAACTGAGGCTCCTTTAATTAACTTGCCCAACTAATGAGTGGCAGAGCCAAGTACATACAATTACACATTTACACCATTCCAAACCTAAGCTCTTGTTAACACACTATCACCCTAATAATTATTTTTACTCAAGAGCAATACTCTAGCTTAAGGATTAGACATTTTTATTTATTCATTCATTGCACTAATACATTTTTAATTATTGATAGTCTTCTGCACCAGCCATGGCACTAGATATTGAAGATCCAACTGTGAACCAGAAACAGGCCTTACAGATCCCACAAGGAGCTTATGGTCCAGCCATGTGCATTAATAGCTTCTTAAAACATGGCCAGATGTTACTTCTGGAACTTAATGAATGGACAGGATCAAAATAGCTCCTCCATATAATCCTTCTCTATCTAATAATTTATTGCTTTGGAGAGTTGACATTTGGTGATAGGATTGATAGCAACATGTTTCATCAGACTGCTGTGAGGGTAATAGGAAGAGGAGGATGGGGAGATACATTAAGGAGGTCCAGATATAGGGAAAATATAGAGAGGAAAGGCAGGGTCAAAGTATGAAGAAGCTTCTTGGCTTGGGCTACTTGTAGAAATTTAGACTATTAGCCAAGCTGTGTTATATTATAAAAGACAATTTTTTAAATGAATCCAAATTCTGAGGCTTTAATGGTTGAGCCATAATGAAATTCTTCATGACTCAGAGGCCAGAAACATGTATAGCTGTTTAGGACATTAAGCTATGTTTAAAACTAATAAGAGAGTCAAATGTTTGTCCAGAAGTCATAACTCACCCTTTGTGTACTGCAATATCCTTTCCACCAAGACAGGGTATTTTGTGATGCGCTGAGTGACCAACAGAATGCACTCTGGAATTCCTCGGCGCCGAGCCAAAAGATTACTATTTCGGAGCTTAAAAAAATATATATATACATTTTTATATACACAAACTCTACCTGTATTTACTTTGCAGGTGTGAATTTAACAATATAAAGAATCTGCAACAGTACAATTCTATTCAGACTTAACATAATATTGTCATTAATTAAAACAAAGCATTGTTATTAATTTAAATTGTATACTTTGTCATTAATTTCAATACCCTAACTCTCCAAGATTTCAAAAAGTTTCAAGTTACTCTAATGTGTTTGTAGGTAATTCCAAAAGTCAGCAAGTTCTAAGTTCCGGAATTCATGAATAGCAAAAGTTTTTGAAAAATAAGCAGAAATCAAAGTTAGATTTTGAACATGAGTTTGTAGTGTACTATTTCTTTCTCCAGCAGGTCATCCCCTACATTTGTTATCATTCATTATAACACTAAAGTTGCCTCTAATCTGAGCAATTTTTTTCTAAAAATCTCAGAGTATTACTTAAGTTTTCAAGTCCTCAACACACACTTAGGTGGGAAAAAGAGGGAGTAGAATCCGGTAGCATTCTTAAAATGGCAGATAAAAATTTAGAATCCAGGAAACTTTATAGGACAGATTTTTTCAACAAATAAATTGGAAGGGGAGGAAAGGAGGGAGAGCATTAAACTTGAAAGAGATTTTAGAGGTCTAGCTACCATATACAATATGTGAACGTTCATCAGATCCTGATTTAAGCAATCTAATTTTATGAGATAATCAGTGAAATTTGAAGATATCAAGAAATTATTACTAATTTATTTTGTGATAATGTCATTGTAATTTTTTTAAGATATATTGTTTGGAGATTAAATATGAAATTGTATGATGTCATGATTGTTTCAAACTAATTCAGTGGAAGTTGGGTGGATTGTTTATTTTTACTTTGGTTTTTCTGATATGTAACTTGTCAGGGCACGAAACAGCTTCCCAGGATATGACCAATATTCTCAGAAGTTTATAGAGCACAGTCTCACAAATCTAAGACACAAAAGGAAATGATATAGTAGAAATATTTTACCAACACAGAAAAAGAGACTTTTCTATCTTTGCCACAAACCTACCGCCTACCTCTTCCTTCTCCTTCCCCTGAAAAACATCACCTAGATATGAAACTTGTTTAAGTCTTATAAGAAACAAGCAGAAACTATTTCTCCATACTGGTTTATCACTTTGTAATAAAGTTTTAAAATACTTGCCTTAATAAAATTCTGAAACTTTTTATTCTGCTGGAGTTCTTTAAAGAGGTTAACAGCTTCTTTGTGGTGGCTACAGAATTCTCCATATATTTTCTTCATTTTACTTGCATTTTCTTCTGAAAACTGAGAAGAACAACATTTCAATAATGGCTTATAAATTTAGTAAGTTCTAAATGCAGAACAGATCATGCAATTTTTCACATATTTCAAAATGTTCTTTGCAAATAAAGAATAAGCATGATGGGATTTCTGAACACAATCACTTATACGGATGGCCAATAAGCACATGAAGAGATGTTCAATATCATTAGCCATTAGGGAAGTACAATTTGAACCACAATGAGATATCGCTTTATACCTCTTAGAATAGCTGCAATAAAAACAACAGTGACAACATCAAATGCTGGTGACAATGTGGAGAAACTGAATTACTTGTACATTGTTCGTGGGAATATAAAGTGGTACAGCCACTCTGGAAAACAGTTGGCAGTTTCTTACAAAACTAAACACGCAATTACCATATAACCCAGAAATTGCGTTCCTGGGCACTTATCCCAGAAAAAGGAAAACTTAGGTTTGCACAAAAATCTGTATACATGAATGTTTACAGCAACTTTATTTGTAATGGCTAAAAACTGGAAACAAGATGACCTTCTTTAAGTGAATGATTAAATAAACTATGGTACATCCATACCATGGGATGCTACTCAGGAATAACAAGGAATAAACCATTGTTATACAAAATCACCTGGATGATTCAAAAAAATGATGGTGGGTGAAAAAAGTCAACCCCAAAATGATTGCATACTGTGTAATTCCATTTATATAACATTATTAAAATGACAAAATTATAGAACCAGAGAACAAATTACTGGGCCTCCGGGAGTTAGAGGGGATGTGGGGGCAGGAGAGAAGTAGGTGTAGCTATAAAAGAGACAGATGAGGAATCCTTGTGGCCATAGAAACGTTCTGAATCTTGACTATATTTGAATCTTGACTATATCAATGTCAGTATCCTGGTTGTGATATTGTATTATAGTTTTGCAAGATGTTACCATTGCGGGGGGAATAATTTATAAAATAAAAAATTTAACAATGCCAAATCCCAGACCCCACCCCAATCCTATGGAGACAAAACCACTGGGGGTTGGAGCACAGGACTCCTCATTCTTAATAAGCTTCAGATGATTCTTATGTACCTGAAGTTGAGAAACTATTGCTTAAACCAACCATGTTCCTCATATTCACAATTTCTCACCAATACCAAGAGTTTCCACTGAACAAATTACATCATATTCCAGCCCAGCCTCCTGAGTTCGTATCTAGTCTCTCTGGTTAGAATGTGGGACACACCCAAACTCTCCTCTTGTAAGTCCCTAAAGAGTGTGTCTCCTCCTTTGTGCCCACAGAGCACCACACTCACATCCATTATCTGAGGATTTTGCTAATTTAATTCTCAGGAAACACCTTTATTAACAAAGTAGCACTGGGGGAACCCCTTGCCATATCCACTATGCACGGCCAACAACTGGAAAACAAATGCACACTTAAATCCTTTTCTCTGAACACCAAGGATCCTTTCCCCAAAGGTGAAGTGTGTGATTCATCCAAGAGACCCAGTCTGACACTGCGCGATATCCAACTCCCCAAACTTTGTTCTCAATGTAAGTCCTGTTTTAGCCACAGAAATTGAATCAACATAGAGCTAATAGAGATGTGCAACTTTGTAGTTAACACTCTAAAAGTAACTTAAGAATGAAAATGGTTTAAATAATTAGAATTAAAATGTGATAAAGTCATGGCTATTTGTATTAAGGAAAGAGAGATGCAAATGATTTCAAATGACAAATTTCAATTTGGAATGCACTCAGAATCAAGTTCGCTTAGACAAATTCAGACATTTTTACTCAAACTGTCTTGCAAAGTACTTTACAGTCACTTAACTGGGCCCTACTAGTTGGCACTGTATGTTTCAGGTGAATTATGAGGACCAAATATGTCTAGGACTTTAAATATAATCTACAAAGCAGATACTGCTGTGTTAAAGAACTTATTACTAATGTGGATTTTTACATTTTTAGACATGTAAGAGTAGCTACTAGGCAATAAATCTTAAGTTTTGTTTTTGTGCATTAAAATTATGTGTGTTTCAAAATATTTCTGTCAATGAACTTAGCTCCCCCATTTTTAGCACACAGACCAACAGCTGGGCTCCACTGCTATATGTGACAGGGTAAAACTGCTTCAGAAATTAATATTTTTGGAGAAGATGGCATTTTGACATCTACCTAAGGAAAGCCATACTAAAGCAATTACAGATGGATCTCCTTGCCTTTTCCCAAGTGCTGCAGGCCACTGTTGAACATGGCATTCAAGTGAATTCCTGATTTTTGTTTTCCTAAGTGACCCATTCATTCAATATATATGTCAATAGTACCAAGCACTGTTCTAGGTGCTGAAATATAGTAGTAAAGAGACAGACAAGCATCCCTGACTTACTGGGACTCCCAGTCTAGTGATGGCACATGCTTCCCTCCGATGTCACTATGAACATCTGAAGTTATCATACTCTTCACTCATGTTGATGAAAGAGCAGATTTTGATTCAGATCTCACTTATGTCACTTCTGAGATATACAAACTTGAGGAAGTCATTGCCTTCTCTATGCCTCAGTTTTTGTGTCTATACAATGGGAAAAATAACATCTACTTCATAGTATTGTGAAGGTTAAATGAAGTAATACACATGAAAGTACCCTAAAAGTGCCTGCCATGTTAGAGTCACCGAATACACATTATCTAACCTCTCTGTTAGCATGTTTCTAACGGAGAGCCCCTTCAGAGAGATCAGGGAGCCAGGGCCCACTGTCAAAAGCAGGTGACTGCTGTATTACTGGAAGGATGGCACAGCACATTCTTGCTCATGCTTCAAACATCCTGACCCTTTAAAAAGTGCCTTCTCTTAGTGAGATTTGCTTGTCTTGTCCTCCGGGCATGAACTCTAAGGCTTTAATGATAATAGATAGCTTCACCCTTCCTGAAATGAGCCAACATTTGTCTTGGAGACATTAGTGAAACCATCACAGGCCCAGTGGGGGAGCCACGTTATTAGAGAGCCCATCACGTCAAAAAGTCTAAGTAGACTTTTCATAAGGGCACTACTTTATGGCTGTGAATCCTGGTGGGGACAGCAACAGGGCCACAGATGATCCAGCCAAGTCCTGTAACACACAGAGGAGTCAGGCACTGGCTGTTAAAAGCTCTTAGGCATCAGTCCTGAAGACCAATGTCAAATAAAAGAAAACCACATGCATCTGGAAATAATCACAATGAAATCAATTCCACTTCTCTATAAGTTTTTAACACTGTAGAGAGTCTGACAACCTTTAGGTTTCTGAGGTCAGGGCTGTTACACGTCTCTTACCTGCTGTACCAGAATATCTCCAATTCGGTTGATCACAAAATTCCTGTCGTTGCCAGCACAGGATTCCTGTCTTCGCTCCTTCATGCTGTAGAAGAAATGCCTGTGGATCTCAAGCAACTCATCTAAACAGGGGAAGATTTTATCCACGGTGCTATGGTCAAGCTGCAGCTCCTCTTTCATGCCCTTCCTGAAGATCTCGGACATGATGAACAGGGTCTGGATGTGATGCATCTCTGTTTGCATTAGCTCTGAAACGTGTGAGCAGAAACATGTTACACAAGCTGTAAAAAAACAAGTATCCTCGAACCTAAATTAGTAACTCAACAATGTATGTTACACAAATAAAAAAGAAGGAATGTTTAGGAATAACAAGACTATTTCTTCCAATATGAAAGCCAGCATGGACTAAACATTTAAGTTTAAAATATTAAACTATTTTCCTTTCTCCAGATTTTAAGAGGATATATGTATATCAAGTCCAATAGGTAAGAATCTAACATATCTGAAACTCTCATAATGTAGCAAGCATCTTTAGCTACCTTCAGCTAGGAACTAAATGCTCTATGCAATATAACTTAGTCTGCTGGTTTTTTTCCTTTCTGTGGTTTTTGCATTGAGTAGGAGCACAATTAATTTGGTGAATTAAATTGAACTAAACATAATAAAGTTCCTCAATGCAGACAACCATAGGTCCCTTCTATTGCAGGATCTGTCATCAAAATTCCAGTTTCTCCAGGGGAAAAAAATGCATCACAATCAAAGGACACCATCAAGAAATTGAAAAGACAACCCTCAGAGTCAGAGAAAATATTTTCAAATCTTATATCTGATAAGGAACTTGTATCTAGAATATATATTTAAAAAAACCTCTTATAACTCAACAATAAAAAAACAAATAACAATTCAAAAATGGGCAAAGGAATTGAACAGATGTTTCTCCAAAGAGATACGCATAAGCCAAGTAAGCACATGACAAGATGCTCAACATCACTGGCCGTTAGGGAAATGCAATCAAAACCAAAATGAGACACCATACACTCTGATAGTGATAATAAAAAGCTGGACAGTAAACAAGTGTTGGTGAAGATGTGGAGAAATGAAAACCCTCAAACATTCCTGGTGGGAATGTAAAATGGTACAGCTGTTTTGGAAAACCGTCTGGCAGTTCCTTAAATGATTAAAGTTGCCATATGATCCAAAAAGTGGAAAAATTCAAAATATCCATCAACTGATGATTAGATAAACAAAATGGAATATTAGCCATAAAAAGGAATGGATTACCTATATACATTACAACTAGGATGAACCTTAAAAACATTACGCTAAGTAAGAGAAGGCAGGCACAAAAGACCACCTATTGTACCATTCCTGTGAAATGTCCAGAATAGGCGAATCTATAGGGACAGGAAGTAGATCAGTGGTTGTCAGAGGCTGGTGGGAGGGGGAAATGGGAATTGACCTACAATGGCTACAGGATTTCTGTTTGAGGGATGCAAATGTTCCGAAATCAAACAGTGCTTAACAGTTGCACAACATTGTGAATACACTAAAAACCACTAGGTTATACACTGTAAAGGGGTAAGTTTTATGGTGTGTAAATTATATCTCAATTTTAAAAATGCATCATGAGAGAAAATAACAATTCCAAAATTTATGGGTGTACCAGAAGTACTAGTTCTACATTAATGGATATTTCCAAACATATTGCAGGTTTTGAGAAAGAATCTAAATACCAGCCACAGAAAGTAAATAAGTCTAAATATAGTTTTATAATTTTATCATAAACAAAAACCTCTTTCATTCAGAATCCACTAACTTTGAAGTATCATTATTTCCTACAATGATTTCAGTGCCTACTCTGTGCTAAGCCCTTACCCATATCATTTCACTTAATCCTTTAATCCATTTATCCATGATGACCCCCCAAATAGGAATGACTTTCCTCATCTTTAAAAGGGAAACAGTGAGGAAGAGAGGGGGAAGGATTTGTCATGGAACACAAGGCTTTCCAACAGCAAAGACCATGCTGTGTGTGATAATTCATCCCAAATGGGTGAGATTATTTTTAATAACACATGAAACTGTAAAGAAAAGAAGAAAAATGACAGTATAATATAAATTGCTTGAGAAATGCTAAAAGGACATCTTCCTTTCCAGAGTAACTCCCAACTATACAGCCCTCGGCAAATTTCAAAGCATGCTGGCACGCCATCTCGCCTGACCTGCAGAACCACCGCCTGAGGCAGTTGACAAGGTATCCTCATTGCCCAAGGATGTTCTGGCCAATACTTGCATACACAGGATTAGCGAAAACTAAAAGCTGATCTCATCTGTAAAATTGGGTATCTTCTTGGAACCCCTTTTTAGCATCTACTTTGTACTTGAAATTTTTTAAAACTTCATTTTTTCCCTAATTAGTCTATAATTTAACTTTCCCTAATCCAGATTGCCTCCCCCGCAAATAGCATGAAATGGTCAAATCTCATCACAGTTGAAGTCTGTACTCAGGACTGCAGCACACAGTGGAATTCTGCCCGAGCCCAAGCACGGCTGCTTGCACCTCAGTCTCTATGCACGGCCCCCCGTACACGCAGCCAAACTATAGGGCCACGTACAGGAACCCTGTCTACCCCACATTGAAATGCGTGAAAGTTCACTGTGATTCTGATATAGAAGAGGTAAGAAAGTGTAGGTCAAACCTAAGTAAACTCGAAAGGGATGTGAGGAATAAAATTTGCTCTGTAGCAGGTATATACGATGCTTCATTTAAGCCTCACAACAACACTTTAAACCTGAGTATTATTATCCCCATTTTACAAAAGTAGAAACTGAGGTACAGGCAAGTTAAATAATTTGTCTGATATCAGGTAAATAGAAAATGGTAAACTAACACCTCTTGTATTATCCAGGATGGAGCTAGAGCCCATTCTCCTAAGTGAAGTATCATGAGAATGGAAAAATAAACACCACATGTACTCACCATCAAATTGGCACTAACTGATCGACACTTATATGCACATATGTAAGTATCATTCACTGGGTGTTGGGCAGGTGGGAGAGGGGAGGAGGGGATGGGTATATTCACACCTAATGGGTGTGGTGCACACTGTCTGGGGGATGGACATGCTGGTAGCTCTGACTCGGACAGTGCAAAGGCAATACATGTAACCTAAACATTTGTACCCCAGTAATATTCCAAAAAATAAGTGAATTAATGAATGAATGACAAAAAGAAAATGGTAGAACTGGGATTTAACCCAGGTCTATATGCTTTCAAATTCCATGCTTCTTTTCTCTATGCCACACAGCTTCAGCCCAAAGAGCATATTTGAAATGCTTACCAAAAATGACATCCTGTCTTTTGATGACATTCTTCTCCTGCCTACTACAAAATGAAGGATCCACCACAAGACTCCAAGATTCTGCTTCAAACTCCTGGGCATCACTGCTGAGGTCACTCCACAGAGAAGAATCCACGACATCTAACGTGTTTAGAATAGAAAAGCCCGAAGCAGTTACACACAGCATCAACAGTCCTCCCTAGGAGCCCATGTCTCCGATTGCTCGCACTAAATAAACCCGCCATGAACACGGGAGCAACTAGGCCAAAATATGATTGATGTGGAGTTGAAACATCTGAAAACTGGGCTGACAAAATGGTCCATATCAAGACAGCTTTCATGAAAGCAAAGAAGACTCAGACATGAAAATAGTGATTGTGTATATGGGCGGGGAAAACATTGGAAGAAGAGTCTTCTGTTTGTTTGTTTTGCCTTGCTCTATTTTTGTTTTATTTTTGGTAACCTTCAGAGTCCATAATGTACCTACAGATTCTTGAGCCCACTGATTTCTTCTGCCCCAGGTTATCTGCACTGTTTGCTCAAATCTGAATTTTGCACTTATCCACTAGATTTGCTCGCAGGTTGGCAAGACATGAAACAGAGTGTAAAGACTCAAGTTGGAAGAGAGCGCAGATTTTCTTTTAGAATTGCTTATGCACACACACAACCCTTTCAGGAAAACTAAACTCTGTTTACCCAAATGGCACTCACTACAGAGATTCTAGCTCAGAGCAGTAAAGATGAGATGACAACGAGTTCAAAGGCTTAAGATTAAAATTTTAAAAACGGGTTCCTGGGGCAGAGTCCACTCCTCTCTCCTGTCACTACTCTCCTTCCATTTGGTTCTCCCTCACTTATTGATGCAGCTTGGATACAAAGACCAATTCCCCAGATCAAGTCCTGTCCCATAAAATACTAATTTAGAAGTGTTCTTATTCCCCTAGAAGTAGCAGGCAAAAGATGAGAATAAGTATCTCAGAGATTCAGACAAGACTAGTCTTAACTAACTAAAGTCTATGTTTTTAATGTAGGATTCTATTCCGATTCATCAATAGCTGTAAAACATTTTGTAATGATAAGCATACAACATATTTCATTCTCTTCATTATGCGTGTGACATATTCCTTCAGTAATGTGTCCATTTAAAAATTGCCCTCATTTTCTTGGTCACTATGTGGTTGTTTCCTCTAGGGCTAAATTTTCATTCTTTTAAAAAGTAGAATCTATACCAAAGAGATATCATGAAACAGAATTCTTTTAAAAAGAACAAAAGACTATGCTTCAACCTTACGTCCTTCATAAAATATTCCTTTTGGCAAATGTTCACAGAAATACAAATAAATGCAAATGTGTCTCCTCCTCACCTTCCATTATGAAAGACTCCGTAGAGGGAGAAGAACCCACGGACTGTAGCAGCTCATCCGAATGAGACCTGCTCCTGCAGTTGTTACTGTCACTCTCAGACTCCAAGGATGTCACTGACCTCCTGAAGCTAGGAGGGAGGAAGGGGAGAAAAGTCAACCCCAGCAGCCTCTCTGAGCTGTTAAGATGTAAAAACACACTAAGCCTTACCTTTCCAAGGTAGTGCCCGGAACACTTCTGGACAATGGATGGACCTGCCCTGCAGGTTCCTTCCTTCCAGCTGGCAATCCAATAGGCATGGAAGAAGAAGGGTGCAGAGAGAGGCCAGGCTGTGGGACGTCTCTAAATGAAGAATCTGGAAATCAGAATGGATGCTTCATGTGGTTTCCATAGAGGATAGTAATTACAAGTAAAGGCAGTCACTTAAAAGGCAGAAAGCTAAGCCCTTGAACAACCACTTCTAATGTGTCACTTGCCCAGCCTTGAAATGAGTCTCCCTGCTACACCCTGACACTTGCTGCAAGTATCGTTCCATTGCACAGCCTCCCGATACTCATGCTGCAGGCCTGCTTCCGCATCTCCACTGGAGACGGCGAGTGTTTGGGATTGCACACACAAACAAGAAAATGGAATGGGGAAACACTGGGCCAGCTTTCCCATAAATTACTGCTGCACTCCTTCGAGCCAGCTGTAAATAGAGGCAAGGTGTTATTAGCACTATTACTAGAATGCATATGGTGTATACAAATAAGCATACACACACAGAGCATGTCAGTGGAATGGAATGATGCTGGGGAGTCTATTCTTTATGGTATAAGGATCTCAGGCAAATGAAACCTGTAAGCCAAACTGGGCTGTTCTCACATATGGAAAACTACACAGTGCTTCTATGCTTTTCTGGTCGGTTCAAAAATGTCTAGGCACGCACCCTTCGATAGCTCAGCTGGTAGAGCGGAGGACTGTAGACTGGACAAAAATGTCTAGGCATAGATGCATTTACATCTCAGAATGACTCTCAGAAAATATTTCAGTCCCATATTATAGCTGTAGCATACACATTCTCAAGCAAAAGGGGAAAATATTTAAATAGATCCTAAGGTGTTACAAAGGATTTTACACATACATGTATGATTTAATTTTATTCTCATAACTCCCATGTAAAGAGGCCGAATATGGTATTTTATCAATTCAAAGATGCTTTTTACTTTCATGCTTAACCCTGTGAAATAGAGAAGTGCCTTACAACTGATATCTAAGAGACTGCTGGGGTCAAAGCAGGGGAGTAAGCAATGTGACAGCTGGGAGGCCTGCACTCACTTTACCTAGTATAACATCACACCCAATAGCATGTGACCATGAATTTGCATACCCAATTGTCCCATGATTGAAGTGGTTTTTAAAATATCAGTCACACTTCATTATAGCATTGAAATGAAAGTTGCCATGTACTTAAAATTCCTGCCACAGTCAAGCAATGCAACTTGAGGCAGAAGAAATTGCAAAATCTCTCCCAGGAAAGCAAAGAAAGGATTTTCAAACCTAGGAGACAATGGTGTGACCGGTTCTTGCATGCAATGTAAAAAAATTTCAAATGCCACCAATTATTTTCAAGAGTAATTGCTGAAATTTCAGCGATATATGATTCAGGAAAAAACAGGGCCACCAAATTTTAAAATATGTAAACAAAGCCCCATCATGCCTTGACACTTCAGTGTCATTCTAAAGGTGCTTAATGAGATCACAGCCTCCAGCACAGCTAATCAAGGCACTAGGTCTTCATGGTAATGGACAACAGGGACTGATAAGAATCTACAGACTCCAAACTTGAAAATTTTTTCCACCAAACTTTGTGATTCTTAAGAAGAATGTGGTGTATATTTGTATACATAAATATGTGCTACTGCCAGGAAAACATAAAATTATGTACATTTAGTGGGCTTCTCTTTTCCCCAAAAGATCATTCATAAATCAAGAGAGCATATTCTTCTGACGGCATCTTAGAATTGAGGTAATTGGTAATACCTTCTCCTTACAGCCCTCCCTAATACAAAGATCATATGGTACATACGATGCAAAAGCTCTTAGGCTGGCAGAGACGTTTATATCCTTCTTGACCTCTTTATAAAACTAAAAATTATGCCAAGCATGTGTTATAAAAGAAATAATTGGGCAAATGAGAAAACAAAAGGAGGTATTTTTACAATGGAAAAATGTGTGGTATGTATTAAATTTTAAAAAGTTCTTGTCGTTTTCCACATCACTTACTTCCAAGGATGGCCTGCGGTTTGTTCTTGTTATATTTCTCTTGGAATTTCTGGTAAAGAATATTAGAAACACATAAAGTAAGATCAAAGCGCCAGTGGACTGCAAGAATGTCCACATAGTTACACAGAACAGGATTCTTATCTATATCGTTTTTCTTATTTCAAAGAGGAATTCAAAGAAAAAGACATTAACTACAATGAGAAACAAAATGTGATGATAATAAAATGTGCAAGTTTTAACGGAGGGGTGCCTCATGAATACTCCTGGCTTCATTAAAAGCCGCAGGGTAACTAGAAATCTCCAGCTCACGTGCCCAGACCAGGCTGAAAGGGGAATTCCTATCAACGCCGCCTTTCTCCTTCTTGCTTTTTCCTACTGCTTACTATTCCTCCTGCCTCCAGGAGACAGCTGCTTTGAGCACTGAAATGTCACCGTCTAGAAAAGCCCTCAGTCCTGCAATCTGACGCAGTATGTGTTTCAATTGACACAGAGGTTTGTAGGTTTGTAACTCCAAGTTTCCCTCTGAAGGGTATGCTCACTCATGGGCATCTCTGACATCACCGCAGAGTGGGAAAGAAAGGGACAGAATCCTGGATGCCTTCATCTACTCAAGCCCATTGCCAAATACAGAGAACCTTCTTCTAGACCAGTGGTTCTCACACTGGGGTCTCAGGACCAGCAGCATCAGCATCGCCTGGGAACCTGTTAGAAACGTACATTCTCAGGCTCCGCCCCAGAGTCGGATGGAATCAGAAATTCTGGGAGTGGGGCCCAGACACTTGTTTTAACAGGTCCTCCAGTGATTGTGATGTTTGCGATTTATTACTCTAAGCTTCATTTACGTGCACTCAGGGTTTGCGCTGGTAAAGCAAGCAGCTCTGTACAGAAAACCTAACCTACCACACCACATAGCACAAATGGCCAGACTTGAGCTTTCCTGCTATTTCTAAAAGCTACAGCTAAGTAACTACACACTGTGAGCATGTGTTATCACTGCGGTGATCACTTTAGCAATGAATCTAGACAGCAATAGAAGAGTAAAAGCTCAAACAGATCATATGAAGTAACCAACCAGGATATAAACACGTACTATTCACAGATGACTGAGAGATTACCTTGGTACATGAAGGCATGGCGTCTTTACAACCCTTGTGAACATTTGCGTTACAGTCTGAAATAAAGGAAAAAGATACAAAAACATCCATCTTATGTAAGTTAGTGTCAAATGAGTAAGACTATATCATGCTTTTACTGGTCATTATAAAAATAACATGTAGACATTACAAATAGTTAGACAACTTAATAAGAAGGAAAGAAAAATATTTAAATCACACGTAGCCCCATCACTCAAGCACAAGCACACTGTTGATATTTTAATTTCCTTGGAGATGTATCAATTAAACCTGAAATTATGCATGAAATACACTTCTGTGACATTTCTGTGTCTGCCTGAGAACTCATTCCCTATTATGTGCATTATACTGTAAGAGACCCCTGACACCTGGCTGGCAGCAACTCTCCACTCCCATACCAGGTAAAAGGCCTACGACAATGAAAAGAAAGAAAATGAACTCAAAACAATCCTAAAAAAAAAAAAAAAATGCATCGTCAGGCTCTGGCAAGAATTCCTACTAACTGGAAGTTTGAAGTAGCCAAAGTAAATGAGAAAAGTTAGCCCTGGGCCCATGTTTTATGTCATAAAACAAGGCGCCTCATGTCACTGGAAGAAGGTAAGGGAATACTTTCCCTGTCCCTCCCTGCCGACGGGCACGGAGACCCAGGCTGTCCTCACTGAAGGCTGTGCAGTGTGGGGCTTGCTTCCTGCCAGGGTGTCATCTTCTTGTCCCCTCTCCCCTCCCGCCTCCACACCCCCTGTCCCCACACACTGTATCACAGATGGAGGAGCCTGGGTGTATTAGAAACTTTTGTAGAAGGAAGAAGATTCCGGTTAGGTCCATCAAAGCCACGATGGGTAAGTACCAAGAACCCACTGAGACCTGGGCAGGAAGCTGAGCCCTAGAAGGGCCTCCAGCTGCAGGTCTGAGGAGGCTGGTTACCCAACACCCCAGTGGCCAGTGAGCACAGCCTGAGGCTAATCTACCTACTGGCCCTGCTGGTAAACATCGAAGTTGGATGGCTTCCTCCTCATTCCGGAACCAGAGGAAAAAGTAGAAGCTACGAGATACCACAGAACAAAGTTACACTGAAAACTCACTGGAAGAGCAAGCTGCTGAATACTAAATCTAGACACAGAAAAGAAAATTTAGATATTAGAAAAGTATTCTCCATAAGAGACAGAAGACAGAGCTTCAATAAAATAGACCAAAAGGCCATGAAGAGAGAGCAGGATGTGAATGAAATTAGGCCAATAGGATGAGAGGAAAGTGGAGCTTTGTGAGACAGGTAAGGCCTGCAAGGAAGCTAAGGGGCAAGAGCAGAATCTCACCTGAACTGAGAAGAATCAGGGTGAGAAAGACACTGAAGCAGGGCTATGAACTTAAACTTCAAAGATTCCCTCCAGAGTGTGAAGAAGACAGATCAAATTATACAATGGAAGATGTCAGACAAAGAAGACAGATAGCAGAGATCGCACTTATCCAAGGAAGAAACCACAAAAATCAGATCAGAAGCAATAACAGTCAAAGCTACAACAGAATTTTATAAAGTTGAAAAAGCACTCAAAAAGGAAAATCAAAAGGTCTCACTGTTTTCTAAGAAAAATAATTAAATGGAACCTATTCTATAGACTCATCCTAACAATATCCATACGTTTAAAAAACTAAAAGTCCTCAAGTATCTAGACAGAAAAAAGGGGTTACCAACAAAAGAATAAGTCAAGCAAACCCTAGACTTCTCCACTATAACAGTAAATGCCCAAATATATCAGACCAATGCTAACAGAGTAGTGCAGTGAAAAGATTTTGGCCCAAGAATTTATTTAGCTAGATAAGTTGTTTCTCTTGTGTGAAAGAAGCAATGATATCTCCTTAGGTAAACAAGGTTTCAGATCAACAGATCAATCCTATTTTAGGCTACTGAGAGCAGAAGCAAAATTAAGGGTTCAAAAATGGATCAGCTATCGTAAAAAAAAAAAGGAGTTAAAGTGAGCAGTAAAACTAAACAAAGAATCATATCTAAAAAATTGTTGTACATAGAGACACAGAACTGAATAAAAATGTTAACTTTTTCTTGAAATAGAAATTTATCCTTGAAAGATTGAAGATAAAATATAAAAAGAATAACTTAATAATTAATTCAGTGTATTAACAGAGACTGGGAGTAAGGGTAAACATAAGGGAAATAAAGGAGTACTAAATTACTAGCCTTACACAGCCTTAAACCAATCATTAGTTGATATTAAAAGATCAGATCTTGCCAAATCCCTGGAGAAGATAAAAGCAAACAACACATGGTCTAAATAGCTAGGTCAGACATTAAGAAAAACAGCAAGGAATTATAAAAGATAGTTGGTAGCAGTAAAATTAAATATAAATATAAAATAAAACCCTTGTTATAAAACAAGGTCTTTCAGTTACATTACAGAGTACCTTTAGCTAAATTAAAGACACACGCCCCAAATCAAAAACACAGAAATAGTTAAAGGAAATATTAATACAATTAATAGGACCAAGAAGAATATTAACTTTAGACAAAGTCAAATTCAATGCAAGAGGCATAATGGCATTAAAACGGTAATTTTATTTTGATTAAAGTTAAATCTGCAATGACAGTGTGATTTGTAAACTTCTGTACACCAAATAATGTAACATCAAAATATAAGCAGTGAAACCCATTTATAAACATGAAGAATTTGATAGAAGTACAATTTTGTGGACAATTAGCAACTCAGGCTTTAACAGAGGAAAATTTTATTACTCCATGTAAAAAAACTTAATGTTAATAAGCAAAGTTTAAACCACAAACATCCCCCCTGAAAAAAACCTGTAAATCTTAAAGCCCCTTCTCTAAAAATTGTGGGTTACAGAGGAAATCAAATGTACACTTTGACCCACTCACAGTGATACAAGAATTTAATCTGGCCAGGTGAGGTGGCTCACACCTACAATCCAAGCACTTTGGGTGGCCAAGGTGGGAAGATTGCTTGAGGCCAGGAGTTTGAGACCAGCCTGAGCAAGACCCGGGCTCTACAAAAAATAAAAAAATTAGCCAGACGTGGTGGTGTGCACCTGTAGTCCCAGCTACTTGGCAGGCTGAGGCAGGAGGATTGCTTGAGCCCAGGAGTTTGAGGTTACAGTGAGCTCTGATGACCCCACTGCACTCTAGCTGGAGAGACAGGGCAACACTCTGTCTCAAAAAAAGAATTTAACCTAAGGCAATGATCAAAGATGTGGACAGTGGTATGTACAAAAGAATGCTCATTGCCACATCATTTATGTTGTGAAAAACTTAAATGTACAATAAGAAATATATTTGATGTTAGCATAAAATGAAACATTAGCATTAAAAGCTGATATAATTTTTTATGGTTAGAAGGGACTCCACCAAAATATTAATAGCAATTTCTTCTAGGTGGTAAAATTTTGAATAATTTTAGGTTTCTCCTTAAACTTTCTATCTTCTATGAGTACTATTTTTTTTTTAAAAAAGTAATGACTATTTTAAAGCTAAATATATCCTAGGTACTATCAGCAATTTCCATCTTCTACTACAACTTCCATCACAATCCACCTAATCAACTCAATATGAACCGATGTATTCTTTACTGTGAACGTTTAACTTTCAGTGGGCCCCCACTCCTGGGCTTTGTCAGCCAACAACCACCCGTGAGTGCTGAAGCCAGCTTTGTGAGAGCTGCTGCAGGGGCTACACAAGAGTTATTGTAGGATTATAGTCCTTAAAAAAAACTGAAAGTCTATTTTAGCAGTTAAAACCCAAAGAGATTGTACATAACCCAGTACCAAAACAGAGCAGGATAAATACATCATAAAAGCGATGGGCAGGAATTTGGGCCACAGTGGTCAGGGAAGACCTCATAAAGAGGAGGTAAAATATTGGATCCACTAGAGGAGTAGGGGAAACTGAGAGAAGGGAGATTACTACAAGCAAAGTGGCAGAGGCAGGAAGTCACATGTGGCAGGAGGAAAGGGCAGCTGCCTGACACAGCCTCAGTCTGTACCCTAAGGCTGAAGAGGCAACTGGGGGACTAGTTAGCAGGTCACAGACGAGGGACCTGAACACCCGTGGAAAGAACTCAGGCTTAGCCAGGAAACACAAGAGAGAGAAATCCTCACATTTACGTGGGCTGATGAACATGGTGTTTTACAAAGATTAATGCGGTCAAAGAACTGATCATTCATTGTGTGTGAAAACACCTGGAGAGAGGGACACCAGCACAGTTCACTCTCAGCAGTCCAGCAGGTGGTGATGAGAACCTCCCAGAGTGGCGAAGTGAGAAGGGAAAGGAGAGAGTGACCAAATGACACTGACTCGGGAGCAGGGGAGGGAAAGGGAAGTACAAGTGACATGTCCAAAGTTGAAGCTCATGGTGCCATTAACACAAGCAGAAAGGTACGGTTCTGCATGTTGATTTTGTAGTCAGTTTCAGACATGTTGGGTCTGGGAGACAGGGAAATCTCTCGGTGACGATGTCCACATGTAGGTCACCCTGGGAGCCCCTGTGCCTGCGACAGTCTTGGTTCATACCTGTCATTCTACCATAACTCACAAAAGTGGCCATAAATTACATGGTGCTCAGCCTCTAGACAACTGGAAATGCAGAAATTTAAAATGAGGGATGAAGACATTCATCTGCGAGAAATAGGTCTGAATATGGTACTTTATAATATAAGACTAGATGACCACATTTAGAAACAATAAAGGGAAAATGAATAAATGCCCAGGAACTAAGTTTGGAGGGCACCCAGAGTTAGGAAAAAGGAGAAAAATCCAGGTGGTAGAACAGCAGAGCAGCGTGCCATGGAAAAGAGGGCAGGATCTGCCTGAAAGAAGGGATGTCGACATGAAAACAGGAGAGAGGTCAGTGAGTGATGAGGAAAGACCCTCGGATGACTAGATAGTGACCCCAGGTGTCTGTCAAGAGCAGAACTTCTGTTAAGCAGTGTGAACAGAAGCCAGAATGCAAATGGTGAATAAAGAAGCGGCAGGGATGGGCATTAAAGCAGGGAATGGGGATTATCCAACCCAAGGAATCCATCATAAAATAGGGGAGAGAATGTCCTTGGCTGTGGCCAGGGGCACAAGCGAAGGGGTCATGTCCCATAAACAAGGGTGGAGCAACAACTTACGAGACATAAGCGCATCGCACAGATAATCTGTGCTGAAACATAAGCCCACCACACAGATAGCTCGCTCTGGGCTGTGGGCAAGCCAGAGACAAGCCATACACAACACCTAGAGCAAATCTCTAAAAATTGGCAAACTAAACCATATCTGAGCAGCTTGATCGTATTTCAGATCCAGTAAAAGAAAGAAGTCAAGTCTTCCAGGAAAGCAAAATTCAAACATCCAATAAAGTTGACATAATTAAAAACAGTGTCAACTATAAGAAGAAAATTCTCATGTGCCTTTAATGCCATATGCAGATAATATTTTCATCAGATGTACTATAGATACAATACATAAAAATTTTAATTCAATTATGTTCTAGGAATTTAACTAGGAACTTTACCTTCCTCTGCTCTTCTCTTCCCTTTGTGCTCTCCTCCTACCTCCCAAATATTCCCCCAATTCTGGCTACCAAAAAATACTAAGAAATGTATTTCACCTGCCTGGGCCTGAATTCTTTTTCTCTGAATTATTCTTTCATTCAATAAATATTTACTAACCACCTACTATGTACAGGGCATTGTTCTAGCCACTGTGGATACAGCAGAGAATAAATTTAACAGACAAAAATCCAGCCCCTATGGAACTTATGGTGACGGAGACAGACCACAAAATCAGTGTGTAAGATGTATACTAAGTTAGATGGTGATAAGGCAGAACAGCAAAGATGCCAGTGAGGCTGGAGCAGAGGGAGCGAAGGGGAGAAGGAGCAGATCATGTGGGGCCTTGCAACTATTGCAAGGGCTCTGCCCTCTACTTGGGGGAAGGGAGTCACTGGAAAATTTTGAATGCAGGGGTGTATGCCTTAACAAGCTCACTGTGGCTGATGCTCTGAGAACAGACTTCAGGGAGTAAAAGCACAAGGAGACCAGTTGGAACACTATGGAAATGATGGCTTTAGACCAGAGTGGTATCAGTGGAAGAGGTCACAAGTGGCTGGATTTTATATATTTTTTAAAAAAGAGCCAAGCGTATTGCTGATGGACGTAGGATGTGAGGAAAACGGAGATATAAAGATGTACTACAAAATTTTTGGCATGAGCACCTGGTTGGAATGATGGAGTTGCTATTAACTGAGAGATCAGCTTTCAGGTGAGCACAGGAGGGGGAGATCAGGAGCTGGGTTTTAGACACATGGTGTTTGAGATGCTCTTAAGACATTCAAACAGAGAAATCAAGTAGGCAGTGAGGTATACAAGTCTGGGGTTCAGGGAGGCCATCAACTATGGACAAAATGTACTAACAAGTATCATGTGTGGCACTAGAAAGAAAGTTTACGTACATGTATTTAGCAATGATCTCATTCTCGGGGAGCTTACTGTCTGGGGGGACAAAATGCAAAGACAGCACACACTAGACCGGAGAACTTACTGGAACACTGGAATGACTCTTTCCCCGGGAGCGTTTTATCACAGACAGAACACTGGAGAACCCCAGAGAATGTTCCAGGGACAAACTGATGTCGATTCAGTTTCTCCTTGTCTTTGGCATCCTTGCTTTTTGTCTTCAGATCAGCGGCAGCAGCAGGAAAGTGTGGGGAAATGATAAAAGGGAAATGCCGTGAGTCAACCTTCTTACAGAAGTCACACAAGCAAACTTTTCTGCCAGAATATAAGGACCACACAGTGGGGAGCACAATGACACCAAAACGTAATATTCCCCAGGATGTGGCTGTCCTAAATTTCTAAAGACTTGGACAATATTCCATAAGAAATTGGTGCACATGAAATCTAAAGTAAGTGATTTTAAGGGGAAAGTGGAAACTATATTAATTGCTGAGAAACTAAGCCATCTATGTTTTACAGAAAACATAGGTGCAGAATCTTAATTACCTTAGATTTATTCCGAGGACTAGTCATCCTGTTCATGAGGAAGCTGAAAGTTCTGCTCACTTTATATTTTTCAGACTCTGATTTTGCAGGTATGATGTATTTATCCCATTCTTCTTCCTGAATTCTACAAAAAAGAATCTGTTATCACAGCTTATAGGACCTAAAGAGGAAGCAAAGAACAGCACATATATATATGTGCATATATATATATATACACACACACACACACATATATATATGTGTGTGTGTCTGTGCATATAGATATATTTTTTCAGTTTTTAATGTTTTTTCTAAAGAGAAAGAAACTTTCTGTTAAAAATATACCTTATAGATGGATGGATAGATGAATGGACATGTGATAAGGCAACTATCTCACAATGTTAACGATTGTAGACTCTAGATGGTACGAAATGAGTATTCAGCACATAATTCTTTCAAATTTTCTTTATACCTGATACTTTTCATAATAAAATATTGGGGAAATAAAGAAAATCTTATACTTATAATTTTATGCTGAAAACACTTATCTTCCTCTTTACTATGCTAATAGAAATTCCCTAGGCCACAGAGAAGCCAAATAACCAATAATAGGAACGTGGATTTTATTTGCTTTTGGAACACAGAGATAATACTCAGTAGACACATATTTCCTTTGTTGATAAAGCCTGAGAAACAGATCGTCTGCCTCTTGGTTCAGTCTCTCTCGCTCAGTCAGGCTATTTGCAATCTGAGATTTTTTAGGTTGTAGAGGAAAGAAAGGTGTAGATAATCCCCCAAAGAAGAAGCTAGAGGCAACTGTACCCAGTCCATGAATACACTGAACACCATTTATTTTCTTCTAACCCATATAATCATGGTCTAGGAAAAAAAAAAAACCCACACTGTGAGTTACATTTCCCCCTAGAGCTCCCTCTGATTATCTCATATTTCTAATATTACTACTGAGAGAGAGAGAAAATGTATTTAAAAAATCAACCTAAGTGTCATGTCAAACCAGATAATACTTTTGTAGACTGAGTATTTTGATAATGAACATTTCTCCTAACTAAAGTCTCTCCTATCCCCCAAACTTCTCAGTTTTCAGCTTTAGTGGCTAACATACTTAACTCTGGGAAATATTTAAAAGCAATCATATTATTAATATATGCCAAAGTATATGTGATTACATTTTGTAAAAATGTTCCTTTCAATGACAACTCTCTAGGACTTCAGTTTTTCTTATCTAATTAATGTCCAGTTTAGACTATATTATTTTGAAAACCCCTTCCCACACTTTAATATTCACTTACCCAGCACATATGATAATAAAACTTTAAGTTATTTAAACTCTATATTAGGTACTTTAGAGTACCTAATGCATTTAGAAAACCCACGAATGCATTTAGAAAAAAATAATCAACGGCTTCAGAGCTGCCTCTTGACCTTGTGGATCTAAAGGCGTAGTCAGGATAGTGTGTGTCCTGCTACTCAAAGCCTGCACAGTGAATGATATTGGGTTTACTACCTAGAGGAAACATTTGAAAAGTTAGAAGAAAAAGGAAGTGAATAGAATTGAATGTACCCTGTGAAGACGGAAAGTACTGAAATGATCTCAAACCCTCTTAAATTTTCTTTCTCCTTTCCTACCACCTCTAGTCATTTTTGCCTAAGATCACTGGACTGGTTAATATAATCTGAAATTTCCCATAGCCTCTGGTTGTTGGGCATCCTAATTTGCAAAACTCATGTCATACCATTCAGTAGGCTCACTTTCGTAATTTGAGAGCTTGGAAGGAATCTTCTCATGAAATACCTTCTGTGACCCCACCAAATAATACCCAGTGTCTAAGAGAAGTATGGGGAGGAGACCTAAATCTCGGAATTAAAGAATAGTCAGGTCAATGTGGATTTTGAGGTCAAGAAGCCTCTCCCCTATTTCCCAGCAGGAACACAACCAAACTGTCCCAAATAAGAAAATAAGTATTGGTTACCCAACTTTACTCCCAATTCCCCTGTTACAGAAGAGTATATCAAGAACAACAGTTTCTGTTTTGATTAAAACCTATAAATGCACCACAATTTACCATATATTCCCATGTACTTCTGCAAAATGACATAAAACCATACCACTTAACCTTTTAAGCTCAAAGGTGGTTGCTAAGACCGGAGAGATAACAAAGTAACCATAAAAAATGCTGTAACATTAAATAATAAAAACTTAGAACCACCACCCAACCTAGCAGAAATATGACCCACTATCAGATTATAAGAACGGGTAACACTGTATAGCCTCTGGGCAAATGTAGAAGGTTGATTCCATGTTTCAAATCTAATTTAACTATGTGGTATTCATATATACATATATATATATATATATATATATATAAATTAGGTACTTTAGACAGGAACTGGGAAGATAATAATCCTTAACTGATTTCACAACAAAATTTAAATAGCTTTTAAATTTGTAAGAATCTGGAAAAATTAATTTTTTTTCAACATCCCAGAACAAGAAGGTCGAATCTCTATTATTAGTTTGATGAGCAATGCAATCACTCACAATAAAGTTTTACAAGCCCCATTCTTCTGATATTTCCTTTTTGATAGGTAACAGATATTTAAAATATATTAAGAGGAATATGGATCCTCAATATTTTAATCCTTAATCTATTATATCTATAGCCTTCTATTTTTTAAATAACTGAGCATCTAAAGCATTAAAAGAAGTTTCTACCATGTAAATTGAAAATCGACACAATGGAAGTTCTTTAAACACTCAGATATTCAAATTTAAAAATAGGAGGAGGAGGAGGATATAGATGTAATAGACTCAAGGTAGATGGTGACAATAAAATAACTAAGTCACGCCACACAATCTTTAAGAAATTGGAATAGACAGAGTGCCTGCTTAAATGAGCCTGGGGTGAGTCCCCTTTTACCTGGATGGATCCTTTTCTAGAAACTCAGTGATTAATATAAATAAGAGAATTTCAAAGAAGGCAATTCCCTAGGTAACTATTACAACATGACCAAACAAAGCATTAGGTATAGCTGGGGATTTTATTGGCATATCCAACAACATATCAGGAATCAAGTAGGTGAGATGAAAGATCCACTCTACTAGATACACCTAGGGATATGACTGAGAGAGTCAGATGCTTTTGGATGTAGACCAAGAAAGATTAAAGAATAGAAAAGAAAAAAACCCAGGAGGGATAGAAAATGAAGAATCAAAGAGAAAAAGACTCCATACACATCCCATCCAAGTTAAAATATCTCATAGGCTACTATTTAACCAAGTGTGACATTGACTCCTCCGGTCTTAAATCTTTCTCCTAATAGAAAACAAATATTTTTCATCATTTTTAAAAAATCTTTTTAATCAGTTCGTTTCTTCCCCAATTGTTAAAAAGATGACAGGGAGAAGACTGCTAAGCAAAATGATGACCAAGATGATGATTACATTCCAGAATTAGGAAGTAAATTGCTTAAATGAAGGAATAAATGTAGGCTGCTTGGAACAGTACAAGGCACATGCAAACATCCAATAACTGTCAGTTATTACTGCTTCTGATATCATCATCATCATCCTCATTGTCACAATGTCATCATCATCCTAAGTTTAAGAGCATTCTTAGTCTTCATCTGTTTATATTATTTGAAAGTTTCTATTCTAGTTTCAAAAAAAAAAAAATAGAAATGAACCAAAAGAGGCTTTTTTTAATTCATACTTTTATTCTGAGATTTAAAACAAAAAATTCATCTTGATCTATATATTAAAAGGTTTCAGAGTTTTAGCATTAATGTTAGCAAAATTAAACTCCATTTCACTCTTTTTCAGACGGTCTCTCAAAACAAACATTTTTGCCATTTCTGGCACTTGTTTTGCACATAACCCCAGGGCTATTTCACCATGTGACGCATGAACAGTTAGTTATTCATTCAGGACCGAGAGAACCCAACAATCAGGCTTGCACACTATTCTGCTTCCCAAGTTTTATTCCAGGAACGATTGTACTTTACAGGAAAAAGAGACAATTAGGTGGCAAGGTTTTAAATCTGCATATCAACCAGGAAACTAATCATGTTTGAAAGTATTCTGCACTGTATATTCTTTGTTTCAAATTGAACACTGCTAAGCTAAAATCCATAAAGAGAGACTCAGGGGCCTGTTACTGGATTAAGTCCTCCTGTGATGGCAGAACGGACCTAGAGAAAACCTGTTGTTTTTCTAAAGCACGTGATGCTCACACTGCTCCCCTTGGTCCTGTACATTGGAGGTATCCGGCTTTGAAAAGAACCCAGAACAGAGCATCCTGTCCCCAGTTCTGAGGTCTGCATACCTGAGGACTGAAAGGAGAGGGCTGGCAGGCCTACACTGATACAGATCACACAGGGAGCAAAGGGAAACTACTCACACACTATTAAACAGATATCAAAAACAATGTGCAGACATTTCCAAAGACGGGTCAAGCAATCCCTTAGAAAAATTAAAACAGTTAAAGTACCTTTTTTCTCTTGGTGGCTCCGGTAAGCTGTAAGCTCTTTGCTCTATAAGACACAGAACAATAAAATGAAAACTATGACAGACAAACTAGCAGTCACATGTTAGTCTGAAACGCACACACTCAACCTTATTTTTCATTATACGCTACACACTACTGGTTAGAAAATAATGAGAAAATAAGTAATCTTATTTAAGTAGGGCATTGCTCTGGATATTTTTATTACTTTCCCTAGTTTGGAAATGAGGAGGAGGAGGACAAAATATGACAACATTTAATGACTTTAAGAACTAAGTTAGCATCAGCAAGGGACAGCAAACATTTTCAAAATAGCAGAAAATTAGGTCTATCTTTTTGGATACTTTTCACCAGAGCTTCAACCCTTATTCAGAACACTAATCCCCCAACATACAGAATCAGTAAATATCTTAACCGCTTTTTAGCAAAGCTCAAAGGAAGAGTCTTGAAGGCCAGCATAAGAGAGTCCATTTTAATATAGCTGCAACGCCTTTATAAAATCCTAGTGGCAGCCAGTTCGGAGATGTGCTTTGTGGCTCGTGGGAAAGGGAGAACTGCCTTTCCCATTGGGCTTGTGGCAGGTAGAAGGGCAGGCTCATGCAAGCAGCTTAGCGCCATCTTGTTTCCAGAATTGGGGTACTTACTACGGGGATGGAGCAGAGACACTGATCTAGACAGTGAGAGAGACTGAAGGAGGGAACGGCCACTGTGGAGCACACCATCTACAGAGCAGGGACAAATCCTTTACCATTACAATCCACAACAGTGAAGAGGCAAAACTAGGTTGCAAAGGGAAATGGACCAGATATATAAGGAAGAAAACAAATAAATATCCCCTGAAATATGTAAATATCAATGCTGTACCTAAAACTATCTTGTATGTAATAGAAAATCCACTTTGAAGAATTTGAAGGCTTTATTTTATAGCCATTATTAAATGTTCCTCAAATTAAGTCCTAGGCAGAAATCATTATTCTTATCATAAATAGGCTGAGGTTCCAAGAGAATAAGCCACATATCCAGGATAATCAAGCTATAAATAGAACAGACTCAAGCAACTGGTCAAAATCAATAATATCCTATTCATCAGTTCATGATAACTATGGAAAGCATGTATACTTCACTCCTCAAATTCTTAAATGTAGAATGTTTTTGACCATTGGTTGTAATTACATTTTAATATTGACAATGTTTCTTTCTGTCTAAATCCACAACATACCATAAAACTAGATTTTGTTTTATGTATACAAACATTTAATAATAAAGTTGCCACCATTGCACTCTTGGCTCCAAAAAAAAAAAAAAAGGCATGAGAAATGATAGTAACCTTTTGGAAGTGACAAAGAAGAAAGAACATCACAAATAAAAAGGACTGAAAAAGCACATTATCTTTGTATATCTGCGTTACAGCTCACAAATGGGAGCTGCCCACTGAGGCAAAAGGAAACTTGGACTCTGTTCAAATAGTAAAACTTTTTAGGACTATTGAAAACTCATCAAGAGAGGATTTACAGCAACACGAATGTCAATTTACTTTTTATTAATCTAAGCAGACTAAACAATGAAGCATTGGAATATATCTTTGAACTAGGTAAGCTTTCACACCTGTGCTTTGATTGCATAAACACACTTTAAATTATTCCTTCCTCATCAGAAGTCATTCTTCATAGCCCTGTGGTTGTGACTGACCTAAATTGTATCAATTCAAATCTTTGCAACCATACAGTTCTGTCCATTGGAATCTTTGTATATTTAGTGTGTGGCCTCAACGCAAATTGCCTGGTTGTAACTCTTAACTTGTGGATAGTATCAAACTTGATTAAAATAGCACTGTCTTTAAATATATGGTCTAAAGGCAAGATTTTATTTAATGAAAAACCAAAGGAATTGATATTGGCTTTTTATTCTTTTTAACTCAAATGCAAAGATTTAAGGTTTAAATTTTCTTTTTTGCTACAGGATGACTAGTCAAGATTTAAGGTTTATATGTAAGATGAAGATACCCTTCCTTGTTCATTAAAGAATAAATAAATTAGAGCTCTTTTGCTTTATAAATAATCAATAACCTCTCAGTGATATGGTTAATAATTTCAAACTTTAGAGCCATCTGGCTTCCCAAGTCCGGGACACCACAGATACAAAGGCAAGGTCATCATTTTGCACACTACACAGGAAACTTAAACAAGTTTTCCAAATAGTAACAGTGTAAAGTTAATTCACCAGCTAGGACCATCAGTGAAAAGATAACAAACTGCTATTAAAAGGAATCTCAACCTAAACTAGGGCTGGGGAGACCTGGAGACCCCAGAAAGGCTCACGAAATAAAAAAGAAAAATCCAGAACAAATTCAATTTATCTTCTTTATCCTGTCCTCTCAAGGTGGTTATATCCTTTCTTACTTTCTCTTAGAACTACTCTCTAAATCCTCATTCCAAAATAAGAACTGACAGTTATTATGAATCTTGCTCTCTTCTCCTCTAATAATATATCCCAGAAAAAGAAGGGAAAACATAAAGTAGCATTTTTTTGTATTTTATGGATCTTGTCTATCATATTCACTCAATAAATATTCATTGAACATCTACCATATTTAAGACCTTGTTTTAGTATGGCAGTTCCAAGCACAAATATTATGTTTTCAGTATTGTTCCACATGGACTAAACATACAAAATAATAATAACAACAATGTAATAAAGCAAGAATAAGAAAAAAGAGGAGGAGGAATAAAATAAATCTTATTTAAACACTGAGAATACCTAAGCACATCTCTTGCTTTCTGAATCTTTTAAGACTGTTAAGGATAATAGATAAGAAAGGCATGTAATACATTCACAAAAATTTTATTATAATGCTATGTATTATACATCAGCATGAATACTTTCAAATGTGCCTTTATATGTAATTATTACATACTTTTATTATTTCATACTTTTCAATACAAAAAGTATGAAATAATTACATTTTAATAATTACATTTTAAAATACAGTTGAAAATAGGTGCAGCAGCTGAACATGGCTACAGGGGGAGCTCTAAGTTGCACATAATTATTCTATTTATAGAATTCACTTGAAAATCCATCAGCCTGTATGCTTATGACATGCACCCTTTTGTATATTTACTATATTTAAATTAAAAATTTATTGTATAAGAGTTATATTTCTAATTGCTTACATTGCCACAAAAAATGTTGAGATATATTTACTTGTGTTGCAAGTATGTTATTTCAACTCTCAAAAGTCCCTTGCTAAATAAAGAAAGAAAAAAATCCATTTTGCAATACTTTGGCTCTGAGGAATTGAATTATTGCAGCAATTTATATATAGGACAAAAGTAATTTTTATAATTTACTTATATAAAATCCTCTAAAGCCCTCACAATAATGCACGTGGAATCAATTCTAGTTTACACTATCCTTGAGGAAAACATTTTATTCAAAGAATAAAGCAACAGAGAGGTGTGTATATATTTGTAATTTCATCAAACTCAAATCTATCACTTGACTGATATCCAATGAGAAAAGAATTTTGCCAAGCTTAAAAAAAATCAATTATGAAAATCGAATTGAAAATTCTTGCCCTCTGTTCTTGTATATTTTATGTACTTAAACTAACTGAAAATCTGTTCTGGAATAGAATGTTTTCAAAGCAAATGGTAAATAATGCTCACCTTCGCTTGAATTGCACACTGTAAAATCACGCACCAGCTGAGCTTTTCCTAAAGAAATTTTGGGTGATGAGCAGGAGTAAGAACGTGAGCGGACTCCAGAAAGCAATGATTCCTAAAAGTGATCAAAATAAAGTTTAAAAAAAATCTACATGAGACTTGAAAGTATGTGTTCACCATGAATGTTACCAAATCAGCATCTTTGAAAGAAGATTCAACTTGAACATTTCTGATACGATTTCATTAATTATTGGTTTCTGTTTGCCTCTCATAACTTTGAAAACATTATTGTCTTTTTAAATGGTTAGTAGATTTGAGTTTTTGGAAATAGTTCCTATACATACATTAGAATGCAATTATAACATTCTAACCAACTTGGTTAAAAATGAAAAATTATGTCAAATGACTTTTTCTCTGCATATTCAACAATGAGTTTGACTTGTTTTTACCTGAGTTGTTAGTTATTTTGTTATTTTATGCTTTCAAATAAGATTCTGTATTAACTGAGATCTCTATATTTAAGGATTATTAGAAGGTAGAAAAATAGCTACTTACAATTGTAAAAGTTTTTTTAAGCTTCCAAATACCTATTTAAATTTATAGTGTTAGCTGCAGACTCTGGGGAAAAATATGCCCAATCACTATACAAATCTTTCTGGTCTGTGCTCATTTTTCAACAGAACTTCCATTTGGCACTTCCCGAGGGGATGTTTGAGTATCACTGATTTATATATCTTTAATATCATTCCTTTTAAATGACCTGCCATTTTTGTTCCTGTTTTCCCAATTACATATTATTTCTATTATATTGGCAACATACATGAAAAATGCAAGATGGCAAGATCATTAAAACATGGTTTTCTTACATGTTCCAGAAAATTTTAATGAATATGCAATAGAACCGCCTTAAAGCCATTATGGTACCCAACTCCTATCCCATAAAGGTCTTAGGATTGATCCTACCCAGGCATTTTTAAGATATCACTTAAGGGCTAAAAGAAAATAAAGCAAAATTCTTTACTAAAATTAAGCCTTCAGAAACTGTCCTTCATAAGCACTGGTCTCATCTGTTCCCCCTAAGTGAAGACACATGGTTACCCTAAGTTCATTGGTTTAGTTAAAGAGCCTAAAGGAAAGTAGAACATGGTAGCCTGACCTTGCTTCAAAGGGCCTTGGGCTATGGCTCTCAACTGTCTTATCAGGGAGCACTCACTGGGCCTGGATGTCAAGGCCAGCCTGAGCTGTCCTACAGCCCTAACAGTGAGCTGGTCACAAAAGGCCCTAGCCAATGCCATCCTCTCCATTTAAGTCATTTATGGTAATCATTTTTTCATGACAATGGAATGTTGAAAATTGTCCAAAACCCTTTGGCAAAAAGTTATACTAGGTAATTACAGAGGCAAGGCAAGATATATTTATAGGACAGATTCTTGTTAAAAGTGAACAACATGAAACTGTTTCACAAAAACTAAATTATTTTTCATGTCAAATAATGATGAGTGTTTCATAATTCCATTCAAAATGTAAAACTAAGAAGTGTCTACATTAACAACTGTACCCATTTCTTATTATCTAGAAATATCACATGACCTTTAGGTTGGAAAGATTACGACAGCTCTACAGGCTGAGGGGAAAAGGACCCAGGATCTGTGGTCAGAAGACCTAAATCTGAATTCCGACTTCATCACCAACCTGAAGCAACCTGGACAAAACTCTGAAGTTTCCAGAACCACCTCTGCTCAAAATATAAAATAAAAGCACTACTTATGTTCCAGGCAAGTTATGAGAAAATCATATATTTTGTATATTTATAAAACAAACTATGTATATTGTAGAGCATGCTGTAAAAAATAAGGCATTATCATAACAACTCTGTATTTATAGTAAAAGAAGTTTTCCCATAGCACACATTGTTTTACAGAAGTAAACTTAATTAAATAAACTTAAAAAGAAAACAATTATATAATAACAGAAATAAAATAAAAAGAAAACATACATTCGAACATAAAAGGGCTTTCCTTGCAAGATTTGAAGAATGTATTTAGTTTAAAAAAAAAAAAAGCACAACAAAGTGAAACTCCAATGTGAAATCGCCAACAGGAGAAAATCTGACTGTTACGGAAAAGCCGTCAAAGTTTACGATGTTCCAGATCAGTTCACACAGCTAGGAATGCTTAATAAACATCACCTCTACCTTACTAACGTCATTTACTTCATCACCTGGAACAAGTAAAAATTTATGTGAGCAAAACAAGTTTGATCACTTAAACTCATTTAATACTACCAGTTTTTGTCCCTTTGTTTAAGGGATGATGGTAGAAATCATTGTATAAAATGGTAAAATTTTCCAAGTCTGTAAAAAATGGTATGTACTCATGGTAAATTAATGACAACATCAGTCACCCACTGTAAGGACTATAAAAATTAAAACAGAGTGGGAGAGATTAAAAAAACAGATTCAACCAGATATCATGTGGGTCTCCAAAAAAATAATTCATATGTGTGAATAAAACACAATTTGTCTTTCAGACAGAGAGGGATAGATTTAAACAACATATTCTCCACAGTTAATCATAAACCAAATTAATACCAATGAGAATACCTTTGACTGCAGATTACTTGACAAAGAAAGTGATTCAGCCCTGGAGATATTAAAATCTGGTTCCGCGTTGGCCTCAAAAGAATCCAATTCATCCCCACTAGGAATGCCAGTTCTTGAAGAACTCTGAGACACTGGAGTGTAGCAGATGTGTGACTGCTCGGAATGCCCTTCCCCTTCACTGTCAGCATCCAAAGCATCAAGACTAGAACTAAAGGACAAAGCAAGCTAGTGAATAAGTAAATAAGTAAATAATCAACCAAGTAAGCAGACAGACAGTCACTGGTTTCTGTGTCTCTGAATTCAGATTCTCTTATTGCTGTGAGGTGCAATGGGTATTCATTTAATTTCCATGTAACATTTAATTAGTTTTTATTATTTTTCCTCCCTCCAAATCTTTTTAAACAAAAACATTATATTCCCCAAAGAAACATTTTTACCTAGCAAAATCCATTTCAATTACCTTAAGAAAGGAAAGCCAGTTTAAGTTAGCACTAACCGCACCATTTCTGTTTTGTAATTATTAGGAACCCTTCAATTATATGGTAACCCTTCAAACAGGTAAAATGCAGACCAAACGGCCACTGGGGGGATTTGCATGTGAGAATATGCAGTGTGGCCTTCTCTCCTGTGTCCCCCAGCTGGGAAGCTCTGGAGGAAAGAGGCACAGGAAGGAGAAACCTGTGAAGGACTCGCCTCAGAGCTGTGTCACAACACAGTTCAGAAACGAGTCTCGCACAAGGTCCCAAACATGTGTAGAGATTTTAAAAAATGATTCCCGTGAAAAATCCACCTCAGAACCAGGTAGTAATTCTGCTTGACAACAACTTTTCTTTCCTCATTTAACTTTCACAAACATAAAATTAAAGGGAAAGAATCTGACCCTCTGCATTCCAGTTTCATTCCGTAACATCACATTTTAAACCACTCAAACCAACAGCTTTCATGGGCATCTTAACGTACAATGCATTTTTAAATGTATTTTTTGTTGGTTGTTAACAGTTCTGGAGTTAAAATTTTAATACCAACACAATGAAACTATCTTGATTTTAAAATACAAAGAACCAGAAAATGAAGCTTTGAATTAACTCATTTGGGTTATTTTTCTTTAAAAGCCATAAGCTATTTAACGGACATAGAATATCAATTTAATAAATTATATGACTCTTGAAACAGAGGTTTTATTATAGGTGCCTTTAATACAAACACTTAGGTCAGTTTCCAATCCATGAACCATTTCATGAGCACTCCAGGGTACCAGAAAACCCTGCAGGAAGTGAAGGCCTCAAGTGGTACCACTACGGATTTCCAAAGTGGGGTTTTCTCCTTCGAGAACTCATGTAGGGCCTTCACCTTGGCATTGAGAAGAAAAGGACAAATTGGAAGTGGGCTTCACACTTTATCTCATTTGAGCACCCAAATACCTTAGCGTTCATTGGATTATTCTGCATAAAAAAACTGAAACTTATGGTCAAGAAAACCTTCCTGGTAAATGTTGGTTTGAATGTTACAAAAATATAATTACAGATATTTCAAGATGCTATGTGGTTTCCTAATACAACAAAAATCTGAGGGTAGAACACATTGGAGGGGCGGGCAAAGCTTGCTGATGTCTTATCCTTCTGCATTTGTCTTACAACTTGTGATCTCTGTACTGATAAAAATTAGTTCTTTAAGTCATTGGTGGCCTACAATAACATCCTATTCTAACACAAGCCTTTCCAGTTATAGACAGCATTTGTCCATCACTGTGAATACAACCTAGAAGTACTAGTATTTTATTTTTCATACTACAAAATATTGTTTCCTATTAATCAAATTGGGCTACCACTCTTCTTTGTTAGCTAGTAACCTAAAATATTGGCAGCAAACACAATATTCTTCAGGATTACCTCCAGGTTCTCATTTTACAATAGTGTTTTCCTAAATCCCATTAGTGGGATATGAAATCAATTCATTAGGTTATAACCAGAATTCCCTTTTAAAATAATAAAGAATAGAAAATATCAGGATCCATTCCACATGTTATTTCAAAGAACTTCACTTAAATTCCCTGGGATTTGGGGGACAGGTTCACAGTGTAACATGCATCTCTCACTGTGGACTGTAGTAAAACAAAGGACTGAAAAATGCAAGTTTTAGAATAAAACAAACACTTGTCTTCTATCACCTAATTTTTTGTTGTACAGTGTTTCTAAATAGATGTTTTATTGCTTACTTTCCCCTGGTGGCTTCTCAAAACAGTAAGTTTAAATAATATGTTACATATTGTGCATATTTTCATTTCACCAAAATATTATTTTAAATCTTAGAAAAGTTAGGGCTTAGGTCCAAGTCAGCCTTGTCTTTATATTAATCCCGATTTTTATTGTGTGCTGCCAAATTTCTCCTTCATTAGAAGTTTCCAGCCTCTCAGGCTATTATTCACTTATTAACGAATTAGGTGCATGTCACTTTCCGTTCATTATCAATTATGCTACACACTCCCACCATGACAGCCACTGAAGGGAGGACCCTCAGCCATGTCAGAGCCAAGTGGGGCTTTCTGGGGATCACCACTCCTCTCCCCTCATTCCTACATTTTTCAGAGAAGAGGGAGAGCACAGGAGATGAAATCAGCGTGTGGGACCAGCCAGAGGGTTTTTCTGCAGAAAGGTTTCTCCTTCCTCTCCTTGTTTCGTCCCTTCCGCCTGAGCTGTGACATCTTTACAGAGGCTTCTAATTACCTTTACTCAGCGTAGATCATTTTTCTTATATTCTAAAGAAGAAAAATTCTATCTGTAGCAATGAAATGTTTAAACTTCCCAAAGCAAGACGGTGATCGGAAAGTATAATTTACATACTCTGCAAATGTCTGCGTAAGTAGAACAGAGACCATTTGTGCCTTTTCCACCCTGTATTTCTAGAGGGCCTCTGCTAAAAAAAATGTTATTTACTTCTCAAGATTGGGGCTGGGGGTCACATACCTGACAGATCTTAAGGATCCTGCCAGAATGTACTAATCACACATAGTTCAATCTATTTTTGCAGAACCGTATAGAATCTTGGCTGGCAGCCTCTTGTCCCAAGCAGACATGTGGACAATTCAAAATAGCCTATCAATTCACTTTATAGTAATGACCACCCAGTATCCACAAAACTGTAATTCACAAAATATAAATCTGAAGTAAGTCTTTTATTATTTATGTATCAGACATAATCCTTGGTACCAATACCTATTACTTAAAGTTTTACAACCTCAAGTTGTATATCAGTGCAAACTACAGCAGAGTGATGGGCACCTACTGATTGCTGGTTGCTCTCCCTTTCTCTCCTTTCTAATAAATTAATTCTTTGCTGAATATTCATTCACCTATGTGGATGTTCATTCATAGATAAATATTTATATACACACTCACATATGTGTATATATTCTATGGTTATTTGATTCATGATTTTATATGCGAAAATGAACATGTAATTATGGAGCTAGGACATGGGGAAGAAAGTAGACTACTCCCTAAGAAAGTAGTAAATAGGATAAAATGAAGTGAGTGGAAATTGGCCTATTCCCTAAAGAAAGTAGCCAACAGAGTGGATGGACAAATACAGATATGGACACACATATTCATGCACACACACAAATATATGTAATCATACCAGATACAATTAAACTATTGCTTTAATGACATTTTTACATATATAAGAAAATATATGTAAGGTAACAAAGTAAAATAAATATAATATAAATTTTATAATATAAAATAAAGATATAAACAAAACAATCACCCAGGAGCTCACCCAACTTGAAACTTGAACCTTGGCTGTATCATGGAAATTCTCTTATGGTCCATCCCATTCCCAGTCCCCTAATTCCCTCCTTAGATGTCACAACTATCTTCTAATTTATGGATTTTTTTCCCTTTCATTTTCTTTTTTTTTCTTTATCATCTATGTGCATATATGTATGTGCCCCATAATAATATATTGTTTGATTTCATATTTTTAAAAAATGAAATCTAACTGAGTATTCTGTGGTTTACTTTTTTTTTCAACTTTATGCTTCTGAGATGCATGTTATAAAGCATATAAATGTAGTTGTAGTTAATTCATTTTCATTACTGTACAGTACTCCATTGTGTAACTATATGTAATTTGTTCCACACTTGAGTTATTTCCTGCTGCTATAAATACTCATGTATATGTCTCCTACTACAGAGAAGGAAAATGCATATTCAACTTTAGAACATAATGTCAAATTATTTTCTAAAGTTGTGACACAATTTTCACTCCTATCAACTGTATTTAGGAGTTTCCATTGTATGCATTCTTCCCAAAACATAGTGTTATTAGACTTTATAATTTTTGCCAATCTACTAAGTATAAACTGGTATCTCAGTGTGATTTTCCTCTATTATATTTTAGTCGGTTTTAAGTATCTTTACTTTCAATTCAATGAATGTAGGAACCTAAAAGGGGGCAATGTTTTGATACAGAGATAAGAGTGGTGGGGACAATAAAAAGTTAAAAAATAGACTTTTCTGAGTCTAACTATGAAGTTCTTTGATTTTTCTACAGTTTTCCTCTAGAATACGGTATCTCACCTTCTTTTCTTTAGATGACTTTGTTCCTTTTCAAATCCATGCAGACCAAAGGAAAGATTCAAGTTGGAAGTGCATGAACTAGATGGTGACATGAAGGACGGCTGGGCTTCAATTTTCGCTGTGTTTTCGCTGTTCTCACTTAGTGGGGACATCCCAGGCCTGGCTTCAGTAGGAAGGGTATGCTTGCAGCTCTGAGGCCCCAGAGTGGAACCCATGGATTCAGGGCTGGTGTTGGCAGTGATTCCCTCTATATTAATATAGTTGATATCCAAATCACCAACCTAGAAGTTGAAAGAAAAATATTTCCTGAGCAAAAACAGGAAAGATTGGCTTAGCTAAGAATAAAATCTTTACAATTTAAAAACCTTCCACTTTATCTTTTTTGTTTGTTTGTTTATTCTTGTTTTGCTTTATGTGAACAGATAATTCTTTCATGATATATTTTTGTTCACATGGCTGCTATCCCATAATTCTCAAAAAAGAAGACCAACTGTTTTATAAAGTTGTTCTTTATTACAAATATGCCTCCTGACTCAAAATGAGGGGAAATGTTTGAAATACTTGAGAAAAAACCTAAAAGGTACATAGCTTTATTCAAAAAGTAGTTCATAGTCATCCGGGTAACCAAGGTAATAGTGATCACATAAATCTGAATCTCCAAAAAAGCACCAACAAACAAAAACAACAAATAAAACTACATAAAGTATATGTACATAGCATCATTAGAAGGTAGAAAATACTCCAAACTTCTAATTACCTGTAAATAATAAAATAACCATCAAATCCAGCAAGCAACCCCTTGTACTCCTGCCATAAGACTGCAGAGAGTAAGGGCAGCCTGGGAAAATCTGAATGGCAGAGACCTAAGACTTATTTAAAAATCATCACCAGAAAGAGAAAACCCAGCTTGCATGTGTGATAAAGAGTCCTGGTTAATCAAAGCACTTGTTCTAAGAAAGGGGCTTAAAAGTACTTGTGATTTGAGGTGGTGGTCATCAAAAGGCATCCCCTCTGGGGAAGAAGACAGTGGAAAGGAAGACAGTGATGCCATCTGGAGCTAGGGCAGTGAAGAGGAAAAGAAGCAAAAGGGGGAAATCTTAAGAACCTAAATCATCAAGCATCATCATAATAATTTACTACAGCAAAACCCATCAGTGAATGCTCAAAATAATGGATAAAAGTCTAATGAGTAAGAGGACGTTTAGAGAGACTCAAAATATTTCTCAACAAGATACTTAACAATTTTTTAAAAAACAGTAAATTTACTAAAAAGAAACTTGGTAGATCAAAGATAAAATCACCAGTAATAGGAGCAACTGATGTCATATGCCTCCTGATATAATGCACTGAGAAAGATACATCATCACTTCTGCAGTATTCTCGCAAAAAATGCATAACCTGAATCCAATTCTGAGGAAATATTAGACAAACCAAAATTGAAGGACATTCTAGCAAAATAAAAAAAATGGTCTGTATTCTTCAAAAATATCAATGTCGGGGGAATGAATAGAGGTTGATTAATGGGTACAAATATACAGTTTGATAGAAGAAATAAGACCTACTGTTTGATAAACAGTAGGATGACTATAGTAATAGAAGTAATCTAATACTTATTTCAAAATAACTGGAAGACAAAAATTCAAATGTGTCTACCATAAAGACAAACACTTAAAGTGATGGGTATCCACATTGAACTGATTTGATCTTTACAAATGATAGGAATGTATTAAATTATCACATGTACCCTGAAAATATGTACATCTATTATATATCAATAAAAAACAAAATTCAAAAAAAGACAAAGACTGAGACACTGTCCCAGATTATAGAAGACTAAAGAGACATGACAATTAAAGGCAATTCATGTAATGGAATTCTCTCATGTTGCAAAGAACATTATTGAGACAACTGACTAAAGTTGAATAAGGTAAGGTCTAGAGATAGCTAACAGTATTGTACCAGTGATAAGTTCCTGATTTAGGTAACTATACTATGCTTATGTAAAAGAATGTCCGTTTTTAGGAAAATACAGCATGAAAGATTAAAGGGGTAAAGGGGCACTATATTTTCAATTTATTCTCAAATGGTTAAAAATATTTACATACATATTTTAACCATTTGCATGCACATACACACTCTCAGAGAATAATAAAGTAAATATGGTAAAATATTCACATTTGGGTATGGAAACTGGGGCAAAGAATATATATGGGGATTCTTTGTACTGAAATTATGCCCAAATAAAATGTTTTTTCAAAAGTAGTTTATATGACAGAAATTTTCAAAGTAATTTCCATCATGTGAATTTTCTCATCAGGTAGGTTGATAACCTTGAGAATTAATGAGAAATAACAGAGCATATAAACTAGCTATGTTTTTAGACTTCTGTGCCAGGTTGAGGGAAACAAAGGAAATCAGACAAGACTCTTTCCAGATATTGCTAGGAATTATTTTAAATACGCAGAATTTGGGCGCCTCACATTGTCCTTGTTATTCATGCAGACACTCGAATAGTATTAATAAAAGGGACCATATGATACCATACTACACTGATACAAAGAACTTTGTGATTTCTGTGCAGATTTAGTTTTATTTCTCAGTATTGATTGCACAAATTTGGCAATCTTCTACATTTCAGTTTATTGAATTAGCCTGTTTGAGTTCTCTTTAAAGGTACACTTCCCTTTCTTTTTTTTTTTTTTTTTTTTTGCTTCACATTATTAAAGCAATGTATCTCTCTCCTAAAATATTCCCAAAGAGAAATTATATCCTAACCTCATCTTTGGTTTGGTAAAATTTGCATTTTTAATGTATCTTAGAACATATAAAAATGTTAAGTTTTTCCCACATAATATGGAGTCATTTATAATTTTAGCTACTTCAGGTAAATGAAAATACTATAGTACTCACTGAGGCACAGAAGAAAATGAAATAAGGACTCAAGAAGTATTTCATTTAAACTCTTCACAAAATATGGCAAGAGAGTAAATCCATTAAAGTCAGAATTCTGTATTTTCTATTCTCTCACACAATAATCAGTACAGAACACGTCTGTGACCAAATGTGTCGGAGGGTTTTTCACCCACACACCAAAATACCAAGCCAGCAAATCCTCAGCTGAGTGTCCTCCAATTCATTCAATTCTGCCACTAACTACTTGGAGATGGAGCCAGATCCCACAGGTTGAGGGCTCAGTCCCACAAGACTGCCCCCACTTCAGACAACCATCGCAAGCCCCAGATTGTATTACCTGTGCCTCTGACCCACCAGCTATAAATTCGGGTTTCCCTAAGCCCTTCCTCAGGGTAAATTAATTTACTAGAGCAGCTCAAAAACCTCAGGGAAACATGTCTATTGGTTTATTGTAAAGGACATACAGACACAGATGAACGGCCAGAAGGAAGAGATGCATGGGGTGAGGTACGTGAAAAGGGGCATGGAGCTTCCACACCCTCCAGGAACCCTACCTGTTCAGCTCTCTGGAAGCTCTTGAGCCCAATCCTTTTGGGTTTTTATGGAAGCTTCATTATGTAGGCAAGATTGGTAAATCACTGGCCATCAGTGATCAAATTAACCTTCACCCCTTCTCCCCTCCCCAGAGGATGGGGGTGGGTCTGAAAGTCCCAAAGGCTCTAATCAATTCCTGGGCTTTCCTGTGACCAGTCCCCACCCTGAAGCTACCCTAGGGCTGACAGCCACCAGTCATCTCATTAGCATACCAAAGATACCACTTTGGAGATTTCAGGGATAAATACAGTCATGCCTGACCTAATGATGGGGATATATTCTAAGAAATGTGTCTTTATGTGATGTTGTTATTACATGACCATCACAGAGTGCATTTATACAAACCTAGATGGTATAGCCTACAACACACATAGGCTATATGGTGTAGCCTATTGTTCTTAGGCTACAAACCTATATAGTGTGTTACTGTACTGGATACTGTAGGCAATTGTAACACAACGGTAACTACTTGTTACACAGAAAAAGTACAGTAAAAATACAGTATTATAATCTCATGGGATCACCATCGTATATGCAATCTGTCCTTGACTAAAACGTCATTATGCCACGTGTGACTGTATGTATTTCACAATATCACAGATTTCACACACATGCACACATAAATATTATTCAGCCTTAAAAAATAAGGAAATCTTGCCATTTG
Source organism: Varecia variegata (assembly GCA_028533085.1). NCBI lineage: Eukaryota > Metazoa > Chordata > Mammalia > Primates > Lemuridae > Varecia > Varecia variegata. Next base: position 132,663,819 of record CM052439.1, read on the forward strand.
CAACAACATGGATTCATCTGGAAAACATTATGCTAAATGAAATAAGCCAACAGAAAGCCAAATACTGTGCAATCTGACTTATATGTAGAATGTGAAAAAGTCAAACTCATAGAAACAGTGAGTAGAAGGGTGGTTACCAGGGATTTAGGGGGTAGAGGAAATTGTGAGATGTGGATCAAAAGGTACAAATTTTCAGTTATACAATGAATAAGTTCTTGAGACCCAATATATGGCATGGTGACTATAGTTAATAATAGTTGAAATTTGCTAAGAGAGTGGATGTTAAGTATTTTTACCACACACAAAAAAATGGTAACTACATGAGGTAATGTACATGTTAAATTAACTTGACTGTGGTCATCATTCACCAAGTATACATATATCAAACATCTTAAATATATATAATTTTTGTCAATTATACATCAATAATGCTGAAAAGTAATAATTAAATATCAGAACACAGCTATAGCACAAGTCCAATTACCCTGTATCTTGAAAGAGTAGTCCCAGAACTCCCACTTTGTCCTAAACTCTATTCCCTATTCTAGATTTCTATAACTAGTACTGACATTCAACTGCTTTATACCAAAATTTACAGCTGATGTCCATTCTGATTTATTGGTTTCTGTCACTATCAATACCATCCCAACCCATGCCATTTATACTATACATATATGTAATAATGCTTTACAATACAAAAGGAAAAAGCAGAGACATTCAATTAAAGGGCTGAAATTGAGATCTACTAGACAGAAAAAAAAGTTTATATCACCGAAAACATCTATAAGATAATAGCGTAAAATATGTGTGCACTAACAACAACAAAAAAAGCTAAAGTGCCTTATTGCCCAATGAGTATATATATGGAGCATCTCATATAGAAATTAGATTTTAAAATCAGTGGATAAGGCAGAAATTGTTTATTGTCAAAAAAAAAAAACTCTTGAAAGTCCTTTAAATCTCCCATAAATTAGAGTGTATAGAAATCTTCAGATCCACAACTATATTTTAATTTTTTATAAATACTAAAATTTGAGGATCACTGAGCTAGAGAAAAGAACAAAAGATAAGTAGATGCTGACACGCTCAAACCATCTGCTTTTATCAGATTTAAGTCACAGGTCTCTATCAGGGAATGGGAGGAAAATCCTAAAATGCTCCACCTTCCTTGTAACATGATACTATTCTGTTTTCATGTTAAAGCTCTATAACCTTAGTACACGTTAATTGATGTGTTGTAAGAATTAAACAAGTAATTTATGTGACGGTATCCTATGGAGCTGGGATCAAGCATTTGCTTGTTACTATTTTTTGGATTTGAATACAAATATTGCTTACTCGGGTCATATACACACTTTTTGAAAAGCTGTAGAGAAGATATTGGCCACACAGTTGTCATTTCCTACTTTGGCCCCACTGAAGAGCTCACACTCCTCTGATCTGGCAGTGTCTCAAGACCCCTCCCTGAGGGCGCTTCTTGGTAGGGTAAGGTGTGTTGTATTCTGAAGTTAGGACCTAAGTTAAATGCTCACAGGATGAGACTCCACAGCAGCATCCCCTGTGCTGCTCTCAGGCTGACATTTTCAAAGGAACACAACAATGCCAAATCTATTTTTCACATGTTCAGGTTCTGGAGAGAGGTACTGATCCACCTTGTAATGTCAGCTGTGCCTTACCTGATCGATCACCATACAGTTAGCATAGACTTCGTCACCTCCATTCAGCATGTCAGAAAGCCGGCCTGTAGCAAGCAACATTGGGGGATGCTTGGATTTTTTGAGGACATCAAAGGAGCGATCTAGAAGAGAAACAAAAACAGGATAAATAAAGTTGAAGGGATTTATTCTAGAGTCAAGCCTTACCTTCTTAGTCAAACCATGAGAAAAAAATCAAGAATGCATTTCTTAAGGTGGCGTTTTGCTGTCTTCACATTTTAAGATCCACATGCAAGTATTTTCTCTTCTACATCCAAATCTTCTCAGTTACTTAGAACCTTCACGTAGAATGAATAGTGGTAGATAGATAAATATTTGCCCACTTCGAGCACCATTTTCCCCATCCATAGAGGTCCTTGTAAAATCAATTAGGTATTTGCCTTCAATTTCTAACACATTAAACTTCATTTCCCTTTATTAATAACTTGGAAGCATTAGTGATTGAACTCAGGTTCCCCTGACACGTTCAGACTCAACGACCCTTTACGAAAGGACCGGAGAGTGCAAAGCCCAGCTGTTCTGGCTCCATACTGCCTGCTGAACACGCAGAATCCTACACAGAGCATTGCCTGTTTGAATTACAGAAACGTTTCTGCTTGCTTCCATGTTCTCAGCTTTATTCCAAATAGATGAAGTTGCTCAAAGTTGAGTCCCAGAGAGTTGAGATGTCACCGTATTTGCAGGGAAGGAAGAGACAATGGTAATAAAACACATGCAAGCTAGAATGCCTTGATTCTTATCATTATGCTTTCCTCCTCATGTGGTTATAAGGATTAAATGAATTCAGACATGTAAAGCACTTGACACATGCCTGGCACTAAGTGCTCAATAATGTTTGTTATTATTATTATGAATACTGATTTTTAACCAGGTCCAGTGTGGGGTACAAGGTTATTAATACCAGCCATGGTGTGTTATAATAGATTCTCAATATCCATAAGTGACTTTGAACAGGGAAGATTCCATGTTAGATCCATAACAAATGCCACCCTCATTTACATTTCAGGAAGTTTTCTTGAGTAGGTACAAAAGGGATGGTGTTTGCCATTACTCCATGAGAAATTGCACATGTCCCACTGCCTATCTGATCTATGCCAAAGCATAAAATCTGGGAGTGATTTTAGGAAATGAAACAAGATTTAATAACTGTTGGGCTGATGTACCATGAACAAAAAATTTTATTCCTTCTTAGAAAGTCCTAGAGCTGCGGTCCCCAAACCATTACTGGTCCATGGCCTGACAGGAAACAGGCCGCACATCACCACCTGAGTTCCGCACCGCACCCCCAGTGACTCCTGACACCCCTGTCCCCAGTCCGTGGAAAAACAGTCTTTCATGAAACCGGGCCCTGGTGCCAAAAAGGTTGGGGACTGCTGTCTTAGATGACATTATGAAAGGTCCAAAGATGTATGAATTATATAAGCCAAATAGCTCTGGTTTCAGAGACTGCATCTAAATCCACCTCTTACCCACAGAACACTCAAGTGAGATTTTATTAAGCTTCCGGAGGAAATACACAATGAAAAAGGAAAACATTTTCTTCTTATATCCATGACGTATTCTTTTATCAACTTATTCAAATAGCTAGCAATATAATAGACAAAGCCAACAAATACTTCACAAGGATAACCTTTATGATCAATTACTATACAATTTTCATCTAATTACACAAAAGAAAAGCAAGGTTCCAAAGGTTATAAATCAAGAACCTGACAAAAGGCTTTCAATGAGTTCTGAAGAAAATACTTGCTCACTTGTCATTTTACATAATGTTTTAAAAACAATCATAAATAACTCAACATGGTCCTCTGAAGTGTAATTAATCCAGCTTAACTGCTTTGCAGAGTCCCAGGTCTGCAGACTGTAAAACACCTGGCATTTCTGCCACCACATTTAGGAGGCCGTTCGTGCTCCTTTTTAATCACTGCCAAATTAAAACTTCATTGATAATTAGACTAAGAACTAACAAGATACTCAGCAAGACAATTGCAAATAATTGAAGGATTTCATTTTAAAAACACAGAATCAAGTGCAATTACCCCAAATTGTGTGGTGCCAGCAAATGTATTGCCCAGTCACCAACAGCCATGTTCTTCACTACCAACAGAGAACTCTGTTCGAGACTGACCATTCACTGCAAGGATGAGCAGGATCAGAAACTACTGCTATCTTCCTATACACAGTTATTAATAAAAGGCACTTAGATTCAATTTTCACAAACAAACATGCCAAGGCCCTATGTGCAGGTCCAATTCTATACTGAGATCACATCCAAGCAGTAAAATAAACTAAAAGATGGCCAAGTCTGGTTACTTCATTCAAGCTGGGGTCTAATTTGTTTTCTGCATGAGTAATTTGATTAGGGTTTTACAAAGTAATGTAATTTAGTTATGAACACAGGTTCACAATCTCTTCGCTGCAATTCTGAAATGTAGAAAGCTCTGAAAATCAAACTTTTTTCCATAAGTTTGGCTTAAAAATATATTTGGTGGCAAAATCTGACCTGAGCCTACACTGGACCACATATAGTCTTTTTTTTACTGCACTTGGTTGTGACTGTTCATACATTTTGCTGCAGAAATAGTAACATGCCTGATGATGGCATTGTTCCAATGTCTCCTATGGGAGTCATATCATACACAGTATTAAGTACAATGCCAAAATGATCTGAAAATTCTGAATTCCATAACAAATCTTGTCCCAAGAGTTTCAAAGAAGAGATGGTAGATCTGCACAAAATTATCCATATCAGATATTAGACCAACACTTCCCAAACTTTCGTCACTCCTCTGCCAAATTCACTATTTTGTCCTATCTACATATCATCTGTATTATATTCTTTAGTACTCATCTTCAGATTCACTGACCTTTTTTGGTTGAAAAATATTTTTATTTAAGAAATACCTTTAATTTTTTTTATTGGTTTCCCCCTTTCTCTCTCTTTATCCTATTTTCCTATTTCCCTCCACTCTTTTTCCCATCTGTGTGTGTCTCTGGCTTTCCTGCTTCATTGTTTTCTGCCTCTGCTCTTTATGGGTACCCCTGTGAATCCCAGAAACTCTAACACTCATGCCAGACTGGGAGACCACTTGATTCTTGAAATGACAATGGACAATTTCAGCAGATATATATATACACGTTTTATAAAATGATGGTTACACAGGACCTTGAAAAGTCCACCTTAAAATTCATCACATATCCTCTGGTCTGGATCACAGAAAGGACTTTGTAGAATCAGTAGAATGAGGGCTAAGCCCTACAACTTCCTCTGCGATGTAACCTCTGACAGCCTGAAAACTCAGGCCCCATTTTATGAGCCATTATGCAGCAACTGAGTCCTGCATTGTGGTAGAAGCCATGGGAAATACTTAAATAATCAGGAGTCAAGATGTGCTTCTAGGGGCAGCTTTAGAAAATCACCATATAAATTCAATCCCCTCATTTTACAGTTTAAAAAACTGGATGCAGAAAACTGTGATTTGCTCAAGATCAAGTGACCGTTTAGGTCCACCTCATTGCAGAAAGGTGTGAAGGAAAGAATAAACGGGAGAGGAGGGGTGGGGAGGGAATCATTACTGCTAACAAAGGAGGATTTTGCACCCTTCCCCAAGTTGGAGGGAAGTAGAGAAAGTATTTCTGATATCAAAGAGTGTGAGGGCCAAGAGAACATTTCCCCTTTGCCTTTTGATGGTTTGCTGAAAACCAGCTGCCAAAAGGCATAGGAGAAAAGACATACAAAATTTTATTTTAATGCGCATAGCACAGGGGAATCACAAGACAATGATTACCCCAGAAATACCTTTAATATTAAGAATTACCTTATTTCCACTGTACATAGAAAGCCAGTATTCCCTGTCAAAAGTAGAAGGAAACTACATGTACTAAAACAAGGAAATTAAATTCTGACTAAATACAGTTGCCTATCAGAGCTGAGAGTCTGAGAGGCCTGCTCTTTCTTTGTTATAAAGGGAGATTCTGAAGGATTCAAGAAAGAGTAAAAATGCAGGGGTACCACACCAAGACTCTGCTTCAATCAACAGAAAGATCAAAAGAAAAGTGAAAAGGAAATATTTGCCTGACTCTATTATTCATTGTCATCTAGTGTTACGCTGGCCATCTCCAAGATGGACTGCTCCCAGAGGAATCCACCCTACACTCTGGAAAAGTGGCCTGGCTGTGTGTCACAATCCTGTCATTCAGGTAATGACTCCACTGAGACAGAATCTAGTCACATGGGACATGACTGCAAGAGCATGACATAGCAGTGAAGGGAGAAATCTGTCTCTCTCCAGTTCTGTCACCCAGAACCAGCCACGTAAACTTAGTGGGTCACTTGCTGCTACTATTTATAAAATTGGCACAGAGTCCTTTTAAGTGCTTCTCTGGAGCATCCCTAGCCTCCACTTATCAAAGGACACCTCAAGATGATAGGAGCTAGAAGCAAACACAGACTGACAAACCAGAAAATGACACAGACGAATAGGACCGTCACTCCTTTATTAACTTCAACGCTGGTCACTGCAAATAATGGGCTTCAAACCAGCAGAATAGGACTGATTGCGAAAAGCAAATAGGCCTTAAAGAGTACATTCAAATAAACAGCAGCTACGTATATTAAAGTGGCTAATTGCTCTACTGTTTCAGCCCATTCAAAGAAAAAGCTATAATAGTTGCATTTTTTTTAAGAAAAAGATTGATCTCAAGATTTTCAAGAAATATGTTATTACTTCCATATGTAACTATTTTAGAAGTAAGTTAAGTGAAAAATTATTGCCCTCCAAAAATGTTCTTCAGGTCCTTTTTCAAAGAACATATAGAAATAATGCAATATGAATACCAGCTCTTTGTCTTAAATCAATGCTTTCTTATAAAAAGTTCTTTGCAAAAAGTTAACTTGACAATTCTGTTGATAGCACTGATTTCTAATATTTGGTAAACTCATATCTCAAAAACACTATTAAAGTAACCAAAGCTCAACTCCCATAAAAATGGCCAGAGATTTTAAATTAGTGAAGAGCAGTACATTGCAATGCTTAAGAGCATGGGCCCTGGAGCCAGATTGCCTAGGTTCAAATCTCTACTCCACCATCTATTAGCTGTGTGACCTTGGGTAAGTTACTTAACCTCTCTGTGCTCCATGTCCTGATCTGTAAAAATAAGGACAATAACATAGGTATCTCATAGGATTGTTATGAGAATTAAGTAAGTTAATATTTTAAGTGATTAGAGCAGAATCAGACACATAGTAAGCACTATGTAAATCCTTGTAAAATTATTATAAAAGTAAATGAGGTTGTGCAGTTTTGATACTTTCATGTGGTTCTGATTCTTTTAAAAAAAATAATTTCAACCTTGGCTATAACTTTATATGTTTAAAAACAACCCAAGGCCACTGGCACACACAAAACATTCCATTTGCTTCACAATGAGCATTTAAAATGTTGTAACTTTTATTTCAGACTTAGCTCATGGTAAGAAATTTTGAAAAGTCTATCCTGGACATGGTAACTGAAAACATAAAATGTGAAGAGAAAAGAAAAGCTGTTAAACTGCCCATAGGATTTACCTCCAATGACTCAGGGATGAGATCTCACGAAATGAGAGGGATTATAACCACGGGACGAACAAAGAATAAAGTCAGACAATCAGAGACAACATTTCTCAAGAACAAAGGGAGGATTTCAGAAACTAAGATGTCCTAACATGACGAAGTGGACGGGGGCCAGCTTCTCACTGCAGAGTGCCTGGAGGATAAACAGTAACTCCGAGGGGATTCCTAGCTCTCCCTTGCCCATTAGTTTCATTGTTCTGTAATGTGATCTAGGTGACTCTACAAGAGCTCCCTGAAGCCAAAATTTTCATCAGCATGTCCTTGCTAGGTGCTCTAGTTGGGTGACACAGGAGACAACTGAAAGTAATATATTTCACCTACAGAAAGCAGGGGAATTGGAACCAGCAAGGGGGAAGGGGAAGGCAGCTGCAACGTCTTCCTTTCCTGTGACATTCACAACTACCCTAAATCTAGCAGGAAACAGACCAGCCTAGGACCTCTGCAGCCTGATTTCTAATGCAATCCAGCTCTCCTTCAAGAAGCTAAGGGCCTTGTAGCTAAAGGAAAATGCGGCCTACTTTACTGGTTATGTAAGAGACTCACACCCAAACATAAACAAATCCGGCTAAGGCAGTTTTCTGCAAACCTGCTGCTGACCTGGTTTGGCCCACTCTGTGTGCCAAACTCTCACCTGCAAAGTCAGGTAAGGGCCTCTCAGTCCAGAAATCTCTTAACCATGGCCGGGCAGATTGGTTTCATTCACTCATCCATCATATATTATTTTAAATCTAAAACTTTCTGAAAACAGCAAAACAATTGATTGCAAATGGCAAACCACAACAAAACGAGTAAGACTTATTTTAGAGTTCCGTTCTCACCATCCAATGAAACAGTGTCCCTTGTGGTCATCAATGACCTTCCTATGGCAGAACTTAGGATCAGTCCTCAGTCTCAACTTCTGTGACCCACTGCAGCGTTTCCTACAGCTTATGGCTGTCTTCCTGCCCTTAGCTTCCAGGACACCACTTGCTCTCAGTTCTTCTCCCACCTTACCGGCCTTTCCTTCTCAGTCCCTGTGACTGGTGCCTCCACATCTTCCAGATCTGGGCAGGTTGCATTGCTCTGGGGTCAATACTCAAGCCACCTCTCCCTCTGCACTCATTCTCTGACCACATGGCATCACACACCATCATATGATGGTGACTCCCAAATTTTCATCTCCAGTCTGGACCTCTTCCCTGGGTCACAACTATCTCCTTGACTTCTCCACTCAGTTGTCCGGCAGTCATGCCAAGCACCACAGATCTGACCTTTTCTCATCACCTCCATTGCCAGCCAAGACAGGCCACCCCAGTCTTCGTCCTACACTATGGCAATAGTCTCCTAACTGGTCTCCCTGCTTCCACTCTTGGCCCTCCATGGCCTGTTCTTCACAACACAGACAACGCAACCCTTTTACAAAGGAAATCAAATCATGTCACACCTCTTAAAATTCTCCAATGCTTCCCATATCATTCTGAGTAAAAGCCAAACTTTACCATGACTTACAGGGCCTCCCATAGCCTGCCTCTCCTCTGCCCTCACCCAGCCTCTCTGCAGCCCTGCCTACTGCTCTACTCCAGCCACACTGGCCTCCCTGCTCTTCTCTGCCTCAGCCCATTTCCACTTGCTGCTGCCTCTACCCCCATGGCTCTTCCTCAGCATATCCAGATGCCCTGTGTCCTCACTTGTTTAAGATCTCTGGTCAAATGTTATCTTATCAAAGAGGCTGTCCTTGACCATGATACGTAAAATGTCAACTCCCTAATCCTGTTTTATTTTCCCTTATGCTACTTATCATCACTGAGCATATTATAGATTTGTTGATTGTATATGTCTGTTTCCTTCTACTAGAACGTAAGCTCCATGAGAATAGCAACTTTGAATGTCTTGTTCACTCTGCTCCCATGCCTAGAACCATGCCAGGCACAGACAGCTAGCAGATACTCAATAGATATTCACCGAAGGAATGAATAACTTCTCATTAAGAAAAGAACAGAAACCTCACACTAGGTACAACTAGGAGAATATTCTCTTCAGGTCTGCTTTCTCAGATCTGGAGGTTTTCTTGTGTTTGGCCCTGCTGTTCTTGCAGTAGACTTCAAGTTGTGATGGGAGTGTCACGTTCTTATTTTATTCATTTTCATTCACTCACCCATTCATTCATCCTTCTTTTCAACATTTACTCAGCATCTACTGATTGCCAGGCACTGTGTGACCTGCTGGACCCAACCTAGGGCCCTCAGCTGCCATCGGCGACTCTTAAAAACATCCTCAAAGCACAGTCATTACTGTCTATTCTCCAGGAGGTCCCCTGACACAGCCAAGAGCCTTTCCTTCTTCTGTGAGCTCTTCCTGCCTGTTTCCTCTGTATTTTGTGCTATGTTATCTACCACACTCTGGTGATAAAGAGTTTTATTTTGCTCCTCATGGGAGGATAAATAACTTCCTGGTTAGAATCTAAGCTACAAACAGATTTTGTAGATACCAAACACGATGCCGGGCAGTTCCTGTGCCCTCTGGAAGCAGTAGCCCAAGAATATTAGTGTTTAATCCCTTCATTTAAAACATCAGATAGGCTACTCTTCTGCTAAAGGAATAATGGGGTGATCAGGCAGATTTGCAAAAGAGTCGGCATCTATTGAACACCTGTTACCTATTTGGTAATCATACTGGATACCCCTACTGTGACAACTAACATAAATATGGTGTTTAGTATGAACCAGGCACTAGATGATTAACACATATTAATTCCTTTCATCCCCCCAAAGCAACCCTTTGACCTGTATTATTTACTATTTCCATTTTACTTCTATTTTTACAGATGAGGAAACTGCAGTGCTATTTAAGTAACTTCCCAAGGTCCCACAAATAATAAATGACACTCTGATAGAGTAGTTCAAAGTATTTTATTTAATAATTGGGGTTACCAAGTATCCTATTTTGAACCAAAGAAAATGGTATTTGAGCAATGTCTGGTATTTTTCCATTAAGAAGTCTCATTAATGTGTTACCATGTGACTTGTACCTAGGTATGTTTGCCTACTTCCTGGGCCTGTGTTATTCACCTCTGGCAATTTGCTGCTGGGATGTGACAGTGTGAGTCTTGCTGAGAAAACATTCATAAAACAGTAAACGCATCATTTCATTTTGTTTAATAACACAACAACCTTCAAGATACTCAAGAGAAAAGAGTGGAAAGACAAACTAAAACGTCAACTGCCATCTCTAGGTGATAGAGTATAGGCAGGTTTTATTTTCAACTCTTTTTACTATGTATAATTCCCAGATTTTTAACAAGAACCACCTTTACATCTAAACCTCAGGAGGAAAAGAGTCATATTTTTAAAATGTGCCTCCTACATAAAAGAACAGCTGTGTAATCTTATGCAAAATAGGTTATCAGTAAGTCGACCCTATCAGATAATGTATGTGGAAATGTATTAACTGGAAATGTTTTACCCAAGAGTACACAGAATTGTTTTTAGCCATCTGCCAATTCTACTCTCCATAATCGCATGAGATATTATCATATTCATTTTGTAGACAAGAACGCCAACCAGAGAAAGTGACTGACCTGTCCAGGTGATTAGGACTGAACAGAGAGGCAAGCACAGTGCTGGCAGAGCCCACAGCCCGCCATCCTCACTGCAGGGCCTTATCCCCCCAAGTCCCAGATTCAAATGGACCTTTGCCAAGTTCTGGAATTCACAGAAAGCCCTTTTCACCAATGGTCTTAGCGTGACCCAGCAGAAAGAAAAAAACCTATCCTTGCAGTGAAAATGAACATTTTCAGAGGTAAATCATCATTCACCTCCTTGCCTATTCCTCCTCTAAGGTTCTCTTAGGATTTTCCTGCTATTAGTCTTAGCCTGGAAAAATCTCTTGGCCTCACTCTTCTGAGTTGGACCTGAGGTTACAAAGAGGATTCGTCCGAATTCCAAAATTATCCTCAGCTCAGGAATTTCCTGTGGGTCACTTGTAAGCTAAAGTAACTCCGTAAATTTTAGACTGTATGAAAATGTGTCTGAGGGAACCCAAGGAACCTTTGATCACCAAACTAGGGAGTCACTAACATCAATCCAAACCCCCAATTCACCCTCAGAACTTACCTCCCCTTCCTGCGATCCTTTGAAAAGAAGAGTGAGCCCTGGAGATAGATCAGGGCTCTCAGGCCAGTCCTGTTAACCACAACAACAGCAGGACACAGGAGCCAGTGGATTCCCGAGGTGCCGGAGTGGAGCTACTGCTCCAGCCCTCTGCCTTGGGAGAGCACAGTTCAAACCCCCTTCTAAATATCAAGTACAACTGGGTTTCCTAAAACCAGATCCCAAAAAAAGTCCTATTCTGCTGTTTCGAAAGACTTAATTTTCAAAATTATTGAGGAAGAAAACAAGCCTTTTCCCTCATGACACACAAGATACAGAGGGAAGTAAGGACCAGGGAGAAAATATAGTCCTCTGAGAACAAAAACAATTTTCCCCCAAATCTTTCCAAGTCCTCATTCCTAATTGTAGTAGCACAAGGTAGCCTTCAAGAGTATTATGTTCATGTTTGGAAAAGGACTCTCAAATGTGTAAATAACTTTTTTCTGCCCTTGTTTCCTCCAAGCAATCAAGTAGATATTCAATCATGTGTGGTGTGTGGACTTTGTTGTGATTAGATTTAATCAACGATTCCTTTCTTTTTTTTTTTTTTACGCATTTCTCCAAGGCCTAAAGCAAATTAGTCCACATAAAGGGAAAATTGGCAAACTGAGGGGGAAAAAAACTAACACATTAAACAAAAACCAGGATAGAGCTGAAAAACCTCAAATAAAGTGGCAGGACTTTGACAAGACCACTTCAAGTGACTCTAAAAATGTAAACAAACTGATGAGGAAGATCCCTCCATACGTCATCATGGAGTCCTGAACAAAGGACTCCATGAATAATTCAAATCCTGCATAATCTTGTGGAAAGACATTGGCACACAAAAATGATTTTGTTCATTTCAAAAGTCATGAGGAGCTCCAATTCTCCAATGCCCATATCTAGAGCCTCACGTTCACCCCCCTAAGTATCCTCAAAAGAGTTCTGCTATAAACAAAGCAATATGGCAGCAAAATAGAGAATTGTCCATGGAAATGTAAATTCTTGCACTCATTTTTTGTGTTCCTCAACAAATACATTTTGAATGAATGAATAATGAAAGCCTAGTACTCTAGCATTCCTCCAAGTTGTTCTGGGTTTCCTCTGGTTCAGAAACTCTACTTAATTCCTAAATCCTGTTCCATTATCCTAGGTGATTCTGAGATATCTCTGGTAGGTGGGGATGGATGACAGTTGGATATGGAATTGGTTAAAACTCATAACCAGGACTTGCCATTGTCAGGGACACTGGAGATCAAATGGATAAGAAAACTGATTGCCCTGTCTATAGTGACCAGTGTGAGATAAGTTGGGGGCTCTGAAGATCACTTTGCAGGATCATGAGGATAAGCCCCACCAAGTGCACTGGGTGGGAAGGCAAAGTCAAGCAGCAGGGCCGGGTGCAGACTTTCTGGGTTGCTCTCAGTTGCCTGTGGTGAGAATGGGGTCCCTAAGCCCCCAAGGCCTCTGAGAAGAACAAGAAGTAGCTGAGTTGAGCACCCATGACCTGCCACAGGGCCCACCATTGTGCACAGAAACAGACCCTACAGCAGATGTTTCTAAGGGAAGCATCTGGGCCAGTGGCCAAGGTTTCTGTGATGTAAGAGCCAGGGCAAGGCCAAGTCGAGGTGAGGCCAGAAGGAGAATAGCCAGGTCTTGACCAACACCAGGATCCCAGCCTTGGTCACAGATGCCAGAACACCCAGTAATAAAGCAGGCATGCCTCAGGGAAGCACTGGGTCAGTCAATCCACAGCAGAGCCCAGGAGGACCCAGCAGGCACTGTGTGGATTCAAGGAGCACGGCTCCCCCAATATCACCCCACTACTGACTGCTCTCCACCCTAACCAGGAAATCACATTCAATACCAGCTTGGCAAAGAAGAGGAGTATCTGGGTGTAGAGTGGGAAAATTTGTGCCACAATACACTTTCAATATTTACTGCCTACTTTCTGTGATCCGGGCGCTAGAGATGTGATGACAGGTCAGCCAGTCTCCATCTTCATGGAATTCAGTGTCTTAGGGTATAGATGTTAAATAGTAGCTGTGATACAGTAAGGAGAGGGGCTATCATAAAAATATACACAAGGCAGAGTGGCACCAAGGATATAATTCTGAACTCTGAGGGAATTTAGAGAAGGTCTCCTGGAATAGAGACCCTCAAGCTACATTTTAAAGGACAAGTTGGAGATTTCTAATTGGAAGTGGAAGAAATATTTACCTGAATTTGCTAAAACAAAAATAAGAGGGAGGGAGGAGATTTATCGAAGGCATGTGAGGGCAGCTCATAGAACTAAAAGAATTTAGCATCCACGCCTTGAGAGGTAGGAACCTAGGCAGGATCCTATCCCTCATTTACTTCTCTTTACATGTTTGTAGTTTTTCCTGCTACTACAGACTTATCTCTTCCAATTAATGGTTTCCACTCCAATGTTTCCAGCACTGCCATCCAGGAAGGAAGACATCTCCCTCCATATTCCAGTTTGAAAAATCCCAAGGGAGGACTCTGATTGGCCATGCTTGGATCATGAGCCCATCCTGGACCAATCATTGTAGCTAGGAAGTAGGAGTACTGTGATTGGCCCCATCTGGGTGCGGTACCCATCCCACTGCACCCGAGAAGGCAAGATCACATGGGAAGTGGCCAGAGCAGTGGAGGAGCCATCCCTTAAAGAACAAAGGGAAGAAAGATGCTAAGCAGACAAAGCTAACCATACAGACCAATGCAACACTGGCACCACTCTACATTTCTGTATCCCCATGAATCTACAGCCCACAAGACTAGGCTATTTTCTCTCACATACGTTCTATGTACATCTGACTCTGCCCATTTGGTTAGAAGGAACACCCTGCCTGTTCTAACCCCACCAGCTCACTACAGGCTACCAAAGTGGCATCCCTTTCATGATGCCGCCATCTTGAACTGGTGTCTTTGCCTTGAACTTTGACAGTAATTTGTCCTGATCTCTCCTATGGGACTTAATCACTTTCTACCTTACTTAATTAATGTATCTGAATAAAAAACCATTTGTCCCTCCCCTAAACCAGGAGTGTTAGGGAGGAGTCCCTTGAACAAGAAGATAATAAATTATAATACCATCTCCCACCTACAGAGATTAGTGGAGAAAAATACCTTGCCCAAGTATTTAAGCTAGCCAAAAGTAAAGCAAAAATTACTTTCAAAAATTTGGCAAAGTATTTGTTTAACTAAAGGGAGCCATGAAGGGTATGTAGCTGTGTTGTTTGGCAAAGGATTTGCAATGGACCTCCTTTCCTCTGCTGACAAAGGTAAAACTAACTCTAGGCAGAGTCTGGAACCGAAACCACTCTGTATGAAGTTAAACACGTATCTTCACTGAGAGCCAAAAATATCTTAGCAGATTATATCACCTGTAGGAAAATGTTTCTCTTCCTTAATAAGGATTTCTGTAGTGACTTATTCCTCTTATGATATTAAGGCATTCTTTGGAGAGTTTCTAGATTGTGTGCATGTGTATATTCGATGAAACTTCATGAATGGGAGGAAGGCAAAGAGGAAAAGAATGAGAAAGCCTATGAAATAAAAGTAACTCACCTTTAAAAATTATCATTAAAACTTCTGAAATGTCATCATACCTCTCAATACTTACTGTGTAAAGGATTATTTTTCAGATTAGGAACCTGCCCTCCAAACATTAAATGAGCTCATGAAAAAGGCCAAACCACTGGTGTTGTGATCCTCATCTCCATTCCCAGCACACTCAGTCTCTCTAATTCTACCTTTCTCTGTCTGGGGCAAACCTATGAACTTTCCAGGACACACTGAAAGCTCCCCCACCCCATCCTTTTCTCAGTTTGTCCTGCCTCTTCCTCTCCTAAGCCAACAAACCAGCACTCCAGGCATCTGTGCATCTGTTCCCAAGCCCAACCCAATGATGTGTGCAAGTTCTCTGTGTGTAGTGGGAAGGTATCAAGGAGAAAAAACAACCCTCCCATCTTACTCCTCCAGAGTCTCCCCTGTCACCTCTCTTCCTAGGAAAGATTCAGAAAAGAAAGGGAGAAGCTAAGATGGTGAGGCACAATGGCACCTTTTGAATCCAAGGTAGATACCTGTTGAAGTTCACCATCCCTTACCTCTACTAAGAGGTGGTAAAACATACCAGGAAGAGCAAAACATCTCAAGTCGAGTGTCCTGGTTCTTGGCCTGGCTCTGCCATTTATTGGCTTTGATCTTGGGCAACTCATTTCTCCCCTCTGAGCCTCAAATCCCAAACTAATAAATAAAGATGACAATCACATCTAACATACAGGTCTTTTATAGGACAACACATGTGAAAAATACTTTATTCATATGTCATTCTCCTTCCTTATTCTACCAAGGTTACCATTCCCTGCGTCTCCTGATATGGTCTCGGGACTAACTTTAAGAATCTCTAAGCCTCAGTTTCTTCACCTCTAAAGCAGAGATAATATCTATACCACAGAGTTATTTTCAGAATCAAGTATCATATACGTAAAGCACTTACTATAGTAGTAAACAGTAGTTAATAAAGTCACATAAATATTCGTAATTTTCACTATGACTACAAAAAATTCGTTGCTAAGCTCTCCAAGGTTGTCAGGTTTTCTGATATTCATTGCCCCTCCTTCGGCAACTGTAGACTGGTTCTGCACCAGCAAAAAGAAAAAAGTAGGGGAAAAAGTAGTTCTTCACACTATGTGTCACTGGAAAGGCATATGAGATGAGCTGGGGTAGGAGAGAATGAGAGACATTGCATAAGTGGATAAAGGCACAAGGAAAAGAACATTTCAACATTTCCTGGGGCCTGATTTGTATTCAAGTGCGCATTTAAAAAATTGAATGATAATTATGAGAACCTTAGGTAAGGTCCAGTCCCTATATTTTTAAGTCTTCGATTAATAAACATTAAATTTCTTAGTTGAATCTCCTACTGAAAACAACAAAACAAAAATCCAGGCATTCCTGGAGCCCTTGAAGCAGAACGGACGTGGATTCTGGCCCACTCCAATCATTAACCACTAGGCTCCCAGCACAGCCTGTCCTAGGTCTGCCTAGGGAATGACCAAGCCAAACACTGAGAAGCCCAGAGCACATTTTGGGCAGCTGGGTTTTAACTGCTTTCATCACGCTCCCCTCTAGAAATTGGGCATTTCCAAAGTCACTGCTTTAAGTTACATGTTTTTCTCTTCCTTCTGAAGGCATGAGAATAAGAAAGTACTAGATATACTTTTTAATTGAAATACGGTGTTGGTGGGTTTCTGCTAATGCTGTTTTCCTCTTATTAGCAAATCCTCTAAATTTTCACATCACTCCCTAAACAAGCCAGTAACGTGTATATGTCTGGGTGTCCATCAAAGAACAGTGAAAGCCAAAACAGTAGGAGATATTAAAACAAAGGGAATACTAGCAAGGGGGAGGGCTCAGGATAGGGGAAGAATAAGAGAGAATAAAAGAGACTAGTTCTCATCAATACAAGAGAGGTTTGCCAATAAGCCAGAAATTCCAGGCCCTCAAAACCTCCTTCGTGTTTTCCCAGGTGACTTGAGCCTGTATCTCAGAATGATGTCGCTGATGATTAGAAGGCAGGAGAGAATGCGGAAGAAACTCAAGTCACCTTAGTTCTGAAGACTGACTAAAACACTTCTATCATCCTCTAAGAGACAAGAGACCATCGTTCTTCACAAATTGGCCAACAAGCTGAAAAGTCAGGTTACTCGGTATTTCTTCCACTATATGGTGGTGGCCTGTCTGGGACCTGGGAGATCAGTCCCAGTGCTAAGATCCCTGTAAGCAGGAACAGCTTCCGTCAGGGTCAGCACTTCACCCACCCTCTACGACAGTGCCCGGCACTCTGGAAAGGCTTGTTAAACATGTGGATAATGCCCCATCACATCAACTCTTTGGGTCCTGCTGTCCTCATCTGTAAAATGAGGTGACCGGACCAGTTGATTTCAATGGCCCCTTTGGCTGTAAGGGTCTGTGATTCTGAGACTCCGTCCAGTTTACATTACAGCACGACCAAACCTGCTCTTCACAAACACGCCACCATCATTTAATAAAGAAAGCAAGCAAGGAACATGGTCTAACGATCCCCAACTCTCTGCTACCACTCTTATTTTCACTTGTCTTTTGTTTATTAGCGGCAAATAGTTAATCATTTTCATATCCTGGGTACCTGCTTTCACTTGAATCAAGTTTAATTTATACATAGCTATGTTATGACTTTCTGTTGTAGCTCATACTGGCCATGCTCCAACTTCGGGTTTAAAACGAGAGGGTGATTAATGCATTCCCTACAGCTGCAATGGACTCTCAAGGTTCTCCACTGGCCTCCTAATCATTAATCCCACATCTCCCCAGGCTGTTAAGCTGCCCAGGTCCCTACAACATAGGCATCCAGGCAGTCAGTTGAACAATACAAAAATAAATAAAGCAGATTACTCCCCAAGTTTAAGTGGGTTAAAATTAGCACAGAGATTTGGTAGACTTACAGAATGGTACCTGCCCTCAAGAAGCTCTCAATATACCAGAACTAATAACATTCACTCCAAAGTAGTAGTCACTTAGTGTATCTCCCTTCTCAGAAATAATTTACAAGTTTTTTTTTTTTAATTTACTATTTGGGAATAATTTCAAACTTACAGAAAAGCTGAAAGAATAAGAACAGCACAAAGAACACCGGTATATACATTTATTTACACATTGTTAACCTTTTCTTCTCCTTTCTATTTGTGCACAAGCTTGCTTTTACAAGCACATGCTTGTGCTCTCTCGTGTGCATATTCTCCCCCTGAATCATTTAATGGTAAGTTACATATATCGTGGCCCCTGAGTACATGACTATATCTACCGGAGAGATACAGTCTTTTGTGTTGAAATTTTTTAAATCTCCAACATCTATAAGATCAATAAAATAGAAAAAATAATTTTCTTAGGCACAAAATAAGAAGAAATTAATTTTTAAAACAGAATAACAGGATAATAGTATGCTGAATACAAACTATTAAAGTCCCCAGTGATAGAATTTGAAAGATGGCCTGAGCAAAGTGAGAAATTTGTTCAGGCTGAGGCTTTCTACTAGCCCTAGATGATCACCTTATCTTATTTCTAGGGTTGGCCTTGATCCCAGCCAGACAGCAAACAAGCAAACACACACTTCTATTTTATTTAGGAGGAAGGAAGAAGATCCTCAAAGCTAACCACATATGTTGACAACTTCTAGAGCCCGCCCTTCTCTGGGCAAAGCATAGGGTGCTAAGGTAAGTCATTCTATAGAAGAGGTATGCTCCCAGGACAATGCTGCCGAGAGAACTCGCTTTCACAAACACCTTTTCTGCTTGTAAGCTCATGAAAATGTTCCTTTTCTCCTTGAATTAAAAGCATAACCACATAAATCCCTGCACAAAACAAGAGATAGAAAGGGTTACTCACTACTTTTCTTATTTTCAAACCTCAGAAGGCAACAATTACCACCTGCTAAGCTCAGCCAAGGACAATGCAGCAGGTACTCAGGACACCACCACTGTACCCAACACCAACTTGCCCCTTGGTTTCCATGACCCACACCACAACAAGAGTGGGTTGCAAGTAAGAGGGAATAAGCAATGTAAACCCACTCCATTATTAAGCATGCTGAAGATAAATGGCTCTTCTTCCTTTGGCAGTAAATTATTTTTGCATACTTAATAATTATTTTTAGTAAACTTTATTAATATGACTGCATTCCCTTAAAAAATACAGGCTTTTGTGTTGAAATTATTTTTTTAGATTCTTTCTTTATAATATCCATCAATCAATAAAATAGTATAAAATAGAAATAGCAATTTTCTTAGGTACAAATTATGTTTTAAAATTAATACACACTTAAAAACTAAAACAAAAGAAGGAGAAACTTGGCTTAAAACACATGCATAGTTCTCTGCAAATCCCACAAAAACTGGACATGTTTAAATCAACAGGACTCTTTATTGTCAAGATAACTCCAAGGTAACTCTGATTAAGTTAACCCAAAACATTTACCTTGTGCTAAACTCCCGTTTTTTTTTTTCGTTTTAAAGAGCACCGCATGTCCACAGTAACACAAAGGTAGATTCAAAGTGAAGAATGAGTAGTAGGTTTACCTCCAAAATCTATATCTAAAGTATCTATATAATGAGAGTTTTATAAAGACGTGTGTAAACACGTACTTCATCAGAAAACAGGCTGGCAAAGAAATGAGGAAACAGCAAGGTAAGAATATGAAAATGTCTAGTTTGGCTCTGGGGGAAAGAAAAGATACCGTGCTCTACCTTGTTTGGATGCCCTTCGCCGAATCTTCATTTTGGGAAAGGAAGGCCACGAGTAGTTAAAAGGTGAGTCGGAGTCAGAATCCATCTTTTTGTTTTGGCGAAATCAGCCGATTGAGCAGCGGAGACTCAGGAAGCACTCCGGGGCGTCCCCAGCCGGGAGGCAAATCTCCCCGTGTGATGTCAAAAGAAGGAATGAGGCTGGATGAAACAGCTCCGAACACCAGGGAGGGAGAGGCAATAAATGTTTTGCTTCCTTCGGGCGTTCAGGCATGCAGACCGACAAGGAGGCTGTAAATATTAAAGCCAAACTGGGGAAGTAAAAGAGGGAGCGGGGGAGCCCAGAGTCTCGCTGAAACATCACAGTCCACTTATTCAAAAGGGCACTGGGAGCAAATGAATCATTAACTCTCCTTTGCGTGTTACTGGAAATGGAAATGAAGGAGGAAAGCAACTGGGGACTGAAAGGAGCTGCCTGGGATTCAAGAAAAGCCTCCAAGCACAGAGCTTGTTTTGCTCCGGAGCCAGAGTATCCTTTCTCAGAAAAGCCGCCCTGTGCAGCGTGAGATAAAGGTTGAGGTTTATGCATGTAGACAGCCAGAAAGCTTCATCCACGGGCAAAGGAAGGCCCTCAGTCTCAGTCTCAGGATAGGGCTCTTTCCAGAGCAATCTCTTCTTTCACACGACTGGCAGCTTGGACAGATTTTCGGATCTAAGAGCCAAAACAGCTCCGATAATTCATTTACCAATCCAGGCTCACTGTCCTTTTCAATCCTAATGTGGTTGGAAGCTTTCACTTTTATAGAGAACTGTACCCATCTCATTAGACTCATGCAAACTCATCTACTACTTGTGTTTGGCACAATTGGGTTATTTTCCTAAATTGTCACTAAGTTTGGCTGTCAATCATCAGGATTTTGGCGCCTTTATAGCTCTGATCTAAACTTTCAGTCCATCTCAATAGAGCTAGTGACTAATTTACCACAAACCAACAGTTGTTGCGCAGTCTCCCTGAACAACTCTCCCGTCATTAGCATTCAGTAGAGGCTCATTACTGCCTCCCCATAAATCTTGACACTGCTCAAACTCCCTTCTCTGCTTCCTATAGGCGTGCGGATACCATACCCCAAATAAGCTAGAGCACAGCAGTCAGGATCTGCGGTGTTAGAAAGTTTACCCCATAGAGGAGTCTCTTGAAAGCATTTCTTTCAGTAGGAACAATAGTAAGAAGTACTGTGCTTTGTTCTGTGAGTCGTCTGATGCCCACATAAACTAAAGGACATTGGAAACAATATGAGGATCCATTCGACTCTGCAGATTTGGAACATGACAATAGGTGTCTTAATTAACATTCATCTCTTTACTTCAATTTATTTTCCAAAGTGTTGGCACTATTATACCACCCTGTGTAAGAAAATAGCTACATAGCCTGCTCTGTGACAGCTAATCCTGCCTGATTGGGGAAGAGTTGAGTGAGGGTCACAGACAGAAGAGAAAAAAGGAGAGAGAACACCTAATTTCAAATCTAAGTAAATCAGAATTACATAAATCACTACTGTGTTTTTATATGGCTTGCCACAGAAACATACAACTAGAACAAAATACAACTAGAGTATCGTTGCAAGCATTGCAACTAAGTGAAAAGAAATATGAATACATGCTCTACTTGGTGGCTTTTTATTTGAGGAATAGTTACATATTTTTCCTAATCAGCTGGGTACAATTGTAAGAATAAATAACTCTCAACCCTGACATCAGGTAAGAGTTTTAGTCCATATGGATCTTTAATAAGAAAACATACAAAATCTTGTGGAAGAATGTTTACATTCAGTCTGTTTTAGAGCACAGAATTGTGCCTGGAAAATTGAAGGTATTTGCTAAATGAATGAATGATTTACAATATTTGGTCTCCTATGAGAATGATCTTCACCTGGTGAATGAAGAATGTTTACATGACAACTATAGTATTTTTAATATCTGCCGATTAAAAACATATACATCTTGACACAAAAGCTACAAGAATTTTTATAAAGTGTTAAAAAATATATTAGTATTTTATTCATCACAACAGTATCTACATTTGTGAAGAGCAGCACTTCTGGGTGGAGAAAACTCATTGTTCTGAGACTACAAACAATACCAGGAGTGTACAAATGTTCCTGGCCCCCTGGCTGCCTCCAGGATGTCTGCAGACCAAAGAAAGGGACTCTCCACTAGTATGGACAATCACCACACTGAAATAAAAGTGTTGGATCAGGAGATGTTGTTATCTTTCTTCAACTATCCGTACTATTAAAGAATCCTTTGATATGCAAAATTTCTAAGGAGGTTAGAAATACTAAAGTCCTCATCCTTAATTGGTGGGGGTGGGTATTATAGCTCCTTACTCCACTAAAGGTATGCTTTTATATTTTACCTGTGCTGTGGGAGAGAGGGAGACATGTTTTTTATTAAATTACAAACAGAACAAAAGTATTAATAATATGCTCCATAGAGGCTCCCTAACTGGCTGTACTAATTTGGTCAGAAATGTGACAGTGTTTAGGAAGCTACACTGCAGAGACAGCAGAGTTGGGGCAGAATTTCTCAGCTGGCATCAGCATGCAGGTGGGGATGTGGGGGGCGACTATTCATTTAAAAGGCAGATTATGAGGTTCTCATCCCAGACCAGCTGAATCAGTCTGAGGTGGTCCAGGAACCTGCACTTGCAAGCAGCACCAGCACCCCCATCCCAGGCAATTCTCATGCCCCTTAGAGCTCCTTAACGAGGAGACAGATAAACCCAGGTCAGCTCGTTACTGGAGCAGGCTTCTCTCTCGACCAGGAGTGACAGATGAGAAGAACTTCAGGGCAATGTAGACAGAGAGAGAGAGAAAGATGAAAAAAGCATGTCTATTAAGATACCAAGGAGATTCATCTAAATCTAATTCTCCCAAAGGCATAGTTCTTGTTGACCAATTACATATGAAATGATTATTGATATAGAAATTATTCTGACAATGAAACTACAACTACCCAATGCACGTGAGACAACGAACCAATACGTTTGACGTACCTCAGATCTCAAGAGACTTCCCATTGTCCACATTTGCTTTACTACTTACCAATATTTTGTAAAGAATGACATGATCTCCACCAACCAGCCATGCACAGTTAACATATAAAGTGAAGTAGAAAACACTGTCTGCACAGCCCTTTTTATTTTTAGGCCAGCTCACTTCCTTGCTCACCAAAGAATTTCTCCCGAATGTAGGTCATTTATCCTCCTTGTTTTCTACAGTAATTGGGTTTTTGGTTTTGGGGTTTTTTTTGTTTTTTTTTTTTTGTAATTTTGTCAATATAATTGCATTTAAATTAATTCAAGATGTTATTTACATCTCATTCATATGCGATGGCAAATAAGACTGGCTGATTGCAACTGCAGTTGGCAGAATTCAATGATATACCCCCAGGCCACCTTTTCACCAGATTTCATGCAACTATTACAGTGTAAGAGTATGTATGAATGGTTTCATGGGAGATACCTTCACCTTACTGTAGCTCCTTTAATTAGAAAATCCTTTACTTAGAAAACAACCTCTATGAGGTTATAATCATCCCCGGCAGATGCTGCTGCCTTGAAGTTTCAGCTTTCTGAAAGACCTATATAGAAAAGAAACTTTATTTGATCCTCCTCATTTAGACATGTAACCTGCCTTTCAACCTTTATAAAATTAAATCTATCCAAAGGAGTATTTATATTTTGAATTGAATTATAGTATTTCTACAGTTTTCTTATCTGGCAACGGGCCCCCAAATTCCCTGAGGGCAACAGCTGTGTCTTACTCATATTTTTAAGGAGGCACAAGCTAAAAAAAAAAAAAGTCACAGGTTTTCGAGATATATCTGGGCTCAAAGAGTGGCTCCGTCACCTGCTTAGCATCCCTAACCAAGTCACTCATACTTTCACAGCCTAGTTGGCTCATATAAAATGGGATCATCAGGTCTATATTTCAGAGGGTTACTGTGAGGATCAATGAGACTATAACAGTAAAAAACTTAATACAAGTAGATTTTCAACAAGCTTTAAATATTAAATGTAAATAAAGCTTCCCTTTCATTATATTTCTCTTTTATATTATAGACACTAAAGTATTCTTATCTTAACCTTAGGAGTAATAGTTTGATTTTCAAAACTGAGACATGGCAACGTGCAAGGAAGTGCCAAGAAAATCATAGTAAGACAGAAAGAGGAGGAAGAGGAGGAGGAGGATTTGCTTTGCTTCTCTGCTCATTAGGCCACCACAGACCACAGTTTTTAGCACTACTAGACATCATTCCTGGGAAGTTACAAGAAAATCCAGACACAAGGAGGCAAGGCCCCTGAGGCCAAGACAAGCCTTTCCTGGATGACTTGGGCCAGTGCAGTAACCATTTAAATATGTGCTTCACCATATGTAGCCTTGACTTCTAGCATTAGGTGAAAATCAAGGATGGTCAGACTTCCTCAAAAACCCTGGAAGCCACCATGTCATATCTCAGCAAGTCCAACACAAGCAGTTCTTCTATTGGAGCTAATCATTACTATGGCGGGTGCCAGGTGAAATGGTTGGCTTTCATTGACAGGCCATGTTACAGAGAAAACGAGGATCTTTACTAGCGTGGTTCTCATCAATGTGCCAAGATGCTCTCACTCTGAGACGCATGGTGGGAACAGCATATTCACATCTCCAGTGTTGCACTCACTCATAGACTTTATACTCACAGAATGGAATGATGAGTGGAGCCACCCCAAGGTTTAAATTATTATTTTTCTCCCTACCTCCCCTCCTTCCCCTTGGTTCTTTACAGAGCCCATAAAATTGAATTCACATAAAATAGACATGAATTGGGAGCATGGTGCAACTGCTGTTGTCATAAATAAAAATCTCATGTTGCCACCATCCATAATACTATCTTACTTAAAAAATAAGAATGTTTTAATTTCTTATCTACCTTTAATACTTTTATTTGTTTGAACAAAATAAATAGCTGGACCTGCAGAGATTCTGATATGCCCCTTTACATCCTCCTATTCTCTAAGGAAAAAAAAAATGAACACAACCTAGAAACCCAACAAGAAGAAATTGCTTGATTTCTGACATGTCTACATGAAATAAGAAAAAGAAAATACTCAGAATACCTCAGGCCAGAAAAATAGTAGATTTCCTGACTGCAGCAATATGTTAAAGAATTATATTGTCAAAGCTTCTACCAGTGTTTAATATTGCTACAGATATAAGTTCTACTTAGATCATCCACTTAAGAAAAAAAAAACAAATGAAAAACCTTGGTGGATCTCTTTTTGTTTTAAACATTGAGGTTTCTGAGCATAACTGAAAGGAAAGAATTAGGACAAACTTGCTAAGTTGTTCTGAAAAATAAATCATGAGGAATTTTGGATTTATCTTGGGAAGCAGCATGGATAGTGGATGTGAGGGGTCCTGGAGGTGAGAGAAGCAAGGATACGAACCTGAGTGTGGGCAGAGGAAGGGTCGAAGGTAGGGAAGTATCTTGCTATGGCTGAAGGAGAAAGAAATTCCTTGTAATAGAAGAACCCATGGATTTAGAGAGAACAACATCTAAAATTACATTACAGTTTTTTTCTGATACCAATTTTCCCAAAACTACAAAGAAAGTTTTTTACATGCCATAGACTTATTCACAGACTTTTTTGTCAATTTTAAAATTCAAAGTTCAACTTAACGTTCTACAGACTTTCATATTGTCATTCGCATATAAATAAGTTATCTATGAGGTATGAAATGAGCAAAGAGTTTAAATAATTAATTTCAACATAAACTTTAAACTATTCCATAGTTGTGAGCTAAAATGTACATAAAATATGACGAATAATACCGGTTTTTTAAAAAAGGCAGGTTCACCTTGTATATTCTAATGGGGTGTTACTGCTTCTAGGCACTTTCAACTGACAGAGCAAGAAAATATATATGTGTATCCTCACCTATGCTCTCACTATGTATATACACATATATACTAATATTTCTATATGCAACCATGTATATCTGTATTAACTAAACATGAGTGTATATTGATATCCACAACTCTAATCTATTACCACATGGATCATTCTAGCCTCTTCCCCTTGCTTATATGTAAGCTCCCACTCCAATAGTGAGAAATTTGGCACCTACTAGCCATAATTCATTTACTTAATTATTTCATTCCAGTATACATGTAGAGTGGCATCAAAATTGTTAATTGTACCCCTGTGAGAAAATACTTCATCCACTAGAGGACAGTGCTTATGTACAGTTTCTTTTGCCTTTATTCTTACAGACTTCACTCATTTCCAAAGTTAATAGGTCTGTACCTCCCCTCCCACCCAAAATCCCCTTCATTAAGGTTGTTTCATACATTTGTAATACAGTTACAACAGTTAGATCATTTTGTCACATTCTGCATTCCATCCTAGGATACCCCAACCTCAAGTGCTTTGGTTTGGGGGGTTTTGTTTATTTTGCCATATATTTAAAGTTTATTCTGTGTGTCATGAAGTTCTATAGGTTCTGACAAATGCATAGTGTCACAGAGCCACATTATAAAGAATCACGATTAAAAAAAAATAAATACACATACAATGATGAGGATATGTAAAAAGGATATAAGAGCCAACTAAAATAGTTCCCAACTACCAAAGCTAAAACATTTTAACAAATAAAGTAGTATTAGATTATTACCCAAAGTATAAAATAAATATCCGTGACTCTATACAGACATAAATAAATGATTGAATAAGTAATTCGAGGAGGGAGGATACAAATCTCCCATGTATAAGAATTCCAGGTAATTTATGTAGATACTCCACCTACAAAAAAGTATACAGATAACTCCTCACTCCTTAAGTGTGGGAGTTATCTGTATATGGTAACTTCCTTCCAAAGAGCATAATATGGAAAGGGTGATGAGGAAGAGTAACTTACAGGAGAGAAACCAAACACTACCTCAGCCAGGTAATCAAGGTCAATATCAACAGTGATAATTAATGTTGATAGGATATACTTTTGATATGGTCTGATGAAAATGACACTTTACCTTTGTGGTCTTCCTCCCAAAACCCATAACCTAAGTTTAATGTTGGAAAAAACATCAGAAAAATACCAACTAAGGAACATTCTACAAAATATCTGACCAATACTTAGAGTATCTTGAATGAACACAAAAAGGAAATTAGGTAAAAAGTAAAGAAATCTAAATAAAGCATGTAAATCTAAAATTGTTCTAAAAATAAGGTTTATTAAAAAGATTTTAAAAAATGGAAGCAAGAAGTATAGAATCTATGTTCCCCAAATGTTTGTGGAACTAATGCTAAAAGAATGTTTGCATCCCTTAATCAAATATGTAGAATTCAAGTCAAACATTAGACTCCATTTACTTTTGCTTAAGTTCTCATTAGGTGAAGTTACCATGCAACTTGGAGGGAACGCACTAGACATTAAAATACTATATATAGAAAATAATTCTAATTTATTAGAAACAAGTAATGTCTTGTTGGGGTTAATATGGGCCTAAGAGTTAATCCCCTGAGAAGTTCCCATTTGGCACCTGCTGGGTAGGTGAATCTACCTCAGTCAGATCAGCTGAAATTTTACTGGCAGACAAATCTCAAGCACTTGGATGAAGCCACCTAAGCTCACTCAAAGTCTTCTCTTCAACTTCTAGACACCTTCGACTTCACTCTTTATTCTGATTTTTTGTTATTTTCAATATTATGAAGAAACAACATACTGTTTCCTAGCAGGTCTCCTGTATGACCTCTGATTGTGTCCCTTCCTTCTATACTTTAGCTAAATATCTTCTCAGCAGAATCTTGCACCGTGAAGAATAGATTCTGAGAGTGACAGCTCAGGCATGTGGAGTTACCAGGATGCTCCAGAGGCACTTCAGGCTCTCCTCTGTCATTCAGCCGGCAGTCTCAGTCCCTTTGCAGAGGAACCCTGGTGTTACAGCAGCGGCGTTTAATAAGGAGCTTGATCCTCTACAGAAACTCTCCGTGGACAAGATTAGAGAATACAAATCTAAGTGACAGGCGTCTGCAGGACCTGTTGATACTGGCCCTGAGTATCAGCAAGAACTGGAGAGGGAGCTTTTTAAGCTTAAGCAAATGTATGGTAAAGTAGACATGAATACATTCCCTAACTTCAAATGTAAAGATCTGAAATTCAAAACCATCAAAAAGCCCTAATCCTAAAGAAATAAAGTAAAATTAACCTGATAATCTGCCATGGATTAGTGGTGTAACTAATCAGAAGTATCAGAATAAGCATACATTTCACAACTGTCAAATGTTCTTTTAATTCTGATTCCAAGTAAATTATTTGGTGATGTAACAAACAACAAGAAACAAACAGGAAAAAAAAAAAAAAAACAATTCTGTTAGCTTTCTTGCCCATGCCTAAGTAAGAGGCCATGTTTCATAAAAAATGTCCTCCAAATTAGCCATTCTTAAAGTTAAAGCAAATTGTCCCAATAAATTGTTAGGGCTTGTACTGCCTGGCATGAAAGCTAACCAGAATCTTAATTGCCCTAAAGTCCTTCCCAGGATTAGCCACTGGATACTCAGTAAAAAAAAACAAGCCTAAACTCACACAAATGCACTTATACTGCAATCAAGCCTTCTGCCCACTGATCCCTCTGTGAGTGTAATCCTTTTGGAACTGCCTGTACACACAGGTATTCTGAAATGTGTCAACACAAGAAAAAGGGAAGAAATCCCTGGGTGTCATTTTAACTTTCCATAAAACAAATTTTATAAATACCATTTCCAGAAAATATTTCATAATTTTCATTTGTTTCATGTTTTATAAATGAGTTGTAGTTTCCTTAACAGTTTATACTTGTTTGAAATGCATACTCTAACTATTTTATTTAAACATCAAAATAAAGGGATCTTTAGGGATGGAAACTATGGAATTTACTTATTCACTAAGCCAATTTATTTGGGGATGAGGATCTTATTTTGGAGAAGGAAAAATAAAGAGTTCAGAGAAAGTACTGCTATTTTTTCCCTCCCTTATTTACATTTCAGAAACTAAGTTGGCCTGTAAGAGGAAAGAAAAAGGCAATTTAGAGTACAATAAAGGTAGGTTAGTATAATACTAATGCCAAACATCAGGCATCCTTGTAATGCCCTTATGACATTAGTTCAAATATCAACCCACCCCCTTCATCCCATTCTGTGCACCTCAGAGTCCAATAAATGGCTCTGTGACAGCATATTACAGTCACTTGATTCCTTCTT
>CM052439.1:132693318-132708628 GCA_028533085.1 Varecia variegata
GTGGCTGCACCTGGGAATCACCAGGGTCCCTGCTGGAACAGCTAGATGCTCAGGCTACATTCCGGACCAATGAAATCAGCCTTCTCTGGGGGTGGGACTGAGCTTCTTAAAGCACTAAGGCAATTTCAGTGTGTAGGCAGAGTTTAGAACCATGGATAACAGTGTTTAGATTAGCAACTCCTAATCTTAACCAATATTCATGTGGCTTTTTATGTTACACAGGCAGAACATTAGCCCATCATTACACCACGCAGCATCCTGGACTTAGGACTTATAATTTAACATCGTTTTTTAATTAGAAGAAAAGGCAGTAAGATAGACTACATACCTCCAGCAAGGTTTTAGTTTCTTCACATTTGCTAGTCTACATTACACATAAACATAAAAGTCCCAAATATTCTCTTTAATTTATGGTATAAAAGTCTGTCAATAAATACTCCAATGTCTCATTTAAAGTAAAATGCTTCATTTACCTTCCAGAAGAAGAATTTTACCCAAACGATGAAGCCACAAATACGAAAGGCTGAACACACTCGATAAGAGAATCAAATTGAGCTGATAACAATCAGAATTCCAATAAGTCAGCAATTTTTCCTACCAAAAACAATTTTTAAAACCTGAACCACCACAATAAGAAAATTTCATTTAAGTGAATAAAAAGAATAAAATCTGAGTCAGAATTTATACAAATAACTGCATTCCCAATGGTCTTCTTGGGATACTTTACCATCCCCCAGACCTCTTACTTCAAAACCAGATCACTAGTAAGTCTTAGTTTGTGGTAGAGAGATGACTCCCTCCCCACCCACCCACCCCCAAAAAAAAGAAAAGAGAAAAAGGGATTCCACACAAGCTTTTGTAGCCTGGGGCACAGAAAGTGAGCTGCCAAAAATTAGGCTTGAAAATGTATTTTTCAGAAGGGTAAGAGCTCTGCCAAGGTACCCTCTCCTTCCCCCTGTTTTCCTTCATGTTTCACGAAATATTCTCGAGGTTTCAACATAGATATATTAAATAACAGCCAATAGAGGATCATGACCCAGGTTCCAGCTCTTAAGATTCCATGCTTAAGAACCTCTTTGAGGGCTGGGCTCAGTGGCTCACACCTGTAATCCTTATACTCTGGAAGGCCAAGTTGGAAGGATCACTTGAGGTCAGGGGTTCGAGACCAGCCTAAGCAAAAATGAGACCCAATCTCTACTAAAAATAGGAAAAATTAGCCACACATGGTGGCGCATGCCTGTAGTCCCAGAGGCTGAGGCAGGAGGATTGCTTGAGCCCAGGAGTTTGAGGTTGCTGTGAGCTAGGCTGATGCCACTGCACTCTAGCAGGGGCAACAGAGTAAGACTCTTGTCTCAAAAAAAAAAAAAAAAAAAAACACCCTCTTTGAAACCATCTCAAAACTTTATTTTCACAGGCAACTTTAAAGTGCTGTTTTCTAAGTATTTACAGGTCAGCAATATTAATTGCATTTCCAAACTTTTAGTTAATATAAGAAGAAAGAGAAACTAACGTAATTAGTTCTATTTATTTGGTTGTCTGCCAAACTAGTGGTGTTGACTGTACTGTCCCCATCCAGCTCACAATGGAACCCACAGGCCTGGACCTCTACCAGACATGCCCTCACATGGAGGCCTCGAAAACCTATTTATAAACTGCCTAACATTCTGTGTTAGAGGAACCATTCCTTTGGACCTTCCAATCATTTACGACCAGTTTCCCTTCGCTGATGTTTTTCCTGCACTTCCTGTGGAAGGGCCAGGAGCTTTGTTTCTCTCTCTTGGTCTTGTCTATAGTCATGAAAGGTCTGTGTCTTCTAGGTTGAGAAATCTGACCCTCACATCCTACTGTTTGTTTCTGTCTGTTTCTGCTTCCTTTTCTTCCCAACTGGGTTTTTTTGTTTTTTGGGTTTTTTTTTGGTATTAAATCATGTTTCCCTCCACATCCAGCTTTGGTTCATCTGTCTCCTGGTCCCAATGTCCACCAAGAGCTTTTATTTTCCTCATATTACATATAAGTAATAAGTAACAATAACAATGAAGTGGCCCCAAGCATTAAAGAATAGCTGCAATTGGAGCCCCACATATACTGATCAGGCTGCTCTATAAAATCAACAGTATGTATTATAAAAGGGGGTTGGGGGGACTAATAAATACTTATGGGGAGGATCTATGCCATTTTCCTTTTCTTCTTACTAAAGTAATCCATGTGCTTTGTACAAAAATATACAGCATCATTTTAAGCCACTTTCTAAAATGGAACTACTTATGGTATATAATGTCAAATGAAAATGCAGGACAAAAATTCTCATTTTCATGATCACAACTACGTAAAAAAATGAATGCAAAGGAAAACTGCTAGTAGGAAATACATACACATTTAACAGTAGGTGCCTCCAGGTGGGAGAATTATAGGAATTTCTTTTCCTATTCTTTCTAAAATTCCCAGTTTTTCTACTGCGAACATTTATTAGCTCTATAATTATAAGACTAAATTTTTTCC
Source organism: Varecia variegata (assembly GCA_028533085.1). Taxonomy (NCBI): domain Eukaryota; kingdom Metazoa; phylum Chordata; class Mammalia; order Primates; family Lemuridae; genus Varecia; species Varecia variegata. The sequence goes on from CM052439.1 coordinate 132,695,818, forward strand.
CAAGAGGTTTATTTAGCAAGGTATGTTTAAATTCTTCTCCAGCACTTGTGCCAAGCCCCCACTTCCCTAACCAGCTAGACCTGGAGCAGCAGATGCAGCACTGCCTCGTGCTCACGGCTTCAAGGTACTGAGACTCCCCAGGCAAGGAGGAGGATGCCGGCCAATCCTACCCCCACCTCCCCTAGCGTCTCTCTCTGTCCCCCCTCCACCTCCCCGCCAAGAGAAAGGTAAGACATGCTCACATAGTTGTTGTTTTGACATTCCAGTTTCACCAATCCTTCATTTTTCCCACCCAAATAGTCAATATGATATCCAGCTTTGGTTCATCTGTCTCCCTAGGGCCCACTCTCCCAGTCCCAACACCCACCAAGGAGTTCTCTTTTCCTTATATGACATATAAGTAATAAGCAATAATAGCAATAAAGTGGCCCAAAGTATTAAAGCATAGCTATGATTGGATATACTCTTTAGTCCAATGCAGACCTTGGATGATAAATTATTGGAGGAAAATCAGCTTTGATATGGGTACCACTGCATCTGGTCTGTCACTCCCAACCTCACTCATGCTGTGGAATAACCCTTGTTAAGAGTGTACGCACATCACCTTCCAGGACCTTCTGTAACTCCCCTGAGACATTGGCACTCTGGCTTCACAGTCCTCAAGCAGGAACTTAACTTTTAAGTAGACATTAATTTCTAACCAAAGCCACACGGTTTTATTTTTCTTAATTCAACCTCTTAAAAGTAGAGTTTTTGAGACAGTGACTCATCAAGCCATTCACAGCTTTGCTGATTCAGGGATGGTTTATGCGTCTTTGTTTGCAATTGGGATTCCAATACTGCACCCATCTTACTGCGTTTCCCACAGGCTGTCGCCTTTTCCTGCTAGATGTGCACTCTCTTTCTCCTCAGCACAGCATTTGCTGCTGCCCACTGTTCATTTTATGTCTGCTTAATGTTTTAATCCTATTTCTTTTTCTTTTTCTTTTTGAGACAGAATCTCACTCTGTTGCCCAGACTACAGTGCCGTGGCATCAGCCTAGCTCACAGCAACCTCAAACTCCTGGGCTCAAGCAACCCTCCTGCCTCAGGCTTTCTGAATTCCTGGGACTACAGGCACACACCACCATGCCTGGCTAATTTTTTCTATTTTCAGTAGAGACGGGGTCTTGCTCTTGCTCAGGTTGGTCTCAAACTCCTGATCTCAAGAGATCCTCCCACCTTGGCATCCAGAGTGCTAGGATTACAGGCATAAGCCACCTCGCCCGGCCACTTGATCCTATTTCTTAATCACATTTAGTCCCATTTACTTGCACTAAATGGACCCTTTATTCCTTCTTAATTTCTGTATTGACCCATTTCATTTCATCTACCAATTTCCTCCAAATTCTTTGCCCTCTCTCCCCATTCCACCTGCCTAGAATATACATATGAAGGAGTCCCACCCTCCACTATGACAGCAACAGAACCAGATCTCTCAGCCCTTCAGCTGATGACTCTTCCCTTTGAGCAAAAGCCAGGTCCTTACAACATCCACAGAGAGCAGGGCCATCACTCCTAGACTCAACATAAATGTCATCTTAATGTCAGCTTCTGGCTGAGGTGGTTCTGGGGCACTGGTTTGGAGGCGCTTACCAGTTGCCACCCACCCACGACATTGTTCCTCCAGCCGATAGTCATTTTTGGTGTATGAACTAATGGCCAGTGTGGTTCTGCTGCTCTGAGGAGTCAGTAAGAACAACACAAAGGAAACACCGGTATGCTCTGTCCAGTACAATATATTTAATGAAATTAAAAACTGAGTTCCTCAGTCACGTCAGAGGCTCAAGAGACATAGGTGGCCACTGGCCACTGTACTGGACAGCACAGGTAGGGGACAGGTCCATCATCACAGAAGGTCCTACTGGAGCAGCACTGATGTAGTGTATAAGGCCATACTAAACTCACATCACACAATTCTGAACAATACAAGTCAGCAAAGACTTACACCTCTGTCACACGTCATTTGCCAGCATTTCCTCAGAGACTGGGCAGAACACGAGCATATGTTAAAAACAAAGGCATTTTGAAGTGGCTCTAGGGAGAGCCATTTCCTATCCCAGATTCCAGTTCACCAACAGACTATTGCTCACCTCTTGCTGCCCCCTTCTCTCAGAAGGTTCTTTTAAAATCCATTATCATTTCCTTTGCATAAAGTCAGGGGACTTTATTAATCCAAAAAGTTTAAATGAACAAAAAAGCAAATGCTAGCCCAAGAAACACTCATCCAAGGATCTTCTCATAAATCACTGGATTAAAGTTGTACAAGTCTGTCTCTCTCAAACCCTTTATAGCAATCCTCTTCAGACACAATGATGTTACTGACAAAACACTCAGATTAGGTCGAGCTACTACAATTTCCATAGCACGTCTTCTCACCCAGCAAGTATACCAGTCTGAGATTGGAGAGAGTTTTCAAAGCCTAAAATGAAAATCTTTCTATCATTTAATACTTTTAACAGCCAACCCCTTGCCCCCCACAACAATTTGTCTTGGTAAACATTCTTCAAAGCTAACATTCCTGGGAGCATGATGCAATTTGTAGATGAGACATCCTGTACGTATGAGTAACAGCTATGTGCCTGGCTTCGGTGGCTCACAACAGTATCTATATGGAGATGTTTGCTTTCCTTTTGCCTTCCTCTTTCCCCCTTCTGGAAGTAAATTATTACTCTTACCTTATATAGCAAAAACATTAAGGGCGTACATATTGCTTAGTGTTGGTCTAAGTTTCTGTTCCAATTTCAGTAGGACCTCCTGCAGGGAGATCCAGCCAATCACCTCTGGCTTGTGGCCAAGTTACTAGCAACACCATCAGCCGACACCATAGGTGCTTCCTCCTCATTCTGTTCTGTGCTGTGTGATTTCTGAACAGCTGTAACTGCTCTGTCATGTGTCTGCTCAGCATGCCAACCACATGCCTCTCACCTCCAGTGAGCCCCCTGCATGAGTAGGCTCGCGGTGAATCCACAGATCATTTACCTTTGCTATTAAACTCACCCTGGCCATTGTCTTGGTTTTCCCTGATGTCACATCAGCTTGAGCACTCAGCCACCACCACCACCACCAGCAGCTTGCCCCCTGCAATTCCTAAGGCTGCTCCACCCACGTATGCTTTCCAGGTGTTTGAGCTGCCTCACCTTCACTGCGCCCGAAGAAACCAACTGGGAGGTCTGTATTCTCCTGCTCCCCACCTATCTGCCCTAGAGGGCTTCACAGATCACCCAGGTACCCAGACAAGGCACCTGCTGAGAGCCCAGCCTATGTCCTCCAAACCCCATCAGCTTCATTTCACTCTGCTCACCTTGAAATAACTCAAGGGATGAGTCTGGGATCCAAATTAGCCTTGAAGAAATATAAAATATACGGGAAGGAGATGTAGGGAAGTGTCCTCAAGGAGGTACGAACAAGAATATTTGTGGGCAGATGAGAATTTCCAGGTCCACAGGAGGAAATACCTCCACCTTGCCCAGGGAGCTCCTGCTCCTCCAAAAGGACGCCCACATCAGAACTGAACCCCAGAACAAGCATCTGCTCTTTCCTGAGCCCAGGGGCTAGTTCACATAGGCTAATGGGCCCCCATTGGGTATCAAAATGGGATAATGGTACACTTGGGGGTTCTGGGACCAGGCAGAACGAAGTTATGGTCTCACCTCTACCCTCTCTCCACCTGTGACTCAGGTGCTTCCCCTGAAACTGAAGCTGGAAGTGCCTACTTCATAGGAATAACAGGGGAACACATGACATGTCCCATAAAACTGCCCAGAAAAAGCTTTGATGGCTTTGTTTTGTTTTTTTAGATTGTAAATGTAGTCTGAACCCCTGAAGTCATGATAGTATAACTGATGCTGCAAAGAAAATTTACCTGGTTTCAGAAAATAGACAAGTTTCTATTTCTAAGTACTAAAATATATTTTCTTCCTACCCACTGTCTACCTGGATCTGTGATACTCCTATGAGTGTGGAGAAAAGCAAGAGTTTAGACATACCCAAATCTAGGCTGTCCTCGTCTTCATGTTCATTCAGTTGATCCACCAAGCTTTTGTCACACTGAAAAATATAAAAGTCAGGTGGATTTTTAAAATTACATATATGCTAAACTAATGTTTATTTTTGTGAACTAGAAAAACAACCTGGGAAAGCATCAGTAAAAACATGTTACGTGTATCACAAATGTAAACAGTAAACCAGTCTTGAAGTTAATTAATATTATTGAAGAGCTAAAAATAAAGAAAGGATCTGGCCCAAACTGAAACCCCTGACAGCTGTCCATAGGTTATTTTATTCTCAGAGAATCTCTCTCAGCTTTATTCTTACAATCATGTTGTTGTTAAACATCCACAGAGATCAAACTTCAAGTTCAAATTTATTTTGGAAAATGTATACAGTCATCTTGCATATACAACTAAAACTCAGAGAGATAGCTAGGTTTAGTCATAAAAAGTAGAGATTAAAAATGTGATAAAGGAAGCTGAATTTCAAGCTATTCTGAATAGGACTTGGGGCACATCCTCTGTGTTTGTGTGTGTGTGTGTGTTCCTATTTTTATTATCACTAAATCTTCATTTCTACTTAAATTCTGGAGAGAAATGCAGAGAAGAAAGCAGGGCAGGGAGTCATTACCTTCACATCCTCCTTTTCAGACGATGGTCTGCTGGACACCAAATTCTTAATCTCTGCAAAAGGAATAATTCTCATCAGGATCTGCTAATTGGAGCTTTTGTAAAAAGAAGAAGAAGAAAACTAGACGACAAGCATAAACGAGTTGCCCAGGAGCTGTCTGCACAGAGCAAGGTTTTAAGATCAGGCTTCTTAAAAATCAGACCAAAGTATCTGATAACCCGACTGCCCGTGCTCGGGTATTATTTGTGCGGACCAAGAAGTAAACAAGCCCAGGAGTTCTCACAGGAAATCCTGAGAGGAAAAAAGATCATTAAATAAATAAATGCCCTCGATTCCAAAGGAAGGCTGCTCACTACCGAAGCTCTTCAAAATAGCACAGACTGTAAGGACAGGACTTGTACCTACTTGAGAAAATCTCACACGTCTATTTCCTCAAATACTACAGGTTTCCATATGTTTCCAAAAAGCACAATTCATTGTAGAAGAGGTCTGGCTTTTCCTCGAGCATCACTGAAGATGGAGAACACCAGTACAGCCCTGAGCCGGGCAGCGCCAGGCCAAGCAGTCCCGGGCCCTGGGCACACTGGGTGTCCTCTTTCTGAATAAGGTTTTCCTGGAAACAGTAGGGGTCGGGATGTTCTGGGATAAACAGGAAGGTTCACTTAAGGGGGCATTTTTCTCTGTGGTTTGACTGATTTGTTCTCTCCCCAAATACTCAGTTGCCCATAAACAAGAGCCAGTGCAGTCAAAATTAACGACTGAGAGCAGGTTTGGGCCTGGGAAAATTAAAGTGTTGGACACCCCTTGCAAAGGCAGATAACTAAAAATCTTTCCCTCGAATTTGCATTAATATCCAACATTGTGGCATCCCAGGCCCTTTTCTGGACCCCTGGCCCCTGCCTCATATCCCTGCTTGGTACTGACGGTGGGGACCCCAGAGTTGTCCCAGCAGGTTCATTAACTAGTCATTCCCTACTCCACTTTGCCTCTTATTTAAGTTACCTAATGCCTCCATCCTCCAGGTAGATTTACTCAAACTCTTTTTACTACTGGGCAACAATGCTAGGACTTTTCATCTATGTTTCTGCTTAGAAAAAGTATGAGGTATTCATTTATATGGCTCTCCATGACACATGGTGACAAAGATGACAAATGACAAGGATGGAGCAGAGAAGCCAACAATCCCACTGGTCATGTGTTTTTAAACATCTGTGTAACAATAACTTTAAATTTGCTTTCTGTCAAGTAATACTACATATGTGCTCTATAATAGTATATTGCTATTGATTTTTCTATAATAAAAAAAGGCAATAAGTTCAATTTTGTGTGGTTATTGTCAAATGCTGTCAACAGGGAATGAGGACAAAGTCCTAGCTGACACCCAGCCTGTGCATCTGGAGTTGAAGTATCCTTGCCTGCCTTTATATGCACATCCCACACAAGACCTCCAGGTGGCAGCAGAGTAACATCTGCGTGAACGGCATCGCCAGCCTAAGAACGTCAAAATGCTCCAACTTCACCCTTCAAGAGCTTGCTTTTAAGTGCCAAAGTCCTAAACACATGGTTAAAATAAAGTTTTTCATCCCACTACGTAAATGCAGAAAATTTATGTGAAGCACCTAACATGGTATTTGCCACATTATATGAACAGAGTAGGGGTTTTGTTTTGAAACTCGCATCCTCAAAACCTAAAAATTGGGATAAGTAGGGAAGATATCACCAAGGTGTTAAAAAAAAGAAGGGAAGAATATCCAAAACCAAAGTTTCAACAGGCATATCTGCATAGACATCAAGAGACACATCTGTTTATTTTGCCTGTTATAGGATGTTCCTTTAAAGCCATCTCTGACCATAAACTCTTAAATAGTAATTATACTGCATTTCTAAAGAAGTCTGTGTATATAGTATTTATCCAGAAGAATGGTACCCATTTTATTCCAGATTGCTAATGAAAAAGGCAATATCATCTGGTAATTCAGTTTGCAATAACAAAAGATGTGTTCACACCTGGTAGTAGGTTCAGGTTCCAGCTTCTTTCCCCCTCTCAAAAGGCCAGTGAGCTAGTTTTTGTACATTGCCATGAGTACCTTTTTCCTTACAGTCTAATGACTTTCTTTTCATTTTAAAACAAATATCACAAACTATATTAAAATACAAAAGTCTTCATAAAAATCATACTTCATTTAAAAAGTAACTTTCAAATTTATAAAGTCTTTATCCTAAAATCATTAAGTAATATTTGCAACAGTGTACAGATTCAGGATAATAATGTATCTTTAATTAATGTAGGACTAAACAGAACTATATCTTAGAGCTTTCAAAGAGTCTGGCATTCATTCTACCAGAGTTTAATTAAATTGCTCCAGGAGAGTTTCTGCTAAATTAGTAGGATCCTTTTACACTAACCTGCTGTACCACCAATTGCACAGTGCAATCAAACCACTCATTGCTATAGCAACCTTCAGCAGATAATGATATCAGTAACTCTACCTATTTTGTGTTAAAGGTCTATTAATCTTGCCTTCAAGGCCCACCCAGAAGTAAGGATTACCCCCCTAAATCAGACTTACCAAACTTGATAAACGTGTTTTTTTCTTGCCAAGCTGTAATGGAACAAGAGATAATCTCTAATACTTATGTTCACTAGTGATACTGCACCAGCAAACAGGGTTTTTAAACCAGGGTTAAGTAGCTGTAAGATTAATACCATTGTCTCATTAAGAATCAGATTCACCTAAAAGATCTCAACTTTGTGTACAGGTCTTACTGTCTTTGTTTGAAAAATGAGACCAGAGAGCCTAGACTTAAGCAAAGAAAAAGCTTTACACTAAAAATACAGGATGCTCGGTATTCTCCTTTAATTACCATTTGGCTATGCCGGAAGAATCATGATCAGAGCCAGCCAGACCACCAGTGCTGCCCTGTCCCTACCCCTAGGTTTAACTGTCCAGACCAAGGCCACCTCTGGCTTGGATCTGCAGGGCAGCACTAAAGCACAGCTGGAAAACGAGAGTCACCCTCTCAGTTTGCTCTGCCTGCCCCACAAATGCCAAAAAACACCCTGATATAATAGTAGGTGTTTATAAAAGCCCATGTACCCCTCTGGCAATACATGGGGGGTAGGTCATAGTCTTTGAATGAATCCTTTTCTCCCCATAGGCTGTAAATTCTGGGAGGGCTAGAACCAAATAGATTTTGGCCTAACACTTCTGTCCCCAGTGCCCAGGAGGGTGCTAGGCACATAATAGGTGCCAAATAAATGCTTCTCTCCTCCACCTACATCTGGTAGACCAAATATGTGGTGGATTGTTAGATGAGCTGATCAGGACAGGGAAGGAAAGGTTGGTTACTTTTTTGAATTACTAATTGAAACACTTCCAATACTAGCGCCATTTTATCACAACTTCTGAACTGCCAGATTTGTGGACAGATGAACGCTTTTCTCCTTGCTTCCTCCCACCCTTCCAGCTCTGTAAATCCAAAAGCCACCCCCTTTCCTCTCCAGTTATGTATGTATTGGTGTTTCACTACTAACTACTCTGCCTCCATGTGTTGCTACACTGTTTTATCCTAGCGTACAAATCCAATTCTCAACTGCCAAAGAATTGAAATGGCACAGGGAACAACCTTGAGAAACTACCTGTCACTCTAAATTCAGAGTCTATTATAACACTTTGAACTTTTGTTTCAATATCCCAATTACTCCTTTTTTTCTAAAAGTGGCAATACTAATAAGAACCTTCACTGTGCCTGCCCAGTATAAACATGGACTGGGAGAAACAATGACACATTTATCTATAGAAATATCAAAAGTAGACTTGTTAGTTTGAGAGCCCCAACATTCCATTCAATTCAACAAGCTGGAAACGTCCCTACTGAACAGTAGCTGGGGAAGATACCAAGACAAGAAAAGAAATTCTTGCCTTCAAGCAACTCCAAAGTGCTTTTTTAGAATACCATTTTTATGTTTATATTCTACATTATTTCAGAAAGAATTTCATAATATTTCTTTGAAATACAGTGTTTTTTCATTTAAATTACTTGCAATACTTTTTTTTAAGCCACAAAAGTAATTATTTAAGAAAATTTGGAAAGGACTAAGAAAAAATATCAATATAGTTACCATTAAATGTTGATATAGGCCCCTCTTTTATGTATAACTTTATTGAGATATAATTGATATACCACACAATTTAATCATTTAAAGCATACAATTCAATGGGTTTTAATATACTCAGAATTGTACAACCATCACCATAATTTTTTTTTAAGAGATAGGGGTCTCACTTTGTTGCCCAGGCTAGTCTTGAACTCCTGGCCTCAAGGGATCTTCCCCCGCTCAGTCTCCCAAGTAGCTGGTATTGCAGGCGATTGCAGTGATTGCCCAGCACAATCACTTTTAGAACATTTTCATCACCCCAACAAGAAACCCAGCATCCTTTAGCAATCACTCCCTATTTCTCCCCAAGCACCCCATCACCCACCTCCCACCCCACCTCCCGCACCCCAGCCCTAGCAACCACTAATCTACTTTCTGTCTCAATGGATTTGTCTTTCCTGGATATTTCATATAAATGGAATCACATAATATGTGGTCGTTTGTAATTGGCTTCTTTCATATAATACTATATAATGTTTTCAAAGTTCATCTGCGTAGCATGTATCAGTACTTCATTCCTCTTCACTGCCAAATAATATTCCATTGTGTATGTGTGTATATATAATACATACATATGTGCATAAATAGATATTGATATACCACATTTTGTTTATCTATTCTTCAACTGATAGACCTTTGGGTTGCTTCCACCTTTTGTCTATTATGAATAATGTTGCTATGAACATTCATCCATGTACAAGTTTTTCTAGAGATGTATGTTTTTATTTCTCTTCAGTATATACCTAGGAGTGCAACTGTGGAGTCATATGATAACATTATGCTTATTATATTCTTATAATATAGATTTTTACATCTCCTGTATACCATCATCACCACCCCCCACCATAAAATCTCAAAAATAAAGAATTCAGTCACGGGAAAAAAATATATCCTCAGCCCAAAAATTTAGTTGCACTTATCAATTACACAGAAGCTCTAAATCATTATACATCTGACCCTTAAACAGCACAGTTTGAACTGTGCAGGCCCACTTGTACACGGATTGTTTTCAATAAATATATAAAAAATTTTTGGAGATTTGTGACAATTTGAAAAAACTCACAGATGAACCACCACCCCTGAGACAGAAAGACCAACACCTCAGAGGTTATACACTGATTGTCAACTGCATGGGAATCAGTAGCCTAACTCCCGTGTTGCTCACGGGTCAACTGTATTTCAAATTGAAGTCAGGTCATAATTTTCCTAATTTAATCAATTGCTTAGATAAAATGAAATAAGTTACATTTCAAGGATATACACAAAATTTAATTTTATCTTAGGACTGCTTTTATGTCCCTAAAACTTCAAACTTAGATTCAACTTCAAGAAAGAAACTAATTCTTTAGCTATATTTTCAGGTTAAGCTTGTTTCAACTCTATTAGAATCCTTAGTTGAGTTTCATACTTGTCTTTTTTCCCTAGTCTGCTAATTTGACCCAGCTAAAGCAACACATCATGTCCAATATGAGCCAAATGTGTTTCATCTAGGTGAGCTCTGAGGAATCTCTGAGTCATGACCTCAAACATGTAGTGAGTTTGACCAGATGATCTCTAAAGTTCTCTCCAGCTCAAACTATGATTCTTTAATTCTGTGATCAACTAGAAAGTGAGGAGGAGAATTTTTATTTATGTGTGAGAAAATATATTATTATTATTATAATATACAGAATGAGCATCATATCAGCTTGATATCCTATCTTTATCCTTGGTCCTTTAATGATGAAAGTTGTTCTTTTCTATGAAAAGGAGAAGAAAGGAAATTGGCAGAGTCAGTCTCTAAAGGAAATAAAATGAAAGAAGCAATTACAAATGACTTCCTGAGGCTGGCAGGTACATGCTCTGTGCATGATTTTTAATTATGTTGAAAATGCCAAAATGCCCTACTTCTAGGAGAACAATGTTTATAAAGTCCTTGGATGGATATTCCACGTTAAGGGTTAACATAGAGCTGTGTCTCCAACTGAGTAATCACCCTGCAGAACAGTCTTCCTAACTGCTGTGCTAAGTTCCCAACACCTCACTTCCCACCTGTCCTGGCTTTAAAGGTCTGTATCTTGACAAGGTATTTGAACCCCATGCATCGGTTCTCTTAAAAAGCCCTTAAGTTAGAATATTTAAAATGAAAAATCCTTGTATGAGGACACTCATTTGGAAAATAAATAAATAGAATGAAAACTTTTGGAAACAAAACTTTATGTGGATAAAAGCTCTGTTTTCCCAAGAATATCTCACAGGAGATATTCAAATAAGGAAAATCCACCACACAACTCCCTCTACGATTTCACAAACTCAAAGCACAGAGGGAAGTGCTATACCCTTGTCTACAGAATGTGCAAGGAAAAAAATCTGCTCACCTCTAGTCACTATAACAGAAATGGTTATTTCCTGGTATCTCAAAACATATATCTTTACCATTAAACCCACTATCGGCATGCGTTATATAACTTGCATTCATAATTAGACATCATTTGCTAAGCATCCACGACGTTAGACACCAGGTAAGGTGCCTTATCTGTATTTTCTCATTTAAGTTTTACTATGAAGTATTAAATGACACCCTCACCTCCACTCTTACCCAGCCATTTTCCACAAAAGCAAACACAGCCCAGTAACCTGCACAGTGCTTCAAAGCCAGTTCATAGCAGAGCTGTTTTCAGCTGTGTCTGCTTGTTGCTGGCATGTGTCAAGACATGTCTGTGCATGCAGGTCACAAATCTCTCAGTCATAAGGACTTGAGACAGATCCATTTGGAATAAAGTTCATCTCAAGGCAATGGTTCCAATGTTTGCACTTTTCCTATCACAAAAAGGCTGGAGAGAACTCTAGATCATCAGTCCAAACATTAAATATTAAATAGATAGCTCCTCTGTTATGTAGGGGTAGTCGGGATTCTGTAGTGTGCTGGGGAAGAGAGTTGACTCTTTGCCCGAGTTCTGACAGCCTGGGCAAGTTGTGTCACCTCAGGTGAGTTACATAACCTCTCTGTGCTGCTGCTTCCGCATGCATGAAACGGGGGAAATTGATTCCTGACTCCCAGAAATAGCCCTCCACATGACCACGGGCCTGTGTGCTCCATGAGTATACAGACTTCATTCAGCTTGCAGCTGCACACCCAGTGCCTAGAACAATGCCTGGCACATAGCAGGCACTAACAAATGCCTAAGTGAACTTAAATGAAAGTAGTAAACTCCTCAAGGGCAGGGCTTTTTCTTTTTGACTTTTTTTTTTTTTTTTGGTTACTGCTATATCACCAGTGCTGGGAACAGTGCCTGATATAAAGTGGGCACCTAATACATACTTACTGAATGGATAAGTAAATGAGCATATAGGACTCATGTCCACCTGCCCAGCCTGGGCCTTGTGTTTGGACCTGTGGCGTCTCCTGCCCCCCACACAGGAACACGTGGGGGAAGCCCCTCCGCGCCTGAGAGCTGCTGCCTCCGTCCTAAAAGGAATGATTTTGCCCTCTCTCCTTTGTAATTAGAACTTGTGTTCCAATCCCAACTCCATATTTCCTTGTTAATGAAAATGTGGAAGATAATTTATGGAGAGAACCCAACAAAGTAACAAACTAGTGACACAAAAGTTGAGACAGTTAAGTTAGCAAATCATACAGAAGGTTTTTTTTTTTAACTAAAAAAGAATTAAAAAGAACATGGATTCATACAGTGGCAAATGGTATTACAGTGGTTCTCAGTTTGTCTTTGGCCCAACAGACTCCAGGCAGGCAACAGTCTTCCAAATGATATCAAGATTGAAGTGGGACGCGGGGAAGCACAGATGATCTGGAATATTCAAGATGACCATGAGTGGTTTGAAATGTACCTCCCTTTCCCCTCCCCAGGGTGAGCATTACTGTCCTAATGGAGGATGAGAACCCCAGAGATAGTGAAAATGGCAGAAATAATGTCCAGGCAGTTGGTGGGGGGGGGGGGGGAGGTGCGCTCAGTAAAGTTGAGGGAGAGCAACTTTTTCAAAAATATCTTC
>CM052439.1:132708728-132753949 GCA_028533085.1 Varecia variegata
ATCAACTGCATTCTGAATCTCTATCATGCGGTTTCATATACAGTAATCCTCCCTTATCTGCAATTTCATGTTCTGCAGTTTCAGTTACCTGCAGTCAATTATGGTCCAAATAGATTAAATAGAAAATTCCAGAAATAAACAATTCATACATTTTAAATTGCATGCCATTCTGAGTAGTGTGATGAAATCTCGTGACATCCCGCTCCAACCCACCCAGAAAGTGAGTCATCCCTTTGTCCATCATCTTCACGCTGTCTATGCTGCCTGCCTGTTAGTCACTTAGTAGCACTCTCTGTTATCAGGTCAACTGTCGTGGCATGGCAGTGCTTGTGTTCACATACGCCTTATTTTACTTAATAATGGCCCCAAAGCACAAAAATAATGATGGTGGCATATTGTTATAACTGTTCTATTTTATTATTTGCTATTGTTAATCTCTTACTGTGCCTATTTTATAAATTAAACTTTACCATAAGTAAGTACATATAGGAAAAAACATAGTATATACAGGGTTAGGTACCATCTGGGGTTTCAGGCATCTACTGGAGGTCTTGGAACGTATACGCTGGGGATAAGAGGGGAGCTACTGCACAGCATTTTCTACTTATTTGGCCAAAGAATCCTTAGTTTTCAAAACATCTTCCAAGATTGGTGTTCTATACAATGCTCTTTAGGAGATCCTGGCACAGAGAGATCAAATAAGGACAAGAAGGCAAGGGAAAAAATAGAACCAGTTTATGGATTAATAAATATTAATAATTAGCTTATTAATCTATACATATTAAAAACAAGATGCCTTTTTGGTCATTTAATTTATTTGGAATAACTTCCCATTATTCTGGGAGTATGATTATAATCATGAAACTACAGAAACATAATTGGTTCATAGGCAATAATAAAACCATTTATCACACTCACAAAGATAGCCAAGTTAACTTATAGGCTGAAGTTACTTTATATATGGTCTTTTAATTAATGACAGCCACAGACATAAGCTTAGAGTTTTCCCCCTCTACCCATTAACCCAGAAAGAGCAGAAAAGCATGATCTATTCAGAATCTTCTAGATCTCAAAGATTGCTTTAGTTTTTTTTTGTTGTTGTTGTTGTTGTTTCTAAGAGGAGGCAATCATGGCTCAAAATGTTTTGTTCTTCCAGTTGAGTCTCCTCTAGGCTCATGAATGGACAAAAATTAATTGAGTATTTTCACTTTAGTTGAATACTGCCCTTTTCTAGAATGTACATACAGTTTCTAATATTCCTTCAAGGGTATACAAATACAAAAGCATTATCTAGAAGGTCTACAAAATACACACATTATTTGGAGATAGAGGGCTTAGGATTCCGTCCAAAGTCTTTTGTATATTGCTTAAGAGACTTCAGTCCAATTGGCAGCCAGGTCTATTAACTTGGCTGCCCCATGGCCCCATCAAACTCAGCCTGTCTAAAACTGACACATATTTCATCACAATCCTGCTTCCTGTGCGGCCTATCCCACCCAGGGACACACCCCGGGAATGGAGGAATCTCCTTCTCCCTCCCCACTGACTCCCAGTCAGACCCCACGCCTTCAGAACGGTACTCACCTGCCCCACCGCCCATCTCATTACACTGCTGTGGTGCAGACCCTCCTCTGCACTGCTCTCGGCAGCCCCCTGGCTGGTCCCTCTGTCTTCCACCTGGCTCCTCCAGATCCATTTGCCATATGCCCACTAGAGCAATCTTTCTAAAATAATAATCTAATTTGATTTATTTTAAACAGCTCCAAGAGCTATCAGGGTAGAGTTCCAGCAACTTTCCTCATGTACAGCCCTGCCAATCTGCCTACCTCTCAAGCCTACATTCCTGGCAACACTACCAACACACACACACACACACACACACACACACACACACACACACCCATATTCTCCAAGACTGCAGAATGACCTGCGTTTCTCCCAAAGCATCATCTGGTTCAGGGCTCTGTACTGCATGCACATCTACTGTCTAGAATTTCCTTCCCTCAAGGAGATCACAGCTCCAGCCTCACCTCTTCCAGGAAGCTCTCCCTGACCACTCCACTGCCACATTCTGCAGCATGCTAATATGGAGGGCTACTTGCAAATGACTCCGGCAGAACTTACCATATGTGCAGTGAAAGGTTGCTTTTCTGCCCTAACCCCAAACTGTAAGCCCCTTAAGGACAAGAACTTGGAATTTAAGCACTCGTTTAGACCTCATTTTGTTTAAAGTTAGTTTGAAGGTGGAATACGAGGGAGGAAAAAGTGTACAAGATGATTTTAAACATCAGAATTTGATTTTTAAAAAGAAAAAGGATAGAGGCTTGTATAAGAAATAAAGGTAATATAAAAATGCAGTCAGCCGTGCCCTACGCGTTTGCAATCAGCAGCCCAGAAACTTGGCTCCAAGTTTTTTATCAGCCAACTAGAAGAAACCTGATCAGTTACAGTTACGGCAAGTGAAGTACTCAGGAGGAGCCAGTGTTCCCAACACAAGAGCAGAAA
Source organism: Varecia variegata (assembly GCA_028533085.1). Classification (NCBI taxonomy): domain Eukaryota; kingdom Metazoa; phylum Chordata; class Mammalia; order Primates; family Lemuridae; genus Varecia; species Varecia variegata. Next base: position 132,711,234 of record CM052439.1, read on the forward strand.
GAGGTTTCCCCTCCAGGGTCTTCAAGGCTAAAGCGTGAAGTAACTCACCACCTTCTTGGGCAGTCGGGGTAAACTGTAGCCCCCTCAATACGAACCAGCTCCACGGGCCCAGTGTGGTGTAGTTTGTGGAGGACACTCAGCGGCTCGGGTTTCACCCAGGAACAGATGCAGGATGCATAGACCACATAGACTTCCAGTCACTCACCAGAACTATTCCTTCTCCAAGACTACTTTTTAACAAACTTGGGGGTAAAGAGTTTATGATCATAGTACCTGACACACACATGGAAGCCAGCTATTCTGTGTTGCCAATTAAAAGCAGAATGAAAAGTATTAATTAGCTGTTCACACTGGTGGCTTAGAAATAAGAATATTGTCCTATTTTTCCTCCCGAACCCCAGCATCTAGCATAGTGGCTCTTAGCCCTATCAGGCCAATGTCCCTTGATGTTAACAGACATGTCATAATGCTCCCTTCACTCTTCTGAAATTAAGTTAATAGATACCATAACTCTACTCCCCAATACCGGAAACTTTATCTCTACATATAATTTCAAAAAATAAAAATCAAAATAATATCCTAGCTAAAATATGCAGCAAATGGAAAGTAACTAATAATAAGATAATATGTATTTCAAGACATAAAACCTTTGCCCTGATTACCCTGCAAGACACAGTGATGATGTCAGATTTTTGCAAGCACTGGGTTTGTAAAAAACAGAATCCATTCCAGACAAATATGCAAAAACAGAGTTAAGAATGCTTCCTTGAATAAGAATTCCTATTCATTACTAGGACTTAGTAACAGACCAAACTTATTTGTACATGAGAAAGGGGAAATAACCTGACTGGAAGCAAGGGCTGCGTGCCCAGATAAACTGCCAAATGTGAGAGAATAAGGAATGACGATGCTCTGCAAATAAGGGGGGTATTATGTACAAGTGTGGCACCAGACTGATTCCACGTGTGACGGTGTGCCTAGAGTGGAGCACTGTTTTATAAAATATCTCCATGAAGAACTCCCACCATGAGTAGAACTGTACATTCAGTCTCTGAATCGCCATCCGGACTGTGAACAGCTGTATAGGACAACTCCCGAGTTGTGCAGGGCTGTTATGGACCCTGAAGAGCATCTAGCATCCCCAGTCCCTCACCTCCAAGCGTCAGTGATGCTCCCCAACCCTCATGACACGATTCCCAAAGCATCCTGGCCCAGCAGAGCAGGAGCTCCACAAAGCTCGAACAAGCTAAAGAACACATGATTGAAAGACGGAATGAAAGAACAAACTGAACTCTGGAATGAGAACAATCTCTGAGTATCAGGAGAGTGCGCTGAAGATCAGACATGTGGGAGCACCTGGGCCAGTGCCTGGCAGACAGCACTCAGTAAATGCTAGTTGAATAAAAAGTTGAAACAAACAGTACACCTCACTCCACGCTCAGAGGACCAGCGCTTTGCTGAATCCCACCACCACCCCGATCTTGCCCCTGAGCTCCCTGGTTCCCGCTCCACCGCACGCTTCACACTTCGACAGATCCTGAGCACTTCCCTGCTCCCTAAGTGGGGAAGGAGCACCTACCTTCTTCAGTTTCTGCAGCACCAGAGGGCACAGTAGTTTTTTCCTCTGCCCTGGCTTCTTGCTCAAGGGCCTACGAAACAAAAGAAAAGAAAAATTCACTGAAAACCATTTAAGGCTTCAAATATGCAATAAAGAGATGAAAATCACACTCAAGGATCTCAGAGCTGGGGAAGTCGGGAAAGAAAGGGGTGGGTGAAATCTGCTGGGAGAACACACGGCCAGCACTCCCGGGTGACGGTGAGAAAAATCAGGAGAAATCCCAAGGCAGGGGCCAAAATCGTCCCTGCTACTAATCCTTTACTGCTTCTGCAGGTCACAACAACCAGAAGGTTCTCGGGAATGTGACGCAGAAACCAGAAAGAAGGGCTGCTGATTTATGCATCTGCCCACCTGGAGCAACCGCCATCCACCCCGAGACACAGGGATCTCAAAGGACCAGGGGACAAGGTGGGACCACGATCACAGGGAAGATCCAGGATGACCTTGAGCTGCGAATGGGCACATGCAGGTGCAGACTGTCCTTGGCCAAAACTAAGTTGATGAGTCTTCCAAAGGCCTTAGAGAAAAGCTAATCTCTGGGGACTGATTTTCTTTTCAGACGGATTCCCCAAAGCCAGGGAAAATATGAAGAAACACAGAATTTTGTGTTGATGTGCCAAATAGTAAACCAGCCCAAGATTGAGTCAGCGCACATTCCAAAATAAATCATCAGTACACTTGGGAGGGCAACCACACAACTGACGGGGACCCTGAATCCCACTGGGCAAGTCAGTAAGCCCAGTACACTGAGTGCCTCACTCTTTGACTATTTCAGAACAACATCCCCAGGCCAGGGCAAAAAGAACAGGAAAGTATACACAATTTACTAAACCAGAAGGGGGCAGGGATCAATAACTGCCCAGTTATCCACTCCTCATGGGCTGCTAACTCCCCAGCCCTACCTCCGAGTTCTCTCTTCCAGGGCCCACCATAGAATGAGCAGGTCTATGTGGGGAGGCAGCAAGGAGATGGCCGCATGAGCACCTGGGGTTGGAAGAGGGGTAACCACACGGGCTCAGGGCCCAAGACAGCCACCTGCCCCATGTGTCTACCTGGGGTAGCCTTAACCTCAAGCCTCTTGTCTTCCAGCGAGGGGAGTTGCCAAGCCTATGTGAGAACAGGGCATCAGGCAATGCTGGTCTCTGGTCACAACAAAATTTGAAATAAGGAAATACTATTTTCTTTTGTAATAAAATATATTAAAATGTAATTTTTATCCTTATGAGTAATTTTGGCTACAACTTAAAAACTTACATTTCCTAGTTGCTTTATTAATTTTAGCCAAGTTCTAGAACAAAATTATCAGCATTCTGATTAACCAAAAAAGCTTCATTAGGAGGATATAACTAAAAAATGATTAAAAGATATAGCTAAGATTTTGCCTATTATTTAATTTTCTAATATCTGTCTTTACAGTTTGGATATTTAGTACCAACTTTCATTTTAACATTTAATATCTTTTATAAATTGTCATCCTGCCATCACCAACTGCAATATAGTGTGAAAACATGAAACTGTCACAACTTTGAACAAGTATGGCTTCTGAACGGGATCACCTGAAAAGCTCTTGTGTCTGGTTAAAGCAAACTCAGGATTCTGCAGCCAGGTTTTATTGTCATTGTTCTAGAGGGCTGCAGATAACTGAGCAATGCTCAAACCCTGAGATTAAAGGTATCTCTTTGGAGACGGTTGTGTATGGGCTGTGGTTCAGTGAGGCCCACAGTCTCTCAGATCAGTCTCAGATCAAAGTCATTGTCTATAGCTGTCATATAAAAATGGACTTTTAGACAAGATTCAATAGAGCATGAATACTTTCTACACAAAATCTACATGTAATCTTATAATATTTCTTATCCAAATTTGTAAAGCTTTAGTATGACAACCCATAAAATAATTACCACCTGCTTACATTTCAAATAATATCTAACCAAGTAAGATGTTACCAGAAAAAATTTCAAATTCAAGAAAACTGCAGAATCATTTTGTCAGGCAAGTGAGAACGAACGACTTTGGATGTCGTGAAGAACCTCTCAGCCCTCCCCTCCCGGCTCCCTGCCCACGACCCGCCACGCACCTTGAGAGAGGAAGGAAAGAGAGGGCTGCGGGAACTTGGAACACAAGGCCGTTCCATCTGAACTGATTCTGTCACCAAGCGTTCTTCATAAAATGAAAATCTCAGAGAAACTGGAGAGCCATCTCCATTTGGTCTTTGTTATTGTAAAGGCCACTATAATATATGTGTGGCCTCCAGATTTAGTAATCATGAATCAATCTTCCCCCAAGGTCACCAGCATTGTCTCAAATGAGTGACAAATCATGAATTCAGCCTCAGACGTTGGAGGAATTTATAATGAAGCAAATGTTCAGTAGTTTTTGCTGTACATAGAGTTTGTTCTATTCTTTTCAGGAGGTTAGTCACCAAGTGCCATGCTGCTATGCGAGTGTCTCTTCTGAGGACAGGCGAGGAACAGAGCACATCCTGAGAGCCACTGCGCATCAAAGCCAACCATCTACCCGGCCGGAATAACCGCCACTTGGTGCTTTGGTGAGAAGCCACAGTGATGGCTGAAGGTTTGACTATCTTCAAATGACAAGAACCCTTAACCAAAACCCTTATTCTGTATATATGGTACATAATACTGTGTCAGAAAATGATACCCCCAATTCCCTAAAACTCAACAAAGAGAGGAAGATCATACTCTGAAGAGCATGTTTCAATTGTTTAAATAAAACTTAAATGGAGTAAGCCAATAATCATCTTTATTTGATATATAATGTTCTTGGCTAAAATTTAGCTTAATTATATGAAAACACTGTACAAAAGCCAAAACTATGATAAATGACAGTATCAGTTTTCTAAGGTGACTTTTTACTCTATAAAGCTATATAGTCATGAAACCTGTGCCTTGTTCTTGGAGAACATAAGAGGCCACAGGATTTGGTTAGTGGGTCCATCAGACCCCCGAGCACTGCCAACTAGATTGACTCAAGCCCCCTTACTAACACTTTTCTTAATAATAACTAAAATACATAAATATTCTTTATATTCTTTCAGAGTCTACAAAATATCATAATAATAATATTAATAATAATAATAATAATAAAATTGAAACATTTTAAACCCCAAGATGGTCATGCTATGATAGCACTCAAAGCTGGGGTTTAGGCCATGATGGGAGGGGGAAAACCTCTTTGGAAAAGAAATAGGTTTTTACCTGTCTGCATTCAAAAAGAATCTGTATGCTGGGACAAATTCTTAACTACATCTAAGCCATAAGAAAGCCTAGGAGTAGATATTATACGTGTAAGATAGCCCTAAAGGCAACTGTTTTAGATAATAATCATAATATAATCAATCAATTAAGAGAAAATATCCAATATTAAAATATTAAAACCCAACCATGTGTAGGGCTGGCTCAGAAAGGAAACAAATATTATACAAACTACTATTTTTCTACTGTGAAAATATATAATCATCTTCATTCTACTGATCTAACACAGTTTCTAATTTCATATCTCCCAAGGATTCATTTAAAACAAAGTGCTACCCCCAGAAAGCACTGTTCCCATAACAATGAATTGATGTCTGCACTCTCTCAAGGAGTGTGCATCAATTGTATTCCAGAATAACTGGGCACAAACCTTGACAAGAAAGGCTCTATCCCAAAAGTACTTCCGGAAGAGTTTAATATCTGCCTCCAACAGATGCTCGGCTGTGTGGTTAAGGGTTAAGGTCAGCGTTTCTGATGAGTGAACATAATGCAGGGAGGCTTCTTCGTTGAGCTGCACTCGGGAGAAGGCTGGGGACCGTCTGCCCTGAAAACTGAAACACCACAAATCAAAACCCCCGCACAAGCTTCGAAGACACCAAGCCCAAAATTCCAATACCCACACTACCTCTGACGTTAGAAACCCAACTAGCAAAATGATCCTTGAAAGTCACCTACATGCAATAAATACGCAAGATTATGTGAATAGATACTTATAAAGCCATCTTTCTTTTTCCACCTAGAGAAAAGATCTATTGAAAAGCCATTGACAAATACTATATACTTTAAAGGTTTATATAAATAATGAAACAGTACTGACTTTTAAACACAATACTTTACCTCAATATTTCATTCTCCCTATAATCTGAAAAGATGTCTCTCACTTTAATGGGGCCATATGTAGTAGAACAAATCAGCTGGCAGCCAATAGTTTATTAGGTGATTACAGTGGAAAACAGATATGATCCCTAGGGAGCATGATGAGGTTTGGATGTTACAAACAAGTGAGGTATTCATAACATGCTGGTACCACTGTTGTAAATCACTTTCTCATGCAAATTAATAGACACATAAATTTGATCATGTACTTGATCAAAAATGCATTAATGAGTATATTTTTGGATACACTTATAAACAAAGGAACAATATTCCCAAACTAAATTCTTGAGTATAAGTTTATTATCTGTTCTATCTTGGCTAAGAACAATTGCATATTTATAAGCTATACGTAGGCTTCATGGTTAGTATCATAATATTCTGGATGGCTTATAAGGTCATGTAAGAGCAACAGCAAAACAGCTTCAGAAGGAAAATATTAATACCTCCAGATTACAGACCACCTTGGCATGTTATCACATCCCAACAGATTGTTCCCAGATTTCTCCCTTCACAAAACTAGCTCTATGCCTCTTTCCCCTCCTAACATGACATTATTTGTTAATGAATGTTTGCTTTACAAAATTATATTTCCAATGAAATACATGTTGTCTCCATCATATGGGGTGGCAAAAAGAGATCCATAAAGAGCAACTGTACTCTAAGATTTGGGGAATCTCCCCAAACTCCTGATATGAATTACTGGCAAGGACTCCAGAATCTTCCAAACAACAACTCTCTGTGCCAGTAGGGTACATGGTCTCTGAGCCTGAGCAATAAGGTCATTGTTATTAATTTAGAATATGGAAGCTCCATAATTTGGTCAGAATTTATCATACAGTATAATTCTAATCCCATCCGAGAATGGATTTATCAGACATGTAAGCTTTTAAAATACATAATATCTTCTGGTCTTGAACACAGTAAAAAAAATACAAAGTTATCAACAGAGGAAGAACTCAGCCTACAGGACCTCAATGGAACACTGAATTATCCACACTAACTGAGTCAAAGGAAGCATTTTTGCCTTGCCCATTTTAGGCAAGAAAGTGGGGTCATGTTAAAGCAAATTAAAGTACAATTCCCTTTGAATGGGCTTATCCCTCAGTTGATGCTCATTTAACCAAATGAGCAAGAAAAAACAAACAGAAACCTGATTTCTACTCTAACAGGCACTTATGAGCCATATAACCATAAGTGAATTACATGGAGTTCCACAAGCCAAATAAGAAAAACCAGCTGAGTAAGACATGCTGTGTAATAATACTCTAATAATATTTAAAATTTATGTAGCACTTTGTAATTTTCAATGTGCTTTCCTACTTATATTTTTTTATATTGCTAAGTTAATAAAATCACTATATATGAATCTTCCTTTCATAAGTTAAGAATAATGACATATCTGAACTATTCTAACAATGTACTTATTTATTAGAAGCCTCAATACCATCATCAACATAGAGTACTTTATAGTTTATAAATTTTTTCCTTTATGTTATTTCACTAGACCCTAATGACCATCACATTGGCTAAATAGTACCATACCATTTGTCTGTTATTCACTGATTCAATAAAAATTTATGTTCTTTCAATGAATATTATGTGCTAGACACTGTATTAGAATTATTATAGTCCTAGCCCTCAAATGACTTAGTGGGGAGATATATATGTATGTGTGTGTGTGTGTTTATGTATTAGTAGGGAGATATATATGAAATAATCACATATATAATTATAAAATTATTAATATTATGAATTAATCATGTTAATCATACATAATATTGTGAATTAATCATAATCATAAAAGGGAATAACACAGAAGACCTTTCTGAGGAAGTGACATTTAAGCTGAAACCTCAAAGATGAGTAGGGGCTAGTGATTCCTCTGATTTTTTTTATTATTGCCCCCCATGGAGACTTTTGAGACTTTTTTCCCCATGAAACCTTAATACCAAGTATATTTGTATATTCATTTATGCACTATATGTATATCTATACTGTATACATAAGAACTAACAGTAAAACATAAACCAACACTAGCTTATGGTTTGGTTATTTCCATTTTTCCATAATTCTTGACAGACTTTTTGGAAGTAGATTAAGAGAGAGAAACTACCAAGTAGTTAAACTTACTTTTTGATGTCTTCCACCAGCTCGGAGTGCCCACCATGTAAAGCTAAGTCTAATGGTGTGGCACCCTCTTCGTTGGGTAAAGCCAAGGCCTGGACTCCCCCAGGGAGACACAAAAGGAACTGGGAAAGTTTAGCCAGGCCCCATCTCATAGCCAGGTGTAGAAGAGACTCTCTGTGCAGAGATACTGAAGACAAATAAAAACATATGATATTAGTTCCTCTATTTACAAAGCTAGATTTGTACATTTTATCAAAGAGACAATGTATTTAGACATAATAAGAGTGTCACAGCTGGAAGGAACCCCCAAAAGCATCTAATACCAACACCCCATTTTACAAATTTGGAGAGGTCAAGTGATTTGTCCAAGGTCGGGTAGCCAATAGGTGCTGGAGCCAGATCTGCTCAACACTGGGACAGTGTTCTTTCCACTGTGATGCTACACATTCGCATCTTTCACTAAATGTACAGGAAAGCCAACTGGAGAAAACAGGTTGCAGGAAAAAACAAACCATCCTTTGAAAACAGACAATTGTTGATTTCCAAGGCATCCTTCAAGGAGGTATTGCTACTTGGGCAGGGCATGCTCTTGAAGGCTAAGACCGTAGAGGAGCCTGTTTCCACCCTTAATCCTCAGAGCTGCTCCTCCCCTGATAAGAAGCTACAACAGAAATGGGTTTCATTCATATGTCCAGGAAACTTGAGATTGAGACCATGGTCTTCTCCAAACTTCACAGTCATGCTTTTGCCCATCTATGAGGTCTCTAAGATTATTTTCATATTACCAATGCCACCCCAACGCTTAGCTTAGAAAGCTAGGCCTGTGCCTTTCCACAGTGTCTGCCCCTGGACAGAGGGCTTTGGGTGGTCTGTGTGCCTTGGTTCCACAGTGTGTTTGCTACTCTATGTTATGATTATTTCCTGACTGTATTATCTTATAGGCTGAGAGGTCCTTGAGGTATTTTATTCCTAATACCTAGCATAGCAGCTGGCAAACTAAAGTCATTCAGTATTTGTGGAGTTGAATGACAACTGGCTATTAAAATTTCAATTATTTTGTGTATGTTTAAATTGCCTAATTTGTATAGAGTTTATATGCCTGTATTTCTACCGTAATGGCCCAGTGCCTGGAATACACTTCACCCTTGATAAACATTGTACTGTAACTATGGGAAAGAATAAATTTGCCTATGTTAAAAGAGCTAGGCCCAGGTACTCCATAAGCATCGAGAAACACCTTAAAATACACCTAAACATGAAAATCCCAGCACTCAAGGTCTGTTGCAATGAGTATGCAGTAGGAATTTGAGCTATATAGGACCTGCAATGAAGTAATGTTACTGACTGTGCTTGTAACCTGAAGGAGATCTGGACAATGCCATGTCACACTGGAATGAAAGGCCCACAAAGGCAGACACCTTGCCTTTTATGCTGTGGTATCCCCAGGCCTAGTGCCTGGCACATGGTATGTGCTCTATAAATACTTGCTTATTGAATGAATGAATAAATGACCAATAGTTCTTTCCCTGGTGAGTACCTAGCAAAGTCAGCTTTTAATATATGGCTGCAGCTGTGGAACATCTACTGCTCTTGGTTCTGCCACAGATAGCTCTTGACTAAAACATAAGAACAGAAACTGTGTACTCCCATGCACTATCTGGACACTGAGGACAGAATGACCTCCTTCCCCACACAGCTTACTGTCTGCGTTAACATGACTTTACTATTCCGTTGTCTTCGTTACCATTCCAGGCCAATGACTGATTGTTCATTATAAGAACTTCCCTCAAGTTTCATCAAAACTCAACAGGAACCATCAACAGACAGTTTAAACCCTAAAACCACCCTAATCCTAAACTAGATCATGACCCTGACCCAATCCTCATCAAGCTCCCTCCCTGCCCCCATCCCTCCCATCACCCCCATGAATTAAAAGACCCTTATTGCACCGAACTTCCAATTCTCAATAAATTCCAAGCATGCCATTCCCCCTTCGAGACACTGCCAGGGCCGTGTGGAGGTGCTGTTCGCCCTTAGCATGTAGGAACAGCCCGCCGCTCCGTCCTATCAGCAGGCTGTGCTGCCGATGACATGCGAGGAGCCAGCATACAACGAAGCTCCAACTTGAAACAACTAGAAGGAAATACCCCCTGCACATGAACGCAACAGGAAACTGCTAGCTTACGGTTTTCGTTGGTTTATACTGCTATTTCTGTATCTAGATCAATGAATGTAAGGCTTTAGACTTAAAACATGTAAATGAGATCTTATCACAGCGACACGCCAAGTTCTCTGCATCAGTTTGCCCCATCATCCATCTGTGTGACACAGCACAGATACCCCCAGTACAGTAACATCCAAAATACCAAAACATCTAAAAACAGACAAGGCGTTACACCCCTGCCAGACATTTGTTTAATATACTTGATATCTTCATCTGTACGGAAATCGAAAGAGCTGTGCTGGCTATTAAAGACCTTATCTTTGACTATTTTACACTTTATGTTTTGGACCATTACACTCAGTTGATTAGAAAGTAGGGTTTTTACTCTGAACAGATTCCCAGCTGGGTACGTTTGATAATATTTACATTTTTCCTCCTTTTTCAATAACCAGGAAGAGACTCAGTAAGATCAGGTAACAAAACAAACACACACAGGTACACGTATGCTCCCCAATGCAGGACAACCTGTCAGCATGAGATATTAACCAGTCCTGCTAGGATAGAATTGCTAATTCATAGATCCCAATCTGAACATGGTAAGAAATGTTCCATGGTCGTACAGGTTGCAATTTTCTTCCAAGAAAAATACGATCAAAAGGGAACATCTAAACTCTTTGTGTTCTCTTTTAGAATTATACCACTGGTAAAGGCGAGCATGGCATCAACCATTTAAATGGTATGTCCTACAGTGCCTGGTGCAGTGCCCTAACAATACCATTAAACCTGGGGTGTAATTCACTGTATTCAACCTGACCAGTGGTTTGAGTGTGGGGAGATGCTCTTTCCTCTACGAGGAGAGCTTTCCAAGCCTGTTCTGCTAGTCCAGCTCCCTGTTCTCTCCTTTCTGCTCTATCCTCACATCTTGTCCAGTAGGAGAGAACAGTAAACAGGTAGAACTGAATGGCTCACTGTTGACACTCTCTCTGTTGCTCTCTCTCTCTCTGAGAATCTATCCACTTCCAGGGAGGAGGGAAGGCAGGGGAAGAGATCTTCTGAGGTTTAAAGAAAACAAATTAAAAACTGACCAGAATGAGAGCTTTCTCATTCAGTATGAAAGTTCAGAGCATAGAGTATGGCAAACAGCTTGAAATAGGAAGCATCATGACATATATAAATAATTCTGCTTGTTACAGAGTTTCAGATTTCTTAACAGCAGCCAGGAAAACAAACTGTGGAAAGAGGTTATACAATTTGGTAGAAGTGGGAGTGTTTAATTAAAATAATTTTTTGTACCAAATAAATATATCTCTTCCTGTTTGGTTGGAGACAGGAGTTACCTGAACTAATGTAACTAAAAGAGAATTACTAATAATTGCTCCTAATGGCAAACATTAAATGGTATGACTTGTAACATCCTGGGAGCATGATCACCCAGACACAAAAAGGAACTGAACAAGCTGTGCCATTCAATAACCCTTTCCCGTTATGGCATAACAGACATCCCCACATAGGGAGAGAAGGTCAATGTCCATGTTTCTCTCTCTACCGAGCACCAGTTTCTTTGCCCATAAGATGAGACTGTCACAATAAAGATCCAAGGCTCCTAAGGGTATTCAGCCCTGTCCCTGCTGTATGCTGAGCAGGGATCTGTGTAAAACAGCACATATCAAGAAGACTTCCAGAGCACCTGAAGCACAAGAAGAGCAGGGATGGCCAGACCGTATGGGTGTTACTGAAGGAAAGTGGTTTTGCTTACTAGTCAGTCTGAATTCAGAACCACTATCATACCTATACGAGGCCTGACCATACCTTTCAATTAGCAGAAAATTCAGCTTGGAAGATTGTAAAACAAATCAACTTATTGATGTAAGTTCATCAATTCTAACACATGCACCACTCTGTGGGGGCTGCTGATCATGGGGGAGGCTATGCATGTGTGGAGGCAGGGAGTATTTGGGAAACCTCTGCACCTTTCACTCAATTTTGCCATGAACCTAAAACTGCTCTAAAAAAGACAGCAATAAAATTAATTAAGCAACCCCTCAAGAACTCACAATCACTACTAGAGGAAATGTAAATTGGCACAACCACTTTGGAACACACAGTGGCATTATCTAATAAATTTGAAGAAAGTAATGTCTTTTTTTTTTGAAAGTAATGTCTTTTAACAAATCTATCCCATAGCAATTCCATTCCTATTTATAAACCCTAGCAAAGAAACATGCACAAAAATGTGAACAGTTAAAATTTACAACAGACTAAATTGCAATGTGATTATACAATAATATTCTAACAATAATAAAGATGAATTACAAACTAACACAGAAGAAAGTAACAAATATAAGGTCAAGAGGAAAAAGATCAAGTCACAAAAGGATACAAAGGATATGTTTCAATTAATATGAAGTTCAAAAAGAATAAAAGCTAAAGATTTTTGGGGGATGTATACATAGATAGTAAAACTATAAAGAAAATCAAGGAAATGGTTACTATAAAAGTCAGCATAATACCGCTTAGGGGATAGAGAAGACTGTGACTGAGAAAGAATTAGGGGTATTGGTACTCCTGTGGTCCACAGGTGTGTGTCTCCCTGTCACCCTCTCCCTCTTTCTCTCACACACACATATATACACACATGGGGGGAAATGTTTTTAAAAATAGACTGGTGTTCAAAGTCCTCCCCAGAAAAATTAAATCAGAATTTCTGGGGTGGGGCCCAGGCATCAATCTTTTCTAAAGAGTCTTCCTCATTAGGATAGCCATGAGTAAAAAATAAATAAATAAAATTTAAAAATTCTCAAGTGATTCTAATGCAAAGCCAGGGTTGGGATTTGCAAATTTAAATAAGTAAGTGGCTAGCAAAATACATATCTATGTCTCCTTTTTAGAACACTGTCTTCCCAATCAGCTCTCAATATCTATTAGCTAAAAAATTTCACCAAAGAACAACAACATACAGTTTTCTGTGACTTTTACAAGTTATTTTTAATCCACATTACTTACTGCTAAGCCAGGAAATAGGCTTAAACATTTAGCAAAATAATAAAGCTAAAATGTGATGGGTACAATAATCTAGAAGCAAATAACATTTTTTAATAGAAGCTAATTCAGAAGTACTTGTATTTTGTAGGGTTTAATCATGCTTCATCACTCCCAAGTGGAGCCATTGAAATGTATGCAGCACAATAAATTTTTGGAAGACCAAAATATTTTTTCAATTCAAATAAGTCCAGTTCATTAAAATAAGTTCTCTTCTGATTTCCAAAGCCACATATATATTCATAGAGGTCTCCATTTGTGCATCTAATTCATTCAATAGACAAACATTGAATGAGACCACTACTATATGCCAAGTCCTGCGGAAACAAAGACAGGCGTGGTCCCTTCTTTTGAGAAGGGTACCACTAGCTTACTTTTGTTCAAAATAAAATACAGATGTTCCTCAACTTATGATAGGGTTACATCCTGATAAACCCGTCATAAAAAGAAAATATTGTAAGTCAAAATTGGGCATTTTGCAGACATGATGGGATGTGAAAACACAATATCCAAAAAACACTGGCAATGAAAGGCACTGTAGAATATTGGTTGTCTACCCTGTGACAGCATGGCTGACTGGGAGCTCTGGCTTGCTGTCATTGCTCAGCCTTGCAAGAGAGTCCTATATATCCTATGCCATATAGCTGGCCCAGGAAAAGGTCAAAATTCAAAATTTGATGTAGTTTCTACTGAAGGTACTGCATTCAGACCATCAGCTTTCACGCCATCTTAAAGTCAAAAAGTTATAAATTGAACCATCATAGGTCAAGTACCATCTGTAAACATCTAGGTCATGAAATCACTGTCTGATGAACTACACAGCTCTAGGCTTAGACACAAAGAGTGTAAAAAGAAATAAGGAAACTATCTGGCCTATAAGAAAACTAATCTGCATGCAGGTTAAATTAATTCAACCTATATCATGTACAATTTGAAAATGTACAGATATTTATTAAATGCCAAAAATGATAAACAAAAATAAAGACAATGAAAGAAAAAAATTACTAAAAAGTTTACATGGAAAGTAGAAGAGAGCATTTGACATGGGTATCACACAAAACCCCTGAGATGTTTTCGGGATTCTCAATGAGAGATGGGAGAAGGAGTTGTGCCTTACAGCATCTTCCATTTATATAGTCTACTCACAGCTCTGGTATGTAGATAAATAAATCAGCCTTCCACACAGGAGATGGGAGGTTGGTAAGCCCAGAGTAGGAATTGCAAATACAAATACACTCATAAGAAAGATATGGAAACAGGACATTCCACAGAGCACAAGACCAACATGGCAAGCGTGGCTGGATCACAAAGCCAAAAGGTAGACGAGGACTGAAACAAGCATAATGACAGGTTTTAGCTCCCTGAAACTTGTTTTCTGCATCTGACACATTTGAGATGCTCAGATTACAACCACTCCCGAATGAAAATAAGCTGGGAAAACACCCACCACACATTCATTCCAGAAAACTTGCACTGTGATGTATAACACTGGAATGTACTTTATGGATTTTGCATCTCATAAAGGCTAGTTATACTTTATTTTAGCTTGTGGAACTAGTGCTGAATGAGTTGTAAGTCTAAAAATATCTTTATCAGAACTCCCAGATGGAAACCCAATTTTTGACCTTCATGTTCTAGGGACATTTCCAGAAAAAATTATGCTATGTGGGCATCAGTATAAGATATTAAGAAACCGCACATAACATTGTGTAGTGCAAAAAGAGACAGACCAAAATGTTAAGAGATCTGAATTTGACACAAACCCACCCTGTAACTTTGGAGAGACCATTTAATTCTCAAGTATCAACGTGCTTGATCTATAAAAGAGAAGTGACATCTACCCAGCCTACTAGCTAGGATTGTCAGAGGGCTATAATGGAAACAACAGGGCAGGGACCTCAAAAACTATGAAAGCCAGTACTGGGGGGACCTAGCAGTTGTATACATTTATTTGATCTTTTTAATACAAAAAATACAATAAACAGTCACTAAATAGATACGTGGTATGTTTGAAAACAGTTTTCCTCTGGTTGTAATTTAAAAGCATAATTGAAGGGAAGGAGCCACCTGCTTACAGACACTGTCACTGCATCAGTGTAGCATGCTAGATGTGCCATTAAGACAAATGTCCTGTAATGCCATGCTACAGGCAGCAGGAGGTCATCAGGTGTTGTAAGTAGCCATTATGTCACACCTCCTTTCCAGTCTGTGCAATAGATTTCTCTTTCATTTGTTAATATTTCTTCGAGGCCACCATTCTTTCACTCAATAGATATTCGCTAACTGCCTACTGTGCACAGGGCACTCCATTGCTCTCCCCTCACACTGAAGGCAAGCTGGAACTCACATACACCCTCCCAATTGTCCCTCTGGGGACCCCGTTCTGTTTGGGAGACAAATGAAAATACAAAGCTGCTCATTCCTCTAAGAAATGTACCATGCCTCTGGCCCCCTGCTCGACCCTCCTACTCAGGCCTCTCCCACTCATCTTATTCAATCTGGGCCTTTTCACCTCCAAACAAGGGTGGTTTTCGAGCCAATGTTTCATTTGGCTTATAAATAAAATAGTACAGAAACAGCTGCTGGCATTCAAATCCTATGAAGAAATCTACACAAACATCAAGATTTAACTTTTTCTTTCAAAGATTATTAAGAGATTCCTTGGTTACTGTCATTTTCAAATTCAATTTTTAGCCCTTGTGTGCAAGCAAAGACTGCTATGTGCATCCTGCAGGGTCTGAAGTGGGGAGAAGCCCGAGAAGAGAGGCCAGAGAGAAGACTTCAAACCTCCTGCTGCCTGAATCCTTGGGGAAGCACAGTAGGGTAGGGTGTTTGAAAATAAAAGCTTCCATTTCCATTTCTTTCGCTTGAAAATTGTAATTGAGGGATAGAAAGTGACCTGAATACAACCCTATGTTCTATTTCCCAGATGTGAGAGTAAATGAGTAATTCTCTATTCCAGTCTAAGGGCCATTGTTGCCAAACAAAAGTAGGAAGCTAATTTTTTAAGGAAGAGTTTAAGCTGCTGTTTCTTATTTAAAACATAGTACCTTAAACAAAGAACGTGCAACCAGGAACAGTCAGGCCTATAATCCTAGCACTTTGGGAGGTCCAGGTGGGAGGATCCTTTGAGCTCAGGAGTTTGAGACCAGCCTGAGCAAGAGCAAAACCCCATCTCTACTAAAAATAGAAAAATTAGCCAGGCGTGATGGCATGCGCCTATAGTCTCAGCTCTTCGGGAGACTGAGGCAGGAGGATCGCTTGAGCCCAGGAGTTTGAGGTTGCTGTGAGCTATGATGACGCCACTGCACTCTACCCAGGGCAACTGAGTGAGACTCTGTCTCAAAAAAACAAATGAAGAATGTGCTTAATAAGAGTTTACTGACTTAAACTGAAAAATCGAAATGATTTGGGGCGGGGGTAACTTTTTCTAAGGAATTCAATTCTATATGAAATTCTTTACTGCCAGAAAACTTACTCCTTAAAAACGAAAAGCTAAAAAAAGGGATGGAAGACAAAACATTTTTAAATTAAGGAATTAAAACTATACAAATTATATGCACATGCATAGCTAAGTATTGTGAAACCATCTTATCAATTTGCCATAAGAATTTGCCCTAAGACCTATTCTAAAGAACATTCTCTCCACCATTAGTAGTCATCCAGTGGGTTACCTTAGCAACAGAAGGAATGTAATACCAGCTTACAATGTCAGGAAAGGTGTGGAGGTGTTTGTCCCATTACTACTATCAGAAGTGACAGAAGGCTAGAAAGCAATTTTGAATGTGTACACCACTCCTTGAAAAATGTCAAGATTTCCAAGAGAGACACACAAAACCCCAGAATCAGTTGTACCCATAATGTACTAATTTCAAAACTATTTTTTAAAAAACAAAAAAAACATTTTGTAACAAATCTATCCTTTATGGATTTCCGACCCACTAGTGCTTCAGCTAATGTTATTTCAAACTTGCTATCCAGTATGCGGCTTTGGGGCAGAATAACAAAGCTGACATTTCACATGGTCTGTGGGCCAGCAAGCAAGTCTTAGAATTCAACGTGCCCTTTCCTAGTTAGTAAGAACTGGAACACAGTGCGGTCAGGCCAACCAAGGATGCCATGCTTCTTAGCCTGGCCCTATTTTCTTTGTACAGCTACAGCCAGCAGACAGTATTCAAGGATAAAAACACAAGCCAAGCTCCATTTCCAGTGTTAAACAAATCTTGCTTCTTACTGGCTACAGATCTCTTTTCTCTATTCAAAGAAAGAGAAACAGATATTTTCCTCTGTCAAACATTGCTGGGCCACACTGTCCCTTCTCTTGTTGCCTAGAAAGAAGGTGATGGTGCTGGGTATGTGGCTTAAAACAAGATGAAAATGTCAGATAGAATTGGTAGTTCCCACTGACTCTTTCATCAGGAACTGTTAATTCTCACTTAACGGCTTTTCCTGCAGATAAAAAGCAATATTAAAACTGAACACTAAACAATCAAGACACATTTTAACAGCTGCTGAGTAATCCCTACTCTTATAAACTTGTAAACTGAAGTCCTTTGGGGCCTCTGCATTTCTTTTTCTTTCCCCTCTGTTATTTGTAAAGCATAGAAAAACAATCACTCTCCTTCAAAATGTACTAATTTATGAAGACCCTATTCATAGAGCAAAGCATCATCCTAACCACCCTCCTTAGTAATAGCACCACATTACATTACCCATACATTACATTTGTTGTTTATGCCAAGGTTTTCTATTAATATTTTTCCTTTAACTCACTATTTATGCTGTGACTTGTACAAGCAGATACTTAGACTTGCCCTTACATGTATTCTATAACTAATAAATCATTTCCCTAATTTCTGAATTCAAGTTTAAATCTTGTTGTGGTTGTTATAACTCTACTGGTATTATCTGTAAGTTAAGGAATAAACTCTTAATTTGATTTTTAGAATAAATAATTAAAATATTAAATATTTTATGCTACCCTCAGTGGGTCCTACCATTTCCACCAATTGTTCCTCTTTCGTGGAAACAACCATATATTCACAGAATGAGAAGCTGGCTCCTCAAACTACATCAGCTGTGTTTAACTTTAAGCCCAAGATAGCCCTGAAGAAAAGCTGCAAAAGCTCAACTGGCTTATACTAAAAATTTCTTTCACTCACAGAATCAATTATAAAGGCTCTTTGAATTTGATAAAGCAATCTGACAGACAAAACTTTGTTTCATTAAATATTTTTGCCCTGCAGATTCAATTCATGGTATCACCTTTACAAAACCAGATTGTTATGTTTTTATAATTGATGTAACAGAGAATCCCATCTCTTCCCTAACAAACAGAATTTCTGCCTGTAAGGAGACCTTTGATCGTATGACCTACTTTTACCTAGAGAACTGCAGAAATGTTCAAATTCATTTTTCAAAATCATAGTGATTTACTCTAGCAAAAAAAAATCTTGAATCTGCCAAATTGCTATATATTGGTTTACAAGTATAAACATATGTGAGAAATACTTTTTATATAGCTTGTTTTTAAGAAAGAGGGCTTTTATTTTTCTCTTCAATCAGAAAGCTTAACCTTGACAAGCTCTACCTACCCCATAGGTTGGGAGAGAGGCTACGATGTTCACAGGAGCCATCAGGCCTCTTTACCCAAATGGCAGCCCCCTTGCTGGTGGTGGCAAGCTTGGTGCTTGCCTGCCCTGTCAGGATACAGGGAAAACAGTGAAGGGAAGTAGTGTGATTGAGCGGGAAGGGGAGGCTTTCAACTCAAAAGTCATCTGAGCATGAACACATAAAACATTAGAATATTTTATCCAACTTAACCTAATTGTCAAGATTATGCCAATCTCTAAGAGATTTCTGTCCAAAAAACAAACAAGCAAATGACCCAAACAAACAAAAAAAAGATAAATTGTGAAATTCTATTGGATAATTATATCACTATTTAATGTTTTACCCCAAATTTGGGGTTTTGAGACCCTGCAAAAGCTTCTATCATGAAAGCAATTTCACAGAAGGAATGGGCTTAATTTTATGAAATAGAAATCCAATTTTATTTATGGCCTAAAATTAAATAAAACCTGGGATATTTTCTTCCCTCAAACACATAACGAGCGTGCATTGTGACTAGAGATGGGTCAGACACAGGCCCAGAGAAGGCTCTGCTTTTCGGTACAAGACACACGCTGCACCTACACTCTGATCCTTCTCCAGGATCCCAGGTCTCCCCGGTAACTCTCACTGGCTGACAAGGAACAAAAAAGCAGGCAATTTATTATAAAATGCAAGGAAATGCAGTAAGGTTTCACAATAAGGTTTCATCAGACTATCCCAAGACAAAGCCATTAAAGAAATCAATTGCTACTCATTCCATAATATCTATTTATACCCAAAGAAATCATAAATAAATAGGAAAACAAAGAATTTTTAATAAGAGTGAATAGTGGAGCTTTAAAATAGTT
This sequence comes from Varecia variegata, assembly GCA_028533085.1. Classification (NCBI taxonomy): domain Eukaryota; kingdom Metazoa; phylum Chordata; class Mammalia; order Primates; family Lemuridae; genus Varecia; species Varecia variegata. The sequence continues at coordinate 132,730,791 of CM052439.1, forward strand.
TTTTCATAAGGACTAGAAGAAATAATTCCTAGGAAAGAAATTGTTTTCCACATATGATGCCACTACCACTACTACGTTATAAACTCCAGTGGGCCCCATGCCTCAGCTTCTTTCTCATCTCATTGCTATAATTTGCCTCTAAGACTAGCAACACTAATAAAACATGCATACTAGAAAAAGATGTATGAGCACATAAGAGATTTTTAAACTACTTAAAGTCTACTAAATTAAGAGTGAAGTACAAAGAACAAATCCAAAATAGGTCAAGTTTAGCAGAACCTCACCCAATGGATATGAATAGGCAATGAGTCAAAATATAATACAGCCACTAAAGTGCATTGTAAAACTCTAATATAACCGAGTTGATATAAGGCGTCAATGTTAGTCCTTCACCAAATGTGCTTGTTTATTCCCAACCATATAATGATTAATTTATGCCCAACTACTTGGTTCAGTGAATACAATAAAAACTCCAGGTTTCCCTCCTACTCAGTATCTAATACAGCTTCTAAAGTACAAAATTAAAACTGACATAGAGGAATGTGTACTTGAATCTATTCATCTAAATACCCAATTTAGATTTTTTTCAAAAACTGGATATCCTTATAAATACATCTGCCAAGACCTACCAATCTAAAGTTAGCCATTCTGAAAACATGAGTATTAAACCTGTCCCTTGACACTGACGTCGTAGAGAAGCTCCATTACAAGTACAAGCTGCAGGCAATGTTACATCAAATACTGTAAACTGTTTTTAGAGAAAGTACAGAAAAGTTCCTAGAAATTTTCAAGGAATTGTTTACAATACCAGGATTTTATCATTTGCCTATGTAGTTTCATTTGTCCAAACCAACTGTAATTTGCTTTCCATATGTGAACATACAAGTACATCAGATATACTCTCTATATGGGAATCCATTCACATACACACAAAAAAGTCAACTTTTACTGAGAATTTAGTATGTTCAGACACTGTTCTAGAAGCTTCACCATACATTATCTAATTTCATCATCACAACAAGCCAATGAGATAAGTACTACAATGCCTCATTTTAGAAATTAAAATTTGTGACATCAGAGCTCAAATAACTTGCCGATTGTTATAGCCAGGAAGCAGCATGGCCAGGATTTGAACCTGGCTCCAGAACACAGATTTTTTTTTATTTCAAATCATTAAGGGAGTAAAAACGTTTTTGGTACACAGATAGCTTTTATAACGCTTAATCCAGGGCTATTAGTGTGCCCCTCACCTGAATAGTGTTCATTGTACCTGTTAGGTAGGTTTTTACCCCTCCCCCTTTTCCTCTCCTCCCTTCTTGGTTTCCAATGGCTTTTACTTCTCTCTGTGCCCATCGATTAGTTCCCGATTATTAGAGAGTACATGTGGTGTTCGTTTTTCCATTCTTGAGATAACTTCACTTAGGATCACGGTCTCTAGATCCATCCAAGTTGCCTCAAAAGACATTAATTCATTCCTTTTTATGGCTGAGTACTACTCCACAGTATATATATACCACATTTTATTAAACCACTCATGAATTGATGGGCACTTAGGTTGATTCCACATCTTTGTGATTGTGAATTGTGCTGCAATAAATATTCAAGTGCCGGTGTCTTTTTGATAAAATGACCTCTTTTCCTCTGGGCAGATACCCAGTAGTGGAATTGCTGGATTCAATGGTAAGTCTACATTTAGTTCTTTGAGGAATATCTATATTGTCTTCCATAGAGGTTGTACTAATTTGCAGTTCCACCAACAGTACATAAGCACTTTCTGCATCCAGGCCATCATCTATTGTTTTTTGACTTTTTAATAGTAACCGTTCTGACAGGGAAAAGGTGATATCTCAATGTGGTATTAATTTGCATTTCCCTGATGATTAGTGCTGTTGAGCATTTTTTCCAATGTTTGTTGGCCATTTGTCTATCCTCTTTTAAAAATCTTCTGTTCATGTTTTTTGCCCACTTTTTAGTGCAGTTGTTTGTTTTCTCTTGCTGATTTGTTTGAATTCTTTCTTGATTCTGGATATTAGCCCTTTATTGGATGTATAGTTTGCGAATATTTTCTCCCATTCTATAGGTTGTCTATTTGCTCTATTGATTATTTCCTTTGCATTGCAGAATATTTTTATTAATAATTTAATCAAGTCCCTTTTATATATTTTTGTTGTTGCCATAATTGCCAGAGCACAGATTCTTAGCAACTATGATACTGGGCTTGTTTTCCTACAGAAAAGAATATTACCATGAAAAGCAACTACTCCAATTTTTCTCTCATGAATATATATATATGATATATATACATCATATATAAATATTGGCAAAGGGGTCAGAAACGACCTCTTGGCCTCTCGGCGATATAAATCTGCCTGTTATTAGGATACAAATAAATCAAAGGTCATGACAGCTAGAGGCTTGGTGAGCAAGAATGCATCTCCAAATAGCAATGAAAATGTCAATAAGAAAACCCTTCACAACCTGGAGTTTATCCCAGTGTTCTCTAAATTTTGTTGTTGTTGTTGGAGACAGGGTCTCTCTCTGTCACCTGGGCTAGAGTGCAGTTACACCATCATAGCTCACTGCAACCTCAAAGTACTGGGCTCAAGCAATTCCCCTGCCTCAGCCTCTCAAGCAGCTGAGATTACAGGTACAAACCACCACACCTGGCTAATTTTTCTATTTTTAGTAGAGACAGGAATCTTGCTCTTGCTCAGGCTGGTCTCAAACTCCTAGCCTTAAGCAATCCTCCCACCTCATCCTCCCTAAGTGCTAGGATTATAGGCATGAGCCACCATGCCCAGTTCTAAATTTCTTTGATTATGTATCTCTATCAGCAAAAATCACCTTGTGCATGCATGCCCAACATGGAAAATTATATGCACGCATTATCATCAATTCACAGATTAAATATTAGGAAATATTCATTTATGTCTAAATTTTGGCATGAAAAATAAATCTAGCATGTGGGTAACATGAATTCCATCTTGGAAGCCATTAGTGTAAGCTATTCCTGTGCAGGGATGAAGTTCCATGACCTTCAACAATTTACAGTTTTACAGAAGCACAAATTGAACCACTGCAGGCACCAATCTGCTGTGCCAAGGGGGTTGCTAGGCTAGGGAAGGGCCCCGTGACTGGCCTGCACCTACTCCTCCATGAGGCTCTATGCTCTGTACTCACGGGCCTCAGTGCATTGACTAGAGAGAAATCACGAAAGCTTTGCGTCTTCGTCAAATTGTATCCACCTTTCAAAAAATAAACACCATCCAATGTTATAGTTAGAAATCTTTTTAAAAATCCAAGAGGCTTAAGAAATGAAGTTCCTTAGCCAGAAAATATTATATATATGATATATAATATATACACTATATATTGTACATATAGATATATATGATATATGATATATATAGATATATACAATATATATTGTATTTATAGATATATACAATATATATCATATATAGGGAGATATATATTATATGACATATATACAATACATATATAACATATATCATAGGCATGTATATATGAGATAGGAAGGGTGTATTCTGCGCTCTTCAAGTATCACTATTGCAATTCCCTCACATATGAGCAAAGGTGTAGCAGATGCTAAGCACATAGCAGATACTAAGAAGTACTTGTTGAATGAATGAAGGGCATGTCCCAAGGTCTTTCAAGTATCACTATTACAATTCTCCCGTGTAGCTCATAAGCTTTTGCTGGGTCTTTAGGGATAATAGTGAACAGAACAAACACAACCCACACCCTCAGGGAGCCCACTCCTTTATAGGCGATCAGCTACCACACAGAAGAGTGCTGTGTGCAGGATTCTGGCATGGTTCGATGCTAGACTGGACGTGGGACTTCTCTCATCCAAAGTCTTAAAAAATAAGAAACATCTCTAAGTGCCCGGGAAAGTTTTATTAATAGTATAACCTTGATTAAAGGAAAGAAATCGAGATCCTTTCTGATTGTGATGTATGATCCTATAATTCTGTTTACAAAAATCATACCCCTTCACCTAGAGTAGTGCACTTAATCTTAACCATGATCAAAATTAGGCCAACCTGTAACTTGTAACTAGAGATTATCAGGAAGCAAAGACTCTTAAAAATAGCATCATTCAACCACAAAGCTAAGGTCATAGTAAGGATACAGAAAAATGGCAATAATATATGTTGTGTTCATTAAAAGAGCAACATCTCTGTATTTCCAATAAAATTATATCATTTTGTAATCACCATAAAAAGCATCTATTGAGCAATTTAGCTTTGTGCCTAGTATGAGCTTATATACAACATCTATAGGTTTGTTCACACACAGATTCCAAATAATTGGTATTAAAAGTCCATTCAGTCTTTAGTAACTCCAAAAGTTGGTACAAATACAATACAAATGCTCTCAGTGACACTGCCATTTTTAAGATGTCAACGCATTGGTTACATTTCCCACATGGTCACATTTCCTCTGTTTCACACAGTTGGCAGCATGATCTTCCTTGTCCAATGACCCTACCTATTTGAAAACAGAGCAGCAATGTCCCCTTCTCACGGCAAGAAAATTTGCCAAGGGAAGTGGAGCCACAGCCCAAAGCAGCTGGCTCAAGAGCCTGCCATAAAGAGCTCTTCTTCCATCTCCCCTACACCTCCTGGGACACAGTAGCATCAGACTGCCCGGAGTTGAGTGGCTCTGGACCTCAGGGAGTCTAGCCACATCCGAGTGAGGCTCAGATGAGAGGTGGGCAGGAAAATCTACCCAGGGAAAGAGACAAGAAAGTGTAAGGCACATTCTGAACTTGACATAGAGAAGAGAATCTGGATTTTCTGGGGAAGACCCACCTTCAGGTGAAGAATTGCCCAAGACAGTCCACCCCAGAGGCAACTCCAGATGGGTCAGAGCCAGCACGAGCTCCTCGTCCAAAGCAGGCAGTGCTCCCACCGTCAGGGCAAACGGGGTCAGCAGAGTCTGATGGCTGCAGGCCGTGAGGCGGTCTGCCTGGGTCACCAGCAAACGGGCCAGCCTGCACGCCATGTTGTCCACATAGGTCACCGAGCCGGAGCCCATGGTTACTGGGGAGTAGCCTTCCGAGCAGAGGCACACGGACACCGTCACCGTCTCCTGAAGCCCCCGGCCTGGACAACAAGACAGTGAAAAGGTCACCCCGGGGTCTGTAGGAGGTGCTCTCCCAAGGGTCCAATGTGCCAGCTCAGCCACACTGCTGAAGCAGACCACACGCCCCAGGAGGACAAGGCAGGAAGGAAAGCTGGCCCGTGATCTTTCCACGCTGCTAAGCCTGTGGGCAAGTTAAAGCTGACCCTGAGTTCTTTCAAATTTTAAACTTCAATTTTAAAATCAACCTTTATGAGTGTGGAGCATTTTGGTGTCTATTCTCCTATCATTCCCAAATGCTGTTATTTGGCATACCTTCACCTTTTACTTCTACGCCAACCCCTGAATTCATGTTTGGCATCTTAAAGGCCTTTGCTCTTTTCTGCTCTGCCATTTCCTCCTGAGTCATACTTTTTATGTGTTTATTTAGGCAATAGATCTATAAGATAGTGTCACAAAATTACACAAGTTTACCCTAATTCCATAGAGCTCCTTTGAGTGTGAGTTAGGGTGGGTGAAGACTACTCAACAGAAAAGAAAAAAGTATACACACACACACACACACACACACACACACATATGAATGTGTGGTTGTTCAGTGCTCCCCTCCTTCCCATACCAGCTTCTCTGTCTTTACGTGTTCTTAATACTTCTCCTGAGGGTGGTCACCTAACCCTGCTATCTATTCCTCCCTACACGCCTCCCTCCTCTTTGTTCCACTCTCCCATTTTGCTAAGGTTGATGAATTCCTGCCCAGGTATGTTTTTGCACTGCCCTTGGCAAAATTTCCAGGAATTAGCAGCACCAAATCACTATGATCATGATAACCACTGCTGGACAAAGAAGAGTTATTCAGCTACTACCTGTCCACAGCACTCTCTTGCCCCAGGCCAATGGCTAATGGGTACAAGTCATTCCCCCTCTGCCTTATTCTTCAAAGCCTTTTCCCAAAGGCTGTGTTTCTAGGGCTTCAAGGAACAAGAGCATCCCAAGTTTACTAAAAAAGAACTCTGCATTTTGGCATTGACTCTTCTAAGAGTAGCTCAATGGTACAATCACAGAGTGCACTCACCTCCCACCAGACTAAACATACCCAATATATAGTACATAAATCTGTTTTATAAATTTCTGAAAGGTTGCCCCAGTAAAGCTGTAACCAGAGAAATTTAAGGTTCAGAAATAGAGACTGTCACCTGCCCCTAGGAACTCTGTTAAAATAAAGGTAAGAAACTTCACTTTTAAGTAGGCCACAATATAATCAGAAAGATTTCTTTCACAATAAGGAGAAAGAAGGAGGTTTGCCACTAGTTGCAAGTAAAGAAAAAGGCATAACAAAAAGTTTTGAAATTAGAAGTGGCACTTTAATTATTAGTTTTATCCTTTCATTATAGGAGACTTGATAAAGGAGAAAAACTGAGAAAAGAGGGGAAAACTAAAGGGAGGAAAACCATAAATGTAAATAGCAGAGCAAAAGGGCAGAGGAAAAGAGACCAACAGCCAAAGTAACTACAAGCCATGAATTAGGTTTGACTGTTTTTTTTTTTTTTTTTTTTTCTTCTAAGGATGAGAGTTACTGAGCCAGAGAGAGAAGTTCTTAAAACTGCCCATGGTCTCAGAAATTGTACAATGGTTAATCTAATGATCAAGACCAGGCAGGGCTGAAAGGTATCCATATTTCTCTACAATTCTCACTGTGTCTGTGTTGTTCTCACATTTACTGTCTACCTTCTTTTCACGTGTAGCAGATATACTACAGAAGCACCTGGGAGCATATTTCCTTTAAAAATGATCTCAATCTTACCTATAAGAAAAATTGAAGGTTCCCTATACGATACAAATTAAGAGGGCCTGACAGACCCCAGTTAAGAAAAACCAACCAATCGACAACAAAAAATATCCTCCCTGTCCTGCAGATAATGACATTTTAATTCCACTTTTACATTAAAGCTTGGTGTCTCTTATAAATGCACAACCTACACCCCAATAATCTGAGAAAGGCTACTACCAGATAATAACACATTAACAGGACACACTGATTTGTCACCCATCATCATGGTATTTAAAGAAGACAACAGGGAGAATTGCAGGTTTCAAATTATAAATATTTTGGAGCTGGGGAAAGAAAGTTCTGGAGCCTGAGATCCCACAAGGAAGATTCTAGACAGAGTACCAAGGAAAGAACCGCAGCAACCAAAGGCAGCAAGCAGAGGAAAGGCTGACCCGGGGCTGCCCGGCTGCCCGCAGGGGAACGAGGAAGAGAGAATGAAGACAAACTTTGTTGATGTCAGTTCTGCCTGAGCCAGCCCTGGCAATGGGCCTGAGATTACAGGAGGCGATACTTAATATACAGTGTTTCCCCTATTGGACTGTATCCAAAGCACACCCAACATTAGGAGGTGGGTGTAGGCAGCCGGGGGAGGCTGCTTATCTAAGTCCCAGCTCCTGATGAAGCTGCAGACACAGCTGGAAGAACCTCAAATGAGAGGTAACACAGGGTGAGTGTTCTTCCTAACATATACATGCTCGGAGACACACGGGCACGGGGATATGCACACCCCTGACCTTGAAGCACTGTTTTCCTTTTACTCCTGGTTCTCTTCCTGGCCTATACTCGGGGAGGGAAGATGCTTGCAGATGGATTTCCCAGCTGCACAACAAAGAGGGCACCTCACCTGGAACACTGGACTGGAGAACGTTATCCTTGACGCGCTCTGCAATCATGACGTGTCGCTGATGAGATCCATCGTAAATAAAGTAAAACTCAGCATCTTCAGGAAGATAAACATTTTTGTCAAACTTCGCATAGACCGTCATCTGTCCCTGAAAAATGAATGAGTCGGGGCATTGTCACACTTCCTTGTCCTGGTTTTAAGAAACTCCAATAAAAAGGGCCCAGGCCCAAAACAGTGTCATTTGCTATATTCACTTCATGTGGCTGAGCTCAAACATCATGAATCCAACAACAACACTTTTGACATCAGGGAAGATGCTTCCTGGTATATTTAGGTATGAGTGTCAAAAGCTGGTTTGTTCTGTTTTTAAAGTTGAAAAAGTTCAGGCCATAGGGAAGAATTTTGTTTTAATTTACTAGATGTGTGAGTGTGATACTTCACTGTCTTTTACTTTGTTTGAATCCTACCAGCCAAACATCATGGCTTGTATTAATTTCTATCCTGTACCTGAAATGCCACTGTTAGTACACAGGTTCAAGATAATTATTCTTAGCTCTGGCTTTACCCTGTACTAGATCATAGTAGATTGTAAGAACCTTAAATATTCACAACCATTGCCAAATAAATAAAACTACTCCCTCCCACACTTTCCGGGCCACTTCTATTTGCAATTTGTCTTCTCTGAGGGGTTTCCAAGTCTTCTTTCTCATCCGGGCTGGCCTCACACTTTCTGTTAAGAGCTACTTTTTGGCACAAAGCCCTGTAAAGTGCCCTGGTCCCAAGGCACACTCTGAGGACACATGTCAAAGAAAGTGGGGCAGCAGGCTAGGGCTCCGGAGTATATTGTTACTCAGAGGCTTCGTGGAGGGGCTGCCTCCGCAGTGTTACACCCCAGGGAGCAGCTGCAGCCAAGGCCGAGCCTGCCAGGTCCAGGTTGTCTCAGGACCCTGGAGGCTCCGAGGGATTCGGGATACTCCCCACTCAAAACACAAAAAGGCAATACAACGCAGGGCCTCCAGGGACAGGGTGCATTCCGCCCAGCCTGTGGGAGTGGCAGGGAAATGGAAACCAGGAGGTGGAAAGGGTCGCCCTCTTTGGAGGGCCTCCAGAGCTCGGCCCAGTGTGGAGAGAAGCATCTGGGCTTTTGTGTGCTTGCTCAACCAAAACAAACCCGCTCTCTGCCATTATCCTCGCCCTGCGACAGGGGAGAAAGGCGAACAGAGAGAAGTCTACACGGTCTCCTTAACATCTGTTTGCATTTGAGGAATATCATCCTGTCGGATTCTAGAGTTTGTCCAACCAGGATCAAAAATAAAATCAATGCAGGGTTCCTTTTTCCAGTAGATACATAGTTATTTAATCTACAATTTTTTTTAAATAAAAAAAGCTATGTTTTCCTAGTGGTTTGCAACCCATCACACACATATAAAGTTATCTGAAATCATGAATTGATATAATTACAAATTATGGAGTTCTGAAAAATCACCAGTTTGCAATTTTGAACTGTCCTCTCTCCGCATGTGAGCCCTCCCACACGGGCGCGCGCGCGCGCACCCACACAAACGTAATCAATAGAAAGTAACACGCCAAGAAAAATCTACCATACAATAGCTTCAAAAAAAGTTCAGGAAGGAGATACGAAAAGCAAAAAACAATAACAAATGTCTAACATGACTGAGAGAGGAAACTTAGACGAAATTCCATTTCCTAAAAAAGGAAGAACTGCTTGCTTTAGTCATGTTCCTGGTTGCTAAAGGGACTGTTAACTATCCGCAGACAGAATCTGACCTGACCTGTTCGTGATTTTTTTTTTAAATAAAAAACAAATTATATAAACAGAGCAAAGATTTTCACAGATCACAAGGATATCTAATCTGCATCTATTTAAAACGATGATCATATTACTGTTTTATTTTACTTGGTTGAGTGAACAAGGACTACAACTTATGAAAGAGTTTAATCGCAACCCTTTCCAAAGCAGTACAGCCCCAAACAGTACAGTCCCAAACAGTACAGTCTTACAGTCCATTATGCCTCCCTTTCAAACCAGGACATGCCTTGCACCGGTAAGAGAAGATAAACAACAATCATCTGAGAAGGAAGACATGCCCACCCATTAAACAGGTGCCTAGAAGTCCTAACACTAAGAATAGTATTCAGCAATAAATGGAATCTCTTATTTGGTAATTACAAAGACACCAGAAAGCCAAGGTTAAAGATGTTATGGGAGAAGAAGGGAAGGAGGTGATACAGAGAGGAAGACAGGTAAAGAAAATATGAAGATGAAAAAACAAGAACACTTTCCTTCAGAAACAATAAAGCTCAAAGGAGTTATGTAGATAAAGCTACTTAGGAGATCAGCAGGAAGAATGGGCTTCGGAAAGAATTTGTGGAGGAACAAATACAGCAAAAATAATCAGCCATAGGTGGCAATTTTCTGGGGTAACATTAGGGTCTTTCTAGCCACTGAGGCCATTGAAAATCTGCTACTCTTCTTAAAAGGCCACTAATTTCATATAGGGCAAAGATAAATTCCAATTTACAGAATTCTAGCATACTAGAGTTCACTTCCCCAGCTGGATTCAATTGTATTCTTTGCTTTGGGCAATTGAAAACTATAAATTTTCCTAAATAAATGTGTTGGCATAAATATCAGAATCACTCTGCTTCTACACAGAAGTAATAGAGATGTGTAATCACTGTTCTATCAGCTCAGTATATGCTAAATAAAAAACATTCAAATATTTCATTGTAACTTCTGGAAACCAAAAGAGTCAAGCTAGGCAAAATTCTCTCTCCAAATTAATCTATAAGTTTAATACACTCCAATCAAAACCCAAACTGAATTTTTTTCAAATGAAACTCAACAAGCTCATTCTAAAGTTCACGTGGAAGAGTAAATACACAGCCCCAGAAACAAAAGTTTTGAGAGAGAATAATGTTTGAGCAGCGGGGGAAGGGCCAGAGCTTGCCCTACCACAAAGCAAAACATACAATAAAGCCAGGGTCATTTAAGCATGTGATAGTAGCACAGAGACAGACCACAAAAGGGCAGAGTCTGAGACAGACACGTGTACCCCTGGAAATTATGTAACAAAGATGGTATTTCAGATCAGCGGGAAAAGAATGGCTACTCAAAAACGGTTTTAGAACAACAGCTATCCACTAGGGACAAAAACATATGTCCTACCAAATAATTAAATTTCCCATTAATTCAACATCTAACATAAACATCCATAAGAGCACAAAATTAGGAGACTGTTTAAAAGTTTTCATTATTAAACAAATAGCAATTAAAGATATCTAAATCTCATCAACACTGACACCACCCTAAACTATCAACCTTTTTTATTTTTCCTATTTATTCCCTTCCAGGCTTTGTTCATATGCATGGGTAATGATTACACAAAGGTATACTCATGGCATCAATATCCATAGTGGTATTTTTCCACATTGTTACAATCTTTGGCACCCTTTTTAATTGCATTCCATCAAGTGTTTGATGTTCCATAATTCCATAATTACTTAAATATTCTTCCATTCTTATACATTAAGTGTGCTTCCAACTTTTTAACATTATAAACAATACAATAATAAACATTTTCATGTACAATTTTTATGCTGTTACTATTTTAGAATAAAATTCCAGGAATGAGTACATGAATGTGAACAAATTGTCACAAATTGACAAACTGCTTTCCAAAAATGTTCTATCAACTTTTATTGCCACATATGCTGGTCAAGAGTAGCGTTTTCATCTCATCCTTGCCAGAACTATCTTTGGAATTATTTCCTGTGTCAACAGATAATAAACAGCTCCTCACTGATGTAATTCATATTTTTTCCATTGCCACTGAAATTTATTGCTCACTTTTATAAAAGCCTGTTACTGAATGGTGCAAACATTGTTAGTGGCCAAATCAAATTTCAATTTAAAGAATTCTATTCTTCCTTCTTCTATTTTACATATGCATTCACCTATAACCTTTGCCTCTGGGAGGTCAAAACTTTCACTTTCCCAAGTGAGCCAGTTGGAATCTGTCATTATTCCCTCTCCCCTCTGAATAGTGAAGCTGTATCACCTCTTACCTACTCCTCCCAAATTAAAAAAAACTCATCAATACTCCTGTAAAACTTCTGCAAGTAACATGGAAAACAGGAATAACAAATGTAGAACAGAAAAACTGAACTAACTATAATTACACTAAATATAGTTCAATATAGCATACACAAAAAAATCAGGTAAATTAAACCAATATTTTTTACCCTCAAGCATCCCTCTATCTAGAGAAAGTCTACTTGTAAAACTCATCAATAATTCTCAAAGACCAAGCCTCCTGCTTAAATGCTGTGACATCTATACCTTTCTTTCCAAAGAGCCAAAAAGGTATTAAATGTTTTCACCACCTTAAACTATCTCATCCAACTCTCCTACCCCAATCCAGATGGTTGAAGTGGAAATGGTTGTCAACGCTAATTTGCACGTTCTAAAGATTTTTCATTGATTTAGGTCGCTAATAGCCATAGTAACTGAGTCGCTGTATGAGCCTAATTACTGGGTATTTTTATACTAATGTTCTCTCCTTCTTCCCTCTCACCCGCTATAGACAATTCTGTATGTAATTATACTTTGTTAATAACAATGTTATTTGCTGGATAATAACTTTATCTGGTTTCTAAAATATCTGGCATGAGTGGGCAACAAACAAATACGTTATTTTCAAATTATGACAAGGGAATCAAGTGGCACATCTTTTTATAGTGGGGTTTCTTATATTGGGGCCATGGGAAGAGTCTATAAGTGAATTTCAGACAGTCTGAGGACTTGTTAAAATTATTAGCAAAACTGTTTTTGTGTGTGTATGTATGTGTTCATTTTCTGAGAAAAAGTTTATGGCTTTCATCATAGTCTTAAAGGTATACAAAGATTCTAATAAGTTTATGAACGTCAGCTTTTATAGTAACAGGCAAAAATGAGAACTTAAAGCTATTAACTTTTTAATAGTAATGGTCACCTTTTTATATGACATTAAGACATGTTCAACTGTTTTCCAAGGTATTCTAGTATTATACACAGTCTTTACATGGGGTGATTTAGGGATAAAAGTATAATAAAAGTCAATATTAGTTAACATGTTAAATGTTATAATAAAAGTTTAATACATGCCATGAAAACCATTATGCTGCTATAAATATAGTGCTCTAAATGAATTATCAAATTTGATACCTTATTTTCAATATTTGAAACTTGTCCTCTTTACAGTAGTAAAAAATTCTATGTAGAACACAGTGTATTGAACTTTGTAAGATCTTTGAAAAGTTAAAAAAATGAATTATTATTCCATTTTATAGGTAAGTAAATACAAGTACAGGTACTATTAATAGTTAGTACTAATACTAACTAGCTCAGGATCCCAGAGCCAGATGGATGATATTGGGTTTCTCAATTTATTTCTGCCCCAACCTCCAAGTTAGGTTGTCCTCTTTACAATTTCTCAACTACAATACCTGCATGTAGTGCCAAAAAAAGAGCTATGTGCATAAAGTTTATTTTATTTTAAATTATTGTATTTAACTGAAGTACTTCTTTAAAAGAGAATGTGGAAATGCAAAAAATTATTTCTTACATGTGTGTACATATATACAGATACAGATATATACATATCTCTCTATATATACATATACTATCTTCTTTGTGTACAGTACTTCACAATTTATACAGTGCTTTCTTGGGTATTTTCTCAAGTTATTCCCACAATAATACTTGGGAGTTATTATTTATGATCTCCATTTATAAAGGAGAACACTGAAAATATATCTAGTGAGCAGCAAAGCCAGAAGTCAAACCTAGATCTTGCTGTGCCAGGCCCACCACACTTTTCTCCCCACCATGTTAGTGTACAAACAGCAAGCGCCCAAATATTAAGTGACTGATCTGTACCTTTCCATTTAACTCCACATTTATTTTATGTACTTAATACAGGAGTTCTCCTGCTGAAATCCAAGGGTACACATAAATCAAACTCATTTATTTAATGTACTTAATACAGTTCTTATCCTGAAATCCATGGGGAGGGGGAATGGGGAAATGTTCCTTAACCCCCCAGAAGATATATGCAACAGCTTTAGGCATTCACTGGGGATACTGTCTTTTAATCAGAGAGTCTTAGAAGGGTACACAAGGAGCCTTTCTTCAAAAAAGGTAAGAACCACTGATTAAGAGGATATGTGAAAGTGTCTGACTTTTGTATTGTTCAAAATATGAAGATTATTGAAACTTTTCATCCCAACAAAATTCACATGAATACAAATTGGTTAAATCCAGGGGATAAATATCAGAATGTCATTTTTTTTAAGGGAGGTTAACTAAATGACTTAAAAGACTTAAAAGACATTTCTTCAGAAATAGCCTTTGGGGTAGGCTTTCATCTCCAGCCAGGATGAAATAGACCACAGCGGGCCAACAGTCCTGTTGATACCAACTGGGAATAACAAGCAGAGACAGAGTGTTGCTCTGTCACCCAGGCTGGAGGGCAGTGGCTCAATCAAGGTTCACTGCAGCCTCAAACTCCTGGGCTCAAGCGATCCTCCCACTGCAGCCTTTCCAATGGGACCACAGGTGCCACATCCGACTGATCTTTTTTTCTTAATTTTTTGTAGACATGGGGTCTCACTATCTTGCTCAAGCTGGTCTCAAATTCCTGGCCTCAAGCAATCCTCCTACCTCTGCCCCCCAAAGTGTGGGATTATAGGTGTGAGCCACTGGGCCTGGCCAAAAAAGTCATTCTTAAAGGTACTAGAGAGCCATGGAAACAATGAGGATAAAATATAATAAAATTCCAGAGAGGAGAACAGCTCAGAGAAGTGGTGTAAGCCCAAAGGCAATGGAATGACATTTTTAAAGAGATGGAAGAAAATTCCATACCTAACACAATATTCTTTAAAAATGAAGCTGAAATTAAAATGTTTAAGACAAATAGGGAATTCAATGCCAGCAGACCAGCACTAAAAGATTATTACTACCGAAGGAAACTATTCAAGCAGAAATAAGATGATCTCAAATGGAAACATGGAAATGGAGGAGGGAATGAGGAACAGTCAAATGGGTAAATATGTGAGTAAATATAATTAATATCAAATATATAAAACAATAATTTTATAAAATTATATCTTGTAAAATATATAATAAAATGTTTTCTCAAATATTATAATCTCATGGAGTTTGAAATATTTGTAGAATTACAATGTATGACAACAATAATGATCAAAATATACTACATACTTTTATTATTTAAAGCATGAGCTAAGTGGCTTATTTTTGTCTTTATTGGTTTTGAAAGCTCCAGGTCATGTTATGTATTTGTTTCCTGACAAAATTCTTAAAAGTTTTTTACCTTAATTTCCTTATTCTTCTCTACACTCAAACCTTTCTTTTAATCTCTTGCATGCATCCTTCTGAAATACGAATTCATGAAAGAGCCCACTGTGCAGTGCACATGTGCTCACGTGCCCATGGGAAAGTGTTGAAATTAATAACTTTATTATATGTATAATATGTTAAATATACATGTTTTAACTTGAGAGTAGTCACTAAAAAACAGTAAAAGAATGCATAACTAACAAGTTATAGAGGGGAAAAGGAAACAATAATAGTTGATTAATCAAAAAGAAGACAGGAGATACAAAGAACATAAAACATGTGTGCCAAATAGAAAGTAGTTATATGCTAGATATTAATATAAATCCAACTATATCAGCAATTATATTAAATGTAAATGGACTAACTGTTCCAAATAGAATGCCAAGACTGTCAGTACAAATTTTTTTAAACCAAAAACAATAACAATACACATATGCTATTTGGAAGAGACACACTTTAAAAATAACACAGAAAGCTTAAATGTAAGAAGACATACCATACAATACTAATCAAAACCGCCCCCCCAAAAACTAGCATAGCCAAAAGAATATCAGACAACATAGATTTTAAAGCAAGACATATTACTAGAGAAGCAGGAACTTTTCATCATAAAGAGTCAGTTGAACAGATATTAATATTACCATAATATTAAATCTCTATGTACCCAGTTACATACCTTCAAAAGATGTAAAGGAACAGTTAATAACTCCAATAGAACAAATAGATAATCCACAATTATAGTAGGAGAGTTTAACATGCCTGTCTCAATAGCTAATAGAACAAGCAGACAAAAAAATGATAAGGATATAAAAGATCTGAATTACACAATTAACATCATTTATCAAAAGAAATAATTACCATAAACTAAATGTATATATTAATATTTATAAAAGACACTCATTATTCAAACTGCACATTAAACCTGTTAATAGCAATTCAGAAACTAACACACACAAATCAAAACATCTCAATGACTTTCACATTTTATGAAATGATTCACCACAATAAAATTGAAATGGCCTCTGTTTCTGTAACACAGAGAATTGAGTAGAAAACAATTTATGACAGAGGTCTGTAAATGACTCCACATTCCTCACAAGACCAGAAGCAGGCGTTAGCCAAGTGCAGTAAAGCTGGGTGGCTGAGCTGAGAGGATTGCTTGAGGCCAGGAGTTCAAGACTAGCCTGGGTGATACAGCAACACCCTGTCTCAAGAAAAAAACAAACAAAACCCACAGAAGCAGGCTTTGAAAAGCTCCTTATTGTGTTGCTTTTTCAAATCCCTAATGTACTCACAAATTCCATGAAAACATAGAACTCCTACAAATTGAAAAACCAATACCTGATATTAGTGGGAAATGTACTGGGTTGGGTATAAGAAAACTTAAATCAAAAACTCCACTCTTGCATTATCCTGATATTGCTTGAGGAATAAAGGCCCTACACTCAGTCCCAAAATAATCAATTACATAAATAAAGAATGAAGCAACATGCAGT
This sequence comes from Varecia variegata, assembly GCA_028533085.1. Lineage (NCBI taxonomy): Eukaryota > Metazoa > Chordata > Mammalia > Primates > Lemuridae > Varecia > Varecia variegata. Next base: position 132,747,488 of record CM052439.1, read on the forward strand.
TTAACAGCTGGACTCAAGCTGGGATTCTAGTCAATAATCGACTAGCATCCTGGAGACAGCAACCCACCCAACCCTGTATTGATGAAAATCTAGGAACTCCATTAAGAATGATTAAGGTCCAGCTCTGCTCTATACCTGAAAGACACACCTGAGCCATGGAATACTTTATCATAAATACAGACAAAGCTGACAACACCTTCAGAGGAAAAGAACAAGGATGCCAATGGGACACAAAAACTGTGTTGTCATACAAGGAACAATTGAAGGAACTAGGACTGTTTTGTCAAAGAAGAGAAAACTCGTGGGTAAATACTCACCATTGCAAATATCTGAGGGTCTATCATGCAGACAAAGGATTAGACATGTTCTGCAGGCCCCAAGGGAAGAGCACAAAACAATACAGGGAAGGACAGGGCACAGAGGTCAGCTCCACAGTGAGAGCCTTCTAAAGATCAGAGATGTCCAAAGATGACAGGGATACCAGCTTAGGAGGAATAAGCACTATGGTATATTTTATTTGTTTGTTTTTCTGTTTTCTTATTTGTTCTGAGAGAGAGAACGGGCCTAAATAACTTAAAGACCTAGCTAGTCTTGGAAGTCTAGAATCTATAATATCTGGTATATAATTCTAGATTAACTACTTTAATATTTTAAAAATGAGTCAGTCTAGATGTGGGTTGTTTTTTTTTAAGTTCATTTCTCCCTTATACTTTTGCTATGGCTTATTTTTCTAGTTCCTTGGGATGATGATTAGTTTATTTTTATTCTCTGTATTAGTGGTTTTCAAACTGAGATCAGGGGAGCCCAAGTTGTAATGAAAGGATGTTGGAGTTCACAAACATTGCATTTAAATTTCATTTGGGGCCGAGTGTGGTGGCTCACACCTATAAGCCAAGCACTTTGGGAGGCCAAGGTGGGAGGATTGCTTGAGCCAGGAGTTCGAGACCAGCCTGGGCAACATAGTAAGACCCCATCTCTACAAACAAACAAACAAAAAATTAGCCAGGCATGGTGGTGCATGCTTGTAGTCCCAGTTTCTAGGGAGGCTGAGCCAGGAGCATTGTTTGAGCCTAGCAGTATGAGGTTGCAGTGAGATATGATTGTGCCAATACACTCTAGCCCAGGTGACAGAGCAAGAGCCTGTTTCCTAAAAAAATAAATAAATTTCATTTTGGAAATACGTTTCCAATTAGTTTGAAATCTAAAAAGATTGTCATTCACTTAAATGTATTATTTGCTAAATTTTGAGACACTGGAGAGGACCCTGAACTGCCAGGCTATTCCACTGTCTATTCCACTGAATAGACAAATGCAATATATGCAAAGAATACTTTATAAATGAGGTTAAATATTAAAGTTCCCCATAATATTTGTTTGGAAAAAAAGGTTTCTCCTACCAAGAAACAAAAAATGTTCCACATCACCTGCTTAGGATCTCTAAGGCCCCTCTGACTGTAAGACACCCTCTGCTGTCCTATGGGCAGACAACAAAGTTCTATTAGTGACCAAAGTCACTAATGGTCTAAAAAAACTCCTCTGAGGCCTTTTTATAGTTCACATCATAAACAAGCTTTACAATTGCAACACAGTAAAGAGAATTAACTTCATACTCAGGTTGAACCCACGCAGACAGTAACCTCACAGGGTTATTATTTAACACTCTAGGTCTACAGATTTATGTCAAACCAAGTTTTGTCTGCAGGTCAGTGATGGTCAGCTGACAGCACTGAACATGCCACACTAAAACCAAGACTATCAGGAATACAAAGATCTCTAAGTCTCCAAGAATTGATCACTCCTGAGCAAAGAACAGTATTGGCATAACCACCAATTCTTATTTCCAGGTAGACCACTGAGCCCCTGTGTTCCACAGGATGTCCCTCCTCCTCGTACAAGGGCACAAAAGAGCAGGGCAGTGCCCTTTGCTCCTCTCATCTGACCAGCATCTGCCAGAACTCTCCTGCCACCCTCTGCCCTCAGCATGCACGCACACACATACATACACATACTTACATACAAAGAGACACATAGACACAGCCATTCTTAAACAGGAACACTGAAGATCCTGCCAAGTAATGCCGATTACAAGATAAAGGAATCAGGAAACCCTCACTAAGAGAAGCATAGATTCAGAAATTTACAAAATACAGAGCTGAAAGAAGGCTTAGAGCTCATCCGGATCAAACTCCTTCCTTTACAGATGAAACTGATGACCTACAGCAATAGGTGACTTGATCATACAGAAAATTAAAAATAGAATAACCCTCAGTATTTACCCAAAGGAGCTGAAAACTTATGTCCACACAAACACCTGCACAGGAATGTTTGTAGCAGCTCTATCCAGAACTGTCAAAACTTCGGAGCAACCAAGATGTCTTTCAGTAGGCAAATGTAAACTCTGGTACATCCAGGCAATGAAATATTATTCAGTGTTTTTTAAAAAATGAGCTATCAAGTCATGAAAAGACATGGAGGAACCTTTAATGCATTTTACTAAGTGAAAGACGCCAATCTGAAAAGGCTACATACTACATGATTCCAACTGACATTCTGGAAAAGGCACAATTGAGACAGTAAAAAGGTTAGTGACTACCTGGAGTTAGTAGGTGGGGGAGGGATGAACAGGTGGAGCACAGAGTATTTTTAGGGCAGTGAAAATACTTTGTGTGACTCTATAATGATACATACATGTCTTTATACATTTGTCCAAACCCGCAGAATGTACAGCACCAACAGTGAACCCTAACGTAAGCTATGGACTCTGGGTGAGTATCAGGTGTCAAGGTAGGTTCATCAATACTAACAAATTGTTCACCAAATTGTGACATCTGGGCGGAGGATGTTGATAATGGGGGAGGCTACACACACACACACACACACCCTCTTCCCTCTCAATCTCAACAATTTTACCCCAAAGAGTGCCACATGTCCCTTAATTCAGAGGAGCTGGGAGAAAACAACCTCATCAGTAAAGAACTATTTACATAATATAGGAAACCTGCATAATTTTAAATGCCATGCCTAATAATAAAGGGTACTTCTGACACTGTAGACCTTGGGTCTCTTGAAATCACCCAGAAGTCTAGCACACCTAGACTTAATGGAAAGCTTCCCAGAGGCACATGACTTTATAATTTACCCATCAGAAAGATGGGTGAGACAATTCTCATTCGATAACCACTCTATATCTTCAAAAACAACTCAAAGACTAGTTTGCTGGCTGCGTGGCAACTATGGGCCTCCTCTTGAAATATATTGCAACACAGGAACCCATCAAATATTCTGATGAATGTGCTATACTATCCCAATTATTTCCTTAAAACCAAATGATCACTAGATATTACACAAGACCCTTTCTCTCTGAGTATTCTTTAATAGCCAAGCAAAAGAATGCCTCTAAAACTCACGAAGATTTGAGTTTTTAAAGATATCTACTGAAGAAATCTTTAAATTATGGTCAGTCCTGATCTCATTCCTAGCAAGACAAAGACTCATATTTGTTTTTTAACTTCTTATGCACTCCTTCCAAACTACACAACTCCAAACCTTTTGACCACATAAGGAAAGCACACGTAACTCCCTGAGTCAGTGTAAACATGTTCCCAATAATCAAAGAAATTAAAGCATTCCCACTGCAACCCAATATGCTAAATTCTGTTGAGAACATAGTTGCTAAAAATGGATTATTTTGCCACAGAGAACTTCAAGCTTTCTACACTTCTTCATGAGATTTGAGGGGTTTTCTTTTTAAGCTTAAAGGCAAAGAAAAGAAAAAAATTAAAGAATTTTACCTGATCACTGCCAAAAAAATATCCAGTTCAATACGTACTGTCCCAACGATTTTTAAGAGGTTGGTTTTCAAATGTCTTATTAAAGACTCAGCACAGAGTAAGTGAAAAACCAAAAGACTCCAAACAGCTGCTTAATTATTACAGTAACCTCAAAAATATATTTTTCTTTTTCAAATATAAAATTTTACATCATTAAAAACATCAACCTTTAAAGAAATTCCTCCTCATAGCAGATAGTTTTAACCTGTATCGATTGTAGATTGCATACACTGTCAAGTCAGCAGTCTACTGAAATGTATTTTCCTTTATTTTGCCTTACAAGTACCTAATGATGCCAGGTAACACTGGAATCCAGCAAGGTGAGCAGGGTGTCCCTACTTACCTATCTACCTATCAATCTTCCTGCCTTGCTAGCACAGTGAGAAGATTGTTAACAGAGTGAGAAACATTTTTGTCCCAACTACTGCTCTGCGAGTAATAAACATACACAGTATGTCTGCCTGAGACAGTTTACTGTTTAAAAAACTCTAGATTTGAGGATAAGAGAAGTAGATTTCATTAAATTTCATTTTATAAACTTATGAACAGAACTGTAGGCTATAAACTTAACCACAACACTGCAAGGTGGGTTTTGTTATTCCCATTTTATAAATGAGGAAAATAAGACTCAATAAAATTAGGTCACAGATGGGATTCAAATTTAGGTCTATCTACTGTCTACTGCTTGCTCCTATTTCAAGATGAAAACAATTGTTAGTGTGTAGATGGTTCATAGGTATTTAAAGTCTCCCAAAAGATAAGCTCCCAACTCATGAAGTTCCACTCTCTGAGATTAACAAAAATAGTCCATACAATTTGGGTAAAATTGGCTACTTACTGTATACCTTATCAAGGAAAGGGAAGTACCTGCCTCTATAATATCAGAAAGCAGTACTTGCCTCACTAATGTGATCAGTGACTAAATAAACTTGAGAAATTTAACATATTATGTGTATTGAAAAAAAGATTGATGCTATGTGAGGAATACAAATAAAAATATGGCAGTCTAAAGGACTTTCAGAAATAGAAAACCTAGAAAATAAGAATTTTTCCATATTTATTCAGCAGTATCAGAGACAAGACCCAGCCAGAAGTTGAATATTTCAGTCTGTTTGACAGTGGATACCTAGAGTGGATACTGTAGCTCCCTAAAGCAGCATTTGCAAACAGTCCTCTTTTTTTTTTTTTTTTAAGAGATGGGGTCTCACTCTGTTGTCCAGGCTAGAGTGCAGTGGCATGATCAAAGCTCACTGAAACCTCAAACTCCTGGGCTGAAGCCATCCTCCTGTCTCATCCTCCTGATTAGCTGGGACTATAGGCACGCACCACCATGCCCAGCTGATTTTTTTATTTTTTTGTAGAGACAGGGTCTCACTTTGTTGTCCAGGCTGGTCTTGAACTCCTGGCCTCAAGTAATACTCCCATCTCAGCTTCCCAGAGTGCTGGGATTACAGGTGTGAGCCACTGTGCCCAGCCTAAACAGTCCTCCTTTAGCCTGGGGACATGTTCTTGAAAATAAAACCAGTACTATACATGGTCATCCTCATGAACAGAACACGACACACTGCCACTTACCAACTTGCCAAGCCCGGTTCTAACTGCTTTCAGTTAATTAGTTTACTCCCACAAAAATCCTTTGAGATAGGTGTCGATTGTCAAATGAGGAAACCAAGGCAGGGAGCACTTAGAAACTTGCCCAAGGTCATACAACTTGTTAGGAGGCCGAGTTAGGCAGTTTCTTAACCTCTCATAGTCAAGTCCTTATAGAGATGCAGCTAGCTACACACTGGCAATCCTTACATGCTCTTCAAATCCCTTGAAGCCAAGACGTGCCTCTCCCCCAGTACAATTGTGGGTCAGTCCCTCTAGGTTGCAATGATATTTATAAGGCTCCTAATAATGTCCAGGGCTTTCTGCCATTTCCTAATTTTCTGCTCATCTTTATTCTCTATTTCCTTGACTGCACCTTGAAGTGCTATAAAACAGCACCATATTCTCCCTTTGCTTCTTGGGGAAAGTTCACACACCATTGGTCAACTATCCTGCATCAGAAATGCTCCCTCAGAACACAAGATAAACGGTGGGAAGAGAAGCCACAGAAAGCAACATGATTTGCAGAACACACTCAACCCAGATTCGTTTGGCAGCACTCTCGTTGGCTGATCCTGCCAGGGTTCCCCAAGGAGAAACTTCTCCTTGGCCAGACATTCAGAATGTTCTTTAGCATCCTAGACAAAAGGGAAAAACATTAGCCTTTCAACTTAACTCTAGGTGACAAGTTCAAAGAGGGTTTTATTATATTATTTTCCACACTATTATCTGTAATTCCAATATTTCATAGTTTAAAACCTTTTTAAAAAGCAGTTTCCTTGGCCAGGTGCGGTGGCTCATGCCTGTAATGCTAGCACTCTGGGAGGCCGAGGTGGGTGGATCCTTTGAGCTCAGGAGTTCGAGACCAATCTGAGCAAGAGCGAGACCCTGTCTCTACTAAACATAGAAATAAATTATCTGGACAACTAAAAATATATGGAAAAAATTAGCGGGGCATGGTGGTGCATGCCTGTAGTCCCAGCTACTCGGGAGGCTGAGACAGAAGGATTGCTTGAGCCCAGGAGTTTGAGGTTGCTGTGAG
>CM052439.1:132754049-132782504 GCA_028533085.1 Varecia variegata
AATAAAACAAAGAAATAATTGTTTTAAGAATGAGAAGCTTTTCCAAAAAAACAAGCAGAGCTCTATCCTGTTCTACGTATCTACTAATTACTTCAATGAAGGCATAGACGTCCTTATCGAATTTACCAATGGCAGAAGCAAAGCTGGGAGGGTCAGTTACAATGAATCAAGGTTCAAAACTCAACAGGGCCAACACTAACAAGATGAACTTTGCCGACTATCAAAGAAAGTACTGTACTGAAGTTAAAGAAAACTCAGCAGCACAATGGAGGATGGAACCATTGACATAGCAAGGACCTAGAGATTTCAGATGGCAGTAAGCTCAGGATGGTTGCCCAAAATGAGCTCACACTGCCTGAGACTGCAGGACAGTATGCAGAAACAGGGAAGGTAATAGTCGCATTGTTTTCTGCATGAGGCAGAGCCTGCTGGGGGATTCTGTCCACTTAGGGGTACTGCATTTTCACCGGATGCTGAGGGCAACCACACATCATGTGAAGAAAGGCTGTTTAAAATTGAGGTTTATTCTGGCAAAGAGAACATTTAGTGAGCAGGTATGAAAGATGTTCTCAAACTTTTGAGGGATTATGTACAAGAAAGAGCAGAGTTACTATATAAAGTCTCAGGGGACAGAAATAGAACGAATGGAGAGAATTACCAGAGGCAGACTTTAGACAACGATTAAAAATTATTTTATAATGAGTAGAACTGTCCAAATATGGACTCTCTTCCTTTTGGAGTAAAGAGGGTTCTCTCCACCATTAGATGCTTAAGGAGAGTAAATGGTCATCTGTTCCTGTTGGCAGAGGGAATTCCTACACATAAGATTCCACGATGAAAACAGCTCAAACTCACACTACACTTGTAGAGCTTTTCCCTCTTGCTGATATTCAGAGCATCACAAAAGCACAAAGTGATAGTGGTCACAAAAGATTATTTCATACTCTCCCCCTAGGTCTGAGCAAAGATACAAACTGCCCATGAAGATCACTTTAAAAATTTTTCCTTATATGTTTCCAAGAGGAGATTTTTCCATCTTCTTACTATTCCCATAGTCCTGGCTTCTTAGGAAGTTCTTCCTGATGTCTAATCCAAATTTCTCCTGCTCCAATTATGCCAATTCACATGGATACCAAAATGGGCTCTGTAATGATCATGACAGGAAGAAAAATGACATGAAGACAGATAATAAGGAAAAATATTTGCAGGGGAAAATATTAAGCAATGAATTTTTAAAAGCTTCCAATTCCTAATGCCAAATCTCATTCAGAGCAGTTATAAAAACCTTTAGAAGACTAGTTTACATACTTTGATTTCTAAGTGCAAACACTGACCTTCACGTATAAGAGCTCTGCTTTTATTTTCAGACCCAGCTTTCTATCTCTGCAGAAAGAACAAGACAGAAACTTAATGTGTTTAGATTAAAACCACTCAAAACTAAAGGGAAACTATAGTTGGGCAGCAGGAATATGAGACAGCTTTAAAAGGCTGGTGACAACACTAAGTGCTTAAAAATGCCTAGTTCACTTAAAAGGTACCAAAATACAAACTATATAAAACATGCTGCTCTCTCATTTCTTTAAGAACTACATAAGCTGCCAACGTACAAAGCCACCTTGAAACACTGCTTAGCATAGAATTCTGGCTGGCCTTATTCCTAGCAACTTATGCTGTGCTTAGTAAATTGATCGCTTACCGGATTGATACACTCCTGCACCAAACTAATTTACCTACTAGTGGACCAACCAATTTTCCATTAAAACTCCTTATTTCCAGTTAACTAGATAGCATATTCTAAATTCTCTTTAAATGCTTTCCTAACAAATATAAAACTAAAGCCAAGTTCCAAATCAACTTTTTTAAAAGGAATTATTTTTTGTAACTGCTGCAGCTTAGTTTTAGATATTATATGTCAAGGAGCAAGACAGCAAACTTGAATTTAGTTTACAGTTTGGCTGGTCATGTCTAGCAGATAGGGAGTTCAAAGCCCAAAGTTTCAAAGGACTTCCTTTTCATTCTCAAGACTGAACCTGGCTAGAAAAAGTCCAAAGAACCAAAAATGAAAGAAAGAAAAGAGAAAAGAAAGAAAGAGAGAGAGAGAGAGGGAAGAAGGGAAGAAGGGAGGAAGGAAGGGAGGGAGGTAGGAAGGAAGGGAGGAAGGGAGGGAAAGAGAACGAAAGAAGACTGAACCACAGGCAATTCTGTTCTGAGCCAGTAGGGAGTCTTTCACTGAGAAGTGTGTGTGCACATGCATGCACAGACACACACGTATGCATGCACAGACACACACGTATGCATACACACTTTCTCCCCTGGTTTGAACTTTGAGGGGCTTAGTCTTTGCAATCAAGCTCAGGCCAACAGGGAAAATAGCTCATAGTGCCCAAGTCAGTCACCTTGATTACTAGCTTAACAATTGACTCAGAGAGGCATTTTACTTGTAATGCTTTCTTAATTGAGAAATACATGTTTTGAAGTTGAGGCCTGGACAAAGAAAGGGTTGATGCTTAGGGAAAGAAAGGGTTGCCAGCATCCAACATTGTAGCCAAGTCTTTACACTCGCCTCAGATTCTTTTTCTACTTGTCTTCATTGCCCAGCCAAATGTTGTTAGCCTCTTCTGCAGAGAATCAGTAAAACAGACCTGACATGCTTAGGGCTTTCCAAACCAGGCATGTGAAATAAACATACCACACCCCAATGAACACCCCTAGTTTTCCCAAATACCAATAAAAATATCAAACTCATTGACTCAGTACGGAGACCTCGCTTGAGTCAGTAATGCAGATAGAACATAAAAAAGAACATAAAAAAAATCTTTAGTTATTAGCTGGTTACTTAATATATAATAGTCTCTAACCTTAATTTCACTTAAGAAGATTAGTACGAATTTTTTTATGAAAATGAAGAACAATAATACTCTTACAGTCACCATTCAAAGAACTGTTGAGAGCTACTGAGTTTATCCAAGGGAAAACATAATGCCCAGTGGACCAAAATTCTATTCATACCCATAAAAGCCTCAAACCTAAAGGGCATATCTGCACAAGGCAATTGGCCATATTAGTTCCAACTGTTGCTCCTAAATGAATTCACATAATAGAGGACTGTGCAAATATGATTAGGCATGTACAAACAGCTACAGCCAAGGAACTCTGCGTTTCTCTGCACAAAAATATCTCCTATAGCAGCATGCCATGGTTTATGGTACTTCTATCGTTAAATTTACTTCTTTGATATTATGAAGTCATTAAAAATTATGACAAATAGTATTTAATAATACACAAAAATATTTGTGAAGTAAAAAATAGGTCACAAAACAATAGGTAAATATCAACCACTTTTGTTAAAGTAATTATGCAGATGCCCAGATGAAAATGAAAGATATATAGGATTAGGGTTTTTTTTAACCTTCTTGATATTTTTAGATATTTTTCAAGCTTTCTACAATAGATATGCATCACTTTTACAATTAAAAAATAATAAAATCTAAAATAAATTCAACAATCACCCTTTGATAAACATAAACTTACCATATGACCCAGCAATTCTACTCCTGGGTATTTATCTAGGTATTATGTAAACTTATATTCACACAAAACCTGTGTATAAAAGCTTATAGCAGCTCTATTCATAATCAACAAAAACTGAAAACATTTCAAATATCCTTCAATGAATAAACTGCGGTACCGCCACACAATGCAATACTACTCAGCAAAACAAAGGAACAAAGTATTAAAACATACAACAAATGGATCTCAAACAGATTATGCTAAATGACAAAAACCATACTCGAGTAACTACATGATATATAATTCCAGTTATATGGCATCCTGGAAAAGTTACCTTTGACAACTATAGGGAGGAGAACAGCAGTTGCCAGGGACTGCGGTGAGAGGAAACGCTGGCTACAACAAAGGGCAGCACAGGGAATTTGGGGAGCAATGGAAAAGTTCTCTATTTGGATTGTAGTGCTGATTATCAGATTGTATGCATTTGTCAACACTCACAGAACTGTACAGTAAAAAGGGTAAATTTTACTACCTGCACATTTTACCTAAATAAATCTTCCCTTTAAAAAAATCACCCCTTTAGAACTGAAAGTCTATTCATGTCCAGATTAGGTTCTATGCAATTCTTTCTTTAAAATACATCTCGGCAGGGCGCGGTGGCTCACGCCTATAATCCTAGCACTCTGGGAGGCTGAAGCAGGAGGATCGCTCGAGGTCAGGAGTTTGAGACCAGCCTGAGCAAGAGTGAGACCCCGTCTCTACTAAAAATAGAAAGAAATTATCTGGATAGCTAAAAATATATATAGAAAAAATTAGCCAGGCATGGTGGCACATGCCTGTAGTCCCAGCTACTCGGGAGGCTGAGGCAGGAGGATCATTTGAGCCCAGGAATTTGAGGTTGCTGTGAGCTAGGCTGATGCCATAGCACTCTAGCCCGGGCAACAGAGCAAGACTCTGTCTCAAAAAAAAAAAAAAAAAAAAATGCATCTCTATAACCTGGGCAAGGGGGAAGAGGTTGATTTGTAAGATTAAATAATTATTGCCTAGTAGGCACAGAATTCTGAAGGAACGACACACAGGAATGAGCATTTTTAATAGGGGTGTGTGGACTGAAATAAGGTTGAGGACACTCAAGCCTGCCGGTGATGCCCCAGCAGGGACACCTCTGTGGGCCACCGGACAACCACCAAGGGATTCCACAGAGCTGGAGAGAAGGTACGTAAAAGGGAACGGGGACAGAAGATAACATTTTCTAGCCTGATACTTTCAGGAATCGCCCCCAAATCCAAACCCCAGAATTCATTTCAGAGAGCCAGGGTGTTGGTTGTAGTTGAACACTTCTAATTTTCCCCATGTCCATGCCAGATCATTTCTAGATCAGTTAATGCATGACTGAGTAATCACCAGGCCAATTTGGTTTGCTCAATTTAGGGCTTAGAATGCCCTCCACACCTTGATATTAGAAAAGTATGTCTGAGCGGTGATGAAGGAGATTTAGAATGGCTTATCCTCCTAAAAGGATTTGGGAACAAGAAACTTCCTCTTGAGCATAATGGGGGAAGTGGTTTTTTCTTTTGTTCTTTTTTTTTTTTCTTCATTTAGAAGTGCATACAAATAAACCTTAACGGATCCTTGCTCAGAATTATAAGGGCATAATTAGACTACAGATGTAAAAACTGATTTTTATAAAGAAATTGTTTTTCTTAAGAAATATTCTTTTTCTCCAAATGGAAGAAAGGGATGCCCATCTCCTATGGAGAATGTAAGAGAGGAGAGTGGCCTAGAACAAGGACAGGAATAATCACTGGACAATAATTAATCTCACTCCTAGACACTTTGAAAATGATGTAAAACTTTCTTAAATTAGAATGCAGACTAAAATATTTCTTCATACCATATAAGAAAGGGTTACTAGCAAACTATTAATAATATTCTCAAAAGAGAATGCTTTGGCTAATTAAGATATAAAATTATTTTTAAGGCCTTGATATGACTGTCTAATTTTTTTAAAAGGTACAGTACTATACTGACCTGTTCATTAAACCAGATCACAAAAGAATGGCTACTTTAAAACTTAGCCTTATTTATTAATATATATGGATATGGAGATATATATACACATTCATCTTTTTCATCTTCATTGCCTCTGAAATTCTGAATAAGGATTTATCATAAAATGGATATCTATCTGCTTATTTCTCATTAGAGTTTTTCCAGAGATCAAACTCTCTGGAAAGTTTTAGATTTTAAAGTTTAAATCAATAACTAAACATCCAACAATAAATAGGAGCAAGAATATCCACACCCATTATTTTCATGTCCTATTCAAAGCAAAGTGGGTCCTTCTAAAAGGTAAACAAAGCATTATATATTTTGAAACATATATGGTGAGATGAAAGACAAATGGTAATGTGGAAACTTGCTTGGGCTGCAGGCCATTTCATTCTATACTATTCATCCACACCACGAACATTTACTGCATTCTTACACTTTGATAGTTCCAGGGTATCTACTAAATAGCTGTGCAACTTTAGACATATCATTTATAATCTGGGCCCTAGAGAGGGGAAAGTCACACACTGGGTAAGTCATGGTAATTAGATAAAAGGTTTATAAAACAACCAGTGTGGTGTCTGGTATGTCCTGGATGTTCAAGAACATTAATTATCTCCTTCTCTCTCTCCCTTCCTTCTGAAAAGCTATTGTTACATATTCGCAATGAATCTTTTTGCTTACTCTCTCCTAAACAGTTTAGCACGGAAGCAAGCTTTTCTATCTCTAGGCCACATGTGTCAGATATATCTGTGTGCTACTGCTTATTTATTTTTCAATTAGTAGTGAACGGCAGTAAAAGACCATAATTGACAGGCTCCCAGGCATACTCATTAGACATTGCCTGAGTCTACAGAGAAATTTCCAGGTTAGGGCAGGGCCAACACCCAGCTCACAACAGAACTAACTGCTGCTAAGCCCTTTATACAAAGAGCATCTCTAACAAAGGGAATACATCCAGATGGGAGCAAAATTCCTAAATAGTTCCCATGTCAAGGACAGAGGACTGACAACTAGTAGCTATGTAGTCAAAAAAATACAAGGACACCATTAATTTAAAAAATAAATAAAATCTCTAAGTAAGGTAATTCTAAATCAAAAGCAGCTAGCCTGATAAGCCAAATTCAAGTTCATTTTAAACGAAGTCCTGACAATGCTCAAATCAAAAGCAGCTTCAGTGGGACAATATGCCTAAATCCATGGAGCAGTGGACCAAACCACAGGCACTGTGGAGAGTCTGGATTTTTCCCTCTCTCTGCATTCAGTAGGTCTAAGTAATGCTTCTGCTTTACTTCTTAAGGGTTTCACTAGAGGGTTCATGTAGGCAGTGACTCAAGAAGATGATAAAAGTGATAAGGTTGGAGATGGAAGCTAACAGGTGTCCACAAAACCCTAAAGAAGTTCCTACTACAGAGAGTCCCCATGGTCACCAGGGCAGGGCAATGCACCCTACCTTCTACTCCAGGGTGCCCATCCTTCCTTGCACATGGTGGAGAAAAGCCTTGGTGGCTTCCTTTGCTCTCCCGGGCCAAAAGGGGAAAGAAAAAGAAAAAAAGAAAGGAAAGAGAAGTCCAGATTCAAGAGTTTCTTGTCCTTTCCGGATTCTCAAAACAAAGACAGTAGTGAGAATTAAAAATAATGAATTTCTCTAATCTCTATTTTAAAACTAATGAGTGGAGTAAGCGTGAACCTCTCTTGCTATGAAGAAATTTGAAAAGCAGCACATTTTATATAAAGCCACTTTTCTTTTTTTAGACAGGGTCTTGCTCTGTTGCCCAGGCTGGAATGCAGTGGTGCAATCACAGCTCACTGCAACCTCAAACTCCTGGGCTCAAGCCATCCTCCCACCTTGGTCTCCCAAAGTGCTGGGATTACAAGCATGAGCCAGCACACCCAGCCTAAAGTCACTGTTTTGAATGGGCATGGACCTTTCAAATTCTCCTGAAGGTTTTTCAGATCCTAACAGTCAGCAAAATGACTAAGCATATGTTCCTTTGATTTTGTCATAGCTGGCACTTCAGAGGTTTTTTGTTTTTATGTCAATCTTGAGATGCACTTGTTTACATGCTACTTGTAAGGAGCAGCTGGTCAATAAGAAGAAAAATGAATAGGGCTGGAAGACCTAGATCTGCAGCCCTGGTCCATCCAGCCCATGATCCCCCTTCACGCCTTTCTTCAAGGCTCAGAGGACATTTCTCTTCTCTTCAAACTGCATCTGTGTACTGGGTCTCACCTTGTCAGATTCTATCACCCCTCTTCCTCCTCTAGCCTTTTCTCCATCTCCCTTTCTAACCTACCACACTCTGGGTGGCATCCCACCTCCGAAACCTCTTGACCAAAGCCATCACTGAGGTCTGAGAGACAGAATCCAATCTCCCCTGAGCTCTCTTAGTCTGCTCATGTTGAGGACTACTCACTTCTTGAAATTCTCCCCTGCCCTCCTTCCATCCACCATTTTTTCCTCCCCCCTCCTCTTTTCAACTGTCTCTTAGTTTTCCAAGAGAAAGATGTGCTATCATTCATTCATTCAAAGAGAAAGATGTGCTGCCTCCAGGGACCACTTTCATGTCTACTCATAGGGTCATTTACTCTTGTGAAATGATCTCCATAATCTAAAGTGACACAACTGGAAATGTATATCTATATTATTTTAAATATTCATACCTAATATTTCATAAGGCAATTGCCATATTCAAAGCATCTTAATATATTAACTTGTTGGTATTTTACAACTCATTTTTATTTTAACCATTTGTGAGGCAGCTGATGGTCCAACAGGCAGGATTAGTATTGGAGACTGTACCTGCCCACTCTTTGGCCTGTAGTTTTTCCTCAGTGCATGGTGTTATGTAGTTTTCCTTTAATGACACCTGGCAGCTAGTCATATCCAGTATTTAGGAATATAATCCCCAGGAAATATTTTGTTCCTATGTAAGAGTATAATCTGCCATATCTTGATAATGCAATTTCCATTAAAGAGGCAAAACAGAGGGTTTGCCTCTAGGAACTTGTGTCTGCTATGGAATGGTCAGCATTCACCTTGGACATATTTACATACCTCAGTATATAGGTACCTAAAATCACAGTGCTATGCCCATATTTTCAAATTTGCACAGAAGAAAATGATTTATAAGCTACTGAGATCTACTAATAATATAATAATTTTTGAAAATATGTATATTTGAAATATAATTATTGAAAAATAGTGATGTGCGTATTTTTTCTTCTCATTTTGGGTATGGGATATTTCCCTTGTCAGCCTGAAGCATCCACCTGTCTTGGGGTTCTTGTGGCTGGAAGGAAGAATAGGGGACATTTTTGCACTGTTACAGCAAAAAGGAAAAGAGAAACATCAGCTTCTGACATCTCAAATATTATTTTACAGCAAGATAACAGGCTGGAAATGCAGGCTATCTCAAGAACAGAAT
Organism: Varecia variegata; assembly: GCA_028533085.1. Lineage (NCBI taxonomy): Eukaryota > Metazoa > Chordata > Mammalia > Primates > Lemuridae > Varecia > Varecia variegata. The sequence continues at coordinate 132,763,040 of CM052439.1, forward strand.
TTGAAAAATTCTAATCATGACCTCTTTTACAGAAGACAAAGCTTCTTATTAAGGCTAGGGATGAGGCATGCTGCCTTAAGACAGAAGAAGGAAAGAACCTACAGAGGGGAGATCCCAGTATTCACTCCCTTCTAGGACCAGGGAATTATTAATAAAGGACAGGCAGGAGGTAAAGCATCTGAGTCCTGATCTCCCTTCTCTGGGTCTTGGCCCCAGAGGTGGAAGAGGCTGTCAGATAAATTATGGCCCGCTCCATGCGTGAGTGGCATCTGACCCACTGTAACCTGGGGAAGCTGCTCTTCCATCAGCCCAGGTGATGGGCAGAGCACAGTAAACACAGCGACACGGAGTGGCTGGGCTGAGGGAAGGACAGTGTTTAGCTTTGCCTGGCCAGTTTCAGTTCTGGTGTGGTGTGGATGGGACCAGAAGTTCCTGTGCACCCTGAGGAGGATGAAGATGGTAATGAGTTGGGAGGCAGCAGGCCTAGCCTGTTGAGAAGAAAGATGTCCCCCAGGACTATGGAGATTACAGGGGTGACATCCGAGGCTATGGGCTAGATGGAGAATGTAACGGTGACGTGGAGGGGTCCAGAAGAGCGTCAGCAAGAATTGAGAGGAAGCAGACTCAAGGTCAGCTCAGGAACGCAGCTGGCCCAGCATGGCTGAGAGACACGTGCAAGCCAGACACACAGATGGTGAGTGCACTGAGCACTGGCAGGAAGCCAGGGAATCCCCAGTCCCCAACACTCCCCTCCCCATACGGAAACCATCCTGGAAAGGAACAGAGGAGGACACCAAATACCAGAGACTGAGTATTTTATCTAAATAAATGAGCACACAAAACCTAAAGGAAGTGTTTATATCATTGCAGCAGACTACATAACTGGGGTGGAGGCATTTTGTTATCTCCTGCTACCCAGCAGACAGGCGATCAGGAAGATCAAATCATTCTCAGAAAGAAATGAGGAAACTACATTTCTTCTGCATACCTGAGTATAGATTTAGGAGAGCTATAGTCCTGCTCACTAGTATACACAAGACAAGTTCCATATTAATAAATACTATTTTCAGTACAATAGCATCATTTCCATGAGCAATAGCAACAGTTCTGCTTGGACTGATACAACAATAAACTTACATGAGACTCGTTCAAAGGTTTACACACTGTAATTATGATTTATCTTTCTACTACCTCTCCTATGAGCTCTCTTCTTTTTGTATTTTCAGCACTTAGGGCAATACCTAACATGCAGTTGGCACTCAATAAATTTTACTGAATAAATTAAAATGGTAATGAATGAACATTCAATGATAAAAACACAACCAGTTTCTAATTATTGGTGGTGTGTCATATTCCAGACCACCCAAGTTATTGTCATCATTCCAGTTCTCCCAAGTATTATGTAGATATTATACAAAGAGATTTCCCAGAAAGAACAGGAAGAGAGCTGGGGGATTAGCCACAATGTGAAGAGGATAGGTTGAAGAGAGAAATAAAGGAGTTTAATGATCAAATTGACATGAACAGTTTAATAGGCAGATGCCCAGGAAGACAGTCATGTGATCAAGAAAGGAGGAGAGAAGGAAGGGCAAATTAAGCCTCGGACTGGGGTCTACAATGGGAGCAAACCAAACATACTAAATAATTTGTTTTGTTAGTATAGCAACAGGCCTACTCTTACAAAGTTGAATATAGCTATGAACTATAACTATGGAATTATGGAGTCCCATCATGTCAATTAACATGAACTATATAAGCATTTGTTTGTGTGGATTTTTCAGGATTTTTAAAATTTATTCTGCTCCTCTGTCTCAATAAATTCTCAAAGTTCACCAACTATTCAAATAAAGAACACAATTCAAGTATGTAAACACGTCACTCCTAACAGCAGTAGTGTCCTTTTTACAGTAGAAAATCAGTGGAAATTCTGAGCACAGGAAACATACAGCATGGTTTAGTCATGAGTTTTACATACTAAACATGAATTTATAATATTCACAAAGCCTTAGAATTCACAATTTTTCTTTCCCACTATTTAGTTTAATTAACTGTTTTTAAACCAAATTCATTTAGCTGAAACAGACATCTTCTCCAAGCCATCAAATAGTCCTTCAAATTATCTTCATCACTGAGCACAGACAGAACCACGGACAAGGCTGAAAAACATACACTCTGGAAAAGTCTAACAAAGGTAACTAAGAACCAGCAGCAGCTGGGGTTGGCCAGGTAGGACAGAAGTGGTGTATCCATAACAAAACAAAGCAAACTGAACCGCACCTAAGCCCAAGCTCCCACCAGGCTGAGCGCGCTCCTGCGGCCACGGAGCTCCCCAGCAAGTACTGGTTGAACAAGACCCCACGGCTCTCAGTGGGGCAACCGGTTACACCAGCAATAAGCATTATCTTCCCCGGAATTTACTCAAGTCAAAACAAACACAAGCAAAATCCAGGCCACAACAGGCTAGATAATGGATACACAATCTTACCACAAACAGATAACATGGGTAAAAAGCATACGATGTCTCAAAACAGACCCTCAGCATTCAAAATACTGTATACTGGCATGACTGCTATGTAGAACTTTCATCTACTTCTCAAGACTTGCCATTAAAATACAGAAAGCTGGGATCAATGTCCACATTCTCTACAAAAAAAAAGAAAGAAAGAAAGAAGGCAAGCAAGCAATAATTCTTAGCTAGAGAGTCCTGACTGCTTAGGTGATGACGTTAATTTAGGAAATAAAGGTGCTTGGTACATTAAAGCTTATCTTTAAAAAAAAAAAATCAGTCTCCCTGTATAGTAGTTTTTACCTTAAGAACAAGTGAATCTAATTGATTGGTCTTCATTCCAAAATAAGTTTATATCAGAAGAGATTATCCTCCTCCCGCTTTGTAATAAATTAAACTGATATAACCATACAAGTGCATGAAGAGGAAACACTGATAAGCACATGCCACTTCTCAGTCACAGGACAATTAAGACTTCTTTGCAATGCCAGCATATTTTTTGCAAAAGAGAGTCACAGAAATGATAATTAAATAATTTTATTTGAAAACTCCAGGTACTACTCCTAAGAGATGAGTGTCAGGAACTCCACAAATGGCTCGATATGCAAGTGAGTAACAGCATGTGGAGACAGCAGCACTTTGTTCCACAGGTACATGAATCTGCTACCCAATACATAATTAAATTTCGGATGTGCTATGACCTGTAGATAAAATCTATTTTTGCAGCAAATAAGGGCTTTGAAATAATATTAAAATAGCAATAATAAAATAACATGAACAATAAACGAAACTTTATAGATGCTGTGGACCTTTGCCTTTTGGATTGTTTTGTTTTTGTTTCTTTTTTTGTCTGAACAGCATCCTAACCTCCTTCCTATTTTTAGGGAATCACCCATTGTGTGAGTTTTAGTGGCAGGAGAGACCCTACCTTACAATACGAAAGTGGACATTTCCTCTCTTGGTCTTAGCAGTCATATGACCGAGGGTCAGCTCTTATGTCCCCTCCCAGGCTTTGAATTTGCAGGGAGTGACACAAAGACCCAGAGTCCTTAGAGATTATTCATGGTAGCACCAGGGGCAACCACAAAGTGAGTCAGTAACGCAGTTCAGCTGTAGCAACAGCCAGAGCCATAGTCCACCTGGGACAGACAAGACTTTGGTTCCTGTGCTCAGGCCTCCTGTTGTTCCTACCTCTTTTCTGAGCTTGGGTTTCCAGCCATCTCCCAATTATTTTATTTTTTTCCTAAGTCAGTGTTCTGCTGCTTGCAAATAAGAGCTCTGGTTCACATAAGGGGAGAAGTGTTTTCACATGAGTGGTAAGAAATGACTAAAGCTCATGAATTAGCATCCATTTTGTATTAAGGAATGATAATAGGTTTGTTGGTAAAGATCATATAATCTGAGATCTCACTTTATTTTTTTTTTCTAAGCTAAACATTTTTGTCTTGCTGAAGTTTTACTTTTCAACACTAACATGTTAGGGAAAAAACTGTTCTAATCTTTTACTTGCATGATACTAATCTGGGATGATAGAAGTCTAAACAATGTCTCCCTTTGGGAAGGACAATGAGTGGTAGAGGGCACAAGGCAGCCCTGGGGTGCTGGAAATGTTCTATATCTTGATCTAGGTGATAGTGACACGGGTGTACATATTTATAAAAATTTATTACGTGTACTCTTAAGATTTGTGCATGTGACTACATAGAAGTTTAAATAAATAAATACACATACACACACACATACAGAGTCATTAAGCTAGAGACATAGAAATGTGGCCCAGAACATGTGTTGATATAGATACAATCACATTGATGATAAAGCAAACACAAAGGATGTCCTCACACAATCTTCATTTTATATACTGTCTCATTTGACCTTGAGCTTTCGAAGGCATTCTATTCTGAAGATAGAAAATTTACCATTCGAACCATTTCAACACCCAGTGATATTCTTCAGTGCCTCCTGGGGATGGACATGTGTGTGATCAGCTCTAGTTTCATTTTTCTTCACATCTTCAACCTTTTAATCAAAAAACTCAGCAGAGTTCCAGCAGAGAGAGCTTCAGTGCTGCGTTCTCCACCTCAATGTATCTTAATCCTCAAACCTAGAGACTGATTTCTTTGTTCTTTAAATCCTGCCCTCATACTTCCTTTTCTTTTCAAGTGACCTTGATTCCCGCTCCCAGTCTGGTCCCAGAGGTGATAATAATGATAATTAACTATATGCCACTCACTGATCCAGGCACTTTGCATGGCCAAGTGCTAATACCGCCCTTACTCTACATAGGAGAAAACAGAGACACATGGAGGTTCAATGAAGTCCCCAGGGCTAAAGTACTAACACAGGGGAAGCAGCTTGGCCTGTCTCTCCCAGCTCATCTCCCTTACGTAGGTCTAAAATCCAAGGAATGCTCAGCCTCCTCCTTTGCCTCATTTTCCCTGATGATGAACTACTGATGTCTGTTTAAAGCCATCAATTTGCCACTTCTAATTTTTCCCTCCCTCCCCCCTCCGTCTTTCCCTCTCTCTGAAAAACATCAATAATGCCAAATAAGAGAGGAAGGGATACTTCAGCCCAGAAGCTATATATATTATTAATCCCTATTTCTTCCTTCAAGATGAGAATGAAAAACATTTAACTTGCCATGCAGAACTCTATGGTCATTTCCAAGTTTAAAAAGTTCACCTTATAAACAAGTATTCAGAATGATCAACTCTTGGCTGACCCTCTCCTCTCCCCACAAAAACACCATCATGCTTCCCTATCTCCAGACTTCTGAGTGGTGGTGATACTCACACGCACGTCAAGGTCACATCTCCAATATTAACAGTTCTGCTAGAAACTTCTATCTGTTCAGAATTGAAGTCAACAGGCCTAGAAAGATGCTAATGGCCCAATTCCCTCTTCCTGTTCTCTTACCCTGCCCTTCTTCCCATCAAGTCAACCCCTCACCTAGCCCAAGAGGCAAAGGTAAATTGTGTCAGAAAACTACATCATCCTGAATTTAACACTTAGCCCCGAATTCTCAATATCAGCTCAATAGCCTGGGAAGGGAGAGAGGGGGAGAGAGAAGGAAGGAAGGAAGACATAATAAAAACAAAGAACAAAGAACAAAGTTTAAAAAGAATTGTGGAAAAAGCAAGAGAGAGAGAAATCCTGGGAGAATGGCTGGCTTATCTGAGGATATATGTTGCTGGAGTTGATCCCCCAGAGGTTGTTTGGAAATGGGTTTCACCATTCTGGCCCCAGGCAAGGAGGTTTTCCACACTGACTTAAAGAAAGCCTTTGTGTGGAGGTTCAGAATATTTTTCACAATTATAATAACTGCCTCATCAAATACTGCATTTTCATAAAAATTTGGTCGTCAAACAGTAACTTTATTTCATTTCCTTAGGGTTGTTGCATTTTCCCCATCTGCAAGTAAAAGAAAAAGGAAATATATAGGGGGAAACTACAATAAATAGTGAATAAAGAAATACCTCTCAGTAAATGCTCATTGTATTTACATTTAAATAATTTCATTTAGTAGATTGATAAAGTAATGATCTCCAATACCAGAACAGTTATATTACCATAAAACTTAATTATTTCTTGCCATTTTTCCTCCAACAGAGATTGAAAGAAAGGCAATTCCTGAACTAGGTTAAGAGCCTGGAATGCAAGTAGTGCCTCTGTTCCATTAGTTTAATGAGGACTTTTCTATTGTTCTGTGTATAATAGAAGCATGCTGATAATTTCAAGGGAAAAAGTTCAGTGAACTTTGTGCCAGTTCCAAATACTTATTTTCTATTCCCCCTCCCCCACTGGCTAACATGCATGTAAAATTCTATGCAAATCGGGTGCAAGTTTGCTGGAACCTTTAAACACTGCCCTTTGGAGAAGCCTGGCACATCTCTAGCAGCAAGATGTACACCTGCACGGGTGTGGGCGCTGTAGGTACCAAGCTACTTATGAAGGAGAAAAAAGCATCCATCACACCAAGAGGTAGAAAAAGAGATCTACATTTTCACCTCAATCAAAAAGGTAGCCTATCTGTAGTATCAAAGTATTTTTATCATTTTATTCTGTTACATTTCATAAGCACAAAGGGTTCCTAGTCTATTTATGTGGAATCTATTTCTTTAAATGAAAATGGAATTACACTAGCAACAAAACCTGACAAAGATTTTACAAAAAAAGAAATCTACAGACCAGTATTCCTCCCGAACATAGGCACAAAACTCCTTGACAAAATATTAGCAAATTACATCTAGCAATACATAAAAAAAATCATCACAACTGGTGGGGTTCATCTCAGGAATTTAAGGCTGGTTTAACATTAAAATATTAATCAATGTAATTCATCATATTAACAGACTAAGGGAGAAAAACCATACCATTTCAACAGATGCAGAAAAAACATTTTATAAAATAAACATTCATTCATGATTTAAAAATAAAATTCAGTGGGGTGCAGTGGCTCACATTTGTAATCCTAGCACTTTGGGAGGCCAAGGCAGGAGGATTACTTGAGGCCAGGAGTTCTAGACCAGCCTGGACAACATAGTGAGACCCCTGTCCCTAACAAAAAAAATAGAAAAATTAGCCGGGCATGGTGGTACACACCTGTAGTCCCAGCTACTCAAGAGGCTTAGGCAGGAAAATCGCTTGCGCCCAGAAGTTTGAGGTTGCAATGAGTTATGATGATGCCACTGCACTCTAGCCTGGGTGACTGAGACCCCACCTCAAAAAAAAATTTACAAATAAATTAATAGATATCTGTGAACTTGCCTCTGCACACTGGTCAGTGATGGTTAAATTAAACTGAACATATGGCTCTACTCAAGAAGACATATGATAATAATTTACATCTGTGTATCTGGGAATTCCCCAGTTTCTGCTCAGATTCAGTACTAAAAGATCGTTTATAAGCCTGGTCATCAGAACTCCCCAACCAGCCCATTCTGTGAAGCTCTTCTGCTATTTCAGGACTGAGATAGAAATGCCATTTCCTAGACAGAGGCACGTATTAATCCCACCAAACTTTGAGTGGCCAAACCATAGCCACCCACTTATTACCGACTACTATTTCCTTACACACTTTACATACATACACCATCACCATTACCACAAAGCAAAAGCACCATCCAAATACTCCAAACCTCTAGATTTGCCTCTCTGCTCCAGTCTTGGGCAGCTATGAGATGAGACCGTCCAGGAAGAGCCAGGACCAAGAGAGACACTGACTGTAAGGTCCAACTCCACCAGCTGCTCACGTAGGATAGAGCACGTGATGCTGCACCTCTGGGGGCCAGGTGAGCAACCACATGTTCCAAAGAGAGGACCTGGGCTCTACAGGGAGGCTAGACCCAGGTGGAGCAGAAGGCAGCAGGTTTCACGTGGCCAGGCCAGGATCCTAATTCCAGCACTCTTGGCCCTGCAGAGCCCAAGCCGTGCAGGGTCAGGGCTGCTGACCTGAGGACAAGGTGGAGCACCCTGTTCAAGTAACAGCCCCTCAAGTTAAGAGTTCAGGTCATGCATTACTCATACACATCCCCAGATAATCATGCTTGCTGGTGCTAAGGCAGACGCAGGAAGGGAGGGGAGTGGAAAGAGGAAGCTGTTTTACCCCTCTGGCAGCATCTCGACTTCCACTCAGTAACCACTTCTGGTCTCATCCAGGGTACACACTGGGAATTTTTCCCCCAATTTTCTTAGTTGACCTAGAGCTTCCTTAAAAGTCAGGATTTGTAAATAAAAGTCATTTTCCTTCATGTAAGCTTCATTCATTCAGTCAATAAATACTTACTGAGCACCTACCCCGTGCCAGACACAGTACCCAAGACTCAGCGGGGAAAAGGAGATGCAAATTTGCTACTCTCATAGAGCTCACATTCAAGTTGAGAAAACAAACTAATTGTGCCATAAGAACTTTAATAAACTCTTTTTAAAAAAATATTGTATGTTTCTCCTTGGGACTTTTGACTTTGACACAGAGAAATCAGTCATTCTCAATGTTGTTTTGTTTGTTGGTTGGTTGATTTTTAATGGCCTTCACTTGAATGGCCTACCTCAGAGGCTAAGGACAACAAACTAGATTTCACCTGTTTCCTCTCCAGGCTATTTCTGTCCCTCAGGCCAAAGAGCCCTTCGGAAGGAGTGTGGCCCAAGGGCATGGAAACACAAGCCCCTTCCCTGGCTCACCACTCAGAGCTTTGAGGGCTGCTGGACCTTCTGCCCAAGCATCCTGACTAAACAGTTTATTCCATGTGAGTTTAGCTAAGTTCACCACCATAATAAAGCAGTAGTTGCCAACCACCACCATATGCCCGGCACTCCTGAAACCTGCATCTAAGCAGACAGTGGACAGGCAGTCACTGGTTTGCACTCACCTGTGTGCCAATAAGCCACTTAATTCACTACCAGGGTCATTCCTATCATTGGAGGTCAACATGTGAGATGACAACATGGTCCATAAAAACACATCCTTCAAACACCTAAAAGGGTCCAGGAAATCACAATCTCTGGAAATTCTGGCCAGAGACTGGATTTCCCCTGCCCCTAGCAAGCACTCTAAAACTAGAACTCCCTTCAGCAGGCTGCCCTAAGCCCCAGATGGCCAGCTCTTCTTCCAGAGGCATGTATACAGTGGCCACCAGGTGGTTTTAATTTATGGAAAAATTGAGAATGATGGTGCTAATCACAGTATTTATGATTAGTCCAGTCAATAAATATTTATTGAGTGCTTACTAAGTGCCAGGTGCCACTTGGTGCTCACATCAAATGTCACATAGTTTAAACTTTAAAAAGCTGGAAGGAGAGAGACATTAGGCAGAAGGTGTAAAGTTGGTAGGTGTCAACAGAGAAAGTGAGAGCAATAGTTGAATAAAGAAAGTTGTAATCAAGCCAGAATAGCGGGAGGAAGGGCATAACTCAAAGAGGGGGCAGTGGAGCATGTATTTTGAAGGTGTTTTTTTCAAAGCCTGACTCAGTGGTTGCTTGCCTTGGTTGCTTCTGCCCCCACATGTAAAAGGCTTTCAATGGATAAGAGATCCTTCACCTGTCTTTTAAATGCTTTAGGCAGACAAAGCAATTCTTGGGTTAAATGCCACTTACAGAAAAAAAAACCAAATCGCAGACCACAAGTAGAAACACCTTAGTTCTGAAATGTGTAACTGCTTCAGTTCCCAAAATGTTAAATCCTTCAACGTGCCCATGAAACTGTTCCATCTACCCTCCCAAAATGTATGTGAACCTCCTGGTCCCTCCATCCTGCCTCTGTCCAACACTGACAGTGCAGAGACCCAAGGCATCACAATGCACCAGAATGCCTTCCCGGTGAGCCCAAGTGCCTGGGACTTCTTCTACCCAGATGGGACGGCACTGCAGTGTCACAGTAGCCAATCATAAATCCCAACCAAAGGGACTTAACAGATATAAGACGAGGTGAAATGTGGCCTTCCTGAAGATACTTTTTTGTGTTTTCTTAACTATCAGAAGCTCTTCAAGGGGCTATACCTCTTAGTGACCCTGTCTGGTCATCGGCTCTCTCTCAGGATTTGTAATTTGTGATTGTACCATGATTCCTTCATAGTTTCTAAATTATTTTCACATCCAATATTTCATTGTAAAATTTATAAAATTTATAATTTATAAAAAATAACAATAATAGGCCAAACATGGTGGCTCATGCCTGTAATCCCAGCATTTTGGGAGACCAAGGCAGGAGGATCACTTGAGTCCTGGAGTTCAAGACCAGCCTGGGCAACATAGTGAGACCCCATCTCCACAAAAAAATATTTGTGTGCACCTGTAGTCCTAGCTACTCAGGAGGCTGAGGCAGGAGGATCACTTAAGCTCAGGAGTTCAGGGCTATAGTGAGCTATGACGACACCACTGTACTCTAGCCTGGTGACAAAGTGAGACTCTGTGTCAAAAGAAAAGAAAAGAAAAGAGAAGAGAAGGGAAGGGAAGGGAAGGGAAGGGAAGGGAAGGGAAGGGAAGGGAAGGGAAGGGAAGGGAAGGGAAGGGAAGGGAAAAAGGAAGGGGAAGGGGAAGGGGAAGGGGAAGGGGAAGGGAAGGGCAGGGCTATTTGGGCTGTTCCATACAGCAACCTGTAAAGGGAAAGAGATTGAAGCAGTTCCTTTCTAACAAGTAGATGATGTCCTTTAAGTATTTCCAGAAAATTCACTTATCTACTGTGGGTCAATGGGAAGATTCCCCCAGGCCCTTCACCATCATGAGGCCTACATAGTCACATTCATTAATCTACCTGGGGAGAAGCACAGATCTCCCAGCAACTCTCCTTAGTCAAATCAGGAAATGTCCTAAATGCCATTCTCCCATTCCTTCCCCATATTCCCACCCACACACACACCCACACCAAGTTACTCTTTTTATTTAAAAAAATTATCTTTTAAAACCAGATGACTGTGGAAAGTGAGAGTGGCATTTACATATACCTCTATACAGTGATAGACAATACTCATAACACACACAGGTTTGGAAAGGATAAGATTTTTAAAGACTTTCAAATCACTGAATTAAAGAGTAAAAGGAAAACAGGCGAGGTCCATACCCTCCCTCCTAACCTGCTTGAAGGTAACAGGTAAGCACAACAGACATTTATTTATTTATTTTATTGATATATAATAACTGTACATATTTATGGGGAACATGTGATATTTTGATACATACATGCAATGTGCAATGATCACTCAGGGTATTTAGGAGATTAGTTAATGACTCCTCTGGGCCACCTGACCTCCCCTCCTTCCCTGGAACTCCTGAGGCTGGCCAGGCCTGGGGCCTGAGAACCACCTGAGTGCCTGCCCCTGGGGGCCCTATTTCCACAGGAAACTCCCAAGAGAAATCAGATTCTCCCCTATTTTTTCACACTTCCCAAGGGCTTGCCTTCTAGGAATCAAAGTAGAGAATCAGAGAACCCAAACCCCAAAATTCATCTGGATTTAGATTTGGCAAGGCATTAAGAAAATTTACTATCTTTAGCACCATTTAGGCAATTTGACTAAATGTCACTAATTTAACTATAAAACATATAGTTGCATAAACTGACTGGTTGAGCTTTCCCTGCTATGTTGTCTGTGTGCCAAAGGGCATTAAAATAGAGATATCACTTCCACTCTCTAAACTTCCACTCTCTGAACTCTGGCTTTCCAACTGGATTCAGGTAACTTTTCAGATTAATCTATTGTTATCTGATCTCTCACTTTTCCTACCCAAACAGATTTAGATAGAGTATATTTTGCTGACTCACCATATAAACTCTTGCTATCTCAACTCAGGATCCAAATATATTCAAATAGTGGGGAATGCCTATAATTTCTGAGTGGTGCATAAACTAACTTTACTGTCCCCCTGAAGTAAGGTGAAGATTAGCTGCAATTTGAAAGGTTTGAGAGGACCCTCCCTAATCAGAAATTCCTACTCTCGGCATGGCTACATAATCATTTCAAACATGTTTACCAAAATCGATACCAGACCACTTCTCATCTATTAGGATGGCTATTACTTAAAAGAAAAAGAAGGAGAAGCCAAAAACAGAAAAATAACAAGAACTGGTGAGAATGTGGAGAAAATAGAACATTTGTGAATTGCTGGTGGGACTGTAATGTAATATGGAGCAGCCACTGTGGAAACCAGTTCGGCAGTTCCTCAAAAAGTTAAACATAGTATTACCATATGATCCAGCAATTCCACTTCTAGGTATTTACCTAAAGAAATTGAAAGTAGGGACTCAGATACTTGTACACCAATGTTCCTAGAGTGATAAAATTTATAGAGACAGAAAGTAGAATGACGTTTGTCAGGGGCTGGAGAGGAAGGAGGGATGAGGACCTATTGCTCAGGGGGTACAGAGTTTCAGGTGGAAAAGATGAAAAAATGTTAGAGATGCATAGTAGCAATGGTTGCACAACAGTGTAAACATACTAATGCCACCGAACTGTTTACTTAAAAAGCAGATTAAATAACATTACTTATGTATATTTTACCAGAATAAAAAGAAAAAATCTATACCAGAGACCATAATGAGATCACTATACTCCTATTAGAACAGCTATTAAATAGAATAAAAAATAGTGACAATGCCAAATACAAGAAATTGGATCTCCTGTACAATGCTGGTGGGGATGTAAAACCATACAGCCACTCTGGAAAATAGTTTGGCAGTTCCTTTAAAAACTAAACATGTGCTTACCATACAACCCAGCAATCACAATCCTGGACATTTATCACAGAGACAAGTCCACACAAAAACCTATACACAATTGTGCATGGCAGTTTTATTTATCATACCCAAAACCTGGAAGCAACCAAAATATCCTACAACAGGACATTGTTTAACAATTGTTAAACAAATTGTGGACACCCATACCATGGAATACTCCTCATCAACAAAAACGAATGAAATGAACCATTGATAAATGCAACAAATTGGCTTGTTCTTAAAGGCATTATGCTGAATGATAAAAAGGCAATCTCAAAAGATCACAAGCTGTGTGACTCCATATATACAACATTCTCGAAATGACAAAATTATAGAGATGAAAAGATTAGTGATAGCCTCGGGTTAGGGATGGTGGGGGAAGGGGGTGAGTGGGTATATGTATGTATCATTATTTATCTACTCACTGATGGAAGCTGAAGATACTGGCAATTTTCCACCATCAAAAATGCTTCAAAAATTATTCTCCATCCCCATTTTTTAACCAAGGACCACATGCAATTTAATGGCTAATTGCCCCTTCCCATTATCCCAACTTCCACCGAAAGCACAATGACAGTTACCAGTAGAAATTCCACTGGCAACTTTCATGTGTCAACTTATAACCATAACCATTTGGTCTAATTTCTTCCCTGTTTTGTCCAGGGGAAAACTTCCTGTTGAGTTCAATCAGAAGTTTTGACACAATATCATTTATTTTCATGTTTAATCCTCTACCACCTATGCATAAATATCTTTTTAAAATTCAAAAACACAAAGATATATAAGGTGCTTCTACTTCAAACAAATCTAGTATATAAAAATATGAATTCAAACATACAGCTTAGTGTGTTTATCAAACGTGTTCACCATTGGGTTTTATTAAAGAGGGCACTCTCCTGCTAAAACATGATTTTATTTGTAGATAACTTTTCTAAAACACCTTTCCTACTTAATGAAGAATTCAGTAAAAGTTTAAAGAACCATAAGAGTCACAATTCAAAATAAACAAAAACAGACAACTGCATTATTATGAAAGCCAATGTTGGATTTCCCACAAAAAAAAAAAGTCATTTAATTCATTTTGTTCCACTAGCCTTTGGGATATTTTTACGTTCCAATTTGTGTGAAGTGTTTTCAATTTCTAACCAAAATATGCACTACTCCTTTCACACATTTTATGACTATTTTTAAAATTAATTTATTTTTAATTGATATGTTATAATTGCACATATTTATGGGGTACAATTTGATGCTTTGATACCTATATGTTGTATAATGATCCAATCAGAGTAGTGTATCTAAATACCTCATGCATTTATCATTTCTTTGTGATGAGAATATTATTCAAAAGGCTCTCTTCTAGCTACTTAGTAACGCACAATACTTTACTACTAATCTTAGTTCCCCTTCTGTGCAATAGAATACCAGAATTTATTCCTCCTATCTAACTGTAACTTTGTACCTGTTGAGCAACCTCTCTCTATCCTCCCCACCCCCCTTATGATGACTTCAAATGACAAAATCTGTGATTCCTGCTTGACCTAAAAATTGTCTTAATCTATGAGTGACCAAGTACATTTAAATAGATTAATGCCTTATTGATGTAACATTATTAAATAATCTGCTGAAAATGAATACTTCAGTAATCACTTCATTTTTTCAGTATATTCTTAGTAATCTGTTCTCAAGGAAATACAAGAAGTTACGTTTCCTCTTCCTAGAAAGTTACTTTCCATAACTACAGCCACATTCTAAACAATAAACGATTATGTCAGATGCTTAAATGTATTGTTTCAGTAAACTAGATTTGCAAATTCCCTCCCATCAGCACACCCTCTGCTCAGCACTTCCCACACCCAGATGACCCACAGAGACAGCCCTCCTCTGTGTGCCGCTCCACAACCCGGTCATTTCGAATTCCAAGGTGGCACAACAGTCTTTGGCAACTTCATAAGAGATAACTTTAGTCTTTGACATGGTCTATACCTGCAACTGTTTCTGAATTACTTCATAAGTCTTTTCCCAAAATCTCTCTCTCTGCAGTGATTCCCTTTATTACTGATCTGCACAAGAGAAGGAACATGCTAAAGATAAGTCTCTAGGGAAACATGGAACCTTGATAGCCATGCACCCTCAAAGGGTTCCCGCATCAGTGCCACCTTCCATGAGCATAACCATCACTGTTATTCAGATACTGGCCCCCTCTCCCCACCCCCCAACACACAAAGAGCTCCAGGGGAGGAAGTGGGGCTGCCTGCTCTGGCCCCCAGTAATTCCACCACGTCAGGTAAGGTTGATGTTCTTCTCTTCTACACTTAGAAGAAAAGAGTTCGCAAACTTAATAACATGGAGAATGTGTGAGACGTCATATAATGAGGTACTGAGGGGTAGATTCTGAAGACCTGGATTCCGATGCCAGCTTTGCCCTTGCCAGAAGCGGGATCCTTCATCCTCTTCTTTCCCACCACAAACCACTCCTCCAATCAGACGGCGCCAGCCAGGCCCTCCCCTCGGACCACTCTTTTCCTACCTGCCACCTGGCTAATTCCTCTCACTGTTCTCAACCCAGCTCCTACTCTGGCACCTCTGAAAAGCGTTCCATGCACCCCTCTTGTGGTTTCAGGAGCACCCTCAGCATGTCTTCACCCAACCATTTATCACAATTATCACACATAATCACTTTCTGTGCTTATGTGATTGTCTCCTTGCTAGTGAATTCTCAAGGGCAGGGTAGCCTGTTTCCTCCATCTTTGAAAAAAACCCAGAGCCCAGACACAGATTTACCTTAGTAATACCATGCTAATGAAGCGTCAGGACTCCTTGCAAGGCCGTGGGAGGACCCTAAGCAATATGTTCACACAATCATTTTTTTCTAATCTGCAATAGCAAGATACTTTTCAAAATGGGATAGAGTTTGACCTGTACAAGTCTGGAGTGGACACCAGATGGCCACTGGAGGAAAACAACAACAACAACATGAAATATCAGGAAATTACCTTGTAATCTGGTGTTTACCCAAAGTGTCTTAGGTGAATTGTGTTACAGGGGGACAAAAATCAACAAAAGCCTTCTGTGCTGAGGGTAAGGGTGGCAGGGGGAGATATTTTAACTGCAATTAGTTAAGCTTGCTGTCTCTTTCCATTGAATTTCCCCTCAGACACACTCCTCTTCCTGTTGGGTGGCTCTAGAACGTCTGAGGGCATTTTCAGGATCTGGATAAGAGGAAGCCGAACTGGGAACTTTTTTTTTTATGGAATGTGCCAACTTTTTCAAGTTTGTAATTTCTCATTATAAATACTTTCAATCTAATGTTTTTATAATTTTTTATTCCTTTTCTGAAAGAGAACCCTTCAAATGGCACAACTTTCGGGCCCCACAAAACCTGCATCTGTCCCTGCTCATACCTCACTTAGTACCTGGCACATAAAATCTCCTGTGTGAACTAATGTGTGCATGAATGCACATAGGGCAAGTCACTTAACACTGCCAAGTTCACCTCTGCTGCTAAACCCTAATCTGTGGTTCTGATGGAATACCTAACGTGTAAACACATTTAGAACACTACAGGATGCTCTAAACAAGTAAGGTAGTTGCTCAATGGCTGCTATGGTTTGAAAGTCCTCTCCAGAAACTCATGTTGCAACTTAATTCCCAATGTGGCAGGATTGAGAGGTGGGGCCTTTAAGAGGTGATTGGATCCCTCATGAATGAGTTAATCTATTCCTTCATAGATAAATGGGCTAATGGATTAATGAATTATCATGAGAGGGAAACTGGTGGGTTTGTAAAAGGAAGAGAGACCTGAGCTAGCACACTCAGCCCCTCGCCACATGACGCCCTGTGCCGCCTCGGGACTCTGCAGAGTCCCCACCAGCAAGAAGGCCCTCACCAGATTCAACCCCGTCGACCTGGGACTTCCCAGCCTCCAAAACTGTAGGAAATAAGAAATTTCATTTCTTATAAACTATCCAGTTTCAGGCATTCTGTTATAAGCAACAGTAAATGGACTAATACAATGATTTTTTCTGGATTATAATAATAAGTACTGGGATATACTAATAAAGAATGCTAAAGAAAGGAGTAAAAAGAGAACAGAGTATGTTCATGTAAAATGGCTCACAGATAATCTTTCCTGAGTTAGGAAATTCTTCAGGAATCTTCTTGTTAGAGAAGGTAAGCTTTTCATTCCCTACAATTTTAACAGACCTTCCTCACACTGTTAAATTCTGGTTCTCAGCTAGGAATTATCCACCTCACAAAAATGTCTTTAGTTTTTTATTGCATAATTTTTACATATTCCATATAGTACCTTAAAAATTTAGTTAAGTCTCAAACTCTGAGACGCGTTCCTCCCAAACCCCCCAAATTTACTGACCATTATGATAGCTCCCTCCTGCTTGACCTTCTGTCTCTTTGTGTACCTAGAGTACAAAAAACCAAAATCACAGCCCCAAGCCCAAAATAGTGATGGGCACATACCTACTAAGAAAACTCACAGTACAGAAATAAGCAAATGACAAAATTAAAGAGTGCCCCAGGATGAACCTCAACCACTGTTTATTAAATGGAACAAAATTAGAACTATGCATTCATTCAACAAATATTTATTAAGGATGTGATATGTGCCAGGCAGTGAACTAGTTATTGGAAAATCAGTGGACAAAAAAAAATTTTTTTGATCTCTGTCTTGATGCTTACAATTTTGTTGTAATAGAAGAGACACTGAACAGAATAACAACAACAAAACTCCATTAAAATGTAAAATGTTAAGTGGAGTGTCCAGAGGACTATATTGAAGGTGTGACATTTAAACTGAAACAT
The DNA here is from genome assembly GCA_028533085.1 of Varecia variegata. NCBI lineage: Eukaryota > Metazoa > Chordata > Mammalia > Primates > Lemuridae > Varecia > Varecia variegata. The sequence continues at coordinate 132,780,574 of CM052439.1, forward strand.
GCATAGTAAGAATTTAATTATACAGAGGAGGAAGGGAGCAAGAGGGTGCCAGGTACAGAGAACAGCATATACAAAAGTCTGGGGTAATGAGAGATGTGGCACTCATGAGGAACAAAGAGGAGGAGAGTATGGCTGGACCTTATGATGTAAAAGATTTCTATAATCCCACATATGTGACCAAAAATCATTTTTCATTATCAACCATTTCATTAATTGGACCCTCCCCAATGACCATGCTGCTGTCTGGAACACCCCTGTAAAGGGTTCGAGAGCAAGTATGCCTGAACGGTTGTCCAGGAATTCATAAGCAAACATTTACTGAAAGGCTGCAGGGTACCAGACACTGCACCAGGCATTGCAACATAATGAAGGGTAACAATCTGTGTTCATAAGACAGTTGTTATCAAGAACACCCTGGACTGAGAATCAGGAGAACTGGGGTTCAAATGCAAGTTCCATCATAATTCAGGTAGGTGGCCATACCTCACTCAGCTCTGTGCCAATCACAGTTCCTGGCCAAGAGTAAATAAATGCAGATGAAGGAACACCAACCCTGCTCCACTGAACCTCAGTTTCCTTCTCTGTAAATGGAGGATAATTCCTACCTCATAGGGTTTTTGTGAAAATTAAATGAGAACCCATTAAAGAGTATACTGTAGAGCATTTGACATATAACAGGTATATTTAAAATGTTTATTTTTTAAAGCTATTTCACTGGACTTGAGTTTCTATTTTGCTGTAAATAATTTGCCCTACTTAAATGCGAATACTAGTAGTATGGTATTTTAATTTTTTAATTTTTCTAATTCATTTTTTAAAGCAGGAAGCTGTGATTCTCTTTAAATTGGCTTTGCCTTTGGAAAGCCCAGCCCTTCAGGTCATAGGCTGTATCCAAGGCACTAGGGGTGGCAAAATATCCTGACTGCTGCTAAAGTACCCAAGAGGTAGGAAGCAGCTTCCAAATGGAAACCTAACCAATACAGTGGAAACAAGCATTGGAAAACTGCCAGAAGACACCAAATACATGGCTGTCCAGGGTCGTATAACCTAGATACAACATTATATCTCATTCCTACCTTAGGGATAGTCCTGCATATAGAATTAGAACAGTTTGGGCAAAGTTGTAGAAATAAGAGAGTGAAGAAAGTCCTCTAGGATAGAAAGAGGACTTGTCTGATTAGAACAGAGAAATGATATGGCCGCAAATCAGGAAATGAATGCAGGTGCAGGGAAATAATCAATATTCAAGAAGAATAAAGTATTCACAAAGTCCAAGAAAATGGCAACCGTGAAGCAGCTAAAGGCAAGAGTCCAAAGGTGAATTAGGACAGTGGCAGAGGAGAGAAAAGGCGCAGCCATGATCATCAGCTGGTTTCCATGACTGACCAACTACGGAGGATAAAGGACAAAGGAATTATAAAAACTCAGACTTAAAGTGGGACGTCTGGGAGAATGGCAGTATGGGAATAGAAATCAGGAAGTTGGAAAGAGGGGTTGCTTAGAGGAGAACTTGAAAAGCTTTTTTAAAAAATATAACCGTCTGGATTTGAAGTGAAGGCTGGATAACTGAGTAGTAATAGCACACAGGCCAGCAGGAAGTGAAAGATGAGGCCCGGGCAGAGGTCAGGACAAGAGGGCCCACGCGTGGGAGCCTTCTGGGAGGAGCTCAGAATAGATGAGCTCGCCCAGAGAGGAGAAAGGAGTGGCCCTGGGAAAACCCCACCTAAAAGAGGAGAAGAAAGCACAATGGACAGAGAGGTAACTTGAAGGAGAACCAGCAGAGTTCATGGACACGGAAAGTATACTCTTTAAATATAAATAAAATCACACAACTCCCCCGACAACTTCTCATGGCGGGACCCAGCCCCACCCGCCTCCGACCTGTCTCCTCTCCTCTCCCTCCCAGCACACCAGCCTCACTGGCCTTTTCT
>CM052439.1:132790448-132808910 GCA_028533085.1 Varecia variegata
GGCGGCGGGGCATGGGGCAATATACATAACCTAAACTTTTGTACCCCCATAATATGCTGAAATAAAAAAATTAATAAAATAAAATAAAAACACATATACAAGAATATAATTAAAATTGGGGAAACCTGAATAAGATGGATAAAATGTATCAATGTCTATCCTGGTTGTGATATTAAGGCTATAGTTTTGTAAAATGTTACCACTGGGGGAAACTGGGCAGAGTATACAAAGTATCTCTGTATTGTTTACAAAGTATCTCTGTATATCTATTACATGTGGATATACAATTATGTTGATAAATATTTCAGTTTTAAAATTCATGCTAGAATTTATGCATCCTAATTAGTTTTCTTTCCTTTGTGGTAGCTACCATAGGTCTTTTTTCTTTTTCTTTTTTTCCTTTTATATTTTCCAATGATGTTGCCGTTACTTAAAACATTTTTAGAATTTCTTTCACAGCTTGTGACATGTTGTTTTGATTAATTTGTATGGCAGGAAGGCTTTATCCTTTAAGAATGAATTTGAATTTTTAAAATATCAAAAGAAATTCAGACCCACCCTAGGAAATAAAGTAAGCGAACAAGGTAGGAAATACAATTTATGGGAAAAAACAAAGTAACTGCTAAATCATAAGACTGGTTTTCTTTTGTGGCTTAATTGAAGGTTTTGAGATCCGAGAGAAAAATCACATTCTTCTGGCTGAAAACCCCCTTTTAGAAGCAGCGACAAGCCACTGAAGGGTTTAAAGTGGGGCGATGACTTACCTAATGGTTGTATTTTCATGACACTGACCCAAAGACTGCTAAATAGATTAGAACAGAGAAGAAAGTGGAGGCAGAGAGAGCAGTTGAGGGGAACACAGGCACATTGAAATCCTTTTACTGCTTCAAAGAGTTTCTAAGCCAGAGAGGGGTCCTCAGAAATTAATGAATCTAACCACTAAGGGGGACACAGCCACCACCTCCCCCATGCCTTATCTGTATTTCAGGCAGCAAGTTGTGGGTGTGTGAGGCAACCCACCTCCTGCCCATCCCCACCCAGGCTCCATATAGTCTTACCCTTCCCCGTAACAATTAAGAAACTCTTAAACTAGAATAGCTAATTATTGTATCCAACACTAGACTATAAAACTAATGGATAAAAGTGTAAAACCTGAAAAAAAATCCTAGGATAATGCTTTAACATTTAGAAATGTGACCTTTAAGCAAAGATGAAAAGAACTGAGATTTAGCCTTGGAAATATCACTGGCTCTAAATGTTTAGTTCAGCACCTTCACCCAGTACAGCCTATATGCTCTGTACTAGGTACGTTAATAAGCAAAACAGGTCTAAGTCTCTCCCTTTAAGTACCTTTCAACCTAGTTGAAAAGAAAGGATATACTAAAGTGAAATAGGTAAATTACAACCTAAAGGAATGAACAATTAAATACCAATAACAACATAAATAATATAAATACTCACTTATTCTACAAATATTTACTGACTATACATGAGTCACTGGAGGTGTAAAGATGAATCCTGTCCTAGAGAAACTGACAGCCCAGTGAGAGAGAAGAAAATAATGACAATACAAAATACATGTGGTTCAATGAGAACAGAAAGGCAGAAACACGCACATCAGTCAGCAGCTGAGGTACCAGGCATGGCTTCCCAAGCAGATGAGGCCGAAGCTGAGTTTTAAAGAATGTAGTAGTTTTTAAATAAGGATGTTCCTACCCAGGAAGGCTTTGGAAATGAGGACAGAGAGTTTCTGTTTGTGGTTAGCATAATGACTGAGTTGGGAGTGGGGAGGAAGAGGAAGGAAGCCACTACTGGCATCCAACACCCAGAAACCATGGATGCCAAGTATCCCACAATACAAGATCAGTACTGCATGAAGAACTGTCCCACCCCAAATGCCAATAGCAATCCCTGTTGAGAATCATTGAGGTAGATAGATTTTAACCAAATCGCGGAGTGGGAGGACATTTCAGGCGGAAGTAGTAATAGGCACAACTACACGGAAGCATAAAGGAAGGGTCTGTTGTTGGGGCTACAAACATCCAGGGCTATGAAGAAAGGTTCGTATGGGTGGTTGCTATGTTTTCAATGTGTCCCCCAAAAAGCATGTGCCAGAAACTTAATCCCCAATGCAACAGTGTTGACAGGTGAAACCTTTAGGAGATGATTAGATCATTAGACTCTGCATCATGAATGGATTAATGTCATTATTGCAGGAGTGTGTGTATTATAAAAGTAACTCTCTTGTTCTCTGGTGCTCTCTTGCCCTTCCACTTTCCACCATAGGACGACGTGGCACAAGGGCCCTCACCAGATGCAGCACCTCAATCTTGGACTTCTCAGCCTCCAGAACCATAAGCCAAATAAATTCCTTTTCTTTATAAATTACCCAACCTCTGGTATTCTGTTACAGCAGCACAAGACAGACTAAGGAAATTGGTACTGAGAAATGAGGCTGTTGCTATAGCAAATACCTGAAAATGAAGCAGCTTTGAAACTGGGTAATGGATGGAGGCTGGAAGAATTTGGAAGAGCAGGCTAGAAAAAGCCTCAACTGTCAGGAATGGAGCACTAAAGGCAATTCTGGTGAGGGCTCAGAGAAGACAAAAGCTACAGGGTGACCCTAAATCTTCTTAGGGATCCCTCAAGTGGTTGTGGTCAAAATGTTGGTAGAAATGCAGACGGTAAAGGCTATTCTGATGAGGTCTCAGACAGAAATGAGGAGCAAGGTATTGGAAAGTAGAGTAAAGGCCATCCTTGTTATATAAGTTGCAAAGAACTTGGCAAAATTGTGTTCGTGTCCTAGGGCTCTGTGGAAGGTAGCATTTAAGAGCAATGAACTAGGATATCAGGCAGAAGAAATATCTAAACAGCAAAGTGTTCAAGATGGTGCATGACTTCTTTTAGCTGCTTACAGTAAAGTGAGAGAAGAGAGAAATTATTTAAAGATGAAATTTATAACTAAAAGGAATGCACAACAGAAAGGTTTGGAAAACTCTCAGCCTGACCATGTAAGGAATAAAAAAAGCCTGTTGGGAGAAAACACTAAGGGTGTGGCCAATCCACTGTTTGCTCAAGAGATTAATATGTATAGAAGGAAGTCAGGTTCTATTAATCAAGACAATAGGAGAATGACCCAGAAGGCAATTTGGAGATTACTGGTGCCACTCCCTCCCATCACAGGCCCACAATGCCAAGGCCTGGAGGAAGGACATATGTCAAAAGACAGGCCTGGGCACACTTGGAACCTCAGGGCATGCTGCCCAGGGCCATCCTCAATCACTGCTTGGTTACCCCAGGTGTGGCTCAAGGGGGCTCACTTGTGGGACTTTGGAAGGTGCAAGCGGCAAATCTTGGTGGCATCCACATGGTATTAATTCTACAGGAACACGGAATGCAAGAGTTGTGGGGCCATGGCAGCTTCCACCTAGATTTTAAAGGGTCTCACAGACAGTCACAGAGACTGTCACAGGAGGGGAGCCACAACAGAATGTCCCCACTGGAGTAATGCCTAGGGAAGCCATGGGAGTGGGGCAGTCCCCAAGACCCCAGAACTATAAGGCAACCAGAGTGCAACTCCAGCCTGGGAAAACTGCAGGCATGAGACTCCAACCTTTGAAGTGGGCTGGGTGGGCTGAACACAGCAAAGCCACAGGGATAGAGCTGTTTGAGGCCTTAGAGGCCCAACCCCCATCCTAATGTAGCCAACATGTGGGACATGGAGTCAAAGGAGATTATTCTCCAGCTTTAGGACTTAATATTATTTTCCCTGTTAGGTTTAGACTTACTCAGAAACAGTTACCCCTCTTTTCTTGCCTACATCTCCCTTTTAGAATGGGAATATCTAGCCTATGCCTGTCCCACCATTGCAATTTGGAAGTATACAACTTTTGTTTTGATTTCACAGGCTCACAGCTGGAGGGAATTAGCCTCAGGATGAATATTCCTTGAGTCTCACCCATACCTAATTTAGATGAGACTCTGGACTTTGAACTTTTGAGTTGATGCTGAAACAAGTTAAGACTTTTGAGGCTCCTGGGATAGAATAAATGTGTTTTGCATTGTGATAGAACAGGAATTTGGGAGACCAGAGGCAGAATGCTATGGTTTGAATGTGTCCTCCATAAAGCATGTGTTGGAAACTTAATCCCTAGTGCAACAGTGTTGAGAGATGAAACCTTTAAGAGGGCCCTGCCCTCATGAATGGATTAATGGCATTATTGTGGGAGTGTGTTCATTATCACAAGAGCAGGTTTGTTATAAAAGCAAGTTCAGCCCCCTCTTGCTCTCTCATGTGCTCTTGTTCTTTCACTTTGACCTTCCACCATGGCATGGTGCAGCACAAGGGCCCTCACCAGATACAGCCCCTCAATCTTGGACTTCTTAGCCTCCAGAACTGTGAGCCAAATAAATTTCTTTTCTTTATAAATTACCCAGGCTGCGGTATTCTGTTACAGCAGCACAAAATAGACTAAAACAGTAGCGGTAGGACAGAAGGTTTGAAACTTTTCCTGCACCTCAATGATATGTCAAACTAAGTAATGTGAACTTCAAGCCAGTGAGCGGCTTTTAAAGCAAGGGAGGGACGTGATGCAAATTGTGTTTTAAAGGAATCACAGTGACGGCAGATGAATGATGGAGGGCGGATCGGAAGGGGAGAGAGACCAAAGTCAGGGAAACCAGATAAGAGACCACAGCTATCCTTCTACTGTGTTTCACATTACTGCTTTTCCCTTTGCTAAGTTTAACAGATATTGCATTTTTTTTTTTTTTACAAATTGAAGGTTTGTGGCAATCCTGCATCGAGCAAGTCTATCAGTGCCATTTTCCCGACAGCAGGTGCTCACTTCGTGTTTGTGTCCTATTTTCACAATTCTCGCAGTATTCCAAACTTTTTCATTATTATCGTAAGTGTTATGATAATCTATAACCAGTGATCTTTGATGTTACTATTGTAATTGTTTTAGGGCACCACAAATTGCACCCACCGAAGATGGCCAACTTAATAATAAATGTTGTGTGTGTTCTGACTGCTCTACCTACTGGCTGTTCCCATCTCTCCTTGGGCCTCCCTGAGACACAATAATATTGAGATTAGGCCAATTAATAACCCTACAATGGCCTCTAAGTGTTTAAATAAAAAGAGCCCACATCTCTCACTTTAAATCAACAGCTAGAAACGATTAAGTTTAGTGAGGAAGGCATGTTGAAAGCTGAGGCTGGCCAAAAGCTAGGCCTCTTGCCCAGTTAGCCAAGTTGGGAATGCAAAGGAAAAGTTCTTGAAGGAAATTAAAAGTGCTACTCCAGTGAATACACAAATGATAAGAAACTGAAACATCCTTATTGCTGACATGGATAAAGTTTTAGTGGTCTGAATGGAAGACCAAACCAGCTACAACATTCCCTTAAGCCAAAGCCTAATTCACAGTAAAGCTCTAACTCTTTCTTCAATTCTATGAAGGCTAAGAGAGGTGAGGAAGCTGCAGAAGAAGAGTCTGAAGCTAGCTGAGGTTGGTTCATGAGATTTAAGGAAGAAAGCCATCTCCATAACATAAAAGTACAAGGTGAAGCACCAATGCTGATGGAGAAGCTGCAGTAAGTTATCCAGAAGATCTAGCTAAGATCATTGATAAAGGAGACTACACTAAAACATATTTTCAATGTAGACAAAATAGGTTTATATTGGAAGATGACATGTAGCACTTTCATAGATAGAGAGGAGGGGTCAATGCCTGGCTTCAGAGCTTCAAAGGAAAGATTGACTTTCTTGTTAGGGGCTAATACAGCTGGTAACTTTAAGGTGAAGTTCATTTACTATTCCAAAAATCCTAAGGCCCTTAAGAGTTATGCTAAATCTACTCTGCTTGTGCTCAACAAATGAAACAACAAAGCCTGGATGACAGCATATGTGTTATAGCATGGTTTACTGAATATTTTAAGCCCAGTATTGAGACCTACTGCTCAGAAAAAAAGATTCCTTTCAAAATATTACTGTTCACTGACAATGCCCCTGGTCACCCAAGAGCCCTGATAGAGATATTCAAGGAGATTAATGCTGTTTTCATGTCTGCTAACAGAACATCCATTCTTTAGCATATGAATCAAAGAGTAATTTCAACATTTAAGTCTTATTATTTAAGAAATATATTTCATAAAGCTATAGCTGCCATAGTGATTCCTCTGATGGATCTGGGCAAAGTAAATTGAAGACATTCTGGAAAGAATAGTGATTCTAGATGCCATAGAGAAGATTCATGATTCATGGGAGGAGGTCAAGCTATCAATATTAACAGGAATTTGTAAGAAGGTGCTTACAACTGTCATGGATGACTTTGAGGGGTTCAAGACTACAGTGGAGGAAGCAATTGCAGATGTGGTGGAAACTTCAAGAGAACTAGAATTAGAAGTAGAGCCTGAGATGTGACTGAATTGCTACCATCTCATGATAAAATTTGAACAGATGAGGAATTGCTTCTTATAGATGAGCAAAGAAAGTGGTTTGTTGAGATGAAATCTACCCCTAGTTGAAGATGCTGTAAACATTGTTGAAATGACAACAAAAGATTTAGAATATTTGATGAACTTAGTTGATAAAGCATTGGCAAGGTTTGAGACAACTGACTTCAATTTTGAAAGAAGTTCTATTGTGGGTAAAATGCTGTCAAACAGCACTGCATACTACAGAAAAATCTTTCATGAAAGGAAGAGTCAATGCAGAAAACTTCGTTGTTGTCTTATTTTAAGAAGTTGCCACAGCCACCCCAACCTTCAGCAACCACTGCCCTCATCAGTCAGCAGCCAACAACATCAAGACAAGACCCTTCCCCAGCAAAAAGATTATGACTTGCTAATGGCTCAAATGGTCATTAGCATTTTTTAGCAAAAAATGTTTTTAACTAAGGTATACACATCATTTTTTTTGGCACACTTAACAGACTACAGTATACTATAAACATAACTTTAATACACACTGTAAAACCAAAATTCATGTGACTCACTTTATTGCAATATTTGCTGTATTGCAAAACCGAACCTGCAATATCTCCAAGGTATGCTGTATATGGTTGCTGCTTAATCAGTACTTCTCATCACATTAATAGAACTTTTAGTTCATCACAACCCCACTCCTAATGTACATACAAACACATAAATTTTACCTATCTTGTCTCCTAGTTCTTTAAGTCCATATTCTCTACTAGGTGATAGTTAATTGAATGATATAGCCCAGGTTAATGTAACAATGGGTAGTAATGAGTATAAAATCTTGATCTTCCCTACCAGCAGATCACACCTTGATTCAAAACACTGACTCAAAAATGGGGACACAGAGGAAAGCAGGACACACAGTTTGAGGCAGGCAGGCCTAGTAGCCAAATTACAGAAAATACACAGTTCCCTGCCTGGGTGTATGTGTGTACACACGTGCACCTGTATGCACCACAGACCTGTCTAGGTGTGTGGCCTATAAATTTAGATTACATGTTTGTGGGGAAAACCTCATTTCAGATGAGAGCACACAGAGGATTTAATAAAACACAGACCCTATGCAAAATTCCCTGGGTGTGGAATGTGCCCAGTAACACTCGATTACAATGAGTGATTTATTGCTAGCTAGTCCAGAACACGAGTGCCAGACGATATCCACTATATGCATCTGTTTCACCTTCATAACTACATCAAAATTTTTTTAAAAGAAGCAGTCACTCTCTCAGTTTTTATCCATCCTTAAGAGGCCACTTCACTCTGAACAGAAGGTGTCATTCCCTACTTTGAAATCGGTACTTTTATCTACTGGTCATAGCTTAGGCCTTTGGAACTCTTACTTTCTGGCTCTGCATCTACTCCCTCCGCCATCTCTCTCCCTTATTACGGTAAGCTCTCCTCCTGTGACCCGGATCTCATTTGTTCCTAATAGCTGAGGGACCCTGCACCCACAGTAGTCCCTTCCCTGGTGCGCTCCAACCCTCCCTTTCCAGTGTTCCCGTCCCTTAGGCCCTGTGCTCAGCACTGGAAATTCTAAGGTGATAGGCCAGGTGCCCGCCCTCAGGAATTCCTGGTCTGTTGGAAGAGGCACACGATTAAACAGCCGAAGCCACCCAGTGAACATCAGAGTGGAGAGAAGCACTGGGTGGGAGCAGAGAGCACAGGAGAGGCAGTGATCCTGCTGGGAATGGGCACGGCAAGCTTGCAGGATGAGTTGATAAGGTTAAATTTTTTTTTAAATGGACTTTCTTTCTGCCCAAATGACAGACTGAATAACCTGAGAACATCGCTCAAAGCATTAGGTACTATGTTTAAGAATTAATTGCATAGTTGAACTCTCCCAAGAAAATAAGAACCTCTCCAAAAGTCATAAAATAAAGACTCATTGAAAAACAGAGTGAAGACCTACTAAGAACCTTTGCCCTAGAGATCTTTGCTGGTCTCAGTAGCGCAGAAGATTGGGCTTAATGGCCAGTGAGGGCAAGAGACAACGTCTTGACCCATGTGTGGTAGGAAGATAGAACCGAAATCCCTGAATAGGGTAGTACCCCAAAGGGCTACACCTTTATTCAAATACTAATAATAGAAAAACATGATCACTAGCAAGAGGAAAAGACAAGGACTTTTTCTGTCCCAGCCTGTCTTTGATGAGGATTATGGTGGTGGATTGTTCCCTGGAACCCTTTAACTGAAAAATTAGCATATAACAGGGTCCCGGACTGGTAATGCATTTGGGGTTAACTCAGAATTACAAGACTCTTGCAGTTACAGTCTCACTGGACATAGGCTCACAATTCAATATTATAAAACATGCAACAAAATTATCCATCAGTACAAACAGCAAAGTTAGACCCTACAGAACTTCAAGTAATAGATGAACCAAATATTTTATAAATTAACTATGTTTAAAGAAAGACATTTAAAAAAAACTGAAAACATAAAGGATACTATCCAAAAAGACTAGGCCAACTTGACAAAGAACCAACTGGAACTTCTGAAAATAAAAGGTATAGTGTTTGAAATTTCATCAGATAAGTTAACTAGCAAAGAAGAAAAGTGAAGAGGTAGTTAGTATACTGGAATTTGGATCTTAAAAAAAAATTACCCAGAATATAGCACAGAGCTAGAGAAGGCCAAAAATATAAAAGAGATGTTAAGAAACATGAAATATGAAATTAAAGGGTCCAATATATTTTTATAGGAGCAGGAAGGAGGCCAATATGTCTGGAGCAGAGTGAGTGAGGAGGAGAGTAAGGAAAGATGAGGACAGAGAGAAGAACAGAGGGCCTGATCACATAAGGCCTTATTGGCCATCACAGGACTTTGATTTTTCTTCTGAGTATGGAGAGAATCCATCTGAGGGTTCTGAGTGAGCAGTGACACAATCTGTCATGTGCACTAATGGGACCATTCTGACTGCTGTGCCGCAGGCACATGGAGAGGGACCAAGGGCAGACGCAGGGGACTCATCTGGATGCCATCACAATACCCCAGGCAAGAGGTGATGGTGGCCGAGACCAGAGAGTAGGAAAGGAGGTGAATGTATTCTGAAGGGAGAGTAGGTAGGATTTCCTGACGAATTGGAAAGGGGACATGAGAGAAAGAGAGACAGATGTCTCCCAAGTTTGAAGTCTGAGAAAAGGATGAAACTGCCCTTAGCATAGATGGGGAACAGTGTAGAGATGGTAGTACAGATTTGGGAAAGGAAACCAGGAATTCATTTCTGGATACAGTAAGTTTGCAATGTCCACACAAGGCAAGCTGTCCCCCAGAGAGTGAGATATACAAGTCTGGGCTTTATTCTGCCCATCAAATCCTTTCACTGATTTGCTCTTTTATCAAAGCACTAGTGGGAAAATGAAAAGAGGTCAAAAGGAGAGAGAACAGAGACTGTTCCTGCCCTTAAGGATGGTGACATCTAAGGGGGGAAGGAAGGCTTTTCTGCCACCTGTTGCAGAGCCTGAGCTGGAAGAGCAGATGCTTAGTCTTCCGACACTTGGAAAGGCATCAACAGTGAAATGAGATGGGAACATTCGAAAAGTGGTTTTTAGAAACAAAACCATGCTGTTAGGCGGGCCATCTGGCTTCCGGCTACAGCAGACAGAATGCATGGGGACAACACAAGAAAACGAAACCACATCAACCATTTTACGAGAAAACCACCCCCGAACTTTTCCCTTTGACAGTCTTCTGGGTAGAGTTTGACCTACAGGGCTATTTTCCTTGGAAATCATGGTTATTTTCCAAAGAAAAATGAGTTCCGGTTTTCTAATGGTCAAGGAAGAGGACAAGACTAAGAACTGGGCAGCCCAACTTGCCCCAGCTGCCTGTCCACAGACCCACCCCCCTCTCCCTCGTGACTTAGTTTCTCAATGTGTAAATAATGCAGCAGGGAAGAAATATTTTCCGCTGCCTACACACAGTGCTTTTTTGGAGGGTTAATGAATTAATATGCATAAAACACTAGGAGCTACTCAAATAAAGGGACAATGAAACTCCTATTTGTAAGTTTTTGAGGTCGAGACAGAGCAATTGTAACTCTCTTCTTACAAACCCCACTGAGAATTAGACTAAGACGTCAGGAGTTATCTTGTATGGGCCCATAGAGACAAAATGAGATATTGTGTTAAAGTTCTCTGTGGAGTATAATTACAACATAAAGATTTCTAGAAATAATCTCTCAAGATAAAAATGCATTATTAAACAAGTCCAAAATCATTAAAAACAAACTAACAAGAAGCTGTCGCCCTAGTAAGGCTCCACATGGGAGTTAAATGTGTTGACCTGTGAACCACAGTTAGGCCACATTCCTAGTTGTGCAAGCTAGAAGCATGACAATCCCTGGGAGAAAATATAGACTTTTGTCCAAGAGCCATAGAATTGAGCACATTGTAAGAGCCATCCATGAAAAGAGCTTTGTTGAAGGCATTCTCCTCCTTTTCTAACTGCTGTCCAACTCCACTTGAACAGTGACAATTAACATGGAAGTGAATAGGCCACTGTACAGATTCTGTCCATAATCCAAATAGATGGTTTTCCTTGCTCAATATGATTTTACCTGACTATTCAAACAACCTTTCATTTTGTCTCATTGCTGGCTCAGAACATGCCACAGCCCAGATGAACACACCATCTGGAAGCAAAATCTCTCCCTGACAGAGCAAGGATGTGCTCGCATGACTGTGAACGTCAAGTTCTCACTCACACACCTCAACTGTTCATTTCAGAAGAAAAAGGAAGGGTAGCTGGAAAATTATCAAACACACAAAGGGTAGAAATGAGCAATAAGCTAAAGACGACACTAGGACAAACCTGAATCTGGACCAAAGATTTTAATGAGTTTATTCCAACAGCACTTCACTGAGTGGCCAGAGTAATTATCCAGCTGTGAACACCTGAGGCAAGAGAAGTCTGACAACTTCCCCAAGGTCAGTGAGTTCTAATCCCTCATCTGCTAATGACTCACGGTAAATTCCAGATTTCCAGGTCTGTGTTTACCGCACAGGGACACTAATCTCCCAACTGGTCCCCACTTTCAGCCCCAGCTCTCTCTAGTCCATGCAGCCCATGACTGAAGACTCAACGTCTGAAAATATGTTCTGGGTGGCCAGCCCCCTCCCCTACTCTAAATCCCTCAGTGGCTCCCCGCTGCCTGGAGAGCAAAGGCCTTGCTCTGTACCTGCATGAGAGCCCTCTCCCTGCCAGGGCCTCAGGCCATGCTTCCTTCCTTTCTTCTCTAGAACAGATATCTGTGGGGTTCTGGTAGTCTGGCATTCTTCCCTCTTTTCTGTTAACACCTGGATCTCCCCTCTGGGGAATCCCATATTGTGTGGACAGCTTTGATAGGAAGTAAGATCCCATGGCCCTCCAGAAGCCAATGGGATTTCATTGGCTGCACCAACCCCGGTGCAGCCAGAGGTTGGGTACATCACCAGGATGCTTAAGCAGGGGTCCACTCATAAGCACATAATGGCTTGGGGGCAGTCAGGGTCATACTTAGGCTCCAAAGTCTATTTCTGTTCTTTGTACCCAAGAACTACCATTGAGGCACTCAGCAGTTTATTTTTCTTAACAACTTTCCTATGCAAACCAGTCATTCTACCCAGGGTGACCAATTCAGTATCCCCTGAATACAATGTATACTTCTACCCCGGGCCATCGTCCTGGAGAATACAGGGAAAAGTGCCCTGAAGGGGTAGGCAGAAGTCAGGAACACCAAACTGGGTCCAGGGGCTGGGCAGGAGCAGGGGGGCAATCCCAGAGAAGACTGGACATTGTGCTGAGTCTTGAAAGATGAACACAAGTTAGCTAGACTAAAGGCAAGGCACATTCCAGTATATGCAACTGAGGACAGAGAACACGTCATACTTATGTGTAGGATTTGAAATTCCTTCCATATAGTTGTGTGGAAGATACAAGGGGGCGAGGGCTGAGACCCGAGACACAAGCAAGGGCCCACTCACTTGGCACCTTGCATGCCGTGCTAATGATTTGAGTCTCCAGCCTGAAGTTAAAGGGAGCTTAGAAGTATAAGCATAGATCCTCAAGTCCTAAGAGATCAAAATTCTATTTTCCCTGATTGGCTTTTTGAAGTTTATAACATTCGCTCTTAATATACACACTCACCTCCATAAAATACAACATAATATTAAGCCAAGACACTAGCTTTAGTTAAACTCATTCCAAAATAATTTAATTTTGTACATATAGCACCAGATAATCAGTAGAAGTAGCTGCAGTTCATCCAATTGTCAGGTTATGGAAAGAACCAAGGCAAGAGTCACATGTCCTTGGATTAGGGCTCCCAACTCTGCTTCTAACTGGATATATGATTTGGGGCAAGTTATTTAACCTCTTTGAGCCTCAATTTTTTTATCTGTAAAATGGAGCTATTCATGATAACAGCTACGAGACCGTTGGGATGATAATATCAAATATATACAAAGCACTTGGTACACATTAACTATGTGCGACGCCATCCCTTTCTCTCCAAGAAGCAGTTGCCCTAACAGGACTCTTTGTACCCTGAGGCATCACTGAAAAACCAGTGGGCCAGGAATGAGGAGATGTGGGTTCCTACATCTGCCCGTTTCCTAAATGTGTGCTGCTGAAAGGTCACTCAACCAATTGGGAGCTCTATTTCCCCATCTGTAAAGTGGGGATAATAATCATTGCCCACTCCCGGACACATAAGGATTAAATGAGAGTCACGGAAGCTTTAAAGGATTCCAAATACATAAAATATTCTTATTACCAAGTATTTGCGTACTTACAAATGACCTTCTTGGAGAGATATTTCTGACACCACCTTTGAATTTCCAGTTCAACCACTTTCCTCATGTCACTCATAAAACTACAAAGACTCTTTATTGCTTATTACGCCTCTCAAATTGTTTGGCTCGCAGTCCTCGTGAATGTGGCCCCATCCTGCCTGGCCACCTACTGCTATTTCCTTCTGCCCCCAGATGTGCATACTGCCCCCCTCTCGGCCCCCACTCATCCCCACTCCTGCGCCCTCGCTCATCCCAGTGCTCCTGCCTAAAATCCCTTGCACCCTCCATCTCTCTAGACAGGTAAATCCTCAAACCCACCTCCCTTCACCTCCTCCATGAAGCCCTCCCTGTGACTCCAGCGATAAGAATTCTCCCCTAGTTCTGAATTCCTAATCAGACTTCCAGTTGGTATTATATGACTTGACTAAATTTTCTAATTATTCTCCTCAAGTAGATAATAAGCTTCTCGAGGGAAAAGATCATATCGTCTTTTATATCCACCACTCCCTAGCATTTCAGAATAGTTAATACAACAGAGGAGGAGAACACGGACTAGAGGTTCTCAAACCTCTTTGCAAGCCCAAAACTTTCATCCTCAATTTATCTCTACAAACCTTTAACAAGCACCTACTCTACACTTGAGGCTAAAGGGAACCAAAGTGAGTAGGGCAAGTTCGTAGTCTTACAGGCTTGAGAGACAAACAGGTCAACAACAAACAACAGAGCGGTGGCTGGGCCCGTGATGGTTGTAGCAAAAGATTCTATCTCAGATTTTCCATTTACAACCACAGTTAAAACATAACATTGCCTCTTCCCTTGTAGGAACTGAACCATAAATTCAGACAAAGATGCACTTTGCAAGTTATGAGACGAGAAAAATGTTAGAAATAACCTAAAAGTTCCACACTGAGAATAGTAGAGTAATAGAAAATTTTACATAGTCACTGAAAAGGATCATTTTTTAAGGATATTTGATAGCATAAAAGCATTAGTAATATAAAAAGTGAAAAAGGTGTTCAGTGTATACACTAGATGATCTCAGTTGTGTTAACATGAAATAACAAGCTGTCATTGACTGCAGGTTTACTATACAGCAGGCTCTATATGCTACCACTTTAAAAAGTGATGGCAACGAGGGTAGCTTTGTAAAACCACTAATGCGTACCACAATCTCTATCAGCTTCACCCAAATAATAAAATCTAAGTAAAACAATATGTTTGGTTTTAAGCCAAAACCTCCTATTCTAGTAAAATTGCTTTCCCTCCATTATTGCTATCCAGAAAATCTATTACTATTAACTAAAATGGGAAATGTTACTATTCCCATTTTATGGATGAGAAAACAGAATGGAGCCAAAAGTCACCAGCTAAAACGTGGTCAAACTGGGAATTAAATCCAAGACTATCTCGTCCCAGAGCCTCCTTCCTGGACCATACCACCAAGAGCATTTTCCATCCCCTTCTTCTTAGGCCCAACCAAACTTAGTGACTGTTAAAGCCCCATATATGTAAACAGGCTAGGACTGAGCTCTCCTAAATGTCTTAGAACTAATTGTAGCGTTTGTCTTTTCAAAATATTTTGGTCTCTACTATGAATTCTCCTTAGTGCTAGTTACCAAGACACATTTACACAGACAAGCTTTCATTTGGATATATCACAAGCCTATGTAAACAGGTAGTTGCCAGCATTAGAACACATTTCTCAGGTTATGAATGGGCCAGATTCCAACACTAGCAAGTGGATTACCTGCAGCTCCAAAACAACTCTATACACCACGGGAGACTGGCTTACAAGAGCCATTTTGATGCACATGCTGACCCTTGAGTATTGTCCTAAGCATCATGTTCAGCCATGTTTCACAGGAGAATCAGAGTCCTATTTAGAATCTCAAGAACATACTGCCTCCTGATACAACCCTGGTGGTGGGATTACACCGTTCTTCCTCTTCCCACAGACACTGAGCCATGGAAACCAGGACACTCCAACTCAAGTGAGAACACGGCCTGGGTATGGCCTTGACAGGTGGGGATAAGGGGCTCCCCTACCAGCCCCCTCTCCCTGCCCCTACCCACGGAGCCAACCCCATCTTGTCTCTCTCCTTGGACAGCTGAGCCACAGATTCCTGTCCCAGTTTCTCTGCTACCCTGCTATTCTTCCTCAAGCAAGCACATACTCCCTTCTGATATTTCCTAGGCGATTTTTCTACCAGTACAAGTAGAAACATACCATAGAAATAATGAGAGTTGGTTACAAAGTTCTAAAAGGTCACACTAAAACAGTATAGCTAAATACAATTAACTTGGAACCACAGAACAGCTTCAAGTATGCAGTCCTCACTTTATTTTACTCACTAGGGACATGCGCTCAGGCATGTAATGTCATATCTCTGAGCTCCAGTTTCCTGACCAATAGAACAAGAAGGTTGAACTACCTTATGGCTATAGCTATAACAGTGAAAGTTCCCCCAATACTCACAATATAAATGCATCTGATATTTCTGGCTCCTCCTTACTCTACCAACAAATCATCCTTGTTCCAAAAAGCCTCATCCAAACCCTCCTTGACTCTTTCTATTCTGGATCAGGTGCTCCAAGTCCCCACCCCACCCCATCTCGTCCCCTTCCCAATTCCACCACCACCACTACAAATACATATATATACATATATATATATATGTATATCAATTTTTTAAAGGCCCATAAGTAATATTTAGGAGACAGAACCATATAATGGTTTAAAAGCCCAAGATTTAGATTCAGACATGGGTGTCAATCCAGTTTAGCAACTCATTAGCTTGTGACTCCAGGCAAGCCACTTAATCTAAGTCTCTGTTTCTTCTATACAATGGGGGTTATAATAATGCCTGTTTCATAAGACAGTTGTAAGGATAAATGAGTAACACACATAAAGCCCTTAGCAAGAGCCCAGCACACGCACATATTATAACATCATTATCAGGTGGTGGTGATGCTAGTGACTGCTGTAAAGATTATTTTCCTGAAGGATGCCACGGCCTGATTAAAGTAAGATTCTTCCCCAGAATATGGCCAACCTAGGAAACCCATTCAAAGAACCAATCATGAGAAGGAGAGGAGAAGCTTCTGTTGGCAGGGGAGAATGAGAGATGGGATGAGTAGCAAGGAAAGCTGTTGATGGAAAGGAGGTGGCAGCAGCACAGTCCTGTGCACTTATCCTTCCTCTCACCCCTCATCTCACTACTCTCCATTCTTGAGAGAGAAGGCCCACGACATCTCAGGGGCTAGCCCAGGAAAGGCACTCCTTCAGCCACCTGACTGCAAGGATATGAGAGCTAGGAACAACCTGTAACTTCCAGAATTCAACTTGTTTAGGGAACATCCAGCCCTCTGTTTCATTTAATGAGAAGCTGCATTCATGTCTCATTTAATTCCAGGAATCATTGATATGTTTTGCTGACTTGTTGACTTCTGGTAATACTGTTTCATATGTAAAATATTATCCTCTGTTTCTAACAGTAATAGATTTACAATAATATTTCCTGGAAATGGCATATTTCCAAAGGACAGAGCAGGAACTCTCAATGTAAAGGTTCTACACAAACAGCTCCATCCTGTTCTTTCATAGTGCAAAGGTACCCTCCACAGAAGCAAAATTCAATATTTCTGGGAAAATATATGAATTTTCTGGACACCTGGACATATTATTTTCCAAAATATTATTTGTGGAACCAGTGACCTGCCATCATCTTAGAATGTGAATGGCAACCAAAAGTATCTCTGAATGTGAGTTAATGGCAAGTTTACCAAACAGAATCAAAGTAAATCCATCCCCCTAAAAACCATATTACAACTTTTGATGCATAAGAGGCACTCAAAACGTTTGACTAAGAACAAAAACTGTTGAGCAATTTTATGAAATTCCCAGTTATTTCATTCTTTCACTCAATTAATATTTATCAGATAATTAAATGTGTCAAATACTAGACAAAGATCTCAAGGAAAGATGCCTCAATCTTTGCCCTTGAGATGATCAATCTAATGGGAATGACAAATTAAAACAGCTAATTATAGGCACAACATGTCACGGGCAACACCAAGTAGTAGGATCAAATTGGGATAGTGGGATAGGTGAGAGCAGAGACTGGTTAAATAAGATTTGACAGAGATTGTCACTTGACCCTCGATATCCATTCCCCCTTCTTCATTTTAGCAGTAGGATCCTTCAACTTTAGCTGGGCACATGGCCCACCAGCTAAAGCTGCACTGTCCAATATGGTTGCCACTAGCCACATGTGGCTATTGAGTACTTGAAATGTGGCTAGTTCTACATGTGGAAATAATATTTTAGATATATGGGGTTAAATACACTGGGTTCATTTTATGTATTACTTTTTACATTTTAATATGGTTATTAGAAAATTTTAAATTACATATGTGGCTCACATTATGCCCAGCCTTAGCCCAGTTAGGGGTGGGCTTATGGTATTTTGGCTAATAAGGATGTGAATGGGACTAATACAGATTGAGTATCCCTTATCCAAAATGTTCAGGACCAGAAGTGTTTCAGATTTGGGATTTGTTTTTTTCTTCATATTTTGGAATATTTGCAGATACATAATGAGATCTCTTGAGGATGGGACCCAAGTCTAAACACAAAATTCATTTGTTTCATATATACCTTATACACAGAGCCTGAAGGTAATTCTCTACAATATTTTTAATAATTTTGTGCTTGAAATAAAATTTTCATGGTGACTGTTCACATGAGGTCAGGTGTGGAATTTTCCACTTGTACTGTCACGTCAGCACTCACAAAGTTTCAGATTTTGGAGCATTTCAGATTTTTGGATTAGGAATGCTCAATCTATATATACAATGTCTGAGTGGGCCTCTTCAAAGGAAGGGTATGCCCTCCATAACTCCTTTCCCTGTTCTCGCTGGCTGGATGCAGATGAGTGGTGATGAGCCAGCTGCAACCATGCCAATAAGGATAATAATGCCCTAGGGATGGGAACAAGGCAAAAGGAACATGGTCCCTGGATGACCTCACAGAGTGAGCCACTGTACTCTCTCGACCAGCAAGCCTCCTGGCTTAGACTTTTACATAAGAGAGATGCTCTTGTCTTATTTAAATATATTCTAGCTAACACAGGAACATATAAAAGAAAGGTTCCTAAAGGAGATGATACCTTTAAAGACATCGTGAAGAGCAGGAGATAGCCAGGGG
>CM052439.1:132809410-132917189 GCA_028533085.1 Varecia variegata
CCACCTCTGTCTGATACCCAATTGGTGTTATTCCCAAATGTGCACTTAGGTGATGATCAGGGAAACCAATTTGCTGGTGAGTACATGTGGTGCTTATTTTTCCATTCTTGGGATACTTCACTTAATAGAATGGGAACCTTTTGGACCAGTTAAGTAGGGCATAACATCTTCTGGTCTCTTCTACACGTGGACAAGCTGGATTCCCCTCCAAGCCTTCTAAAGAGACGCCATGGGAAAGTGAGGTGAGAAAGGGCTCTAGAGTCTCACAGACCAGGGATCAATAGACAAGCTTTGGGGCCTGGAGCGGTTGCTTAACCCCTCAGCTCCCTAGGTCCCTCACGTGTAAAACAGAGACAGTAAGGTTGTTGTAGGAGGTAGAGAATAGCAGCCATGAGGCTCCAAGCACCCGCCTCACAAAGGGAAAACAACTGACAAATGGTCATAATCATCTTCATTATTAACATCAAACTCCGGAACTCCAAACCAAATTTACAAAGTGTTGTTTCTATAGCTGATGAAAATATCACCAGATACTCCCTATAACAGGGCCCTCAAATGCTACAGGGACTGCTTAGATGGTTGGCTAAACCTGCTAAGATTCATTTTTACAACTGCACATAGATGTTCACAGGCTAGGTTAACTATTAGAGATCCCATCTTCTGCAATAGGAATACCATGCACTCACGGAAGACAAGATCCAAATAGGAGAATTTTTTTTACTAAATGTATTAAGGAGCCAGATCCTTCCCAGGGAGGCAATGAAACCTCAAGACTCCAAGATAATCAAAGTGTACTTAGACCCTAAATAATTCCTATATGGAGAAGCAACTAATTTTTTTAAGTGTGTTATTGTTACAATTTAGCATCACTCCAAACACAGATGAAATAAGCAAAAAAAAAAAAAAAAATTTCTTTACCCTGCCATCACCTTTTCCTTCTGCCCACCAATCCAAGAGAGAAGAGTCTTTCAGTCACCAGGTTTGAAGGATTAGAGGAGACTAATACTTAGGGACCCTGAAACCATCTATTTCTTAATGGAAGAAGGAGGCAAGCATTTACAAACCATTTAAGTTCATATATTCCAACCAATATATGAGAGAAGTACCCACAGAAATCTCTTTGGTGGTAACTTACTTTTCCTGAAAGGGGCATTTATGGTCTAATAAAATGCCTCACTAATGCTTTTTTTTTTAATGCTGTAGCTAAACAATGCAAGAAAATAAGAACAGTGTCTTTGTGACCATGAGTATAAAATCAGGGATTCCTACCAGAACATGACCACTCATTAGTCCCTTTTCTTACATGACAGGCCTCTGAGACTTTCTTCCCCGAATCTGAATTGGCTCCACATTTTTCTTACACGTTACTAAATGCAGAAGTGCTAAATTAACAAAGAGACTTTGGAACTGGCACAGTATCAACTGATTGCATTCACTGCTTTTCCAAATAGATATTTACAGCAATAGTAAATCTATGCCACAAATAACTTTCTGCAAATGGAGCTATAGTGTTTCCAAAGATAAGTGCTATAACTTCATTTGATTGGCAGTCTTATCAAAACAGCTGGTATTATTCCCATTTCGTGGATGATGAAACACTCATCTAAATTTAAACTAGGTTTGCACCCCCAATCTAAAGTTTAGTTTTGAGGCCCTAAGTGAGAATAACTGCATTTTAAGGAAAAGTAACCTGTTAACAAATCCTTAGCTGGGTGACTTGTAGAGAAAATAATTTCTTCTTTTTCCTTTTTTTACTTTTGTTAACATTAGTAATACAGAAGAAAGTTCTGCTTAAACAGAGTATATGATCATTTGACCTCCGCTAGCTGAAATTTTCTTTGGCACTATAAATATCAAAGCTCTGCCAAACTGGTAGTTAAATGGCATTCTGATGCAAGACACATGAAATATACTTAGTAAGACTGTTTAACTTTCTTAGGGCTTTTCATATTGTACATGCAACCATTTGTATATTGATCATAGAATCACAGAAGGTGACAGGTGAGGAAGCTGAGGACTGGGGTACCAGTATCACTTGTGGGCTGGTAGCCAGGTACCTATCTGATCTCTTCAAGAGGAAGGCCGAGAAGAATCCAAGGAAGAGAGATGGGACGAAGAGCAGGAGCCTAGAACCGAAGTGTCCATGCCAGGCTAAGCTCACTACCCTCTACTCTCTTCTCCCGGTCACCTGCTCTACTACTAATGGCCCAGACTTGCCACTTTCAAGAACACCAGCTATTTCTTATGTTTGTCTCACCTTAACCATATCCTGGTTTTGTCATTCTTTTCTGTTAAGAATATAATACAAAAAGAAACACTTCAGCATTGACATTTATTAAGGTATTGATTGATTTGCCAGTACATAGGGTTCTTTTTTAATACAACTTGTTATTCCTAAATAAGAAAATGAAAAGCACACATGTGAAAAACATGCCATAGAAAGCTAGTTTCTTAAGCACAATTAAAAGCTTATACTGATGTGAGTAGCAGGACTGCCTCTAATGGCATAAATGTCAACCCCTACAAACATGTCTTCTTAGAATGTATTTATGGTCTTCAATGTCACATGTGATACACTATAAAGTTATATGCCTTTAAATGTCTAGTGATGTAAGGCTCATTATACCATGTAATCCTACATTACAAGAAAGGGAAGACTTCTGGCAGAAGCAGCCATTGTCATTTTTCACTAGAAGAATTATCTGCTGTATACTTGTACTTAAAATGCAGTAATTTTATATTCAATAAAGAAATTTAGGGGATACTAATCATAAGTTTATTCTACCAAAGAAGGAAAATAGTTAATAAATCACTAGATTTAAGTCACACATAAAAATATAAGACAAACTATAAAATAAAAGGCTATGGCTGATAACTCACTGATAAAAATCAATAGAACTTACAAAGTGTTATTATTGTCATAAAAATTTACATAAATTTACAGTTATGGTATATATATACATATAAACATACATATATAGTTTTTTACTAGTCAATAATATACTGACCCAAATAAATACATGAATGTTCCCAACAGCTGCATAAGTTACTGAACTAGTAATAATTGCAAATGCCTCTTTGTACACATCCATGTAATTTCTTAATTTAGAAAAAGGTGATTTCTAATTTGTTTCATTTCAAGGTAGCTCGTGCCCACTGTAAAGAAAAAATTTGTTTAATTATTATGTATATAAATTACAGAGAATTTAAATCCTCCCCAATCTTGCCAGAGATGATTGAATGAACAATACTTCGTGTAGGTTTGGGTTTAGATGTGGTCTGTTAGCAGGCACATTTTAAAATCTACTTCATAAAATCCTACGTGCTGAAGCCATGAAAATCCACTTACCAGACAAAGGCATCCTGGCTGGACATCATCGGTCTCCAAAATAGCTGCTCATTCTCTCTTCCCTATTTTAAGCCTTAGATTCACATACAAATAAACAAAGAAATGTGCACTAGATACTCTAAAGAAGGGAAAAAGGAACCGTGAAAGTGTATCAGTGGGGAAACCAACCACATATTTGGAATTCTATAGGAATAAGTTAACAATAAGAAGAAAACAGGCACCTGGCAGGAAAAAATTTTAAGGAAATTATTGAGACGTGATACACTTCCTGTCAAAACAACACATGAAGTGGTGATTCATTCAATTAGTATCTTCTAAATACTGTGCAACTTTAAATACTCCATAAGTTTAGTGATATTCAACTGTGACACAGAAGGATTTTATTTTTTTAAGTTCTAAGCCATTCAAATCACCCTGTGCCCCAAAATAAATAAAAACCAGCATGTACTTACTGTTTTCACAATACTCTTTAATATCACTAAGGCAAGATAATGCGCTATAATTTAGCTTCTGTAGTTTAGTTTTGGCTTAAACTATGGCCTTCAATGTAGTTCAAAGTTGTAGGGTGCTTAGCCCTACATTGGAGAGCTGTCCCCTAACAATAGAAACATTAGAAATCAGTTTGCTGTTGACATGCCAAGAAGAACACTAAGACCTTTATCAAACATTTCCAGAATTTTGTAAAATTGTTTCAATTCTCAAGTGTCTATGATTACAAAATATATATATGAAACTAAGTTTTTCCATACAAATTTAAGATGTAAAGTCTTTACAAGCATGTTGCCAAAATAAAACAAATTAGAATAATCCTTTCTGTTTGATAATATTCAAGCTTCCCTCTCCCACCCCAAATAAGTTACTATAAATGTTTGACTTATTTATAAGCCCAACTTTACAAGAGTTTTTAATTATTAGCAACAAGCATATATGTCCAAAAAATAGAAGTTTTGAAGCAAGTATAAGAGTTTGTAGTTGAATTCTAACATCAGAAAGATATTCACTCCAATTACATTTATGAACTAAGATAAAATATACAGATTTTCATTAACATATCTCAAAATTTGTCAAATTCACTTCTGTTTTTATAGCATCACTGAAGCAGATACATATTGACAATATAGATTACATTTAGAACACCATAACATGGAAAAAAAAAACTAAACAATACTATGATCCCTGTTACACGAGGCATGGCTTCTAGAAAAATTCCTTCGCTCAGGCTGCTGAGAGTGCCCTGGCCCACAGCATTTCCACGTCACAATATACTCACTGGATTTCATGGTGGCTGATTCGGCAGCACTGAGAGCTCCTCAAGACCTACTTCTAAGCCTCTTATCTCCGAATGTCCAACATCCAGGATATGTCTGCCTCATGTTAATCACTAACTAAACTCAAGTCAATGGAGGCTCAGAAATCAAATAGAACTCCTAAAACTCACTAGAGCAGAAAAGCATTGGAAAGAACTTGTGGATGATAACAGGATTTAGAGCCCCTACACACAGCAAGTAAAGTCCCAAATAGAATAACACCCAATGTCCAAATCACCAATATGGGAGGCACATGGAGGCCCCGGACCTTCTGCGTCCACGGTAAAAAAAAAAAAAAAAAATCACCCGTATGATAGAATATCTTTATGTTGAGGCTCTGTGAGAGATGGAGGGATGTCTTGCCTTAAAATGTTACCTCCTGATAAGCAGAAGTATGTTTTCTTTAATATTACTAGTCAGAAACTACATGAAATGCTAAAGGTTTTAGAGATCTGCTCTACCTTTTTGAAAAAAAAGTTGTGAGATCAAACAGAAGGAAAATCACTAAGTTTCTTGAAAGAGTGGAGGAGATAGGGAAAGGGGAAGAGAGAGAAGGAGGGAGGGAGGAAGGGAATGAACCATTATAAATGTTCTTATTTTAGCTGAAAATTGACATTTATCAAAAATGCCATACATTTCAGGGCATGTTCTCCACCCAGCCTAAATGGAGTGAGGTACATTAAGTTCTGCTTAAATGAAATTAATACATATTTCAGTCACCCCAGAATTCAATTAAAAATAATTACTAGATTATTACTGACTGATTCCACCTCACTGCTCATGAAGTATTCTGACAACAATAACATGAGCTGCCATGACAGGATAATCTCAAAGTATTTGCAAACATTTCTCCCTGTAAAGATGCAACACTGCAGTACCATCTTCAAACCTAACCTCCTGAACAATCTAGATGTTGTCAGTCAAGTGTCTGAAAGTGCTCAGGGAGCCAGGTGTTATGCTAGTAATCCAAGGAAGGCTTAGGACACCATCCTTACCTCCACAGAAACACAGAACTTGAGAGATGGAACACATTATGGAGGTGGGCTGGCCCTGACACCTTGAGTTTCAAATGAGATCACCAGGGCCCAGAGAGGTGACATGACCCACCCAATCTATCAGTGGCAATGCTAAGGTTTCAACCCAAATTCTGCTTTCTGGTCCAAACTTTGCTACACTCAGGCTGAGAATCTTTTTGAAACCTTCCTCTTGCATGCAGTCTACTATTCTACTACAATGAATGGTACAAATTACCAGCAATCAAGTACAACTCACACTAAAAAACAAACAAACAAAAAAAAAACTGCTTTTAAATCCATTGAAATCCAGACATCTCCTCTACTTCTACTAATTTCTGCTGTTTGTCCACAAAGGTGCAATATCAACTGATGAAGATAAAGCTTCTTACCATGAATGTGAAAGGAAAAAAAAATCTTACTCTTTTTTAATACCAAAAAAAAAAAAAAAACTCTTCTGGTAAACCAATATCCAAATTACTCTTAGCATTCTTGTCAAGATGAGATTCTCCTTAAACTGTTCATGGTAAAGTTGAGTTTTCCCTAGCTCGGCCCTATTCTTGTAAGAAAAGTAAGCAAAGTCTTTCTGTAGATATTAAGAAAATCTAGAGGGCTCATTTTTATTGTAAAACAACCTAAGATATCTATAGGTGAAATCTTAAGCACCTTTCTACATAAGATTTTAAAACATTTTTATAAGAAAGTGAAAAATCAAAGGATATGAGACCTATATCTCATAATAAACAAATTTCTGTCCAAATTGGAACCTTTCTAACTAAACATTAAGGATTCCTTGACACTGTTTTATTGTCAACGAACAAGCTATCAATATTTCTGGTGAGGATCAAATGGGAGAAGAAACAATGTATACGTATTTTATATAGTAACTTAGTATGACAAGAAACATACAACTTAAGAGAAATACTTCTATTTTACTCCCCCTAAGAATCCATCAGGTAAAACCTTATTAAAGCATCTGTAATAGGTTTTGTACATTGTTCTTTATCTCCAAGTATAGGGAGTGACCAGCAGGAAAGCTGCCAAGTTTCTACGGGCTATGATAGTTGGCATAAAAGCAACTTCCAGAAATCCATCCCTAAGAACTTATGACAAGTTGCAAAGTTGGCAACTCTGTGAAACACAAAACTTAAGTTAGGTGAGCTGCTTCTTATACGTAAAGGTGGCTTTCTGATAATAGGGAGACCTTATATTCTTACATACCTGATATGCCTGGACTTAGACCCCCACCATGCTACCCTATCCAAATTCCACCTCCACCAAACGTTATTAACAGTCAGTGAATATCACCAAAGAAATCACCACAGTTCACTGAAATGCCCAAAGAACTCCCATCTGGAAAGCATATTGATTCTATGGAGATACGGAGAGATCATTACTTTCAGTGAGCTCAAGACTAAAGCCAGGCCTCCGGATTCCTAGGTGTGTGCTGTTTTCCACTCACACAAATGATAAAAATAGCCTTTTTTGTACTCTCCTCCCTGGCCCTTTTCAAGAACAAATATGAGGGAGTCCTGCTCTTAAGGGTTGCATCGAACAGACTAACACAAATAACCTGAGGTTTTACAAAAAGCTAAAGATAATAAGATTTTTATTTCAATTTATTTTTTAAGCCAAAATATCAAGGAAAGGATAGACAGGTCTGCTTGGGGCTGAGAGTGTAGAAGACTGATAAAGAAGTGAGGAGAACCCCTCTATGTCTACTTGGATTTTCTCCTCTTAAAAGGGAATGATTTTCCAATTGCAGAGAAGAGAAAGAACATCTCTCAGTGGGAAAGTCAATTGTAAGAGAGCACCAAGCTGATCTGAATAAGTTCCAGGCTGCTGGACATGCCAGGATAGGAAATAATCCAATGAGATTTTCTAATCATAATCCTTCAGGAACTGTGGAGAATGAGAGGGATTCAACACAGGAGACAGGCACATGTCATTACAATTTTCAAAAAGGTAGATTCTACAAATTATAGACAGAAGCTGTCTCATGTTGATCTTCAGTAAGATTCTAGAGCAGATTATTAACGAGCTGGTATATGAGTACCTTGAAGAGGAAGCAGTGGTTTCTTGGAGCCAGTGCAAGTTCCCCAAGAATAAGTCACTTGAGAATAACCCCACTTCATTATGTGGTGACAAATTACTAGACTGGTAGATAAAGAGATATAATATTAATAGATGTAGCATACATCCTTATGACAAGATGGAGGATTAAGAATCAGATGCTGGGTAGGGCATGGTGGCTCATACCTGTAATTCCAGCACTTTGGGAGGCTGAGTTGGGAGGATCACTTTAGGCCAGGAGTTTAAGACCAGGCTGGCAATATAGCAAGACCCTGTCTCTAGAAAAAAAATTTAAAAATTAACTGGGCATGGTGGTGCCTGCCTGTAGTCCTAGCTACTTGGGAGGCTGAAACAGGAGGATTGCTTGAGCCCAGGAGTTCAAGATTATAGTGAGCTATGATCGTACCACTGCACTCCAGCCTGGGCAACAAAGCAAGACCTTGTCTCTTAAAAAAAAAAAAAAAATCAATAAATAAAAGGGGAAAAAAAGGATCAGATGCTGATACAAATAAGTAGTAATTGATTGAACAACTCTACCTGAAATTGATAAACATTAATCTCAAGTGAAGTTTGTATAGACACACTCTGCTCTGCCCTATATTTCAGCCTAGATAATATTTTTATTATTTCCTTACACATTAAAGAAATGTGTATCAAACCTGTGGGTAACTTGAAGCTTAAAGGGGTAGTGAATATGATAAATTTATAAACACTCTAAAAGACTCAGAAAGGCTAGAACAAATGGTTAAATACAGAAAATTGACAGAGATAAATATTGAGTTCTATTCATGGGATTACAACACCATTGCACAAGTCCATGCCTGAGGAGATGTGGCTCAGCAGCAGTACGTGTAGAAAGAAACTATAATTTTGAGCTGACTGTGAACATGGAACATCAATAGTGCTGTTTAGTGGTGCCATAGTTTTAAAGCTATTGTTTATGGAAGAATTATTCTATCTTAGGTTCTGTGCTAAGCACTTTATGTAGACTATCTTATTGAGTCCTTGTAACAACCCTATGAGAGAAACAGACAAAAACTGAGGCCAAACATTTAGGTGACTTGTCCAAGCCAAGCCAGAAGCGGCAGAGCTCTAAGTCTCCCCAAGCCTCTCTAATTTGAAGCTGCTAATCTTAACCATGAGGCGTCATTCCTTCCCTAGAACAAGGGAGGTCTCAGTACTCTCCGACAGTGCTCTACACTGTCAGACGGCATCTGGAAGAAGTACACTTTAAAAGGGCACAGCAAACTGTAATACATTCAGTATCCAGAGTGGTGAAAGCATTCAAAATCACATCACTTAACAAGGGCTGAAGAAACAGATTTTTCTTTTCCAACTTCAATAAAAAAAGGCTTGAAGGTAGGATATATAATTAATTTCCAAAAATCTAAGGGACTGTTATATAACAAAAATGGTTCAGAATGTCCTCCAAGTAGCAGAACTATGACAAAGGTAGGATAAGGGAGATTTGTTTTTAAAAGTCTAAGCTTTTCAAACCTAAACTGGAGTATCTTTATGGTTATGAGTTCCTCAGCACTGGAAGTATTCAAGGACAGACCGGTCAACCATTTGGAGGTATGCTGTATGGGGGATTGTGCATCTGCTAGAGACTAGAGAAAAATTTTCAGGTTTCTTTCAATCCAAAGACTCAAATTCTAATCAAGAATTTCATTCATTTCCCCACATAGAATGATACAATTTCTTCAGGGAAGTCTACAGAGTCTCCCATTTACATCTGGGTAGGATTAGCCATCTGCTTCCTAAGCAATCTTTACCTTCCTGTCCCTGCATTCCAGTATTTTCCAAAGCAATCCACACCTGATACACAAGGAAAACACCACCATTAGTCTTTGCAGTGATACTACAGAAAGACTTGAGATGACAGTAAGCAAAATAACTAATTAACCAGCCAATATATGCATATTCTGCTTTGAGCATCCTACAAAGTAGCCTAAAACAGGTTCTCTTCCATCAGTGAGTTTACAATCAGGTTGGAAAATTGAGATTTACATACAGGAACACACAATGAACCAAGGGCCGATGACAGGTGGTAAATGAGAGGTACCAGAAATAGGGTAATAGGAGTTCAGAAGGGAAAGAAGCTCAGTTGCTACTAAGTTAGTCAAAGGTTTCAGAGAGAAAGTGGTTTGAGCTGGGCTTTGAGGACTGCGATAGATTTTAGCTAAGGAGGAAAAGGGACCTACCATGAACAAAGTCAAAGAAGTTAGAAATGCAGTATGTTCCACCGGCAGTTACTAGTCCTGGCTAATGGAAATGAAGTGTTGACAAGGGGAGACAGCAAGAGATAGGTGACACACCCATAGCATAAAAGCAACACATGAGAAATGTCCCTTTCCCTGGACACTGTGGATATACAATGCAAGAAACACCAAAGGTTAGGAAAGTCACAATCAAATCCAGCTGTATCTTGGAATTACCTCTTTAGAAAATGATGTCAGGTCCACCTGTGAGATTCTGAACCCAGGTGGTTCCAATGAACAACCAGGCTTGAAATCCTGGGTTAGAGGATCTAAGTAAATAATCAATAGTCTCATTAATCACTGAACACCCCCTACCTTCTGAAACTCACACTTGGTCATACTGCAAACCAGGAAATTATTTTTACCATGAAATTAAGAAATAATCAACCCACGTATCTTTCCTCTTTCCGGAGCTACACCACTCCTCTTCCACATGGGGACTCTGCAGAAGAAAAGGACCAGGGTAGCCATATGACCCACAGGGGGTGGGATCTGAACTTTCATGTCTGAAATCTCTCTGGACTAAGTCCAGAAGCTAACTCCAAGTCATTTCAACCTGATGATGTCTGGTAATCAAGGAGAGATAAGGTAGTAAGAGTGATAGCTCATCATCTATTCAAATGTCTGCTGCAGGCACTGACCTTGTGGACAGAACATTCCTGGCAGTGTTGGCCAAGACAAGAAAGGCACATGGGCAAACTCCCTCCTCACTTTCAAGTCCCATGACCATATAGAATGTTAGACCTGGAAGATTCTTAGGGACCACGAAATCTAACTCATTCTGTCTTACTAGATGAGGAAGGTGGGGCCAGAAAGGGTCCATACTCACCCAACGTCACACAGCTGGGAAATCACAGGGGACTCCATCCCTGCCTCCTACTCACAGCCTAGGGTATTTACCCTCAGATCATGCTGAGGTCTGCCTTCTGAAAGCTGGAACACCTGCTGCTGCTGCCACCACTCTTTAAATGCGCATTTTCCATTTGCTATAAAGATAACCACCAACAGTTTCTGGCACTTACTCATTGTCAGGCACCACTAGAAAGGCTCTCTATAAACTAAATCATTGAATCTTCACAACAATCTGACAAAGCAGGTTACTATTATTATCCCCATTTTACAAAGAGCAAACCTGGCTGGGTGCAGTGCTCACACCTGTAACCCGAGCACTCTGGGAGGCCAAGGCAGAAGGATCCCTTGAGCTCAGGAGTTCGAGACCAGTCAGAGCAAGAGCAAGACCCCCATCTCTACTGAAGATAGAAAAAGTTAGCCGAGCACGGTGGCACACACTTGCAGTCCCAGCTACTCAGGAGGCTGAGGCAGGAGGATTGCTTGAGCCCAGGAGTTTGAGGTTGCAGTGAGCTATGATAGAGAGCCACTGCACTCTACGCAGGGAGACAGAGTGAGACTCTTGTCTCAAACAAAAGAGCAAACTTGAGGTAGTGAGGTCACATAGTCAGGACAAAGTCAGGACTGTCTAACCCAGACAGTCTGGCTCCAAAGTCCACTACTTTGTTAGAGTTTATGAAATATAATTTCTTTAAATTACAAAATGATGGAAGAAAGAGAGTAAGCCTTAAGCACAAAGGGCATGGTCACCAGTGTTCAATAACGAACTTAAGAACCCATAAATTTCATTAACATATGCAATACATCTCATGATCATCTATTTATTAAGGGAATGTCTATGTGTATATTAGAAGGATATTAACATTGTAAGCACATATTTTTTAAAAAGCAAAATGATTACACGCACAGAAGTCAAAGCTTGCCACTTGAAATAGGCAGAGTGTTATTTGCATGCTGATTTTGGAAGAGCCTCTTCTGGACACACTACTGTGGAAAGCAAAGATACCATTGCTGATCTGTCTGTGCTGCCCTCACTCAGATACATCTTCTTCTGCTGTTAAAGAGCAGAATGTTAACTTTCTATAGAAATCAATCCTTGAAATATTAATAATCGAGGAAAAGATCAAACAAGAAAATTTAAAATACATTTTTGATAAAAGTGTTCAAAACCAACATCCCTGGAACAAATACCCACGATTTAATTATATACTTTTTTGTTTTCCCTCATTAAAAATGATGTCAAATCTCATTATCTTTGTTATCCAGGAGAAGAAGTCCAGGAGCAATAATGGTACAAGTAAGCAAATTACAATTATGCCTGAGATCAAATTTCAAGGGAAAAATTGAAGTCAATTAAGTAGATGCACTATCAATAAAAAAAAGTTACATGACTTATTTTGCCAGCCAAATGTCTTAATGTGGAGTGTGCAAAAGTCTGCTCTGAAAATGCAACAGATCCTAAAAACTCTAAATCCAGAAACGTGTCGCCTTAGACATGAAATCCACAGCCCAGAAAAATAAAGCAAAGAACAGCACTGGACACATAGTAGGCCCTTGAGAAATATTTGTTGATTGAATGTAAATGAAGAACATATTCACAGAAAGAGAGGTGCATGATAGAGGCTGCCAAAATGACAAAACAGCAGAGTGATGCTGCTTTAAGCTTTTAAAAAAAGAATTAAGCGTCATAGAAAAACTGGACAAAATGACAGAGTACCATCAAGTCAGGGCAAAATGCTCTGTGATACAGGACCCGATCTACACTTCTCAAGCAAGAAAAATGTCTCTAAGTCCAGTTTTGCTTAAGTAAGACCTGGACTCAAGCTCAACAGAGAGGCATAATATTTACAGTACAACTCTAGCATGGCAAAAGTCCCTGAATTTGGTGCATTTCAAATGTAACACTGTTTTTAATTTAGTACCCTCAGCAGGAGTTGCCCAGCTTGACCCACTCTTCATAACAAATCTTATTTAAGGTCACAGTAGGAAAAATCTTACAGCTACTCTGCTCCACTAAAAGCAACATAAATACAAATGCAATTAGATAGAACCTACGTAAACCAGATCTGTCATATCTGACCAGTAAAGCATAATAAAATTATAGTCAGCCTGGGAGTTTCAGAGTAATTTAGGCTTTGTTCAGTACCATCCTAGCCATGCCCTAGTAATAGTGTTTTCCAACATTGATATCATGAATCTTTCTTTCTTGTGAGTCAGCACTTGGTCATAAACTCTAGCAAGACTTGAAGTTAGAACTTAAGTACCAATATAGTAGTGACCAATTTTGTATAGAATGTTTAATATAAATGTAATAGTATTAATATATTCCTCTATTTGTTTTAATACCTATTTAAAACACGTTTCCTTTTCACACGCAGCATACTAAGAGGTCATATATCAGAGCTCACCTGAAATTCCTGCCCAATTTAAGGGTTAGCCACAAGAGTAGTTTCTTATAAGAACACAAGGAAATATACCAATCTCTTCTATAGTACTCAAATGATTTCTTTTCTAAAATGTGAAACCCAAGTAGGGCCTCTGATGAAATTTCATAGAACCTTAGTTACAAACTACTATTCTCTTCTTTACCTTTAAGTGTTTCTAAACTGCTTAAAGCATAGACAGGTACTTCAGAGGAAAGTCTAATGACACACCTGTTACATAACCTGTTTTTGGTTGGCCAGATTATGTGGTTTTGATAAGTAAGAAAACAGTCAAAAGCAGCACACACACTGAATCTCTGTTCTTCATTCTCTCATTAGCCAGGACACTCATCTGAGTCACACACTCGATGGCTAGCTCTGTGCCTCAGTTTCCCTAACCATTAAATATAAAGTCTAATGCTATCCAAATTCCTATTTGATCAAAGTTAATCAGCACAATTATATAGAAATACTATGTTGTATTAAAAATTTCAGAGGTTTTTACAGTATTCATCTTTTTCTCCAAATATTCCAAAAGGGTTAGTTAGGCTTTAATCAAGATTTGGCAAATACCTAATGTGATTTAAGAACAAGTATATAAAAACCCAGGACAGACATATAGAAATCCTTTCCAGGTGAAGTTACCACTCTGCTTGGATTGTCATGTGCAAAGTGCATGCCTCAAAACCTAACAAGGGCAGGTCTTTGATTTGTTTTTACTGCGAAAACAGGATTTCACTTAGCCTGACAGCTTCAGGGCCTAGGAACACAAGATGACAACGCTTCAGAAAACCAGGGGCCCCATGGAATCCCAAGTGATCAGTTCTTTATAAACGTCTAACTTTTTGTTGCCCGCATTTCTTGCCCGTGCGGGTCCGATGGTAAACCTCCCTAAGTCCAGGTCCGGGGAGATTTGTGGAGACTCACGCAAGGGTCAGGGAGGGAGAAGCTGTGCAAACACAGATGTTGCCGCCATCCCTTGACCCACCCAGCTGTAACCAATATGGGGACGCTGTGGGCTCCTAGAGATGGATTCTCTCTTGGAAACCTAACTGGTGTCTGGGAAACCAGAGCTGGGTTTCCAGGGCGGTCTGAGCACCCGGTTTCCATACAGCCATCGACAAACGAGGACGTCTTCTCGCAGCCTGTCATTACGACCCTTAGGAAACCCTAAGCACGGGAAGGTTATGGTGCCACCACACACACCGCAGGTATTCAAGGGGGAAACAAATCCACAGAATAAGCCTAAGGAGTCCTACCCAACCGCCTTTCCCAACCAGGATAACTACAAATGCCTTTCAAAACCCAGCAAATGTTTCCACACGAAATAAATGTTAGTACGTGTGTCCTGAGCTTGAGCTTGGTCTGCACTCTGGGGTGCTGGCCCTGCCAAGCACGCTCAACCCCTGGGCAGAAGCACAGATGGGAAGGGGGGGCCCCAGCTCTCGAGGCTCTCCTTTCTCCGTAGGAGTGCCATTTGTTTACCTGGTTCCCAAAGGACACTGGCCGGGCTTCACCCGCCCATCCCCCGTCCCCGATGCGCAGCGGGCGAGGCCGAGAAGGGCCGCCGCCGCCTTCTCGGTGCGCTCCCGGCTGCGCCGCCCAAGCGACCCCGCGCTCCGCAGCTGCCGCCGCCCGCCAGGCACTCCAGCCCTCTCCGCTTGTTGCCATCCCGAGGGACCGGGAGGCGGCGCCCATCCCTCACGCCGCCGAGCGCGCGCAGCTCCCCCTTTCCATCTCTGCTGACCCCCGCGTCCCCGGGGACCCTGGAGAAAGTGGCCCCGCGGATGCGAACTCAGGTGGACAAACTTTTCCGCCCAGGGCTGCGGGGAATCGCGGAGGACGGAGTCCCAAAGAGCATTTACCTGGAGCTGTGGCCCCGCAGCCTCCAGAGCCCAGGCGAGGCGCTGCCCCCCGCGCCCTGCCCAAGGGCGCCCCAGATCGCGCCCCGGCCAGCCGCCGCCCGGAGCCCGGAAGGCTCTCCCGGGAGATGCCAACGCCTGGCGGCGGCACTGCTGAAACAAGGGCGGAGGGGGTGGAGCCGCGGCCCCGCTCCCGACCCGGCTGGCTGCGCCCGCCGCTGGTGCCGCCCCCGTTCCCCTCGCGCCTCCCCGCTGCCAATGGATGCCCCGCCTGCCCACCTCCCGGCCCGACTCGCAGCGGCCGCATCACATGGCGAAGCCCGCCCGCCGGCCGCGCCCGACACCGGCTCCAGGAGGAAACCTGAAGCTGCCCGGCCCGCGCTGTCTCCGCCAGCCCCCTCCCGCCGCGGGGCGGCGGCCGGTCGCCTGGGCTTCCCTCCCTCGGCACCCAGCTCCGAGATGCGCGGAGGCTGGCGCGGACCTGCCCGGCCAGAGAAGGGCCAGGTTGCGCCCTGGTGGCGGCGCCCGCGCGCCTCGGGGACCCCTACTCCTTGGCGCCTCCCGAAGAAGGAGCTGGCCTTTCGGATGGGGAAATTTGTTGTGCCAGGCGCGAGGGAGGCTCAGACTGTCCTCAGCCAAAAGCCACCACACGCGTGACATAATACGGCCCAGGTCTATCACAATAGGAAGTATTATTTAAAATCCAGCAGACGCCCTTTTATTTGATGAGTGTCGTGTTCCTCTGGTCCAGAGCTTTGCATTTATGCATGTAAGTAGCTAAAAAGTCATCATAATTCCAAAACTCTTACGAAAACCATAACCACTTTTGCAATGAACACTAATGTGAAGGGAACTCCCCTATCCTCCAGCGCACTTTTCCACTTAGAACCCATCACAGCCCACAAGTGCAGAAGCCTCTCCATCAGCCAGGCCTTCATCTAACAGACTTAAGACCTTTATTGCAGCTTTAGAGGTACAATTGACGATCTGTAATTACCTTGAGTCTCTGCTTTGCTTTTCCTGTGAAGACCGGCTGCCCGCAGAACCAACAGGGGTGTGGCCCGAGTAAGCTGGCCACCAAGGTACCGAGCCAGAAAGGAGCACCCCACCCTGGCTGCCACCTTCACTTCTCCAGTGTCTTGGCCATTTCTGCCTCCCTTCCAGCCCCCACCCTCCCCAGCCAACCATGCTGATATGGATCCTGAGGAAGAAGGACTGAGGTTAGCAAGAAAAGACCATCCTGTGTCTGGAGCCCTTAGCCCTGTTCGAAGGCAAAGGTTGTCATTCAGCCTTGATAAAGGGGCCCAACATAGGCACTGCCCTCCTGACCTGGGCTGTCATCCTAGCTGATTCTACCCCACAGCCCCACCCAAGCCTGGCCTCAGGCACTGCCATAAAGAAAAAGAAGTTCCTGCCCATTGCCAGGATGTCAAAGTATGCAAGATAAAAACAAAAGCAATAATATTCTTTTCAAAAATAAATAATATTTCAACCCTAAAATGTCTACTGGAGGCTGGGTGTGGTGGCTCACAACTGTAATCCCAGCAATTTGGGAGGCCAAGCCAGGAAGATTGCTTGAGGCCAGGAAATTGAGACCAGCCAGGGCAACAACATAGCGAGACCCTGTCTCTACAAAAAAAAAATAAGAAAAATTAGCTGGGCACGGTTGTACTCACCTGTAGTCCCACCTACTTGCAAGGCTTAGGAGGGAGGTTCCCTTAAGCCCAGGAGTTAGAGGTTGCAGTGAACTATGAATGCACTATCACACTCTAGCCTGGGTGGCAGAGCAAGAACCTGTCTCTAAAAATATTAAAAAATAAATAAAATATCTGCTGGAGATTAACTGAGTCAACACACCAGACAAAAATGGTTTTCAAATACTGGTGAACAAAGATTTTAACATGTTGTTGTCCTTTTCCATATCACTAGTGTTAAATTTTCTTTCTCTTTTCCTTTTTTTCCAACCCATTAATTCTATCAGGTATGTAGATAGGAAAAAACAAGAAAATGTGAGAAGAGGAACAAATATTATAAGAAATTACCCCAAAACCCCCTCCCCACTAAAAAGAAACAAACCAGCAAAACTAGTAATTGAGAAACTCTCACCAGCGAGGACATATAATCATGCTAGCTGCAGTTTTCTTGCCTTCTCTCCCTGAGCTTGATCAATATTTAAATAAGTACTTGGCTTTCAACTTCTTTAGGTTCAAATATTAAGCCAAGTGTGCTCCAGCAACCTTAAAAGAAGCCATGAATGTCTGAGGCAGGAAGCTATCAGTTGTGTGAATAACCCTTTGCATCTCATTGATTTCACTCCTCCAGATATAGGTCACTCAGGACATTGATAGCACTAAGTTGGCTGGAACAGCGCCTCTTTAGAATTCAGACAAAGACTACGAATTCTCAGCCCACAGACAGGGGACATTCAGCCAGCAAGAAAACCAGGCTGGCAATTCAGCCAGGGAAATTCTAACTTTCTAGTGAGTATTACACCAGTTTCCCAGCTCAGTTCTGTCTTTTCTAGAGATCCAATCTCCATTCATCCTTATAGACTTCACTCCAGACAGACCTCCTCCACAAATCCTTTCTTCATTGTCCTGGTTTCTGCTCCCCGCTGGACTTTGACAAAACATAATGGCCTTACCGTACAGTGTAGCACCTGACTATATTCGCTGTCATATGTCGGACAATTGCAGGTTCTTATCCTCTCTTCAACTTGCCATTTCAAGGACAAAGGCTGTTCCTTATCCCTGTAATCTCCACAGTCCTAACATACAGCACCTCTGAAGTATTTAATATTTGTTTTTTAATCGAACTATCACATCAGTTATGTAGGAAGGGAAATGCATGTCACAATTTTTAAACTTTTCTTTAATAGATTATAATCACTCCAAATTCTGTTATCTATTTAATTCTTTCCTGTCCTTTATTCTATTTCCTTTATCAATAATTCTCAAAAATTGAATAATTGTAAATCTGATGTTTGGCTATCTGAGGTAGGAAATAACTAGTGTTTCTTAAGTGAAAGCTTGATACTAGAAGATGGTAGATTTAGTGGGGGGTAGAGCAAACTTTGGAATTAGAAATAGCATGACCTTGGGAAGATCCAACCTTTCTAAGCCTTCCTTTTCTCATCTGTAAAATGGGCATAATAGTATCTACTATCATTGTGAGGATTAAATAACTAAAAGCAATTACAGGACACAAAATAAGGATGCAGAAAATGGTGGCAGTTAATATTTTAGAGTATAGATGTATTAGGAGAACACTTTAGAGCTTTGAGATAATTAATAGAGCATGTCAAACTCCAAGGCATAAATTAGTTCTGAATTATACACTTGGTTTGCCAGCCTTAGAAGGCTGGGGAACACAGGGAAAAGAGGCCAATGTGAGCAAAACCAGGGGACAGATCTCCTGAGGAAATGCCCACAGTAGTTTGCATTCTGGCTGCATACATTAATAGCATCACCTGGGAAACTTTAAAAAAAAAAACAAACAAAAAACTTGATTTCCAGAACCTCACACCAGATCCATCATTTCAGAATCTCTTGGGATATGGGGCCCAGTCATTGGTAGTTTTTGAAGCTCCCCAGGTGATTCCAATGTTCAGCCATAGTTGAGAACAACTGGACTAAAGAAACTGAATTTATTGCCACTGGAGAAAAGTAAGGACTATCCTCAATTACATGAGGTTAAGAGACTCAGCTCTTCCACTTCTACTAATGTTGAACTATCGGGTGTAAACTGCAGGTGAGCAGTGTAACATGCATATGAATCACCTGGCAATCTCCTTAAAACGCAAATTCTGATTTAGTAGCAGATGGAACCTGGTACTCTGCATTTCTGCCAAGCTCCAGGTACTGCCTAGCCCCCTGGTCTGTGGAATATACTCTAAGTAGCAAAACAATAGGGAGATTCACAGAGAAATATTCACATTTGTTACAAGAGAAGTCTTAATATCTCTGAATATTTTTAATCAACTGATATTTATTGATCACCAACCATGAAAAAATATATATTCTGTAATTTTTGAAGAAAAGAATAGGCCATTTTTTAGCCAGTTTTAAATATGAATTCTTCCTTAAAGGGCCAGTAGGTATAGCAGGCTCAGTGCCTAGGGACCACAATACTTATAGGAACCCACAAAAATGTTTTAATTTCTTTTAAAATCATAAGAGAAATATCAACTTTTAGGTCAAAGAAAATGTTTTAGTATATAATATTATTATATTTGTCTTTATAACAATGCAATAGTAAAATGTAATTTTTATCTATTTAATTTTTACTTTTCTGGAGGAAAGTGCTTACACAGGCAAAAGTGCCCAGAGCCCACCAAAGTCTTAATACAGCTGTGTTCTCAAAATCCGTATTAGTCCCAGGTATTTTTAAGAAAGTACACAAACCTCATTGTGGCTGATATTTTCCTGTTGATATTTACATGAACAACAGCAAGATAGTGGGGAAATTATAAATATGCCACTTGAGGACAGCCAGCCCTGTAAATACAGAGTTCAACACTTCCCACGTGTACAGTTTGAGGAACACCAGGAATGCTTCACTGACAAAAAGTTGTCCCTCTTTAGCTGATCCCTGAGCATCTAAAATTCTATCCTTAGAGATTTATTCCACCTCCAGAGCCAGTCTTTAGAGATTCACACTATCAAGAGACCCTTCCTTTATAATGTAAACCTTCCTTTGAGGCCCGATTTTTTTACCCTCTGGATCCAGGACACCTCTCGAGAACTTCTCAGGCAATTCATTCCGTAAAGAAGACAATATAGTGATGAGATTCTATTTTGTAGTAAACACCCGTTCTATTCAGTTCCTGAAAATTGAGATAAGGCCATTCATAGCTAAAGAACGTTGCCGTCATCACTGCTCCATACAGTAACCCTAACAAAAATTACTGATTTATTCATCCGCTACAATGTTAACCATGTGTGGTTATTTAAATTTAAATTAATTAAAATTAAATAAAATGAAAAATTCAGCTTCTCATTGCAGTAGCTACATATTGAGTGCTCAAGAGCCACATGTTCCTGTTGGACAGCACAGATAGAGAACGTTCCATCATCACGGAAATTTCTATCGTGAAGTGCTGTTTCAAAGGGCTTTGAGTGAGAGGGGCCCAGCCTTCCTTGACATCTGAAATGCAAGCATAGTTTGGGAAGTATTGAAACTCCAGCTCAGGCATATTTTTTCTTTCCACTTGTCAACTGATCTATAACAACATAGACAATCAGTTACTCCACTCTTTTTTAAACTTCCCTAACCAAAATTTCTAGGAAACCAACTTTTTAAAAAAATTATTATGGGGACATAATTGTTATACATCTTTATAGGGTATATGTGATGTTTTGATACAGGCATTCAATGTGAATTAATCAAATCAGGGTAATTGGGGTGTCCATCACTTCAGGCATTTATCATTTCTCTGTGTTAGTAACATTCCAATTCCACTCTTATAGTTACTTTTAAAGTATACCCTAAATTATTGTTGATTGTAGTCACTTTGTTGTGCTATCAAATGTTGTTCATTATATTCTTTGGTAACTATTAACTATATTTTGGTACCCATGAACCATCCGCACTTTATCCCCCCTCCCCACCACCCTTCCCAGCCTCTGGTAACCATCTTTCTACTCTCTGTCTCCATGAGATCAATTGCCTTAACATTTAGCTAGGAAACCAACTTTTGGTTGACACCCCCTGCCCTGCAAGAGAGCCAGATCTTTTTGATTTGTGGAAAGCCAGAAAATCCTATCCTTGATCTATCAAAGGAGTTTTTCTTAGGATCTAGAATGGTCTTCATCTCCGAAAATGATTATTTGCATCACTACTCTTTTTCCCCTTGCCAAAATGGCTCCAGGTACTATCAGGTTGTGGCCAACTTCTTACATTTTAAATCAACTCAAAGGCCCGTTTTTGATCTCCAGGGCGTAACTGTACAAGGCAGGCCGGCTGGATAATGCCCCAGATGCATAATGTGTCTATAAATCTTCCATCAGTCAGCAGTTTTGTTTCTAAGAGCACCACTGGAGTGCTCAGGTGTGGAGTCTGTGCAGAACAATTCAATAGCTAACATTTCTCCAATCCCCTAACACCTGCTGAACACTGACACGAACATGTTAAATCCCAGCCCAGAGCAAGTTTTCATAGTTATAGAAGAGCTCTTAAAAAACAGAGGTGATAATTGAGGTGCTAATCCCATTTTAATTAGGATGGTGCAACTAGTCACTGATAATACATGTGGGAAATAATGGGTGTGCAACTGTCACGTGGGCTGTGATTATATTTAAGACTTCTGGTGACAGGACAGATGGTGAGAATGAAGCTGTGGTGCTCTGTACATGATGTCATCTGGAAGCTGCAAAATGCACGTATAGCTTTGGGCAGCTATTACTCATTAAAGAGGATCAAGATCCTGTTTTCTCATTTACAAAGGGCAGGCAAAGGAAAGGAAAAGACAGGAAAATCTATAAATAAAATTGTTATGAATCATTTTCCCTCTCCCCCCAAAATAACTTCATAAAAATATTTTAAGCTTTTAAAAATTAATTCAGATACATTTGATTGCTCATAACATACAACCCAAGAGCTAAGTCTGGAATATTGTCAGTGAAGGGTCCAACAATTTTTTAATAGACTAAGTTAAACACCCTGCAAATTCTGAATCCAACTCAAAAGACCTAGTCAATGCTAAGTGCAATCTCTGGGCACTGTTTTGTTGTTGTTTTCCATTCTAAAAAGACCCCATTCCCACTCTCTCCTGAAGCTGGATATTTGGGTAGAGATTTTCTTCTAAGGAGGTATGTAGTGCAGGTAGCTTACAGAGACCCTGATACTCCAACTCAGCTGAAGAAACTTAAGAATCATCCTTAACGTACAGAGGAAAAGTGAGACTTAAAAAACATGCAGTTTTTAAACAATGTCTTCTTGTTTTTAAAAGAAAGTGTCCTGCTCAGAACCCTGCCATAAAATGGAGTTAATTCTCTTCAATCAAAGAAAATCTCTTTAAATTTTCACTCTGATATTATTTCATAGTGCAAATAATTCATTGTTTTTCATTTTGAAAAATAATTTCAGCCACATGGAACAGAATGAGCATGGGACACAGCTGCGGACAAACTCATAGCTTGCAGGGCCTTCACCTCCTCCCTACACCAGGGGGCGCCACGCCTCCTCTGTGAAGGCCCAGCTAGTAAATATCTGGCCTTGGTGGACTGTGCCATCTTGGTGACATTCACTCAACTCTGCCCTTGTAGTACAAGCACTGCTATAGACTGTACAGAAACAAATGAGCTTGTCTGTGTTCCAGAAAGTTTTATTTACAGAAATAGGCAGTGTCCTGGATTTGACCCACAGGCCTTGCTTTGCCTATTCCCTGCTCTAGACCATTGGAATAACCTGGGGAGCTTTAAAAACCACTGATACCTGGATACTCCCTCTAAGATAGACAACCAGCCATGTGGAAAGCCACAACCTGGCAAGAAGAGTCCAAAATTAAGCCAAAGTATTAAGCCATAGAAAAAAGAAAACAGAGGTAGCACAGGGGAAAAAAGAGAACTTTGCAGAAATGTTCATTAACATACTCCAGAGGCTGACAAGAAAATAATGTATCTATGAAACAAGAACAAGGCACTATGACAAAGGAACAATCAGGGATCAAGAAAGTGTACTTGGACATTAAAAGTATGAGAAATTTAAAAAATTCAACAGAGAGTTGAAGGTAAAGTTGAGGATATATCCCAGAATGTTTTTAAAAAGACAAATTCACAGAAAACATGAAATCAAAAATGAAAACTTTCAAGATTAATCTCAATATCCAACATCCCACTAAAAAGAGTTCCAGCAGAAAAGAGAAAAAACAGTGAAAGAAATGATTAAAGATACATTTTTTTTTTTTTGAGCTCAGAATTCAGGGAAACATAAGTCTGCTTCTAAGAATTTATCTTGAAGCTATATATAAGGGCATGAAGATACACACACAACTATGCTTAATGTGACATTTTTGTAATAGTGAAAATTGAAAACAACCTAATTGTTCATATGGTTATTTGGTTAGATAAACTACGGAACACCTATACTCTCTAGTTGTTTAAAAAATAATGTGGCTTTATATGTACTAACATGGAAAGATGTCCAGGATAGACCACTAAATGAGAAAAGCAAGTTGCAGAACAGAACTGGGGGTCCATTTTTATGTAAAAAATAAAACAAATAAAAAAGAAAATGTTTAAAGATCAATATACGTTTGCAAATGCATTGTAGCAGGTCTAGAAACCTACTCAAGAAGCTGTCAATGGTGGTTATCTCAGGAGAAGAGTAGGATGGGAGATTTAGTGAATAGCCCTTTAGCTTTGCATTCACATATATCTTCATTGTTGATTTTTTTTAACAATGTGCATGTGTTTCTTCTGTAATTTTTACAAATTAAAGGCAATAAGGAAATTATATATAATATTATGGAGTAGAAAAAAAAAGGTTTTCCCTTCACAATATCTCTGAGAAACAGCAGCAGAAGATTATCAGGAGTCAGATTATCAGGATGAAAAGAAAATGAAATTCCTGATTACAGAAAGACCATGAACCCAGCTAAGGAATACAAGCAGCAAAAGACATTGCCCTGCCCTTCAGGAGCTTACAGTGGAGTTGGAAAGACAGACTAACATGGGTAGCCAATAGTGACCAGTGCTCAGTGGTATAGTCTTCTGCCAAATTGTGCAGTATGTTAAGGCCTGGGAGTTCAGAAGAGAGAGACCAATGAAGGCTGGAGTAGCCAAGGATGCTTCATAGAAGAGGTAGGTCTTGAAGGACGGCAAGGCTTTACAAAGGCAGCAGGGAGAACATTATAAGCCAGATAGCCAGCAAGAGTGAAGGCACTGATTCTAATGAGCATGCAACATTCATGCAAAGGTGAGGAGAGTAGCCCATCTATATTAGAGGAATCATGTTAGTTAGGACTGGGTTTGGCTGCATACAACAGAAAACTAGCAATGCTTACATCAGCTAAAGATTTAATTTTCTTTCATGTCAAAGGAATCCAGAGGTAGGCAGTCCTGGGCTATGTCCATAGCTTCATTATCATCAAGGCCTCAAGTTCCTTCTACATTCCTACTTCACCATCTTTAGTACTGGCTTCCATCTTCAAGTTAGCTTCATAATTGCAAGATAGCTGCTATAGCACCAGCCATCATATCTATGCTCCACACAGCAGGAAGAAGGAAAG
Organism: Varecia variegata; assembly: GCA_028533085.1. Classification (NCBI taxonomy): domain Eukaryota; kingdom Metazoa; phylum Chordata; class Mammalia; order Primates; family Lemuridae; genus Varecia; species Varecia variegata. The sequence continues at coordinate 132,833,777 of CM052439.1, forward strand.
AGCAATGAAAAAGGGGCATGCCTCCCAGTCCAGTCAACCTCCTTTAAAGAGTTTCCTTAAAATCCTTTCCCAACAACTTCTACTTACATCTTGTTGGCTACCCCTATTCAATACAGGGGTCTAGAAATGTAGATTTTTAAGCTGGGTGCATTGCTACTCCTATGAATACAGGGTGTCTGGGAGTAGAGAAGGACTATTCACTATATTTGCCTAATAATTAGGTTAGACTGGTTAGACTATGAAGGTTTTTAAAAACAAGGCAGACTAAAGATTTTATGTTTAAAAGAAGAGAAAGAAATTAGCAAATTACTTGTCATCCATAAAGAAATAGCTAGAAAAATGAATAAATTATAAACTTAGAGTTTAAAAAGCATAGAAGACATAAGATTGAAAAATAAATGAGAAAAACACTAATAGCTACTTACTTCTAAAAGTAGATAATGGATTGGCCCTTCTCCATTCACTCATGTTCAACCTTCTACAATTTTCTAGAGATTTATTAACATTCACCTATGTACCCCTTATGTTCCAACTATGCGCCAATACAGGGCAGCCTTCCAGTCTGCATATGGCAACAGAAACAGCCTTTCCCCCTTCTCATCCATATGCCCATAGTGCTTTGAAGATATTATTATCATAGTAGTTATCACACTGTGCTTTAGCTTGTTTACTGTTTGCTGGTTGAGAGGCAAAGTGGGCTGGGCATGAGGGCTCACGCCTGTAATCCTAGTACTCTGGGAAGCTGAGACAGGAGGATTGCTTGAGCCCAGGAGTTTGAGGTTGCAGCAAGCTATGATGACACCACTGTACTCTAGCCGGGGAGACAGAGCAAGACTAGGTCTCAGAAAAAAAAAAAAAAAAGAGGCAAATTGATTGAGCAGAGAGGGCAACATGGACTTTGTCATCAGACAGACCTGACTTTCTACTTGCTGACTTGACTATATTTCTTCAGCAAGTTACTTTAACCCTCTAAGACATACTTTCCTCACCCTGAAAACAAAGAACATCATATGAATCTTATAGGCATTTCCAAAGTTGTGCTGAGGATTGGAGCCGGTGCTCAGCAGTAGCTCAGGAAATGGTAGCCTTTGTTATCATTTCATCTTCCTGCTGGAGTGGAAGAGCCGGGGCATGTCTGACTTATCTTTGTATGAACCCAGTACTGAGTGCCCTGGCAAGTCATTTCGGCCAACAGAAAGTCACCTGGCAGTCCTCACCTGGAGAACTCTAAAAGACAGCAGCATGAAGGCCAGCTCATACTGGTGGCATAAATGTCACCAGCCTGGTGCATTACCCCAGAGCCAGGTGGGAAGCTACAGCAACTAAATCACCCCCGAGACAGCGAGTGACATTGTAGAATTCTCCTTGTGGGACATTTGAAATTATGAGATTTGGGACAACTAACAACTGTTGCTTCTTTTCTTTTTTCATGTTTCATAGCTTAATAAATATATTTTATGTTTACAAAGCTTCCTTTAGGTACACTGTGGCCAGAGTGCTTATTTTAGAGTGTTTCCTGGAAAACAGCCATATGGGACGGTCACTTTCAGTACCAGATGTGGAGATGCACTCAGGCCTGGCCAGTCCCATCTCGTGTCCCCGCTCTTGGGAGTCCACCTGCATCTACCCATGCCACTCATTGTCTTCTGTGGTGCTGAGAGGCCCCTCAGCCCGCCTCTTGCTTTCCCTAAGTCCACTTTCCGAGCACACGGCATTCTCCCCTAACTCCTTGCACACCTAAAAGCTCTTCTGCCCCTCCTATACTTTTATCTTTTGCCTCTCCTTATCTCTTGACATTTGCACATTGGAGCATTAAACTACAAAGTGGAAAAGAAGATGATTTCTTCTGTGTGTTCAGGAAAAACTACACAGCGCATGTGGTAACCAGCATGCATCTGTGTTGAATGAGTTCCCCGTCCGGTTTTTATCCCAAGGTTAGGCAGAGTTAGGGGTGTTCTGCAGGCCAGAAGCCTGGGCAGACTGTCACTGGGAGCCTTTTCCCATTACTCATGCCTGGGCCTCACCCCTGCAGGTACTGACTCAGCAGTTCTAGGATAAATCCTGGACAATGCTCCCCGTTTAATTCTGTTAGTCTCTGCCTGACTCTGCCCTTGTGAAACAGCAGTGTAACCTATATTCCCTTCGGAAGGGCTACTTTTGGCAATGGCTTCTAGAGAGCCACTTTCTCATTGGCCACTGCTCTCAGTCCCCCAGTCCCCCAAGGAACTGCACTGTGGATCACAGCGTCAGAATCACAATAATGGCAACTAACAGGTACACTTAACATATACCAGGCCCTGGTCTAAGCTCTTTACTTAAATAATCCTTATAACAACACTATGAGATACTACCGGTGTCTCCTTTTTACCAAGAAAAAAACCCAATAAGTAGTAAAGCTCAGATTTAAAACTAGCCCATACTCTTAACCAATATCCTATATGGGCTCACACAGTGAGTTTCAGAAGATCTCATCATCACATATTTCTTTGTTGTCAAGCTAACCCAAATCACTGTGCTGACCACTGCTACCGTGATTCATCCGGCTTCAGCACCAACCCCAGCCCTCCCGTCTCCTTGGTCTGCTCAGCCACACACATTCTGAAAACAATATTGCAGATCTCGCTGTTTTCCAGTCGATGGTCCCCTAAGCCTTTGCTCAAGCTTTCCTTCCAGAAAACTTCCCCAACACTCCCACCATCCATGCCAAGCTGGGGTAGGTGCCTTTATCTACACTCCCCTCCTACTCTGTGCATTTCTTGGTCATCAGACTTACCATGTGGCAATCTGATAGTCTGCTTCGGCGTCCATCTCCCTCAGCTGAGGGTTCACTAAGGTCAGGAATGTATTTCAGTCACCTTTGATTCCCCAGTGCCTAGAGCAAGATCTTGCAGAAGGGACATGGTAACTGTTGAATAAACAGCATTGGTTTTAATGATACCCCTACCTCTTACCTTACAGGAAAGCCTTATTAATTCATCTCCGGGGTCTGAGGCAAGAAGGGACATCTCCCAACAGTCCCTTATTAAGACTTTATCTCTAGAAACTACAGACTCACAATCATTGAATCTTTTCCTATTTTCCAACCCCATTCTCCAATATACTTACATTCTTTTTCTACAGCTGAGGAGCCAGGAACACAACAGTTTTACGTAATATGGAAAAGATATGCTCCCATTCAAACTCCAACTTTTCTAATGGGAAAGTCCTCTTTGTTACCTTTCAATTCTCTTTTCTCCACCCTACCTAGACTCGTTAGTGGGAGACCGACTGTAACAGGTGAAATGGGGTCCCCGAGAGTTCTAGATGGAGACAGACATATGACATATCACAACCCTTCATAGTTGTCTTCAACATAAAAGTTGCAGATATAAACTTTCTTGTCTTGATATTTTAAATTTTAAGGTCTTCAGAGTTAGTTGCACTTTGTGAAGTGCAAGGAGATACAGGAAAAACTGAGGTGAGCGGGAATTGCCAATGGAATCACAATGAGTGATAACAGGAATAAATAAGCCAAGTGAGAAGAAATGCAAATGGCATTTGCCCTTGGCAATTTCTCTGCAAGACTTTGCGTGTGGTGTTATAGATAACAAATATTCTCTTAGAATTTCTATTAACACTTTGATAAATAATTTCTATTAATCTCCCAGAACACTCGTGATACACTCCAACATTACTAAATATATTATAACCAAATCTCACTCTCACATTTCATCACACTTATGTTGCTCAGTATCTATTTGTTTTGCCACTCATTTTGGTTAAAATGTGCCACTAAAATGACCCAGATAACAAATATGAGATAAAGTTGTCAAAATATTTCTTAGTATAAAACATTGCATTCCTCTTGCATACAAGATAAGCTGCATTAAGAAACTGGTTAAAAGTGTTTAAGAAAGAATGGAAATGATATTCTATAAAACCCTTCACCTACTGCAGTTTGACTTTCACCTTTGATACTGACTGCATGACAAATTGTATAAACCATAATAAGTAAACATAACACTGCAAGATTAAAGCCCCAAATGCGAAAGTATCATTAATCATACCAAACATGTATTTGCTTTTCTGTTGGCATCAAAATGTAATTGTTTCTCTGTAAGTTAAACATACCCCATGGTACAATGCTGATCTAAATCTGTGCACTTGGCAACAGAAGAGGGAAACTTGCCGTCTTTCATCCATTGTATGGGCATGTTTTTCTCCATCTAAAATGATCAACTTGAATGAAAGTTTATTCTGTCCTCCTCTGCAAATGTTGCCAAGCCCAACACTTCACTTCTGAGTAAGTGAAAAAGAATGATCTGTTTGTCCACTAGGCTCCATTAAAGCATTTAGGGCTTGGGAGGAGGAAGAGTGCAGGCACAAACTCATTTGAGAATCTTAAAAAAGCTCAGAACTTCACCCCAAAATAATGCACATCCACTCACATTCACCAAGTTGAGGGTTTACTTTTCAGGGAGTTCTTGGTCATCCCAAAGCCAATCACTTGCATTTTGTGGTAGCAATAGCACACAAAAGTATAGCGACCACTTAATTCTTATAAATGGAATAATTTGTCTTCTTTATTAAATTAGTATCACATGACCTAAGATTAAAAGATGATAATGTTTTCAAGTAGGAATCAGTAATAAATCACTGTTTTTAGAAAGGAGTTTTGCTGATCCTTCCCCCACCTGACCCGACTTGTCCATAGCGCCCCCTGTCAGACAGCTCACTCTGTATACTTCAGACACCATGAATCATGTGTTTTCTGGGGTCTGTTTCCTCACTTCCTAACTGGAGGCCTTGGCTCTCTCCTGTGTTTTGAGCATAATAGGTATTTAAATTGGCTATTTGTTGTGGTTTTTTTTTCCTCTGCCTAACCTCTTTTGGGTTTTTTGTTGTTTTGTTTTGAGAGAGTCTCATTCTATTGCCCAGGCTAGAGTATAGTGCCATCATCATATCTCACCGCAACCTCAAACTCCTGGGTTCAAGGGATCCTCCTGCCTCAGGCTCCTATGTAGCTGGGACTATAGGCACTTGCCACCACCCTTGGCTAATTTTTCTATTTTTCTGTAGAAATGGAGTCTTGCTATGTTGCCCAGGCTGGTCTTGAACTCCTGGCCTCAAGTGATCCTCCCACCTTAGCCTCCCAAAATGCTGGGATTATAGGTATGAGCCACTGTACCCAGCACCCCCTTTTGGACAAGCTTCCTGTATTTGGAAATTTCCCACCTTTGAGTTCCACTTTCTCAGTGGAAGTGAAAGCCAGAAACTCACCTTCCCAGCTTCCTTATAGCTGGAGCCTGGCCTATGACCTAGTTCTTCCAATAAGATACACCCACTTAAGGATTTCATTCCGAAGAGAATGAGGTAAAAAGATAGGGACTTTGGGGATCAATTCTGGCAAGGGCAGTAGAGACACTATCTATGAGAACTCCCCAAGATTTCAGAAGTGGCATAGACAGGGTCCTAGTGCCCTGCATCCAGTGCAGACTGCAGAATCCATGCCCAGCACTGGTAGCATTGGGACTCCCCCAGAAAAGTCTTATGGCATAATCTGGGCATTTGTCCTGCTGTGTAGATTCCAAATGATTTTGTGGCCCTTCTGGAGATTCTGTCAACAACTTTAATATCCTTTAAAATATTCTCTTCTCCTTCACTAATTCACTCAATATTTATTGAGGGCTGACTGCATGCCAGGCATTGTTGTAGGCGCTGGTAATACAGGAGTAATAAAACAAAAATATCTGTCTTTCTGGAGTTAACATTCTAGTGAAGAAGGGCAGTACTAAACAAATAAGTAAAATAAACATACAGTATGTCAGTAGCAAAAGGAAATGGGGAGTGCTCGGGGGAGCCATAGAGCTGCAATTTTAAATAGGTTGGTCAGAGAAAACCTCACTCAAATGAAGAGGTGACATCTGAGCAGATGTGAACAAGGGAGCATGCCTGGTGTGCATGGGGTGAGGGGCAGTGTCCCCGCAGCAGGAACAGCAAGGGCCAAGGTCACGAGGTAGGAGCATGCCCTAGAAATGCTTATCCACTGTAGTTATCATAGCAATCTCCCTGAAGTCATGTCCTTATCCTAAGAGAGGCAGCACATGGAGAACACCATCGCCCTCATCCTAATCTGATAGCTGCAGCTCAGCTTATCCAGAAGGAACTTGACAAGCTTCCTGGAAATAACAAGTCCAATTTAGACAATATTAGTGACCTACAGCCAAATCTCCCCATCTCCCCAAACACACATAGCATACATTTATTTATTAACAAAAAATATAATTAAAGAAAAAGTAAGTAAAGCTTCTCATTAATCTCAAAACTTCAAGTGGGTTTGTTTTGGCATTCTTGCCTTATAAATATTTGTTTAGAGGCAACCATGAAAATTGACACTTGAGGAAGATGTTGTTTTCATCAAACTTTCAGAGCTTAAAAAAATAAAAATGCTAGGACTATTAATCTTGGTGTAGAGTTTTTATTTTTAAGTCTAACCATGACTCAAAATCTAAAGGCAAGAAAAAAATAGACAAATTTGAACACATAAAAATAAAAATTTGTATGGCAAAAACACCAAAACAAAGCCAAAAGACAACTGGAAAATGGGAAGAAAATATTTACAACATATATCACAGGGAGAAAAAAGGCCAATATTGCTCATCTATAAAGAATCTTAAAAATTGAGGGATAAAACAAAAAAAACAATAGAAATATGGGGAAAATACATGAACAGATAATTCACAAAAAAAGATACAAAACTGGCCCACAACATATGAAAAAATGTTCAAATTCACTCATAACTAGAGCAATACAAATTAAAACAATACCAAGACATCATTTCCACCTGCCAGATTGGCAAAAATTAAAAGGCTTGACAACTCACTGTGTTGGCAAAGTGCTGGGGAAATGGGCACTCATACATTGCTGGTAGAAATGCAGAAATGCAGGCTGGTACAGCCCTTCTGGAGGGAAACATGGCGATACCCAGCAAAACTAAACATGCACTTACCTTTTGACGCCAGCAACCTCATTCCAGAAATTTACCCTAAAGTTACACGTCCAAAAGTACATATGTATAATACAAGGTTATTCATTGTAGCATTTAAAAAATAATCACAAGATATTGAAAACAATCTAAATGACTATTCACAGGACAATTGTTGCATAAATTATGTACATCCACACATTGAAGTATTAAGCAGCTATAAAAAGAATGAGCTAGATCTCTGTGAAGTGATTTGGAGTTATTTCCAGGGTATGCTGTTAAATGAAAAAAAGAAAGTGTGAGAGAATATCTATAGTATGCTACGTTTCAAGTGAGAAGGGAGATATTAAAAAAAAAATGTATCTGCTTATTTGTGCAAAAGAAAAACAGAAACTAAATCAGACACTAACGAGACTGATTACCTACAGGAGATGGGTAGGAAAGGAGTGAGAAGATGGGGAGAATGGGAACAGGGGAGTAGAGAGGAGGTGGGTGCTTTTCCTCTTAAAAGCATAATGATATTTAATATACTCCAAAAAGTAGAAAAATTAAGTAAAATCAACTAGGATATGGAGGGAACCCAAAGTAGAATACAAACAGTAGCAGATGAAACTAGCTGTATTACAAATAAATAGTACAACTACACTGTAGAGGATGTGAAAAAAAAAAAAAAGAACTAACCTAAGCAAGTTTGGAAAACTGTTGATACTGTAAGTTTAAAAACAAAAAGAACTGTGCACAAATACCATACTCTTATTAATAAATCTATTTCTCATCTGAGTATGGGTTAGCAATTCTATAACTTTTTTATGTGTATGCTTGGATTAAGCAAATAAGTGAATATTTTTAGATGAGAGCCATGTTTCTTATGGTTGGAGAAAAAAATTACAAATAAGGAAAAGAGGAAGGTATAATGGAATAAATGCTGTGGTGTCAGATTGGAATTGGAAGAAGCAATATGAAATCATGGAGATACACACACACACACACACATACACACACACAGAAACAGATAAAAATATAAGTACAGAAATGTGTGTGTTCATATGCATTGGTATGTATTTCACAGCTCTGTCCACTAAAAGAGCCCAAAAACAATGCCACCCTAGAATCAATGAGCGAGCACACCCAGGGCTCAGAATTTGGACTCTACCACTCTCTGATACAAAGAACTTCTTGGAGAGGTGTTTGATTCCAGGGCGGGAGCAGGGAAAAAACCAGCTAAGCCAGGAACATCTTGGGGTACCAGAAAATAGAGAAGTACTCAAAAAAGGATGGGGAATGTTGAAAGTACACAGAAGCCATTCTGAAGGAACTCCCAATAACCAAAGCTGGAACGACTCGAGCAACAAAAGTTCTAACAGTATTGGATTATAACCCTTAGAATAAAATAAACATTCATGAGTCCATACATATGGATAAATGGGGGAGAAGGGACAACTCCTCCTTATCAAAGGATTCCAGTGATCAAGGAAGAAGAAGATCTTCATTTGAACTCCACAGTAATAATCACTGCCGGCAAGATCCACCAGTGGGTACTAAAATTAGTGGGTGAAAGTTGAAGCAGAAACAGGATGTTTGCATACTTCAAGTATCTCCCCCAAGATATTTCTCAATTTCAAAGTGAAAAATAATAACAGTGGATCACCTGGCTGATGATACCTAAACCAAGTGATCAAAGTTAACTTCATCAGTAATAAGACATATGGACATCAGGTAGCCCCAATATGATAGTCTAAGAAAGACACAATATCACTTCTGTGTTTTTCTTGCCAAAAACATGTAAGCTGAATCTAATCATGAGAAAAATCAGACTACTCCAAATTGAGAGACATTCTACAAAATAACCAGCTGGTATCCATCAAAAGAGTCAAGGTCCTGAAAAAAGGAATGTCTGGGGAACCATCACAGATTGCAGAAGATAAAGAGACAGAACAACTGGATGTGATGTAGGATCCTGGATTGTGTTCCTAGAACAAAACAGGAACATGAGGTTGGGCGGGGCAGGACTGGTGAAACATTAGAGGAGGCTGGGTGAAACCTCACTATTCTTGGAAATTTTCTGTAAGTGCCAAATAATTTCAAAATAAAAATACAACAAAACTCTAAGTTTCTAAAGCCTTCTGTCCTTGAAGCTCCCATTTTTGTCTAATTCTCAAGAAACCAGGGACTCACAACCTTGTTTAGTCCAGGCAGAGCAAGCCTCTTCCATCTGGTAGTGCTGCTCACCCCCTCTCAAGTCTGACGTTTGCCTCCTCGGAATCAACATTCAAGCAGCAAACATTTATTTTTGTTGTGTGCCATGCCCTGTACGTGAGGCTGATATGGTCTCTGTCTTCTCACAGCTTTCTTCTCTTACTGATTCAACCCACACCAATTACTGGTTAAGTAAGTCACTACTCAAATTTTAAATATCATCCTCACTCCTATTTTTCCAGGATAGACCCACACTCTTATACTGTTAAGAAAGAAATCCAGAGATGAATTAACCCATGTTACTATTTGAACTACTGACTTAAAAGTTTATATTGGTTGAGCTGAAAATGAAATGAATATTCCTCCGACTATCAAATGACCTCCATGTCCTGTTTTCTAAGAAAATTTCTAAGTGATCACATAGTGTGTTTATAGCAATAGCACAGTGTTTTATTTACAGGGACAACCAGTTATCTGGCGTTTCTTTGCAAGAGCTTGATGCAGTCATCTTTTAATAACTTAGAAATCATCACATCATTATGATTTAAAGAAAAAGAAAAAGAACCCGCAGCAAACAATTCAGTATCTTTACTAGAAATCCACTAACTTAGGCAATGGTAGATTTGTTTTAATAAAACAAGAAAAGGTCATAAAGATGACTGCAACAGGAGTTTGGTAATCTAAGTCCAAATCAGAGTGTCCCTGCTAACTACAGTTGACCTTTGAACAACTTGGGGGTTAGCTTAACAGGAATGGCCTTGCAGTTTGCAGAAAAACTGCAAGAATTATTTTCTGTCTCTTTGAAACTTCTCCCACTCTTTTTGAGAACTGAAACCTGCATCCCTGCCTCAGGCCAGTGGTTGGGAAGAGCAGGGAGAAGGCCTTTTGTTCTTGCATCCCAGGCCAGTGCCAGCCACCCCAGGTGGGCCCAGGTGGGGTTTTGTCTTTGGCAGAGATGGGATTAGAATAGTTAACCACAATAGCCTAGAACTGAGGGGCCCTCTCTTTAAAAGCTCTGTATTTCTGCTTATATAGGAAATTTGGATTTTGAGATGAGAAGGTCTACCATTTTTCCTCCTTTGCTGGCAAAATAATAACAAACTTCTCTCTTCTCCTCAAACCATTTGTTCTCGTTCTTCTGATGTGGCCTTAAGGATAAGTGCCGAGCTTTAGGTAACATTAGGGGAACTGACCCCCATGCAGCCAAAAATCAGAGTGTAACTTTTGACTCCCCAAAAACATAACTACCAATAGCCTACTAATAGCCTTACCAAAAACATAAACAGTTGATTGACACATATTTTGCACATTATATGTATTATATACTGTATTCTTACAATACAGTAAGCTAGAGAAAAGACAATGTTATTACAACATTAGGAAGAGAAATATATTTGCAGTACTGTACTGTATTAATTGACAATGATAAATTACAGCATCAGTTTACAAGATGAATTGTCCGTCTGAAATGATGGGCAGCCACAGCTGCAGACCTCGATCTACAGCACACATCAAGCAATTCAACTTTTTCTTCGAATGTCATGACTCAGAACTTTGCTTCTTGGGAGCACTTCCGGCATCACTAGTGGCACTTCAGATGGGTTCCATGCTGTTATTCAAGGGTTATGGTACTACACTAAACATCTTGCAAAATGTTTATGAACCGCAGGAGATCTCTTTTTACTGTGGTATGTGGTTTACTGGAGAGACAAACTGCTCACCCAGAGATGATTAGCGTCATAGGCATTTTAAGCCAATACTCACAACACTTGAGCTCTCTGCAATAGTAACAGGAGGTGGCTACGAAATCATTATAGTATTTCAGTGTGTATGACAGTTAATTTTATGCAGTTATAATTTAATACTGCATCTTACATTTGTTTACATTTCTCTTGACCTTTGCAACATACACAGTCTGTGTGTGCATAAGTTTTGATAAATTCTAACTTTTTGTAATAGATTTGTGCATATTTTATGGTGGTTAAGTGATAAAATAGACTAATATCTACATATATTTTATACATTCATGTATTTTTAAAAAAATTTTGAATCACTTTGTCAAGAATATATCTCTTACATGGGTCCAAAACCTCATAGTACTGCTTATAGATTGCCAGCTCTCATAAATTAACACAGTTTGCATTTTTAAGCCTTTGATTAATAAAGTTATCACACAGTCCTACCTAATATAGTTAATTTGAATAAAAGAAAGTCTGCATTAATAAATATGTTTTAAGATATAAACAATGCTATTTAAAATTTCTAACATAACACTAATGATCCAGTGGGAACTAGCATCTTACTTTCATGAATAAGTGGTTAATATCTTATTTATATGTATACAGCAAATCATACCATTTACTTTCAAAATGCTTGTAAGCAGTCAGTCTCACGACAGTTACATCTCTCCCATTACATTATTTTGTGTAACTAATTTATTTAGAGAAAAATCTTTGTGATAATATAAAAAGAAAACTTTAACTTAACCCTATCTAAGTGATCCAAATGACATTAGTAATTAGGTAAGCTAAGAAACAGTTTCCAACTGGTACAGATCAAGTAGACTTTCCATAATCACAAACATGTGAAAAACACAGTAAAGTAGGTAAGATACTTTGCATATCTCATTGCATTTATTCTCACAACAATCCTGCAAGGTAAATAACATTTGCCCCATTTAATGGATGTGGAAGCTGAAGCCTAGAGCAGCTAGGACTTATCCAAGATTATACAGCTGATGTTCTTTCTATCATTCTACCCCTGTCTCGCACCATATACAAAAATCAAATGAAGATAGACTAAAGACTTAAACAAAAGACCCAAAACCATAAAACTACTAGAAAAAAAACATAGGAAAACACTTCAGGACATTGGTCTAGGCAATGATTTTATGGCTAAGACCTCAAAAGCACAGTCAACAGAAATAAAAATAGACAAATGGGATTATATTAAACAAAAAAGCTTCTGCACAGCAAAGGAAACAATCAACAGAGTGAAGAAACCTGTTGAATGGGAGAAAACATTTGCAAACCAGTCATTCAACAAAAGACTAGTTTGTTGTAAATATCCAGAATTTACAAGAAACTCAATTCAACAGTAAAAAAAAATTAATCACATTACAAAGTGGACAAAGGACATAAATAGACATCTCTCAAAAGAAGACATATAAATGGCCAATAGGTATATGAAAAAATGCTCAACATCACAAATTATCAGGGAAATACAAATTAAAACCACAGTGAGATATTATCTTACCCAGTTATAATGGCTATTATTTAAAAGGCAAAAAATAACAGATGCTGGTGAGGATGTGGAGAAAAGGGAACTCTTAAACACTGTTGGTGGGAATGCAAATTATATAGCTAGTATGGAAAACTGTATGGGATTCCTCAAAAAACTAAAAGTAGAACTACCATAGGATTTAGCAATCCTGCTGTTGGCCATTTATCCAAAGGAAAAAAAATTAGTATATCAAAGGGATACCTGCACTGCCAAGTTTATTGCAGCACTATTCACAGCAGCAAAGATACGCAATCAACCTAAGTATCCATCAGCAGATGAATGGATAAAGAAAATCTGGTATATGTACACAAAGGGATACTATTTAGCCATAAAAAAGAATGAAATCATGTCATTTGCAGCAACACGAATAAAACCTAAGGTCATTCTGTTAAGTGAACTAAGCCAGGCACAGAAAGGTAAACATCACACGTTCTTCCTCATGTGTAGGAGCTGAAAAACTTGATCTCATGGAGTAAAGTGGAATGATAGGTACCGGAGGATGGGATGGGGAGGGTGTGTGGGAAAGGGGCGATGAAGAAAGATTGGTTAATGGGTACTAACATACAGTTAGATAGAAGGAATAAGTTCTAATGTTTGATAGCTGAGTAGGGTGACGTTCAGTGCATTGCATGTTTCAAAATAGCTAGAAAACAGGACTTGAAATGGTCCCAACACATAGAAATGATAAATACTTGAGGTGATGTGTACCCAGATACCGTGACTTGATCATTAAACGTTCTGTGCATGTAACAAAATATCACATGTACCCCATAAAGATATACAAATAAATATCAATAAAAAAGATATACAACCTTGGTTAGATTTTTTTCCGTATTTCTGGTATTTATTACTAATTACAGCTGAATGCTGAAACTACTTTGTCAACATAGCAATAACCAAGTATCTTGGGTTTTTTTCTGAGAGAACTCTCATTACTCCCTGGAAACACCAATTCAATTCAGGGAAAAGGTGGTGGGGTGGTGGGGAAGGAGGGTTTTGGTGGTTTTCAAAATAATACTGCCACCTTGTGGGCTAATGGTGAATTGCGGTAGGTTGTCCTAATACACGATTTCAATTTCACCTAATTAAAATTCTCAATGGGCAGTAAGGGCAGCTTCCAGAAACATCTTAGATTTGAGTTGTGTGTCAGGGAAAAATGATATTATAACAATTTTATCTTGTGCATAGTAACCAAACTGCTTTTTTCATATAAATTGCCAAGCTGGATCCAATAAGAATTCATTTGTTCATTCGTTCATTCAGCACATATTTACTACATTCCAGCTATGTATTATGGATGAAGTCACAGATATAAAGGTGAGCAAGGATGCACTCAGTGTTTATAGACTATAAGATGCTATTCCTGTCATGGTTGAGTATATGTATTCTTGAAGCAGACTGCCTGAGTTCAAATCCCAGATTATCACTAACGACCTATGTGATTTTGGACAAGTCACATAAACGCTCTGTGTCTCCTCAGTGTCATCATGTGCAGAGTCAGAATAATGACAGCAGCTGCCTCAGATAGTTACCAGGGACTTTGTATAGTGTTAAGTACTGTGTACGTATGGGAAGGTCTTCGGAGTGGACAGCATCCCTTAGATGCAGAGGAGCAGCAGGGATGAAGCATTGTACCAAACAAAGATTTAGGGGTGGGAAAACAAAGACTTGCTCTCCAGAATCAGAGTAAGCAATGCGGGCTTATCCTAATGTATATGCCTCAAAACGCACACAAACTTAGGCAAAACTGACTCAGTGCAGCATTACTTATAACTGCAAAAGACTGACAACTACCTCAATGTCCATGAATAGGGGACTGGTTAAATTGTGGCACAGCTATGCAGTCATACGGGAAGCTGGCATAAAAAACAATGAAGTAGAGCTATCCGTACTGAGATGGAGCAATCTCTAATACACAATAAGAGGAAAAGCTGAAATGCAGAGCAGCAAGTATAGTGTGCTCCATTGGTGGAATATTTGGAGAAGAGTATTGTGTGGATTGGCTTCCTTACCCTCTGCTCCATCCTGCTTCTGGGATGCCTTCAGACCTGCACACCTGGAAAGCTAAAGACCACATTTCGCAGATTCCTTTGCAGATAATGCTCTGGATGCAAAATTGGGCTCCTCCAATTAGATGCATTCACACATGATTCGAAAGGCAGGAGTGAGGGAAAGGCCAGCTCCCTGCATGTCATTGTCAGCAAGCAAGTCTAGGAGATGAGGATTGAGAGGCGATTGTGGTGAAGTGACCCACATGCTCATGGTGGCAGCAGCAGTGGCTTTTTGCTCTCTGGAGCTGTGCTCTTGAACAGTGGCTCCGTTTGCAGCAATCCCTCCCCACTATTCCTTCTAACCCTTCCAATGATTCATAAGGACCTAGTTCCCTGTATTAAATCCTTGTCTGCATTAGCATCCTAGAATGATTTCTGTTTCCTGCACCGAACTTTGAGTACTACAGTCATGTAAGACACTGGTAATGGTCCTATGATGGTTAATACTGTATGTCAACTTGACGGGGCTAAGCTGATAAAACATTATTCTGGGTGTGTCTGTGAGGGTGTTTCTGGAATAGATTAGCATCTGAATCAGTGGACTGAGTAAAGAAGATCCACCCTCACCAATGTGAGCCTGAATGGGACAAAAGGTGGAGGAAAGGCAAATTCATTCTGTCTTCTTGAGCTGGGACATCCATCTTCTCAGGTCCTCAGACACTGGAGCTCCTGGTTCTGGGCCTTCAGATCTGGAACTTATACCTGTGGGCCCCCTGAGTTCTCGGACCTTCAGACTCAGACTGAATTACACCATTTACACCACCCACTTTCCTGGCTCTCACGCCTTTCAACGTGGACTAAATTACACCACCAGCTTCACTTTGCAGACGACAGATCATGGGATTCCTTGGCCTCCATAATCTCACACAATGTACTGGTCTGTTTCTCTGGAGAACCCTAATACAAGTCCTTATCTTAGAAGAAAGTGGGCTGAGATCTGGGAGGAATGGAATTTTTTTGCTCCATTATATATCCCTTGGTACTGTCAGAACATTTTTGCTATGTGTGTATTTTGTAAGAGGCAGCTCTATGTGTAACTGATATGGAACTATAGCTACCGTATGTTGTTACTTTAAAAGAAAAAAAGCAACATAAACAACATTATATATAGTAGGCTTCCATTGCATCAGAGAAAATATATGGTTATAAATGCCTCTAGAGAGGGTAACTGGGTACTAGGGGAAGGGATGAGAGATTTATCACTGTCTACTTTGTACTTTAGAATCACACAACCCGTACATGTGTTGTCTACTTAAAACTATTTTGTTAAGTAAAATTAGAATCTACTAAGTGTTAAAAGAATAATCTACTTTGGCCAAAGCACCAGTATCTTGTTGGGGATTACTGGGAGGTAAGACCAAAATAATGTAGGCTGGGGCTTAGGCAAGATGAGAGGTAGGAAGAACTCGTATGCTGGGATTTGCTTCCTTCCATCCCCGGAAGCCACTAGGAATGGTCCTTCCATAGTCCCAACTGCACTGGTCCCTACTCAATCTCCCCCAAATTTAAGATCCCCCTTGGGGAAAGCCTCAAGCTTTTCATCCCAATCTCCCGTCCATCCTCTCCCCCTGCCAAGGCAAAGGAACTTATCAAAAGCAGGTTTACATTCAGTGCTGGGCTTTTAAATAAGCACTGTTGAGATTCAAAAGCAGAAACTCTATTCCCACCTCCCAACTCTCTCTTACCTATTCATGTCAAAGACAAATTCCACCATTAGTCACAGCACTTAAATTTCAAATGCACTGACTAAAAACATAGATACACATTAATGAAAATAACTCAGAGGATTTCCTCTTTTGATTAGTGAAGGAAGGGTAAGGGAGAAGGGGCTTGCTGATTCTGAAAGCATTAGGTACTCCCCCAAAGGAGAGGTGGGCAGCCACACAGGGCAGTGGGGTGTCAGCAAGGAGGCTGAGGAAAACCGAAAGTCAGTAAGGCCCGAGTTGCCTAGAGCTCACCCTGTTGTTTCATTGTATCTTGTTGAGAGACTCTCAATCTCAATGGGAAGCTGCCTGCACTCTATTCAGAGAGGATGTTAGTTAAGCATTTCGAGTTAAGGAAGAGAGCCTGACAGCTTCCAGGGCATGGGTATGGCTGTCTTCAACACGAGAAACCCTGAGAATCCAGAGGGGCCAGGCACAGTGCTCACGCGTGTGATTCTAGCACTTTGGTAGGCCAAGGCAGCAGGATCACTTGAGGCCAGGAGTTCCAGACCAGTCTGAGCAAGAGAGAGACCTTGTCTCTACAAAAATAGAAAAATTAGCCAGATGTGGTGGAGCACACCTGTAATCCCAGCTATTTGGGAGGCTGAGGCAGGAGGATCACTTGAGCCCAGGAGTTTGAAGTTGCAGTGAGCTGTGATGCACTCTAGCCCCGGGTGACAGAGTAAGACTCTGTTGCAAAAAAAAAAAAAAAAAGAGCCCAGAAAGCTGCCTCATGCACCAACGTCATCACAGCCCAAGGACCTCAGGCACACAGCTTGTCATGTAGAAATATTTGTTAAGTGAATAAACAGAAGAATGCTAATGTCTGCATGTGAGCTACAATGCTACCTGAGCATCACCCAAGGCTCTACCAAGGAGGACAGCCTGGCCAGGGGAGGCACAGCATGGAGTGGCAGTCCTGGGGGGACCATTCCTCAAGCCTGTAGTTCACAAGCTGCTGGAGAAAATAGCTGGAGAGCCAGTGCCAAGCAGAAGGCCTGGAAGAATCAAGCCCATGGGAAGAGATTCTGAACAAGCATCAGCGAGAGGAAGAAAATCCAAGGGCAGACCTGGGGCATTCAGGGCCAGGGAACTGGGTAAGGAGCAGGCAGCCTGCTGGATCAAGTGGCTGTCAAGTGAATGCTTCAGATCAAATCCAGGAAGTGGACTTGGGCCCCAGGAAGGAAGAGAATGCGCTTCTCCAAGGACCCGAGGGTATCTGATAGAAACTTCTGCAATGATGGAAACGTTCTATTAGTTCATTAAATATTAAATGTCTGATTTAGAATCAAAAGTTTATTATATCTCAAACAAGAAGCAGTACGATTAATCAAAGCATGCAGCTAAACTATTGACACGGTTTTGCCATCCTAACCATAGCTTGTTTATGCCAGCAGTGAAGAAGCCTGGAGAGTGAGCCGCGATGAAATTGCAAAAGGCGTTTTTCACAGCTTGTTGAGAATTGAGTATTTTTCCTTGCAATAAGCGATCCAAAGCCTGGAAGTGGTAGTCAGTTGGTGCAAGGTCTGGTGAATACGGTGGATGACAGAGTTTCCAAGTTCAGCCTCTGTAGTTTGAGCAGTATTGTTTATGGGACATGTGGTCAAGCGTCATCTTGAAGAGGATTGGATTGTCTCTATTGACCAATCTCGGCTGCTTAAGTACAAGCATCCTCATCCTTTTGTCCTATTGGTTGCAGTAGACATCTGCTGTAATCGATTGACCAGGTTTTATGAAGCTGTAGTGGATAACACCAGTGCTGGACCACCAAACAGACACCATTAGCTTTTCTTGATGAATATTTCAGTTTTGGACTGTGTTTCGGCACTTCATCTTTATCTAACCATTGTGCTGAATGCCTGCAATTGTCAAAAAGAATCCATTTTTCATCACAAGTAACAATACAGTGTAGAAACGGTTCGCCTTTATGTCGCAACAGCAAAGAAAGGCAAGTTTCGATGTGATTTCTCTTCTGACGCTCGTTTAATTCATGTGGTACCTATCTGTCCAGCTTCTTTACCTTGCCCATTTGTTTCAAATGGTCCAATATTGTTGGAATAGTAATGTCATACCTTGCTGCTAATTCACACATAGGTTGAGACAGATTTGCTTCCACTACAGATTTCATCTTATCATTATCTACCTTGGTCTCAGCTCACCCATGTGACTCATTTTCAAGATTAAAATCACCAGAACTTGTCAAACCATCGACGTACTGTGTGTTCATTAGCCACATCCTTCCCAAACAATTCGTTGATATTTCGAGCTGTCTGTGCTGCATTGGTTCCATGACGGAACCCACATTTGAAAATAACATAAACTTTTGACTTATCCATGGTTTCACAAAAATTGCTCTAAAAAAAATTTGAAAGGTAATCACAAGCCAAACCATGCATTTGAAAGAATAACGATGTACTGTCACAATAAAAATAAAACAAGAAGTGTCAAAGTGAAATGTCAGAGATACCAACTAACTTAGCATTAATACTTAAGGAAATCAGACATTTATTTCATACTTAATGACCTAATATATCTGTGCTATCCAATGTGGCTATGGAGCACTCAAAACGTGGCAAGTGTAACTGAGGAACTGAATTTTTAATTTTAATCAAATTTAAAAGCCACAAGTGTCTAGTGGCTACTGTATAGGACAGCACAAGTAGGGGCTAGAAAACATTTGGTTCCAGGTGGGGAGGACTTAGGAGGCATCGCTCAAGACTTTAATCCTGTGCAAGCTCAGTGACCTGCCAATGCACCTGTGGTGCGCCCCAGCAGGATCCCTGGCCCCGAGCTGTGCTGGGTCAGGATGGAGAGTGGCTGGATGTTTGAACTGCGTGAACAGAAGTCACGAAGGAAACAGAACAAAGTGAACACCGTGGAGGAAGAAACATCCACAGAAAAGAGAAGTGGAGAAAGGCTCTGGACCAGAATGGAGCTCTTTGAAAAACAAATTTCTAACTGAGGGAAATATCATCAGTATCCCAAGCCAAAGAGCCTTCCAGTGGAAGCTGCCTGGGCGGGAAGAAGATTTGGTCGCTTCACCTCCAACATCACCTCCATTCAGTTATGTCCTCTCGACTCTCCCTAATGCTGTCATACACTGACTACCTCAAGGGAGGGATGAGATCAAGCGTGTTTCTGAAGACCACTGCAGCCATGATGTGGACGGTGGATTGGACGATGCCGAGCGGGAGGAGCCATAAGGCTGGCTGCAGCAGTCCTCCAAAGTAGTTAGGGCCACGAAGACAGTGGCTAGGAATGGAGAAATGAAAGGATAGCCAGAAGGCTGGGGGGAATGTGGGGGAGTGCTTGAATATGGGAGGAAGAGAGGGAGATGAACCACCATGAGGCAGTCTCACCTGGTGGTAAATGGTCCAGGTTGTGAAGCCACACTGCCTGGATCTGAATCTTGGTTTTTTCACTTATAAACTGGGTGACCTTGAGTAAACTTAATCTCAGTTTTCCTGTTTCTCTAGAAATGATTGCCCCCCTCCACCTCCACAGTACCCATGCAGCAGGGGTGAAGCAGCACACCCAGAACTCAACCAGCTCCTGGGAGGCTCTCGCTCCTCTCCCCGCCTCACACACAGCATCTACCTGAAGGTCTGGGCTAATGTCATGATGCCCTCTAGCCCTCTGTATGCCAGTTATCACAAGAAGCCAGGAGCCCTAGGTCATGCCTTATCTCCTAAGCTCTATACATCCTCTTTTCGTCCTTCTCCACTCCTGAAACTCTTTGGCTCTGCCCTCTGGGTCTCAGTCAGTCATCAGCAATATCTCTCACATCCTCAACCTTTTCTCTAAGGCCATTCTCTTCAAGTCCTTGATCTAGCTGAAACTTGGTTCTCTGCTGAGGACACTGCTGCTTCTACAGCTCTCTCAAGTGCTGCTGTCGCTGTTCTCACAGCTCTCAACAGTTGGCGAGGTGATCCTCAATGCTGTTTCCAGACCACTCTCCCTTCCTCCCTCCCAAGAAAGCCTCACTGTTGACTCTCATGTCATCTGACTATATCCCTAATACCCGACCCTTGTTAGTCACCACATATCACCCCCTCGTTTTTTGGACATTTTAGCTCCTGGCTTGCCGTCACTCTCTCAGACACCACTATTGTCATAAATGCTTGGTTCTGTCATTGACACCTTTCATGTCTCTAGCTCACTACCTCTAGGAGGCAGACCACAACTCTTCAACCACACACAGACCAACAATCCACTGATTCAGCTGTTTTTACTGTGCTTGATCCCTTGTGACCTCATTTCCTTATTTACCCAGCTTAGATTCCATGGTCTATCATTGTAATCACTCCTTTGCATAAATCTCAACACCACCTTTGTCTCTTCTCAATTATTTTGCATTCACCTATAAAAACCCCAATGCTGGTTAAGTCCACATCTCAGCCTATTCCTCATCTGCATCATCATAGCTGAATGTGAGTAAAGAAAAACAGACAATCATGCTGACTGGTCTCACTGTTGATCCATGACACTAACTTCATATGGCCCTTGGTGCTGCTGGTAATCCTATTTCTCTCTCTCCATTCCTTCCCTGCATCGTAATAATAGCTAACAGGAGGTACTCTTACAGATGTTAACCCAATTCTCATAACCATCCTAAGTGATTTTGTCTGTCTGATTCATGGATGAAGAAAATGAGATACAAAATGGTAAAACAACTTTCTCCAAATCACACAGCTAGTGAGTGGTCAAGTCAAGATTCAAATTCAGGCACATGGCTCCAAAGCCTGATCTTGACCTTTCTAGGACTACTCCATATCTTCTGTTTTCTCTTCAAACATTCAGCATCTCCTCCTGCTCCTCTAAAACCTCAGTTTCAGCTGGTTATCTTCTTGGTTTTTTTCCAATGAAGGTAGTCAGTAAAGAACTTCCACAACCCCCCACTATCATATCTGCCCACCTATATTCTGCCTTCTCTCCTGCACCATGCCCAAATTATTCATTCCCAGAACTTCTATCTAAGCCAACCCTTCTACGTGGACCCCTGGCCCCATCCCCCCTCCCAAGGACATTACTTCTGCAATTACCACCTCCTGCCACTATCATCAGTTCTTCCCTCTCTACCGGAATATCCCTATTAACATACATTCATTTTGTCATTGCTCCCAATTTAAATCTCAAATGAATTATGAATCTTAAAATAATTATGCTAAGAGAAAGAAACCAGACCCCCCCCATCCTAAATTCTGATTCCATTTTGTAAAATTCTAGAAAATGAACACTGAACTACTAATCTATGGTGACAGAAAGTAGATCAGTAGTTGTCCCAGGGGAAGGGGCCCAGGGAGGGATTAAGAGGGGCAGGAGGAAACTTTGGAGGGTATCAAACATGTTCATTATCTTGGTGGTGGTGGTTTCATGGGTGTATACATGTCAAAACACATCAAATGGAACACTTTAAATATGAGTAGTTTGCAGCTTATCAATTATACCTCATTAATTTAAAAAAAAACCCAACCTTTTGAACCCACATCCCTCTAGTCACTGCCCAATTTTCCTGCTCCCCTTTATGGTAAAACTCCTTAAAGGGCTGTCTAAATGCACTGTCTCCAGTTTCAACCCCATTTTCTACCTTACCACTCTCCCCTACTTTGCTTCATGCCAACTAAATTGGCCACTTCCCATCTCCTAACTCCCAGGTATGCTTCTGCCTCTGATGTCTGCACTCTGCCCCTAGATATCAATGAGGACCCTTCACTTCCTGAAGAACTTTGCTCCACCATCACCCCAGTGAGGCTTTCCCTAACTACTCTATTTAAAACTGCAGCCCACCCATCACCCCTAACATTTCCATGTCGCTCCCCTGCCTGATGTTCTCCTATCATCTAGCACTACCTGACCCACTGCATACCTTGTTTACTGAATATCAACCCCAACTAGAATCATAGTTCCAAGAGAGCAGGGATTTTTGTCTATTTTATTCATTGCTATAATCCCTCTTCCCTGACCTTTCATGTGTCTCAATAAATAACAGGACCAGCGGATTAGTGTCTTCGGAGTCACACTCACCTAAGCAAAAAAGCATGAGAGAGATTCCAAAGAATCTCATGGATGCCTTGGGGAGGAAGTATAAGCAGAACAAGGGAAACAGAAAATCATCGGGAACTAAGATGGTTTATCTGTTCTCTAGTCTGATCTGCTGAAGCAAGATGATCTCTTTATTTTCTTTGCACTTAAGTTTCATTCTCCTTTCTCTCTGCAGACCAACTTTCTCTGCGGATGACCCAGACTTAGAATTTCTAGCCTCCCACATCTTCCCAGATCAAGAATTTCATTATAAATCCCAATTACAAATCCCTGTTTAGAGAAGGCTTGAGTCAGTTGTACCATCTCTGGTCCAACTATGAAAAGGCATGTAGCCACTTACGTACAAAATAAAAGTTTTTTTAGCATCTAAGAGGACACGTTGTTCATAGATAAGACTATTTAGAGTCACTTGTTAAAGTTAGGCATTTAAAAACTTTCCTTAAGCTTTTAAGTTTAACATACAAATATTCCAGTTAGAAGACTACTGCATTCTAATAATCACTTCAAGGGAGCCTTTAATTAATGTTTGGTAGAATTCATTTAAGTTGGATAGACTTTTAACAGTCCCATTTACAATTCAAATTTCTTCAAGCAACTTAATAGCATTTATACATTCAAGAAATTTAATTCTCTTTTAAACAGAACTTCAAATGCATGACCCAATAAGCAAAACCTTTCCAAGTGTTTAACTCTTATAAATATAATAAATTAAATATATAGTGACTTTCCAAGTTCTCTGAAACATTTCAGTAGTTTTGAAGGCTTACTGATACCTTCCAACTAAAGTCACAAGTCTACAAATCTGTCAGACATCTTAAATTAGAATCTTAAGGCTGATATCACATACCGTACTATGCCAATTAATATAGCAAATACTACAGTTTGTCTCAATGAATACAAAACCTACTGAACTTAACACAAAAGTATTGATGATCAAGGGAAGTGTTTCCCGACCTTTTTGAAAATTTGTAATCATTACATATTTCATCTGAGAACTGCAGCACTCAGTGAAGTTTTCCTAAAGAGAAATGAGTAGTCTAGGCCCCAGCAGGCAAACCAGTTCACAGTGCTGGGGATGATGAGGAACTCAAGCTTGGGGACTTTAAGAGTGAATCAACTACTTTAGTTAATTCAATGTTAAGTGAGAATACTACCATCCTTGGTGGCTGAAAATCAAACAATATAACATGGGAAAACCCTTGTCACATGTTAAAAAATTGGTGGCAGCTACAGATTTAGGTAGAATTCAACTTGTTTATACTAGTATGGAAATTATCAGAATGCTTATGAAGTTAACTTTTTAAGAAATCTTTTAAATAGAAATTTTATTTAAATAAATAAACTGATCTCAACCTCAAATACAAGCTCAAATACAGCTTTTGGTCCTGACAAATCCCCTAATTACTTAGGGAAGCAAACTCCTGGTTTCTTACAAGCCATTGTGCCGTATGACTGCTTAAATCAATTTATGAAAGGGGAACTAGACCATATTTTTGAACATTTGTCTTTAAAAGAACATGTTAAGTATCCCACTTTTTTCTGCTTTAAAAAAAATCTTGGGGGCCGGGCACAGTGGCTCACACCTGTAATCCTAACACTCTAGGAGGACGAGGCAGGAGGATTGCTTGAGCCCAGGAGTTCAAGACTACAGTGAGCTATGATCACGCCACTGTACTCTACCCCGGGCAACAAAGCAAGACGCTGTATCAAAAAAGAAAAAAAAAAAAATCTGAATTTCCAGAACTGAAATTATGAGAAAAATTCCCATGACAAAACCTTCCTCTAAGGGTTCTTCTAGCTCAAAACATTTTTCCCTACAGATTATTACCTACTCGAGTTGGGGTAAGAATCGGGGGAAGGTGAGAGAGGTAGTAATTGTGAAATCAGTGTACTAGGAGTCACTAGCCATCCATTATCCATCAGGAATGGATACATCTCAGAAAACAAAGAAGAAAATAAGAATCTCTATTAAAAAAATAGTGCTTTACATTGAACTTTCAAAAATAACTATTTTTCAAACCATATTGCTCTGGTTTGGGGTTCTGAAACACAAAATGATTGTGAAAAATAGAGAAAAAATTCTAAATACAAATTAAATAGCTTTCAGAGGGTTAGGTAGCTAAAAGAAAAGCTCCAAACGTAGTAAGATAGGCTGAAAGGCTATTTATTATAAGAAAAATGACAAATTTTATCATTCCCCTGATCTGGTAAAGGTAAAAACTTTGCAGAAAGGCTACACATTGAAGGGGGAAAAAGTGGTCCAATAAGGTCTATCTATATAGTCAAGATTAAAGAAATAAAAAGAACCTGGGATAGACAGCACACTTTTCAGGTACCAAATCTGCCTTATCACACTCTGAATACATATGTGGCTAGTGTCAACTATTTAGAGTACACTGTTGATTTGCCACATTGGAACAGATGCAGTCCTATTACTAGCTGAAGCAGAGAATGTGATCTAAGACAAGTGACAATATCAACAAAGGGGGAGGCAAGCTAAGTAAGGGCCTAGAAATCCCAAAGGCACTGATTAGAGTGAAGAAAGAGTTTTTTGTTGTTGTCATTTTTTGTTGTTGTTTTCCAGGATAGAAGTAAAAAAACAAGGCTCCACTCCTTTGGCAGGATTCCTAGTTGGAATGCTCTCCAGAGAGGGTTCATTATTTGAACTCCTATCTCAATGCCCACCTAAATACTGACAGAACTTTGCTATATAAAATTAATATCAACTCCTCCAAGGTAGACATACCCTGTAATCGAGACAACTGAGATCTTCTAGCTGAAGATGCCACAAAATAACTCAAAATATTATGTGGCAAACCATTTCTTAAAACAGGTATTTTCTAATCATAATTATTCCAGTCTCTTCTATAGAACTGCTTCTGTAAATGCTTTTTTTAATGTATCAAAGAGATTCTTTTTCCAACAGTTAATAGAGTTAAATCTATTCCAAGTTAGGAGTTCTTGTGTGTCTTACTAAGCAAACACTATGATTCTATCTTCTTGTTCTCTAGAAATCCATCAGATGTATGTTCCAACATAGAAGTGCTTTCTTTCCTTCTCATGGTAGCAAAAAGCATATCCATCATCCCCAAGGTTTCTAGTAGTTCTTTTTGGTAATCAATCTCTTTTTCTACAAGTCCTTGAAGTACCAAAAACTTTTTATCAACTACAGGGGACTGACCAATCACAGGCAGATATATATCTAAAAAGAGAGAAAGAAAACACATTAACTAAAAACATCTTTCTATGCAATAGTTTAAAAAAGTATAAAAATATTAAACATAAGCTGGGTGCGGTAGCTCACGCCTGTAATCCCAGCACTTAGGGAGGCTGTGGGAGGATCGCTTGAGGCCAGGAGTTCCAGACCAGCCTGAGTGTGAGCAAGACCCCATCACCACAAAAAAAATAGAAAAACTGGCTGGGTGTGGTGGGGTGTGCCTGTAGTCCCAGCTACTTGGGATGCTGAGGCAGGAGGATCACCTGAGCCCAAGAGTTTGAGATTGCAGTGAGCTATGATGATGCCACTGTACTCTAGCCCCAGCAATAGAGTGAGACTCTGTCTTAAAAAATAAATAAATAAATAAATAAAAGTAAATTTAAAAAAACACCCAAGACATTTTGATCTACTTGATTTCCAAATCTGATTTTATTATGTGACATCTCTACTTGTCCAAGCATGTTAGGATTTTCAAGTTTTAACAACTACTTACCAATTATTATTTCAGCAGCATTGATCAAAACAGGGGCAAATCTTGGCTGAGAAAGATTCCTACAAAGTAAAAATTCTGTTTGATGAAACTTGCAAACTTTTAAAAAATCCTTAAAACAGATTTAATTGTTCCACCACTTCTTCAAAGATCCCAAACAAAATGTCTCACTTGGAGACAAAAAAGGATTTCAGATGCAAAATGTAAGTGCTGCACAGACATAAAACATACCTTATCAAAAAATTAAGAACATGACTGATTTCCTTTTCATCCCGACCTGCAAGGGCATTTGCAAGGACTCCTCTTCGATTTAGCTCTTTTATGATGGAAACTGTAACCTCAGGTGTCTTTATTGTACAAGTGGGCTAGAAAAATTTTTAGAGACAACATGAGTAGAAAAAACAGCACAAGAAAAAAATTGTCTTTCACTAAACTACCAAATTTGAATAGGTTTTGATCTTCACAGTTCCAAGTCATGGTAATATGCAAGGCAAGTAATAAAACGATTCTTTTAGAAATGCTCCTCACTCACCTCAAGCACTCTGTCAAGTGCCTTAGAGATCCGAAAATGTTTCAGATCTCTGTCATACAATTCTAGGTGTTTCTTTGCTGGCCTATTGATCAAAATGTCATCCTGCATTGAAAAATAAATTTATAGAGGAGAAAAATTACTATTTGTATATAGACACATTAAATATAAACTTTTTCATAATGAAGTGGTACCCCTGAACTATATCACAAATAATGCCCATATGATCATAATGCAGATTAAATAAAAATGAAATAATTTGCCACATCACTGTGTTCTTACTCTCTTATAGTTTTAACTTACAACACACACAATAGCCTCAGATCTGGGCAAAAATTACTCATTTTAATTCGCTTTACATGGCAGGCAGTGTGATTTGGTAGAAAGAGAAAGAAAACAAAAATCAGAGATATTAAGATCTAATCTCAACAACTCTAGATTCCAGTAATGAAATCCTGGATCAATCACAAATTCTTTATCTCGATCTTCTCAAATTTCAAATGGGAATATCATCAGCTCTACTACTTCTAAGGGTTATTTAGAAGATCAAATCAGATAGTATGTGAAAACCATTATTTTGAATGTGGTAAAGCACTATAACATTATGTTATGATTTAGAGTACTAAAATAAAGTAGTTCTTATTCCCTATTACTCATCAATAATGCCCTCAACCTAGCAATCTGGATATAATTCTGATGTAAAAAAATATAGTTAAATGTTATGTGAATTATGCTTTTCAGTAATGTACAGTGATAGAGTTGGCTACTCTAACAGATTTCACCTTTTAAACAAATATGAGAAATACACAAATACCTGTTGTTTCATGTAATTTTTTCCTTTAATAAAGGTTCGATATGCGGGCCGCCTTCTCCTGGGAAGAGAATCCTTCTTCACTTCAGATTTTCGATGTTTAACACTAAGTATTCCATTGGTCATTCCTACAACTATTGTCTCATCTTGATGCTAATAAGAGCAATCAGAAAAATAAGATAGTCTATTCCTAACTCATAATTTATAGTACCTTTACTTCAAAAAACACTTATAATGTGTTTGCTGCTCATCCATACATTCACTAACAGTTCCATTCAGACACAGATACTCGGCCTAAAAATGATCTATGCAAAAAGAGCAAAATCATTTCTTCCTCTAGGATCCATTACATTGACAAAACTTACACTCATAAAATATCACTGGCAAAGTTTGTATAATAATACACAGTTAATGGCATCAAGCATTACACGGTGGCATGACTTTCTACAATTTTACCCAAAAAAGCCATTTTTTAATAAACTTTTCCTCTCCCAACTCAGACTTCTATATAATATATTCAAATGTCTTCCTGCCCAAATGTGGCTCCTCATGAAACCTGATAATATTCATTTCAAAAAGAGTAGGCTACAAAAAAAAGGAGACATTTCATTGTGTTGCACCCTTTTCCTTCACCTTTTCTTCTGCTCAGAGAGCCAACTCATCTTTCTGGAGTATTATAATACTCTTGAGTTAAATGAGTTAAGAGAGACTTACCAACTTCCCACGTCCTGCCCTTAGTGTTAACAATGCCTACGGCACTGTATTTAGTTTGAAGCTATGCGGTGAGTGGAACCTAAATCTGAATTCATGCTAAGTTACTTGGACAAGTCATATATTCTAGCAATTATCTTAAATCAAACATCTAACATGGCAAGAAGACTTAATCAAATCCAAAGATAGACCACTTGTGTTTCATTTAACAGGCAGGGTTAGTGACAGCTTTAAAAAGAGGTAAAAGTACTTACCGCAAGGGCAAGACTCAAAATTGAAGCTGCATAATCAAAACTGTGGACTACTTTGTAGGAAGCTGTGCTATATACTTTCACCTTCCTAACAAAAAAGAAAAGCTTGTCACAAATCATCTTGGAAATGTCATAAAATGCAAACTTTCTATTTTTGACAACTTAAAATATGAATATTAAAATTTATATAAACAGAGAAGAAAAACAATGATTAGTCATGTTAATTACAAACCAATTTGTCACTGAATCCCTTAAAAAATGAACTGTGTATAGGCACTAACCATATGTTTGTACAAAGACTTTTGACTAGCTACTTAAAAAAGAAACAGAAAGATAGACCGTGAGCCACTGTCACCTGAAGATAAAACTTGGGAGTAAAGAAAAAGTATCAGTGAAAATACATTTGAAGACAAAAGAACAGGGTTTTTCAACCACAGCATCACTGCCATTTTGGACCACAGAATTCTTTGTTGCAGGGACTGTGCTGTGCAACGCAGGATGTTTAGCAGCCTTCCTGGCCTCTATCTCCTGTTTGGCAATAGCATCAGGACCTGAAGTTGTGACAAAAACCAAGAATTTCTCCAGATATCATCAAACAGTCCCTGGGGAATAAAAATCACTCTTAGTTGACAACCACTGCAAATGGAGCCAGTTTACACTTAGCTTTTTATGAACATCTAAAATTCAAGTCCCAAATTGCCTATTAACACTATTTTAGAGAACCTGCCATGTTTACATAACAAATTCCTTTGTATTAAAAATATTTTCTAGCTTTTAAAATATGTACAGTCAACTGTCTGTAATGGGGGTTCTGTATCTGTAGATTCAACCAACTCTGGACTGAAAATCTCTGAAATCAATAAAAATTAACAATAATAAAAAATACAAATTTAAAAAGCAATACAGTATAACAATGATTTACAAAGCATTTATGCTGTATTAGGTATTATAAGTTATTTAAAGATGATTTAAAGTACACAGGAGGGTATGCATAGATTACATGCAAATGCTACACCATTTTACACAAGTGACCTGAGCACTCACAATCAATCCCCCACAGATAGATACCAAAGGATGACTGTAAACTTTTTAATAAATGTACTGAAAACCCAGGCTTTTCATAACAGAAAAATGGAAATATGGAAATAAAATGACCAAGATGAAAAGTAAATTCTAAAACTGTGCCATAATTCTAGCCACATGTGGCTATTGACCACGTGAAGTGTGGCTAGTGAAAATGAAAAACTGAATTTTTAATTTTTAATTTAATTTAAATTTAAAGACTGAGGCAGTGATTGTTATAAAATTTATTATTGTATCATAGTGCATATGTTTATGATAATGCATATGTTTAGATGCTTGTTTCTAGTATCTCAATAATTCTTATACTGATTACATGTTAAAATTCTATTTTATGTTATATATTTTTATTTACATTAGATATTGGACTAAATAAAATACATTAAAATTAATTTTATCTAACTTTCAAAAAACTTTTTAAATGTGGCTACTGAACATTTAAAATTACATTATGTGGCTCATATTATATTTCTATTAGATGGTACTATTCTGGAACATTAACTAATGGAATATTAAGTATCTGTTTAAAATAGTAGTATTTGGACCACATTAATGTGTAGAAATGTCCATGTGAAGCTTTAAATTTTAAAGAATATAAACCAGAATATATACATATAGTCATTAAAAAATTTCAAAATATATGAATATACAATAGTTTTAAGAGATAGTTTATAGAATAACATCATTTAAAAGGTTATCATTCAAATGGTTTAATAATATTGCTTAAAGTTAAAACAAATTACATCAAAGGAGAAAATAAGTGGCTATATGTAAATAAAAGGTCAAAACTATTTTCAACTCAATAGATTTTTTTTCATGGAAATCATATCAGAATTATTTATCACAAATATTGCTGAAATTTCCTCAAGTAGTAAACACATGTACAATAATAATAAACAAAGAAAATTAAAATGCTTACCTATCCAGTGAACCAGAAAGTAACCTCTGTCCAGAGCTGCTTAGACATAAACATGTCACAGTTTTGTGATGATTTTTCAAAGACACTAGCAACTGTCCTCCTTTTAACATGTCCCAGACTTTAACATAACGACCTCCTATAGAAAGAAAAATCATTAGTTTGATATTCTG
The DNA here is from genome assembly GCA_028533085.1 of Varecia variegata. Classification (NCBI taxonomy): domain Eukaryota; kingdom Metazoa; phylum Chordata; class Mammalia; order Primates; family Lemuridae; genus Varecia; species Varecia variegata. The sequence continues at coordinate 132,864,193 of CM052439.1, forward strand.
CCCATATATTCAAAATGCTAAAGATCTGAAAAGCATCCTTTACTGGACACTCCATACAGCATGGAGGTTGATGAGCTATTCTAGAGCCAGACTGCCTAGTTTAAGCCCTGGCTCTACCACTTACTGGGTGTGACTGACAATAACAGTTCCTGCCTCACAAAACTGTTATGACAATTAAATAATTTCACATTTGTGAAGTGTATAGAATTGCCTGGCAAAATAAAAGGGGTAACTGAAAAAGAGTTCATTTTAAGAAAATTATAGAAAAATCATTCTTTAAAAGAAATTCTGTATAATCATGGAAATGAATAATGTAGATTCTCAACAAAGTATCTATCAAGCAAAAGTCTGGTATGGAAAACAGAAAAAGAGGTGGGAGGGTAGAGTGAAGTACTTATCTTCTCTAATTGGGGAACAGGGACTGGAACCCAACCCACAGTCCCCATCACCCCACTGGCATGTGGCACCTCATAAGAGGGATCACAGTTTGAAACAACTGATCTAGTCCAACCTCTCATTTTCAAGGTCTAGAGCCCGGAAGGGATTAGCCAAGGTCACACAATTAGCTAGTGGCACAGTAGAGATTAGCATACAGATTTCCATTCTCCTTGCTCAACTTGATCTTTTTTCCATTTCTCAAAATAACAGCCAAAAAAAGCAGATACATCTGACAACATTATCAACTTATTTTTAAACCAAATAGGTACTGGGGATAATTTCTACCTGGAATTTAGAAGTAAAAAAAAAAAAAAAAAAAAGGCTACACACCCCCATATAAATGCTGTCAAGTATACATACTACCTATACATTCTTCTGTCAATACATTAATTTTTACTTTATGGACAAATGAAAAAAGCCAATTTACTTCTTCCATTATAACCATGAAAATCCATTATGCTCAACATGACAAAAAAAATCCTCAGTTTTTACTGTTGAAAAATGTATCAAGGCTCCTTTTGACTCTACATTATATCTTCTTCTAGCATTATCAGCTACTTGCTGGGTAAAGACATTTCAATCAAGAGAGTCACATAAAAAGAGATTAGCCTGATTCTAGATCTGAAAGCACCAGTTTTCAAAACCTGCCACATATCTTTTAGATATGAATAGCAGGAGTATGACCTAGATTTCTGGGGTCAAAGGTGACACAGGGTTAAATACATAATGTAGGCTCCCAAGTTCTGTGATTTCATATCTGCCACTTACCACTTTGCCTTGGAAAAATTAGATAAAACTTTTATTTACCTCTTTAGTTGTAAAACAGGGAAAAAACAAACTACCTTGTAGAATCGTCTAGAGCATTAGAGATGACAGCACAGTACCTGGCTCATGTTAGGTACACAATAAATAATAACTGCTTACCTATCCCACTTATCAACTGTTTGAGCAAAAACTTATAAATGCAATTCAAGGACACACTGATTATAAATAGCAATTGATAAAAAAAGTCTGAAGACTAACAATATTGGTGAAAGCTATTTTTAAAAGAATACCTGCTGACACCAGAAGACCTCCAGAGGGGAAAAGCAGGACACTCTCCACTGGCTGCCCATGCTCAACAGAGAGAACACTCTTATTTGTTCGTGCATCAAACATCTTCACAGTATGATCATATGATCCTAAAATGTCAATTTTTGTGTTATGTAAGTTTTGCTGTTTAAAATAATAAAAACGGTATGTGTTTGTGTATATCCAGACATAAATTTTAAAAGAGAAAAAAAGCTTAGAGGGGATATTAAAAAGACATACACATATATTCATGAAGACACAGTACCTCCAAACCCTCTAACACTGAGTGTTTCTGAAGAAGCACGATACAATACTACACAGAATCTAACTTGCTCTCATCTTAAATTACTCCTATCTTCAGACTCCTGTCACTACTGAATCATCTGGGAATCTCTGTAAAGGCACCCACAAAGGCTAAATTGCGCTATTTGTTCCTTGGCTACTGTAGGCTCTCTGAAAACCAGGGTACTAGCCATCACAGTTTTGATGGTCATTTATGTTTTCAAAGCAGCCTAATGTTTCCAAACACATTTGAAGGACAAGAACAACCAAAAAAGAAGAAAATAAAATAAAAACCAATTGGAGAATGAATCAGAAACATACTCCTTTAGGAAAAAGTCTTAAACCCCTCCATCCCAAAAGTCCCATGGCAACATTAAAGTATATCCCAGTAAGATTATCTACTTGAGAAGGGAAAAGAGTTTACCAACCTGTTATAAAGAGGTCCGAGTTAAGTTTGCTAGCACATCCACACCTCACATAATCAGAATGTTCTTTAAAAGTCAAAATTTCTTTGGAGTTTGGAATATCCCATAATTTAACTGTATAGTCATCAGCCCCAGAGACTACATGGTACTTGTCAGCTGTAAAATCTACCATGTGAACTGCTCTGAAAGATCAAGGATCAGTATTAAAAAGCAAGAAAAAAATTATTTTTCTGGCAACTTCCTACATATAATGCTCCTTTTTCCCAGATAACAAAAAGAGCAACTCAATTTCGGGGAGTATTTTTATATAGTGAAATCATGAGAGAAAAAGAAACCTTTAAAACAAGTGTTTGCCTCCAAGCCAATTAAAAAATGTAAATACCCTTACACTATGAAGTTAATAAAAATATTAGACAATAAGCCAGGCGTGGTGGCTCACGCCTGTAATCCTAGCACTTGGGAGGCCGAGGAGGGCGGATCGTTTGAGCTCAGGAGTTCGAGACCAGCCTGAGCAAGACCAAGAGCAAGACCCCGTCTCTACTAAAAATAGAAAGAAATTATCTGGCCAACTAAAAATATATAGAAAAAAAAATTAGCCGGGCATGGTGGCACATGCCTGTAGTCCCAGCTACTCCGGAGGCTGAGGCAGTAGGATCGCTTAAGCCCAGGAGTTTGAGGTTGCTGTGAGCTAGGAGGACACCACGGCACTCACTCTAGCCCGGGCAACAGAGTGAGACTCTGTCTCAAAAAAAAAAAAAAAAAAAAATCAGACAATAGTCTTAAAATTGTATTTTCTAATAAGCTAACAATTCTACTTAGCTGCTTAATGAAAGTGAATGTTCCAAATGCTGGAGCAAAGACACTTTAATCTTAAAAATCTTAAGAAAGTTCTTTAAAACACTAAAAAGACTTGACAGTAAATAGAATCACGTTAAGTGAATTTCTGTTATATTTCAAATATTTCACTGATGGGGCAAGACCATCTTGATAATACACAATAAAAAACACTTGAGATTTTAAATCAATAGCAAATTTCAGCAATGACATTGGTAATGTTGAAAACAGAGTTATAATATAAAATTGTGCTGGCCATTCAAGTTATCAAGGGGCAAAATACTACAAATTCAAGAAAAAAAGAAAATTCACCTTCCAACTTGACTTCAACATGAGAGCATCTAAGATAGTACAGGCCTATAGAGTTCTGTAGTTGTAAGGCTGCCTTTAGGTCAGTAATTTATAACCTCAACTGGCTCACAGACACTACTGAGAAGTTAATGAAAGCTATAGAATATCTCCCTAGATAAACATACATTTCCTAAAATGTCATATACAATTCTAGGCAATACATGAGGCCCATGAAACTGGACCATGGAACCAAAGTTAAGCATTCTGTCTTAGAACAACCAGGAAATATGGTACATGGAGGTACATAATCTTCATAGAACTGCTCTCTATGTTTTTAATCAAAGCCCAGAGAAAGAACAGAGCTTACAATAAAATAAAAGAAAACAACAGCACACAAAACCAACTGTCTCTTACTTTGTATGGCCTTCAAACTGCCTGAGGGGAGCCCTCCCACTTATATCAAAAAGCTGAACTCCACCATCTTCACTGCCAGCCACAAGCAATTTACCATCCTGTCGAAAAGTTGCACAGTATGCTGTGTCTTTAAATCGAGAAAAAGTTTTTATAGGTTCTTGAGAATATCGGCCATAAATGTGAATCTACAAGATAAAAAACAGTATTTCACCAGATTGCTCAAGATCAGTAGTAAACTATACAAAAGAAAAACAAAGAAATTTAATGTTATATTTACCCTTGAGGAAGCTGTGACAGCATAATTATATGGAGGCTGAGGAGAAAAGTCTACTTTTGACACGGCACCAAATTCCTTAATCTGAACAGGGGTCTTAATGAAAAATAATAGAGTATTAACAGAGTTACAACTGGTAAGACCTATTTAAGCATTATATAACTTCTTACAGACGATTTATTTTTTTTAGTAACACATATTAGGTTGTGTTTAATAGAGAATTATGAAGAAAGCAAAAAAGTCCAAATCCCATCACCCAGACTATCCCTGTTGCCACTGAAGTAAATAAACATATGGTTAGAAAGATACACCCCATTCTGTCTCTTTAGCTGTTGAGTTTACTGTGATTCCTACCAGAAAAAAAAAAAGGTATGGCTATACCAGCATACATTTAACCATGTATTTTTAAAATGACAAAAAGACGATTATACTATGCAGGTTGTTTCACACCTTGCTTCTTTTTACTTAACACATCTCAGCTAACTTTTCATATAAGCAATAGATTTACCAACCATTATAAGGACACACTATAATTTACTATACCAGTCCACTACTAAGGAACATAGGTTTTTCAAGATTTCTATTATTACAGATAATACTTCAACTAACATCTTTATACATGTATCTTAGCAAACTTTTGGGAGTATGTCCACTGAGTATGTTCTAAGTTGTTAGAGTACAAGGTCAAAAAGTATGTGCATTTAAAAAATCATGATAGATACTGCTAAATTGCCCTCCAGAAAGTTTGCACCAATTTCCCTCTCTCAAGTAACGATGATCAAAATTTTTCATTTGTACCAATATAACAGATGAAAAATAGTACCTGAATTACTATCTTAGCTTGCATTTCTTTATTTATAAGTGAAGCTGAAACTCTTTTAATATATTTATTGACCATTTATATTTCTTTTTCCACAAACCTTCCAATCCCAAGCTTTGTCCATTTTTCTATTTTGTTGTTCAGTTTTATTTTTTTTAAATCATCTGTGTAAGCCTTTTCAGATGGTATAGAAGAACTAATTTCACACCACTTCTTCCATAGATTAATTAAGAAAGGCAAGAAGGCCAGGAGCGGTAGCTCACGCCTATAATCCTAGCTGAAGGAGGCTGAAGCGGGAGGACTGTTTAAAGCTAGGAGTTCAAGACCAGTCTGAGCAAGAGCAAGACTCTTGTCTCTACAAAAAACAAAAAAAATTAGCTGGGCATGGTGATGTGCACCTGTAGTTCCAGCTACTCTGGAGGCTGAGGCAGAAGGATCACCTGAGCCTAGGAGTTGTTGCAGTGAGCTATGATGATGCCACCACTGCACTCTAGCCCGGGTGACCGGAAAAGAAAAAGAAAAAAAAAAAAGAAGAGGAAAGGCAAGAAAATATCTTCTTGTACATGAGATTCAGATTCTAAAATTTAATCCATTTGGCACTGATTGATCATCTATGCTAGGCACTTGTATAGTTAAACTGATTAAGCAGTATAAACTTTTATATAAAACTCCAAGAAAAAAATTGATATCAAATTATCTACCCAATGGATTGCTGATAGATTTTTCAGTTAACAGTTTTCTGTTAGAGTATCCGAAGTACAACACATGCTGGAGAAACTGGCATAAACACAAACCCCTCCTTCCTCATTATCTCCCGTACTCACCTTATAGTTGTTCCAGTATAGTGTATCTTGGGTGATTTTTTCACCAAGTATAGGATATGTCTGAATAGCTACAGGCTTATACCCAGACATAATTTCATATAATTGCACTGTCGTCCAAGGGACAATAGTTTGGAATTGATATTAGAAATAATTACGGTGTCTCTGCCTTAAGTCTGAAAAAGAAAATATTTTACATCCATATCATCCGTAAGCTTGTATATATAATTTTCATCCTCTCTTCTTTCAAAAGGCTGTATGGAAGTTTATAGATTAGTGACCAATAAACCGTTTAATTGTAATCCAGAAAAGACCATCTAAATGAACCAGGAATAATACAAATTAAGGGCTACCAAACTGTACCATCTACTCAGCTGTACACAGAAGCTGTACCCAAATGTTCTCACACCTAAACAACTGTTTTACAATACTTGGGAATAAATCTGACTCAGCCTTCTAGTAGCCAAATCAAAAAGAAGCACACTGGATTAGTGTTCATTGTTGACAACAAGAAGCATTAAGGTGAAACTGCAAATCCAAAGTTTCCTGAAACTAAGTTTAGGGTGACATTTAATCTATAAGAACACAGTCTGGGTACCTGACTTCCTGAATGCCTAAAAATGTCAAGAAAAAAGAAAAACAAAGCTACTATTCTCATGTAGAAGCTTAAAGTTAAATTTAAAAGCTTAAAATAATATTAAAGGGTAATTTTCTGATAGTGAAATTTAAAATTAATTTTAAAAGGTTTAAACAGTAGGAAAAAAATGTAATAAAGCACTTCTGAAATTAAATTCTAAATCAAAGTGACAGAATAGGATAAAAATCAAACTTTTAAATAACACATAATTAACCCAAAATATCTTTCTAGAACTATTTGATGGCAAAAGATCAATGTTATCAGGTGAATGATTCCAATGGTACTATTCTGAAAAGACTGAAAACATTACTTCAATAATACCACAATAAATAGGTATGACAGCTGGGCGCTGTGTCTCATGCCTGTAATCCCAACACTTTGGGAGGTCGAGGCAGGAGAATCGCCTGAGGCTAGGAGTTTGAGACCAGCCTGAGCAACACAGTGAGACCCCCGTCTTCAAAAAACGAAAAGATTAGTTGGGCGTGGTGGTGTGTGCCTGCAGTCCCAGCTACTGGGGAGGCTGAGGCAGGAGGATGGCTTGAGCCTAGGAGTCTGAGGTTGCAGTGAGCTATGATCCGGCCACTGCACTCCAACCAGAACGACAGCAAGACTCGGCCTCAAAAAAAAAAAAAGGAAAGGAAAGGAAAAAAAAAATGCGTGCCCTATTTTTTAAAGGCTGTTTTGAAGAAATACAACAATCAATGATTAAACAGGAAACACTTTTCTGTTCATTCACGTACCTACTACCACTGTTTTACGCACTGGAAATACAATGGTGAATGAGAAAGACATGGGCTGTGCGCCCTCACATACTCCCAATATTCTCCATTTTGGCTCGTGATTGGCACTAGCTATTAATCTAGATTCAGCCTGACATGTCCTTCTTCCTCACTCCTAACATCCAAACAGTTAACAAGATATAATTTTATTCCCAAATCTTTCTAAATTTCATTATGTCCTCTTCTCCCCTGAGGGAATCTTACAAGCAAAGCAGAGATTGGAAATCTGTCCACTGGCTTAGAGAGGTGCTGATTACTCCGAGAACTACTAACGGTGGAGAGGAGAGGGTGTGATCGTAGAGGAGGAAAATCTAGGTCGAGCTAAACTTCAGAGAACCTAAGAGGCGGGTTAAAGAATTTAGCCGTTCTCTTAAGGAGCCTAGGAAAGGCCAGAAGAGCATGCCAGATACCAAGAAGCCTGGATTTGAGTGTAAGCTACCCTCAATGTAAGCCGCCTTCACCTACCTCTGCTGGGACCCAAGGGTGCGCCGAGACACCCCGGCTCCAAGGACAATTAATCGGATTCTGTCAGCTCCTTAACCGGGACCGTTCTGGGTCACTCGCACAAAATCACGCGGACCCTCCAGCAGCCGCCGACACACACGGTGAACGGAACGTCGCGTGAAGATGACGTAACAGCGCAGGCTGGATGACGCCAGGCGGGTCAGTGGGCGGGGCGATCAGGAGGAGGTGGCGTGGCCGAAGGAAGGGACTAGGGTTTGGCTCTTGTGATCCACTGCCGTCAACTGAAATGACTCTGTCTCTGTAGTACTCCGGCATGATGGACAAAGAAACGTAAAAACGGCAAAAAAAAAAAAAAGAGAAAGAAAAGAAAACCCGGAAGTGGTCTCAGCTGCACTGATGAGGAACGTTTTTTGGCCAGAAAGCGAAAGAAGAAATCGGAAGTGACGTCGCGGCCAAAACAAGCCCGGACTTCGGGGTTTGCAGTGAGTCTGTGGCCACAGATGGAAAAACCGGACTCGCTCTCTGCTGTCTAAGGTGGTCGCCACGCCCTGCGCTCCCACCCGGTGGGCCTCTCGCCTCTGTCCCCGAGATCCGCTCGCCGCGCTTAAGCGACTGTTTCCGCCTGGGACTTTTCGGGTACAGCTGGCCGGTGGCGACAGAGCGGACTTCCTTCCCTACCAGTCTGCCATCCAGCGGGCTCCTGTCCTGGGACGCCGGGACACCTGTCGCCTGTGAGGCATCATTCATTTTCATAGCACCTTCCTCTCTCCTTTCAGGACAGTTCTAGGATCAGGAAGAACCGTGGGGACTGCTGTTATTAGCATCCACTAGGGACTAGCACAGTTGCCCACTTTATCTTGTTAGGCCCCCTCTCCCTTCATCCCTGGGCTCTGACAGATCTAGGTGATCCTAGCTATACATTGCCTTACCACTTTTTCTCACCGTCTCCTCTTCTCGGTCATATTTTTTTCCTCCCTCGAGGTCCTATTCTTCAAAATTTTGGCTTACCAGTCAACTTTGCTTCTCCTCTCTAGTGCTGAGATAAGCATTCTGTTTCCACACACACCCCTGCCTCAGCAAAAGCACATTTGCTGTTCTCTCCTCAAAGACTGGTAATTCCATCTGTAAACCCTGATTTATAACAGCTGTTTAGAGCTGGAGAGAATAATAGAGATGACTATTTCAACACCTTTATTTTATAGATGGAGTAACTCTCAGAAAACTTACATGATTTATTTGTCCAGAATTGCACAGCTAGTTTTTAAGCGATGCTGGGAATGGAAAGCCAGATCTAATCAGCAAATGTTAAAAATAGAAAATGATATCAAAAATTGTTAAAGTTCAGATCAGAAAACATTTATGGAGCACCTGGTAGGACCAAGTACTGCTTTGTGTGCAAAGATTAATAAAAGTGGTCCGCATCCTAGAGGAGTTTTCAATTTAGTAGAAGTTTAAATGGAAATTCTCAAGATAATGGTAAATGCTAAAATAGAGACATACACAGGGTGCTGAGAGAGCTCGGGGGAGTAGCACGTAGGCCACCCCTGGGTAGGAGAATGAGGGAAATAATTCTTCCCTTAGGAAACACAGTTCATGTTGTGCAATCCCTTTTGAACCCATGGATTTCTGTATTACACATCCATCTCCATTTAAGTTTCTGTTCTGGTTTCCTTCTTTCCTTTTGCTAAAGTGTATTAACTTTGTTCCTTGTTTCTTTTCTTTTTTTTTTTCTGACTACATATCATTTATTTAACTCTCTCCTGTGGATATTTTGGATTAGTTTAATGCTGCTGCTTATTTTAAATGGTCAAGGTAGTGGAGTCAGAAGAGCTGGATAAGTCCCTCATAATTTATGAGCTTTTTTTTTTCTCCTTAAGTGGACATAATATTAATAACTACCTGACATACCCACTCAAAGGATTGTTATAAGGATCAGTCTTTGAAAATGGTTTTAAAACTGTATAAAATGGTTATCTCTAAATTTATGGTTTGCCAACCCCTGCTCCACTGTGATCCTAATGCTTTTTTCGCTTTTAATTCCAATTTTACAACACCCTGCACCCTCTCAAAATTTTTAAGAGGCAGTAAACCCTAACATGAAAAAATGAACTGGATGTTATTAATTTTTTCCTGTCTCAAGTGATAATATTTCTGGAGCAATTATATATTTTGGAAAGCCAATGCATAATCTACAGATTTTATTTTTCATAAAAACCTACATTAAGTTATGAGTGCTTGATCTGAACAAAAACTGATAAATATACCTTCAATTCATCAAAGCCAAAGCTTTGTGAAGCTTTTCATGGTCTAGGAGTCCTAGGTGTTATAGATAACAATGCCAATAAACTTGGGTACAACATGAGTTATATCTTTTCTTAAATTCAAACTGAGAGCCACTTTTATAAAAAGCATATTAAAAAAATGAACTTCAGGTAAGAGGTTAAAGTTTTAACCTCTTTTAAATGAAGGTTTATTTTCATTGTGAGCCTTATCTTTTATCCATTTGGCAATATTCAGGTAGGGGAAATGGGAGAAACAGTAACTGAAATTTGTTGGAACAAAGCGATGGAGATGAGAACGTTATTGTACAGTATTTCATTTGATCCTTACCAGGTTCCTGTAAGGTTAATGGTGGTATCCCTATTTTACAAATGAGACAGGCTCAGAGAAGTTGAGTAACTTATGCAGGTCACACAGCTAATAAATGGTGAAGCTTGGATTCATACCCAGGTTTCTGTACCTCTGAACAGTGTATGCTTTCTATTATGTGCTTATAAGAGCATTGTTTGGATACTTGATTGAAAATGATGATTTTGTATATTTTTACCTAAGGTGATATAATACTTTTAATTTTCTAATTTTTTCTTTCAGATTTTTTAATATCCAGATTCTAAGAATACACTGGAAACCACTCACATAAAACCAAGAAGAAATCATGAAGAAATGTTTTAATTATTGAAACTACAGTTGAAATCATGGCTACATCAGCAAATCTGGATGTTGGAGCCCAGCTGATAGTGGAAGAATGTCCCAGCAGCTATAGTCTAACTGGCATGCCAGACATTAAAATAGAACATCCACTGGACCCCAATTCAGAAGAAGGATCAGCTCAGGGTGTTGCCATGGGAATGAAATTCATATTGCCTAACCGATTTGATATGAATGTGTGTTCTCGATTTGTGAAGTCATTAAATGAAGAGGATAGTAAAAATATTCAAGATCAGGTTAACTCTGACCTGGAGGTGGCATCTGTCCTATTTAAAGGTTGAAAGTTATGGTATAAATATCTGCATTTGTTTTTGTTTATTTGGGTGTTTTTTTTTTCCTGGTCATGAGATTTTGAGTTTGGGAGAAAAGTTTGGAAGCCATTTTTTAATATGATGTTCTAGAATCTAACAGAAACCAAAATTAAATAATTTCACATTATATAATGTCTATTTTAAAGAAAGTACATGTTGATTTTTAAAACATTTCTTGCCTAACCTTTGTTTATTTATAAATTATCTAATGAAGTTAAAATCTTTTAAAATCATAGGAAAAAAATTCCTTGTGCCTTTTAGAAATGAATTACATTAATATTTCCTGTTCCATGGATATTTAATTTATATTAGCTTTCTGTGCTTTAATGTAGTAGAATCTGTCTTCATGCTGTAGATTTACTTTTATAATGATCTATTGAATAATAAAACTAATCTCATAGAATAAAATTGCTCAAGATTAATACATTTTTTTTCTGGAACTTTCACTATGGGTAGTATATACTTTTTGTGATAAATAATATCAGTTGATAAACAGTTGAATTAAAGCTGTTATACCTCATGTATTTCTTTTGTAGACATTGACATAGAACTCTTACTGAAATGCTTTGTCATTAAAACATTGTTTTAATGTGTTTAAATTTATTTTTTACTTAGCTGAATGCAATATTCATACATCTCCTTCTCCGGGAATTCAAGTAAGGCATGTCTATACTCCCTCTACCACAAAGCATTTCTCACCCATAAAACAGTCAACTACTTTAACCAACAAACACAGAGGAAATGAGGTCTCTACTACACCTCTGTTAGCAAATTGTAAGTATTTGCTACTGATGTATTAAAATATTCTTATTACTAATATAGTAGTTTCAAGAGTTTGACTTTAAAACATTATTTCCATTAAATGCATATTCTCTGGATAAAGAAAATATGGTATATTACACAATGGAATACTATTCAACCTTTAAAAAGAAGTAATCGTGGATAAACCTGGAGGACATTATGCTATGTGAAATAAGCCAGGCACAGAAAGGCAAATGCCACATAATCTCAATTATATGTGAAATCTGAAAAAGTAGAACCCAAAAAAGTAGAGAATAGAATGATAGTTACCAGGGGTCGGGGAAGGGTGTCATTGGGGAAGGGGGAGATACTGATCAAAGGGTACAGAGTTTCAGCTAGACAGGCAGGAGGAACAAGCTTTAACGACCTATTGCACAAAATGGACTATAATAAATAATGCACTATATATTTCAAAATTGCTAAAAGAATAGATTTTAAATAAATGTTTTCACCATGAAAAATGTTAAGTATGTGAGGTGATAGATTTTTGTTAATTAGCTTAATTATTCCACAATGTAAACATAAAACATCACATTGTACTCTATAAATATGTACAGTTACTACTTGGCAATTAAAAATGAAGTTAAATAAATGCATATTTCCTTTTTGAAGGCTTAAGTTATATCCTAATAGTTTTAGTAATAAAACTTTTTTATGTATCATTTCATTTTTAAATATTTCATGTGTTTCTCTGTTGAGAGCAAATACAGATTGAAATATTAATGATTAAAACCTTTATAGCTTTACTGTAAAATCAATGAATTATTCTGAACCCTGAAGTTAATGTATCAGTATTTTCATGTTCTTAGAGTGCAAGGCTTCACTTACTTATAAACTAGATCACAGATCAACAAGTGATGTTGTGGTAAAAGCTGAGTGATTTGTGCTATAATTTTGAATGTGAATATAATATGAATATGAAACCACATTTTTTAAAACTTTGAATCAACTTTTTTTTTTGAGATGGGTCTCACTATGTTGCCCAGGCTGGACTCCTGGGATTAAACCATCCTCCCACCTCAGCTTCCCAAGTAGGCACAATTTTTTAAAATGCAGAATCATTCTAGAGGAAATAAAATGAATTAAAGTTTTTCTATTTAAACTAGAAAATATTCCATACAGTATGAGTATGTTAATGACAGAAAACTAGTTCGGACCTGTATTTATGTTAGTAACTGAGAATATAATGTAAATGCATCTATATTCTAAAGCGTGATGAAATTTCTATCTTTACCTTGGAAACACTAAATTCCTCCTGATTTCTAAGTCACATGCTCTAGCAATTGAGCCAAGAAAAGTCTTCCTCTAGGACTCTCAACCCACCTATTGGTCATTTTTGGTTTACTTACAAAAATTTGCAAATGTCTCCCAATTGCTTTCCTTTCTGTATTAAGGCCATCCAATTACATCACTGAACTCAATGATCAGGTGCTTCTTATATTTAAGGAGCACTTTCATAGAACAATACCTATTTGGTGTTGTTTTAAAATAAAGAGATTGTCTTAAAATAGTCCAACTATATAATTTTTGAGCTGAAAATAAATACCTAGAGATCATCTGGTTCATATCCCTCACATTACAGATAAAAATGTTTAATTGATTATCCAAGATCACACAGCTAATTAGCCACACCTACACCCATACTCAAGAATTTACTGTCAAGGCCAGTTTTCCACTTCTGACCTCACTCTTCCTAACGTTAAGAAAAACCCATGGAGTCTTGAAAAAAAAATATTTAGGAATTCAGTGGAGTCAGTAAAAAGTCAAGGAGTGTCTCTGTGTCCTTTAGAGCTGGCTTCCTCATAAATTTGCATATAGAGATAGCATTTGAAAAGTTAAGTATCTAAACCATTTCTTCAGAATAAATGTCATGGATAATGACAATTTGCAGATATTAGGATTACCTTAAATAAACGCGTAAGGGTCAATTCTCAGATACAGAATGGGTACTTGTGATGTTAGTTAATACTTTAAGTTTTTTAAAGCAATAAAATGATAGTTTTTGTTTTGGAAAAGAAAACTGGCACAAACATGGGATGATAAAACTGCACCCTATAGATACAGATGAAGCATTTTCTGGTATTGTTTCAGCTTTGTCTGTTCACCAATTGGCTGCTCAAGGAGAGATGCTCTATTTGGCTACTCGTATTGAACAAGGTAATAGCCTATTTTTAAATATATATTTAAAACAAATTCAACAGGATTTATTAGATTTGTCATTTTGTTTTATTTTAACATAGGAAAGCATAAAGACAAAAACAAATAGTTGCATAATCTTACCAGGCAGGTAACCCAATGGATAACAACCAAAAAAGTAATATAAAGTATAAAAGTTCCTTTATCACCCTAGTGTTTTCCCCAAAAGCAAACATTATAAGTTTCTTATATTTTTAGAAAATTTTTCCAGAAAACATTTCTATTTCTATTTTGGGTTATGTGTGAGAATATGTATGTTCTTGTTACTTACATAACAGGGAAAGTATTATACATACTATATTACACCTTACTTTTTTCATTTAATATTTTGGAGATCTTTCCATATAAGCACATAAAGATCTATTTTATTCTTTTTATAGTTCCATAATTTTGCATTGTATTTCATGTATATATACTATGTTTTTTATTCTTTAACTGCCCTCCTGGTGGTGGTTAATTCCAGTTTGTTGCTATTAAATAATAGTCTTGTTGGCATTGTTTTAATGTATATCCATAGGATAAATTCCCACAAGATTTGCTGAGTCAAAGGGTATATGCATTTTTATTTTGATATATACTGCCAGATGTTTGTCTTTACAACAGAGCTAGAGTTTCTGTTTCCTCATATCCTCACCGACACAGGACACTATCAGACTCTAATTTTTGCTAAATTGATAGGTGAAAAATGGTATCTCATAGTGGTTTCACTTATATTTCTAAAATTAGGGTCTATTTGAATTTCTTCTTGTGTGAACTGCCTGCTGTATATTAGTATATGAACTCCATCAAAATTAAGGAAATTAGCTCTTTGTTGTTTATATTGCCTATCGTTTTCCCCAGCTTGTCATTTTTCTTTTGACTTCCTTTATGATGTTCTCAAACAAAGGCTTAACATTTTTAAGTGGTGAATTTATTTTTTTCTTTGTGACTTCTGCCAAGATTATAAATACATTCTCCCATTCCTTATCTAGAACTTATGTGGTTTCCCTTTTATATTTTAATCTTTGACTCATATAGAGTATGTTTTGGTATAATGAGGTAAAGATTGAGCTTTACTTTTATTTTCATTTTTCAGAAAGTTAGCCAATTGTCCCAACATTGTTTATTGAATATAGGAGGCATGATCAAAGAGTTTTGTTTTTCTTAAACATGTCATTCTCTTACAAGAAAAACTTACTGAAACACTGTTTCTGTTTGTTTATAAATATTTGGAGGTTTCCTTCTCAATCTACTAAATAAATTTAGGGGAAAGGCTACGGACTTTATAACTAGTAGACTAAATCTAGAAAATAAAATGGTGGAACTGCATGGTATTGTATTTCAGATTATTTACTCTTCATTCACATTATATTGTATTAGCGAAACACAAAAATGAAAGAAATTCACAGGCAGCAATGTTAGCTATAGGAAGATAGCTTTAATAAGATGTTAAGAGTTTTTATAATAATACATATTTATGTAATGCCAAGGGCTAGCATACAAGTTCATTTTTATTGTGATCCTTCGAACTACACATTGAGCTAAGAAAGGTATTATTCTGTGCATTGAAGAAATTAAGTGACTTGCCCAGGGTCACATTGCTAGAAAGTGACACAGCCGAGATTCAAACTCTGGTCTCCTGATTCTGAGACCGATATTCTGTTGACTGCCTTGTGCATTTTGTCATGTTTGGTAGTTCATACTTTAAATGATATGCTATATGAACTCAGCTATGTACATTGAGGCATATTTTAATACATTCAAACTGCAAATTACAACACGTAATAGGACTTCAGTGAACAAAAGTCCACGCAAGTGAACTTCGTTGAGTAATATAATCAACTCTTTGGAATGCCAGTATTTTCAGAGTGATATTAATATGTGGTTGTTAAATTAGATCACAAAAATTGCTTTTCTTTTAAATAGAAAATGTTATCAATCACACGGATGAAGAAGGATTTACTCCTCTGATGTGGGCTGCAGCACACGGGCAAATAGCTGTGGTAGAGTTTCTACTTCAGAATGTAAGGAAAATGCCTCAGAAAATGTATATGTACAGTTACTTAAGTTCAGTTAAGTCTTTAGTAAAGTTTTTGTATCTCCAGTCAGCTAGATATAATGGTAGAGGATACAAAAAAAATTTAATGCTTTTCATATTCTTGTGGAACTTCAATCTAGTTGGAAAGGCAAGACCAATCATACATGAAACAGCAAGAAATAATTTAATGCCCAGCCCCCTCTAAGTGCAATGAGAACGAGAGTACTGTCAGCTTTGTAGGAGAAGGCTTCATGGAGGAGCTGTGACTTGATTCCAGAGAGAAAGGATAGTTAGGGTTAAGATCGAGAGAGGAGGAAGGAAGGAAGGCATCCAGACAATCTTGATTAACAAGTGAATCAAAGTTTCCATTATTTCTTTATTAACCCCAGAACATTACCTGACTTACTGTTGAACTGTAATTATTATTGACAGAAATAAAAATATTCTTGTTTAAATTAATCAAAAAGTCTTTTATCTCCACTTCCCACTCCAGGGTGCTGATCCCCAGCTTTTAGGGAAAGGTCGAGAAAGTGCACTGTCATTGGCCTGCAGTAAAGGCTACACAGATATTGTCAAAATGCTGCTTGACTGTGGAGTTGATGTAAATGAATATGATTGGGTGAGTCTGTGATACTGAATTTTAAATTACTGTAACAAATTTTAGAATTTATTTGGTTTGGGGAGACATAAATTTTATTATGAAATAAATATAGAAGAATAATTAATTAATTGACAAACTAAATACCTACAAGAAAATGTCATAAACTCAATTATTAGTTCTGACTGAAGTATTTGTCACAAAATACTAAAATTTCCTTAAACTGTTACATGCCTAATTCTTAGCAAAACTTCTCACAGCAGCATTAAATTATTTGAATCTTGCTCACCCTGAAAAACTCTCAATTACATTTTCCTTTTGCAGAATGGAGGAACACCTTTGCTTTACGCTGTACATGGAAATCATGTGAAATGTGTAAAGATGCTCTTAGGTAAGCAGATAAAAATGAAAGTTATTTAGAAAATGCCATGTGAGGACTTCTATTTTTTCAACCTGGTCTCCATTGGTATTTACTCAGAAGCATTAACTATTGTTAAGTACATTAATCTTGCTGCTGTTCACTCCTGGAGCACCTGCCACCATGGAGTTGGCCACGTGAGAAGCAGCTCCATTACACTTCACATCTGCACTTGGACCTTTTATGTTTGTTGCTTTCATTTGGGGGTCACGTTTGAATCCACTGTTGTTTTCTTTGTCTGCAATATCTTTATGCACAAGCTTTGTCTTTAGTTGTTTATGAGTTTCAGCTGTTCTAGAGGATGCCTGTTTGAAGTGTCTTCCCTCCAGTCCACCAAAGTAAATTCTGTGTACCCTGTATACTCTGTACTTTGTCAGAGCATCCTGAAAATGTTCGCCAAATTTGCTGAAAATCTGTCCAGCTATTTGCACATGAGCCAGTAATAGACAAAGAGATCCACATTTTCGTTTGATTTATGTAGATTTTTCTATTTTGGTATAGAAAATGGAGCTGACCCAACAATTGAAACTGACTCTGGATATAACTCTATGGATTTAGCTGTAGCCCTGGGCTACAGAAGTGGTGAGTATTTTAGAACTTCTGGGTTTCATCTCTGTAAGTGGTATGAGCCAGTGGTCCAAGCCATTTTCATCACTTGTAATCATAAAATGTGTTATCCTAACTTCTGACATATACTTTGAACAATGGAATAATTCAACAGATCCTACAAAATCTAGAAATGAGTTTGTTATTATACTTTTCGCCAACTCAAATAATTAGTTACTGGAGGATATATGCATACCTATATATAAGATTTATTTAATATTTTGATAGCAAACCTATTTATAAGATTTAATATTTTGATAGCAAACTTTTTATAGAACAACCTTAGAACAACCTTGTATTCTGGACTCTCCTTCAGTCTCAAATATAGAAAGCAAGACACAAAGTCCAGTAATTTGGACAATTACTAAGACAGTGACAGACTAAGTGTTAAGTTTTTAAAGTGTTCTCTTGCATGATTGCCTTCAGACTATGAGGCAATGATAAAGTTATTAGAAATAACTTTATTTTAGAAAAAAATTGGGGATGTTAAGTTGAATTTGATAGTTTTTAAAAAATTTTATAATTAATATGCTATGATATTACCTATCTGTTCTAGTTCAACAGGTTATTGAGTCACATTTGTTGAAGCTGCTTCAGAATATCAAGGAGTAGACATAGTCATCAGAAAATGTTATCTGCCCTTTCGTTTACGTGTTGGTCCTTATAAATGATAGTTTTGTTTACTTATAAATTTTTACCTCAGTTGCAATATTTACTGATTTTTTAGTAAGTTTTAATAAATATTTCTCTGAGTAATTCACTGGTTTATAATAAATTTAATGTTAATACTTTTTTTATAAATGTGTTTTACTGTATATTTAAAATTATAAATTAATGTTTCATGGCATGTAAATTTTTATGGTACATATAGTTATCTGTCTTTGTATCAAGTGCTGTAATTTGACATTTTCAGAGCTTATTCTACCCTATTCATCTTCACTCTTGCATTATTTACTCATTGACTTTATATAGGGTTTGATATAAATTCCTAGAAAAAAATTTTTGTTATTGTTGAATTAAAAAGTGCACAGTGTGATTGTTTACAAAATGATATTATAAATAAAGTACTTTTTCTGTCAGTTTGCATGCTAGTTTTTTAAATTATATAAAATTATTAGAGATTACTTTAGAATTTTTAATTTAACCCTTCTGTTCTGCCATGACACTTCATTAGATCAAATAATATACATAATTAAAATAAATTGAATGCAAGTCAATCAACAAAGACTTACTGATTGTCCTTTCTAGAAGTATACTTAGAATATTTTTCTCTTATAAATAAGTTTTTCAGTGGGAAAAGTCCTCTGTGAAAGAGAAGTCAGTTTTTCAGTGCAAGTGAGGTGCTCTTCATTGCCACTAGAGGAGCACTATAAACTGGTGTTGCACTGAAGTCTAGAAGAGAGAGCCATGGGCTAAAAAATTTATTTGACCATTGAGTTATAAGACCTAACTTCAATCACTTCATCTGAAAAATAGGTGTTTTGTCAGTTATGATAATTTGGTTGTCAGCCACATAAACTTGGTCTGGCTAATTTAAGCAAAAGCGAATTAATGGAAAGATACAGAATGGAAGGAAAACTGAAGAAGCAGGCAGTCCCAAAGAATGAAAGTAGACTAGGGATCTCAGTCAGGAAATCATGGTCAGTCATTTTGGAAACTGCTATTATAATGTTTAGCTTTAAGCCCCTTGTTTATCTTTCTGCTCAGGATTTAAACTTCCAGGAGGCAGAAATCTGTTTAGCATGGCATGTAAGTGTTCTGCTATACAGAGTTGGGGGAGAAGGGGGCAACTGATGAACATTGTCCACCATTGCCCCCAGATCATGTGGAATGTGGGAGGCAAAGGCCACCTAAGAGAAAATTAGGGATGAAAGAAAAGCAATAGATGTTTACTCCAAGTACAATCTAAATACTATGTGAAAATAGTACTAGTGTCTCACCCATTATAGGATATATACTTTAAAATTATTTTCTAGCACTATTGGTGGATTTATAACACCTAAAACCATTTATTCTTCCATTTGGTTCCTTTTTTTAAATTAAAGGTATTTATCCATGAAGCATTAGTTCTTGTTTATATTAAATGGTAACAAAATCCAATGATCCATTTGGGCACATCAGTCTGAGTATTGCTTGCAAGTGCTTTCCCCAGTGAAGAGCAACCAAACAACCTATGCTAGGATTGAATCTAGAATAACCACTTCATCCCTAGTTGTACTCTTCAGGTTGACAACCAACAAATCTCAGAGAATATTTTGAAAAACATTCCCCTTCCCAATTCTACCATCTTTCAGCCTCAGTGTCCCTCATAACCCTAGAAAAATCCCTGAAGAAATAGACAGTAACACAAGTTAATTAAAAGAACAAGAGTGACATTAAGGGCCAGTTATATAAAGTTCTTCTTTTAAAAATCAGATACATTTTAGGTAGTGTTTATTGATTACACAAGTATTTGTTCAATTTATATACCAGACACTGTGCTTGGTGCAAGGATAAAATACTAAGCAAAACCAGACATGGTCCTGCCATCAAGACACTCACTGCCTAGTACTGGGACTCATTACCACCACAGTGAGAAACACATTGATAAAGAATAACTTCCAAAAGCTTAAAAACCATTATACTCATGTACATATAAAACGAACACCTATCAAAGATTTTATTCACACAATTAGTGAGGAAACCAGTATGACATCAAAACTAATTCCAAGAGCATTCACAAAGCTAAGTATTTAGGCAATGCTATTAATAGTATAAGATTGCTGGGTCAGGCTGGCGAGGTGGCTCACGCCTGTCATCCTAGCATAGCACATTGGAAGACCAGGAGTTCGACACCAGCCTGAGCAATTGCAAGAACCACACACCACCCCCGCCCCCTCATTTAAAGTTACAATGGGCTATAATGACACCATTGCACTCTAACCCAGGCAATAGAGTGAGACTTTGCCTCAAAAAACAAAAAAATTACTGACCTAGATGCAAATCTGGTTATTGTCCAACACAGGTATCAACTATGACCTTTGAAGTTATCTTTTCCGTTGGACAGAAATTATTTACATCGCTAGAGGAAAGAAATCTGCAAGATAATATATGACTTCACTAAGTCTGGGACCTTTAATCATTAGTAAACAGTGAGTTGAACTAAGTACTTTCCCCTAGATTAATGGTTCTCAAATGTGAGTGCACATCAGAATAATCTGGAGGGCTTGCTAAGATTCCAACTGCTGGACCCGCCCCCAGAGTTTCTGATTCAGTCAGTCTGTGGTACGATCCAAGAATTTTCAAATCTAACAAGTTTCAGGTGATGCTGATACTGCTGGTCCAGGGACCTCATTTTGAGAATTACCATCCTAGATTATCTTTGGATGCCCTCTCAATATGACATTGAAAGGATGTGCCTCTAACAATGTCATACGGGGGGACACACTGCAAAGAAACAATAAGAGATTGTTTCTTTATTTCCAAGTTTCAGATAATTTTTCTGACAGTCTCCTGGAATCATAAACAACATTCAAAGATTATTCTTTTTTTTTTTTTTTTTTTTTTTGAGACAGAGTCTCACTCTGTTGCCTGGGCTAGAGTGCCGTGGCGTCAGCCTAGCTCACAGCAACCTCAAACTCCTGGGCTCAAGCAATCCTTCTGTCTCAGCCTCCCAAGTAGCTGGGACTACAGGCATGCACCACCATGTCCAGCTAATTTTTTCTCTATATATTTTTAGTTGTCCAGTTAATTTCAGTAGAGACGGGGGTCTCGCTCTTGCTCAGGCTGGTCTCGAACTCCTGAGCTCAAAGGATCCACCCACCTCGACCTCCCAGAGTGCTAGTATTACAGGTGTGAGCCACCGCGCCTGGCCTAAAGATTAATCTTAATCACAAGAAAACTGGTTTTGTTAGAATCAGCCTGATAATTTAGATACATGCAGCAATTTAACTCTATAGACCTCAAGTTTTATTTGCAAATCTAGACCCTTAAATTACTGAGCAAGTACTAAGGACCAAAAAATTACCTTCTACTCAGAAATTTTCATAATTAATCTCACACTTTTAAAAGCCTCTATTGTTTGCTCTTCTAACCCAAGACTAGGGGCCTAAGCCCAAGAAACTCTTTCTACTAGATTTCACCTACAGTATCAATAAATCACTGTAAATTCCTCCTTTCTTGAGGTCTGCAAATTTTGCTAAGATCCCTGGCTTTTCAGAAAGTGACCTTCCTCACCACCAGTAAGCCTGGCCAGTTTTCCAGTTTGCCAGGGAGGGTTTTGTAGGCATTGGCTCCATATATAAAGTCAATCCCTTGTTCTTTAATATGAACTTCTTACACCTGATTAACGGCACCCTTCTCAAATATGGCATTGGTTGAACAATCTATTTGACCAATTATATCTTGGTAAAAAGAACAGATTCTTATAGAACCTATGCAAATAAAAACTATTTTGTCATGAAAAGTATGGAGACTCCAAAGTATTTGTTCCTGAATTTTGAGGACATCAATGAAAATGAGATACCATTTAGAATGCTTCAATTCTGTTTACATATACACAGTCTATTTAGTTGAAGGTTAGGGATAGCTTAAGAAGAAAGAGAAAGGACTTCCTCCTATACCCATTAAAAAAATCAAAAATAGTACAACAGTATTCCACACAGTATAACCATAATAAAAATTTCCCTTATTAGTTCATTCAGTCCTGTGTAATTAATTAATTCTTATTTCCCAGGATCTTGCATCAAGAAGTGAGCTAGCTTTGGGAGGCTGAAGCAGGAGGAGGCTGAGGCAGGAGGATTGCTTGAGCCCAGGAGGTGAGGTTACAGTGAGCTATGATGATGCCACTGCACTCTAGCTTAGGGAAACAGAGTGAGTTCCTGTCTCAAAAAAAAGAAAAATCTTGGAAATTATGTTTAAACTGACAAACTATAAAATAAAAGTAATTATTGCTGATGTTAGAAATTTGTCAAAATCATGATCCTATTTAGTTGAATACAAATTTATACATTTATAATCTTAAACATGAGGTTGTAGTATTTTATCTTATTTGATCAGTAAACCTGTATAAAAAGTTTAGGAAATTCAGATAGTCTTTTACTGAGATAACAAACCCAAATTTTAATTTAAACAATTAAATGTATGCTTATATCACATTTTGTATTGATAAACTCAGAGTAAAGGCATATAGCTATAATTTTTAAAAATCAAATTATTAAATGAGGCTAATTTGTTCATAGACTCATCTTTATTATGTGAATTTTGGTTCTTAAAATGTTTCTGAGCTAATAGTTTTTATAAGAACAATTTTTTTAAGTCTAGCATATTTAAAGTATTTGGGGTTCAGTTTCTTTGTTTTCTGGGATTTGGAGAATATTTGACTCTTCTAAGTGATTATCTCTATGAGCCTATCAGAACAATGCTCTTTTAATTTATGAGACATTAAAATCTAGTTTATTAATAGCTTCCAGAGTTAGAAAAATATTTTATATTTATACAATGAGAGGTAGAGACCTTTCTCAATCATAGACATGCAGACACACAGATAGGGAGTTTATATTAATAGCTTCAGCTCTACAACTTTACCATAGGTCAAAAAACGCAGAGTTATTTTCCTGTCCACTGAGCATGTGTGATGGTTAATTTTAGACGTAACTTGACTGGATTGAGAGATGCCTAGGTTGCTGGTGAAGCATTGTTCTGGGTGTGTCTGTGAGGGTGTTTGCCGAGGACATAGGTGTATGTGAGTCTTTGAACTAGGAGAGGAAGACGCGCCCTCCATGTGTGGGGCCACCATCCCATCGGCTGGGGACTGTTTGGAACAGTCAGAAGTACCAATCCTACTCCCTGCTTCCTCTCTCCCTTGGAGCAGGAGGCTTTTTCTCCTCCTGCCCTTGGGCATCAAACTCCAGGTTCTTCAGCATTTGGACTCTGGGACTTGCACCCGTGGCCTCTCAGGGGCTCTGGGCCCTGACTGGGGCTGCGCTGTCGGCCTCCCTGGTTCCGAGGCTTGGGACTGGGACTGAGCCAGGCTGCCGGCTTCTCAGGTCCCCAGCTTGCAGCCTATGGTGGGACTTACGTGCTTCTGTGATCATATGAGCCAATTCACCCTAACAAATCCCCTTCCATACATGCTACTGGTTCTGTCTCTCTGGAGAAGCCTGACTAAAATAGCATGTAATTCTTAATTGCTTTGAGGTTGCATATAGACAAACAGACCAAAATAACAAAACAAAAACAGACAAATAAATCACTTTTCACCCAACAGAGAATAGGTCATCTCTCACCCAACAGAGATCACCACTCAGACCATTAAAGCTGATCCCCAATCACTGGTGTTACTATTAACCATAGGGAATAACTTTCCGAAGGTGTACAAACCAGGAACAAAAACAAATACATAAAATCAGTAGAAAGGGGAAAATAACAAGAGAGTTAGAAACGCTAAATTCACTCAGAGGCCAAGAGAGGATGGGCAGGCAAATCAGTTTATCTGGCTCCATCTTTAATCCCCTCAAACATCTCAGCCCATGATCTTCAGATCTGATCAAATATAATTTTCGAAAGGGTACAAGACCTCTTTCACGCAAACAAAATAAACACACAACATAGATTTTATTCAACTCAATTAATGAGGAAACCAGTAAGAGATGAAAACTGGCTCCAAGAGCATTTGAGAAGCTGGGTCATCTTTGGCGACATTCAGGTAAGATTGCTGGGTTGTATACAAATGTAGCTAATGTGCAGCAGGGACATAAATTGCCATTTGGGGGATCTTTTCCACAAAGCAGAAATTATTGGCTTCTTTACCAGACAAAAATCTCCAAATTAACATGTAATGTCTCTATGTCTGGAACCTTTAATAAATAGTTAAGACTCAACCAAATTACATTTTTCTAGATAGTCTTTGGGTGGCCTTTGTCCCTTATGACATTGAAAGGACATGTCAACGTGACCTTTTAGCACTTCAGTGAAAGCCAGGCTGGGGTTAAGATCATCTCCCTTATGATTAATCTCCCTTCTTTCATCACCCGAAAGGTAAACTATATCAGTGTCCTGAAGTGTTGATGACAATACTTTTCTTACATCCTCCTACTGACTAGACAACGCAGTTCACTCCAGAGTTACCTGTGGCGAAAGGAGCTGCACACTGGAGATCTGAGTGAAACAGGTGATTATTTTGAATATTCTCAATCTTTGCAAAAACATTGCCAATAGCTTAGATAAATGTGTCTGTTTTTAAGTAAAATGTAATGGATGATTTTAACCATAAAACTATAAATATTTTTAAAGTTTGTAGCTTTGAAATTTTCTTTAAGATGTCAGATTAGCCTTCTGATTTTTAGAAAACACTCTATAAGATTTCACTACCATATCTTTTTATCTTTACATATACAAAAAGTTAAAACTTGAAATTCTTTTGTTAGAACAAACTGGCTATATACATACATTATATATATATGTATATATATAGATGTTTAGTGCAGATTATATCATTGCATATTTATATTTCCAGTCAGTGGCATTGAATATATTAATAGGTAAATGATTTGTTGTGTGAAGAATAAAATGTTTGCAAATCTAAGAGTCATAAACTAAATAAAAATAGAATGAAAGGCAGGAAAAACTCTATCATCAAATTCTTCAATTAAGTGTTCTTCCTCTTTAATATTTAATTTTTTCTGTGACAGGACTTCTCATGTTTACGCACCTAATGAAAGCTATAAAGGTTTACTTTACTCTTTTGTTTCAGATACCACTGATAAAATTCAAAATGGTACCAGTAACTTTTCACATTTTTTATTGTTTAGAACTTTTAAAATATGTGTATATTTGTTTTATAGTAAAAAATAATAAAGACATGAAAAAGGATTGTAACACAATTGAAATGTTTTGTACGTGTGTATTTAGACAGGAAGTATAACCATTTAAGAAAAGAGGTACAATCCAAAGAGAATTGTGTAAATAGTCTTTGATTAAAGTAAACTTCAAAGGTTTATTCTGTCTTTTGTATACATTTTCCTCTTCAGATGGTAGAGCCCATTCTGTTAGAGTAAAAGCCATATGACACCACCTGTGTGCACAGGAACATGATCCACCTGCACCATCACCATTTCAGTGCCTGGAAGCAAGACATTTTACTATTGGTGATTTTATGCTCTATGGAGTTGACATGAGAATTGGATACATACTGATTACACCGGGAATAGACCATTGCACACTCATTGCCCGCTCAGTTCTTCTCTCTGTGAAATGGAGTTCAGGCCACTGCATGATACGTTTGCCCCATGTTTTATTTTTTATTCATAAATTCAGTGACATTGTTCTCCATTTGACAGATTTCAAATGTCAATTGTTCTCCAAAGTGCCAGATTCACTCATGTTGCCTTATAAGCCTGGGAAATATCTTAAATCTTTAGGTGTTTCTGTTATTTCCCCTCTTCACATCCACAGAGGATGGGTTCTAGCCAGAAGCATTACATCTCCCAGCATCAGTTTGTGGAAAGCATCATACATACCTTCTTGGGGCTCAGTTGATCTTCTGTTCATGACCATCTCTTCTACAAAGGTTAAATGTGGAAAACAGGAAGTTTTCCCTAAAAGTCCAAACCTTCAACACACACTTATGGAGTATATGCTCGGTGCTAGAGACTGGGCTGGGCCCTGGGGATATGGGAGACACCAGCACAGCGTGGTTCCTGCCCTGCTCAGAACCATCTCCCCTCACCCTGTACATTCTAAGGACAAGTTAAAAATGTCCTGTGTTAGCCAAGGTAAGCTTGCAGCTCAAATATGTCTATTCCTAGGTTTCTCATATGCTAATCATTGCTGTATCGCCAATATCAGTCCTCCTCATTGACCCAACAGAAGCCTCCATCCCCTGAGAATGAGAGGACTGAAGAGCTCACAGTGGTGGAAGAAAGTTCCACTCCAAGGGCAATTGGTTTTCAGCCTACCATGCACAGTAGAATCATCTGGAGAGGTTTGAAGATGCTGAGGCCTGGGTCTCACCCCTAGGGGGTCTGACTGAATTAGCCTGGGCTGCTACCTGGGGACTTACAATAGCTTCCCAGGTGGCTCTAATGTATAGTCAAGGCCAGGAACCACTGCTCTAGGTGCAATTAGCTCCTGGCAGGTGGAAACAGTACAGTCCAAATCACATCCTAACATTTGCCTCGCCAATTGCAAGGTCTGTCTATGAAAGAACCTAACAAAAGAACCTACTCATTTATCCTTTTTCTCTGGCCTGTTGGTACCTGCTACCATTCTTTTGTAAAGATTGAGCATGTTCCTTTTTAAGCCTATGTGACAAAGAATTTTGAAACATTAATCTCACATTTTGTGAGTGAATAATTCACCTTTTGTTTGCTCAATGAGTTTTGTTGTGATTGAACATCCTTTATTAATCTGCGTCTGAAAAAGAGCTTTCTTCAGATGCCACATGATTGTTTGCTTCCTTTGCTTACCTTTTGGATAAAAAGGAGTCCTGAACATCCAGTACAGCAAGTTGTACCAACAAATGCTTTTCAAAGCTTGTCTTGTTCTTTTTTTGTTCTAGGGTTTCCTAGAACATGGGACACAGTGTCGACTGAAGCTCTGGCCCTCCAGGACTCATGCCAGCTCACAGGGTTTATCCACAAGGCCAGGTAACCTCCGCCATCAGTCTCTTATGGAATCATCTCTCTCTTGGATGTCCTGGTGTTTGCCCCTCTGCCAAGGAGACTGCCAAGAACAATGAGGTCAATTGTTTGTGCGCCTTCTCAGTGAGCCCTTGCCTCAGAGGTCCCTTGGCTACTTCAGGAACAGGTGGTCAGTATTCAGGGAAGAGCCTGCCCACCAATTGTACCAGAGTTTGGCCTCACTGCCCTCTATAAGGAATAAGCCACTCTCTTTGTGCCATTCTAGATTCTTCTTTGAAAGATAATGTTGCCTTGCCTACACTGATGAGATGCTACAGGGCCCTCTCAGAGAGAGCACTGTGCACTTGGTCAGCTTTCACACAGCGTCCTACTTGGGGAGAAATTCAATATGTCCATCAGTGTCTTGTGTGAAAGTCTGTCCAGATGTGGTTGCATTTCTCAGGCTTTTCTGTGATAGAGATACTGAAATTTCAGGGAGGAGATGGAAGGTAATTGTGTCCTTTTTGGCAAGTCCTGTCTTAAAGTAGATAAAGGGATATCAGAGTACAGCCTCTTCCAGCATCTGCTGACCTTCAGGGGCCTTTAATTTAAAATATCAGCATACCAGGGTGCCATATATTGGGGTGAAATTCCCTGGGCTCCTTCACTATTTTTTACTGTTCTATATAATGGTGTAAGGAACTCTCATGCACATATGTTTGTGCACTTGTGGGAATTTATCTGTGGGACATATTTCTAGAAGTAGAATTGCCTGATCAAAGGATGCATTTACCTAACATCTTGATAGATATTGTGAATCGCCCTCTAATTTATTAGCCCCAGCCCCCAACCCCAGCGCTCAAAGTACATGTTTGCCCATGGCTCATCAAAACTGTATAGTTTCTCACTTTTTGATCCTTATCAGTCTAATTATTAACAATGGTAGCTCATTTTCATTTTAATTTATAATTCTTTAATCTCAGACAATATCGAACACCTTTTCACATATTTATAAGCCATTTCTTTTGTGTTCTTGTTTACTTTTCTATTAGGTTATTGTTCTTTCTCTCAGTTTAAAAAATTCTTTATATACCAAGGAAATTATATACTAAAGAATACTTTTTGTACCAAGGAATACTTTAACACTTCATATACTAAGATATTAAGGAATACTTTGTCGCAAGTATTTTTTCCAGTCTATCAATTAGAAATTATTCTGTTATAAGAGATAGAACTTAACTCATTTAAATAATAAAGGACATTAATAAAGAACATTTATTGGCTCACATAATTGAGAAGTTCCTGAGTAGTCACAACTTTAGCTGAAGCCTGATCCAGCAGGTAACAGGTCTCACTTTTTATTTCCCTTTTTCCCCTTTCTTCTGCCTCCATTCGTTGGCTCCAGCAATTCCTAGATCTCACACTCTTGCTCTATGTTTTCCAGAGAGAGAGAGCTTGTTCCTCCTGGCTAAGTCTTAGGATTCTCTCTCTCTCTCTCTCCCCTCCTCACACACACACTCATTGACTTGCTCATATGCCCATCCCTGATCCAATTAGTTTGTTTAAGGTGGTGGGGCGTGCTAATTAGTTTAAGTCAATTAGGATCCATTCCCTACCCAAAGTATAATATATAGATGCAAATGGGGAATAAAATATTCCCCAAAGAAGGATTAATTAAATTATAGTTGGTTGGTTTTTTTTTGTTCTTTGTCTTTTTGTACAGATGGGGTCTCACTATGTTGCCCAGGCTAGTCTTGAACTCCTGGCCTCAAGAGATCCTCCCGCCTCAGCCTCCCAAAGTGCTAGGATTATAGGTGTGAGCCAACACGCCTGACCAAAAATTATGGTATTTTAATTCAACACAAATGATACCATATAGCAATTAAATGATGCCATATAGCCATTAAAAAAATTCCCCGAAGGTAGATCAGCCTGTATGAATAACTTCAGAAGAAAAGGGTTATGGGTACCCATTATATAGGAGCAGAATAGTATGACCTCCGAGCTCCTTACTTATTTTTCAAATCATAGATTTTCTTAAGCCCTGCCTGAACTTTTGGACTCAGTTCTAGCAAATGAAATTCTATGGTTTAAAAAAGCAATAGATTGCAGCCAATAGAGAAAAGAACTGCTGATGTTGGCATAAAAGATGAAATGCTAGCAATAAGTTTTAAAATTTTAGATAAATTTGGAGACTGACACATTTATAAGAATGCAATCTTGATTTATATTTAGTCACCATAAAATTCCCTTGTGAGGTTGTCTGTAGAAAGTCCTCTTCCGAGATATTCAGCTTTCAGAGTTTGATGTAATTCCTGTGAAATACAGCTTTTAATCTCTAAAAACTTCGAATGCTGACTGGTAGTCATGGATAACTGTATTCAAACTAAGATTTGTAATTCTAGAAGGAATAAACTACCATTTTCCTTTGTTAGAAACAATCCTCTTAGAACACCCTCTTTCTCTCTTTTCCTTTTGTATATAAAGCTAAGTAAACAGATGACTGGTTGATTCATCTTAAACCAATGTGTTCCAGGAAGTTTATTCTGGCAGCCAATTTGTCTTTGGGCTTTATGTTAATTGTTTCAGAGCAGGCATTTTTTTTTCTTTTTGTGTTGTTAAATTTACCAGTACCCCGGTGCTCCCAAAACAATGTCTCAAATTGCCAAAGCAGTGTGGATCTCCTTCAGAAAACTACTGGGTCCCAGGCAGGAAAATAGTGAACATTTACTGGTCTGTTTGACTCTCCACCTCCCTTTAAGAAGCCAAAGAGTCCACAGGCTCCCTCCCCAGCAACCCCCTTCCAGCCTCCCTTGCAGCTAGAGTGCACTTGTATGTGATCTAGGCTTAACCCCCAGTCAGACACACCAGCCCCAGATTTTTTAATTGGTAGCTGCTGACCTGAACCAGTAAAAACAGCAGGGGCGCTAGCAGTGACTATAGCAATATCCAGTTTCTGGGAGCAGCAGATGCCACACAAAATGTGACAGCCACGTCCTCACTGCAAGATTTTGGCTGTCTGGTCTCCCTTGTTCCTGGCCCTTCTTCCAGCCTGCTTCTAAAGACCTCCTGGTGTTTTTGTGTATGTGAACCAGTAGCTCTTTAATCAGTTCCTTTTCTGTTTATCCAGAATTGGCTCCTGATGCTAAAGATTTTGACAGTTATGAGGAAATACAGAGAACGTCGCTCTCCTAGACCCTGGGTCCCACTTTGCCACCTGAGCTCCAGGAGTCCTTCATGAAGACAGTTCCTTTAGTCCTGGCTATGCTTGCTTTCTCGACCCCTCCTCCTCCTCCTCTCCGAGGGGTCAGCATCAGAGACATTCACCGTACACTCTGGCCATCCCTCACCAGCTCAACCTTCTCTGCAAACCTTCCCTGAGAAGAGCCTCCAACCCATACAACACTGCTTCTATAAATAGGCCCCTGGAGCCCCCATTCCTCCAGTCTAACTGCCAGGCTAGGACACAACTGTGCCTAGCTCAGAAACTCCTAAATACTGAGAAGTGGGTTACTTTGGGAAATGCTTTGCCCTTTTCCTAAACAGATCCTTCTAGATTATCTTTGGCAGGGCTAAATTATTCCAGCTGAGCCTGACGTCAATTTCCTTCTTCCCTCCCTGACATCCTCCCTTCCTCCCTCCTCCCTCCCTTACTTCCACTGCACAAGCATTCGCTGAGCACCTCCTAAGAATGAGACAAG
This sequence comes from Varecia variegata, assembly GCA_028533085.1. NCBI lineage: Eukaryota > Metazoa > Chordata > Mammalia > Primates > Lemuridae > Varecia > Varecia variegata. The sequence goes on from CM052439.1 coordinate 132,894,979, forward strand.
ACGATAGAGTCTCAGCTCAACCCTCTGCCATAGAAGTCTCACTCTAGTAAGGCATACTTACTCTGGTATGTTCTGTAACTCTAAATGAGTCACTGTGCTTCAGTGTAGTCAAGGTTGTTCCTTCTCTTGTAGGTGACAGAAGTTTCTTCTCTGTCCATTGCAAAAGAAATGCCTTCAGATCTGAATCATAAAAAAGGTAACATTTTTGCTTTTTTCAAAAATAAAAATGCCCTGCCAAGCAGGAATCCTTTAGTCATGTCCCAAGGGCCATCCGATAACAACTTCTCTCTGCAGGAGCCAATGGCTTAAAGGCACCTAGAATATCAGTAAGGTTTTCCTAGACTCCGCCTCCTGGGAAGCTTTATCTGGAGGACAGTTGCAAGTAAATTCCACCTGACCAAGCACATGGGGGTAAAACCTGATGCCTGTGTCACACTTAGTGCTTTGGGGTTCCCAAGGACCAAAGATTGTGGAGGAAAACAGCATTCGTATTACTGCCAGTCACTTCCAATAACCACCTTCCCATAAATGTCAACATGCATATGCTGACATTTACGTAACACACAACCACACGCACATCTTTATAATGGCTTCCTTACAAAGACGTATTTTAGTAAAGTTATTGGCATACTTAAACAGATACCATCTCCAATTAAAATAAATATATAAGCTGTTGTTAATTTTTGCCCCATAAGTTATAAATAGGCTAAGCCATTCACAAAATGATAAAAACCTAGCAGTAATCTTCATTCCTGCTGAATTCCACTTTCTGTGACATTTGCCTGAGCAAATTTTTCACAGGCCACAGGACAGGAGGTCAGATTTCCTGCATTTTCAGGTGCCAGGATCACACCAATTTATAATCCTTCTGGCAGAGATTTAGTTGGGACCTGGGAAGGATGATTCCAAATTGAGTCCATCAAGAGGAAGAGGGGAGAATTCCTGGGTGACACCCTCCCACAACAGTTGGAGGGAGCCTCTGTCTTCTCCTGCTCTGCACAGACCTGAGTTTGCTATCTCCAAGGCACGAGCTTCCCTTCAGCCTCTAGAAGCATCCATTTTGGAAACTACTGAGGACTCTGAGGTTTGGCTGTCTGAAGTTCTGAGAGGGATACCGGCTCCAGCTCAGGAGGGTCCCACATACCTGCCAAGTAAACGAGCACCTAGGAGAAAGCTGAGGCTGCTCTTGGGTCCCCCAGGGTTGATGTCCCAGTAGCCTGTACACCAAACTGTGCCCCTGAGCCCACCCTCTAAGCAGGAGTTTAAAGTCCTCACCAGTGGCCTGATGGCAGTCCCTTAGGATAACAATTTGTCATTAATTTTGAACACCAAAAATAGACTAAATTCTTCACACTATACAGATTTAAATCTAACTTTTTTAGGCTGGGTGTGGTGGCTCACACCTGTAATCCCAGGACTTTGAGAGGCTGAGGCAGGAGGTTCATGTGAGCCCAGGAGTTCAAGGTAACAGTGAGCTATGATAGCACCACGAAATCCAGCCTGGGCGACAGAGTGAAACCCTGTCTCTTAAAAAAAAAAAAAAAAAATACAGCCTTTTGGTGTTATTCTAAATGTTTTTAAAAGTAAAAAATTAACTGAAAAGATTTGTTTCAACTACCACAGGCACTTTCCAAAACACTCTCCAAATATTATTTCGGGGATTCTCATTATACATTTGTATAGAACCTTTAATAGTTACCAAAATGCTTCCACTCATGGCCTCATTGGATTCACCCAGAAGTCCCTCAGAATTGGCAGGGCTTGGGAGGATTGATTTGAAAAGCAAGAAAACCAAGACCCAAGGGGTCATAAGACTTGCACAGCTAATAAGTAATAATAAAGGCCCCAGGCCTCCCGAGCTTGCTCTCTGTTCATGCTCAAAATAGAAACAAATAGAAGACCATATCTTGGCATTTTTCAAGCTGGAAATACTGAGACATGGGAAAAAAAAACTGGTAAGGCTATCTTATGAGATCTTCTATTTTTTATTTGTAAGAGAAGAAGCTAACTATAAATAATTTTTGATTATCTATATTTTCCAAAAGGAAAGAAAAATAAGAACATCAAAACTAAATGTATGTCCTGACATATGAACCTTCTCTCTTAGCAGGTTAAAAGAGGGCAACATGTGCTCCTCCTACAGGATGAACTGCACAGTTGTCACTGTCTTTGTGCAATAGTGATATGTCATCAACATTGTATATCAACTAAGACTTAATAAGTCAAATTATATTTTAAAGAACTGGAATCATTAAGTGCCTACTATGGAAAGTTTATTTAAAATAGAGACTAAGTCCCTAATTTTTCTTTTGTGCAAATATGCCCTATTTCAAAATTCTCAAGTGCATGTTTTTCTCATTTCAACTACCCTCAAATCACGATGCATGTCTGAAACAGGGTGCACTCAATGCTGTCATATAATAACTTTCCACCAGGTGGCAGTCACAATGTAGTGAAAATCATCCTTTGACACCTGTTAGGATCAAGAAATCGTCAACCTCAAAGCATCTTAGATTTTATGAAATGCATAACAACTTGCTTGAAGCAAAGTACAATGGAAACAAGAGTTGATTTTACGTGAGGATTAGATAATAATTAGAACGACAAACCAAACTGAAAGTAAAAATCAAGATTTTATTCAATTACTGCAACAGTGTAAGCAAGAGGCCAAAAGAAGCACCGACTCCCTAGTGTTCCATCTTCACCACTGAATGGTAGGGAGCAAATGGGGAAATCAGCTCCCTGCTGGGAGTCATGAACAGAAGGCTCCTGCCTCTTCATGGACCTGTGAGGTTGGATGAGTTGTGGGGAGAGAAAGGAGAAATCCCAGGAGTAGAAAGATACTGAGTCAGTGGAGAAAAGGGCCTTATCCAAGGCCCCCAGTATGGAGCCCTCTGAATGGAGGCTTCTGGGCAAGGAAGGCAGAGATGCCTGTGAGCAGGGCCGGCCGGGGAGGGGTGGGTTCCAGAGTCTTTGGCTGCAACTCCCTCCAGAAAACTGCAATGCACTGGCTGAGCATCAAGTCTGCTGTGGGGAGGGGACATTCCCCCATGAGACCTGCAAGGCAAAACCTTGTCTGGATTCTTTAAAAGCTAGTCTTAGACCAGGCATGATGGCTCATGCCTGTAATCCTAGCACTCTGGAAGGCCAAAGCAGGAGGATTACGTGAGGCCAGGAGTTCAAGATCACTCTGAGCAAGAGCAAAACCCTGTCTCTACAAAAAATAGAAAAATTAGCTGGGTGTGGTGAATGCCTATTGTCCTGGCTACTCCAGAGGCTGAGTCAGGGGATCGCTTGAGCCCGGGAGTCTGAGGTTGCAGTGAGCTATGACGATGTCACTGCACTCTAGCCAGGGCAATAGAGCAAGAATCTGTCTCAACAACAACAACAACAAAAAAGCTAGTCTTAGATTAAATCAGATAACTGCACAGCTAAGCAGCTGATTACATCCCATTAGCACCATTCTCCTACCAAAACCCTGTTTGCTGAATTTTGCATTGTCCTAATGCCCAGTGAGGGGCGAGGTGGTGTCTAAGATAGTCCACTGGAATGATCACTGTATTGACTATAAAGACACTGTTGAGTCCATTGTTCCCATTACATAGCACCCTCTCTTTGAGGACAAGGAGAATTCCTCTCTGGTCTCATTGCAAGAAGAGCAGTTGGTTTGTTTTTATGCTATGAGCCTTATGATTACATAACTAATCAGGTTTCTCTCCTTGTGTTGGCTAATGAGTCTCAGAGCAAATTTGTGGCCCATTTCATCAGTTATATAGGAATTCTTTGCATGCATTTTGTGTGTACTAACCTCACTCTTAGTTCCTCTTAGTTTCCCATTTTTATTTTCTCTTTGTGGTGATTTCCTTGCTTGTTTTTAATTTATTTTATTTTGTTGTGTTTGTGTATGTCATTTTATTCTGCCTAAAATTCTTCGTGGAGTAATGCAGTAGTATATAAACAAACACATTTGACATATGGAAATCACATCTGTGATGTAGATTTGGGTAACCCTTCAACTTATTTTTTTTTTTTTCTTTGAGACAGAGTCTCACTCTGTTGCCCAGGCTAGAGTGCCATGGCGTCAGCCTAGCTCACAGCAACTTCAAACTCCTGGGCTCAAGTAATCCTACTGCCTCAGCCTCCCGAGTAGCTGGGACTACAGGCATGCGCCACCATGCCCGGCTAATTTTTTTCTATATATTTTTAGTTGGCCAGATAATTTCTTTCTATTTTTAGTAGAAACGGGGTCTCGCTCTTGTTCAGACTGGTCTCGAACTCTTGAGCTCAAACGATCTGCCCGCCTCGGCCTCCCAAGTGCTAGGATTACAGGCGTGAGCCACTGCGCCCGGCCCCCTTCAACTTATTGAATGGCTCAGAAAGACACATATTTACCTCCTATTTGTAATTGTCCTTGGGGAGAATGTTGTAGCTCTGACACTTTCTCCACAGAATTATACAACTGGAAACAGCCAAGCCCATTTCCAATGCTTGCGTCAGAGTGCTGAGCTGGAGGAAGCGGGGTGGAGGGCAAACAACTCACTAGGTCCTCCTCAAAGTGTTCTGAATGTTCACTTTTCAAGAACCCAGTTCTGGTAAAGGGGAATAAGTTCATTGAGAAACAATTAGAGTTTAAAAAGGGCTGTGCCTCATCCCACAGGGATACCCGAGCCTGCACTCTGATGAAAGGAAAGGACAAAGGACCAAGAGAGTGGGAATTAATTTGGCTTTTAATCAAAGTGGTGTGCAGAGTTTTAAAAGTCAAATTACGCGAAGCTTAAAACAAAAAGACAGTAATCTTCTTCCCCCCTTCTCATCTCACTATCCTGCTTCACATAGGCAACAACTTTTAATTCTATTTTTTCTGATGTGTCCTTCTGTATGTTTAAACAGCATGCTTAAATTGCTATTCTGTGTGTCAATTTTACACATAATCCATAGAGTGCTTATGATAGATAAGATTTTAGCTCTTCTATATCCCAGCACTCTTCACTTTGTGCCAACTTTCCTGATCATTTCGATTAATCAACATTTCCTGCTTACATTATTACAACTGCAAATATTATTTCCTACTGGCCCAAGAAGTGAACTTAATTACATTTATTTTCTTAAATTTATTTTTTGCTTATACTAAATTTCATAATTGCCTAATTTTTTATTTTCTTGGCTAAATGCTGTTCCTAAGCCTTCTTAGCCCCCTTCACACTCTCTCAATACAATTTCCCTATAGTTGAGCCAAAGAAATACTTAGTTTCATTTTTCCTGGAGACCTCCCTCCCAGAGCACAGTCTCCTATTTTTCTGATACAGGGTGCTTACACTCTAGACCTGAGGCTCAGCTATCACCCTGGGAATCCCTTTCATATTTCTCTTGTGTTGCAGTTCCTCTTAACTGTCTGCCATGTCTTCCTCTTGGGTTTCTCCTTCATTTCAGTGGAACACATTCTCCAGTCTGTGCTGAGGCTGCACTGAGAAAGGGTTCAGGGAGGTCATTGTTTTTTTTCTTGAGATGCTGCCTATCTGAAAATGTCTTTATTCTTCCCTTCTGCTTAATTGATAGGCTGTTTAGGTTTAAATTCTAGGTTGGAAGTCATTTTCCTTCATCACTTTGAAGACATTTTTCCATTGCCTTTTCACTTACAGTGTGGCTGTTGAGAAGTCAGCTGACCTTCTTTTTTCTGACCCTTTGTGTGTGACCTCTTACCCTGCCCGATCCCATTCCAGAAAGTTTTGGTATCTTCTCTTTATCCATAGTGTTCTGAAATGTTGTGGGTGTCTTCTTCTTCTTATGGTTTAGCTATTAGTGGGCCCTTTAAATCTAGAAACTTAAGACCCCAGTTCTGGGAAATTTTCCTATATTACTTCTTTGATATTTTGTTCCCCACAATTTTATCTTTCCCCCTTTTCTCATTTTTACCTGATAGAAGATGGGCATTGAATTAATTCCCTAATTTCCTGGTGTTTTCACTCCTAAATTCTACCTTTCTATCTCTTTGCTCTACTTTCTGAGAGAATTCTTCAATCTTATTTTACCATAGTTTGACTTTTTAATCTCAGCTTTCATATTTTACTTTCTTGTTCTCTAAGAATCCCTTTTATAATAGCATCATGTTCATATTTCATAGACACATCTCTTCTCATGTCTGTCAGAAAACATTAAATTATAATTTATCCTACATTTTGTGCTGCTACCTGAATTGACTTTTTCCTCCTCTGAGCACTTTCTTCTCTTGGTTTGTCTTTCACATTAGATTGTCCCCAAATGTGTGGTGATCCCTGGCTATCATTCATATTTAAGAAGGAGGCACTAAAAAAGCTGGGGAGCTATCTCTGCACAAGTAGGGGTTTGGGGGCCTCCAACCATCAGACATGTAGGACAGCTCAGTTTCTACAAGGAAGGATTCTCTAGCATCCTAACCGGGAGGTAGCTTCTTGTTTTCTGTCTTCTGCCTCACCCACATTCCAATGTGCCTGGTACCTTTAAGCCCAGAGCCTCTCAGGTCCAGTTGCTCAGAAAACAATCCCCCCTCTTTTGGGGGTAGAGAAGACTCAGTTTTTGGGCTGTTCAGAGCGGAGTGAGGACTTGATGTCTAACTGCTTTTCAGAGACTTTCAACCAATGCCCCATGGTGGGTCCCACTCCTCCCCTGCCTTCTGCATTACCCAGCACCTCTGATTCTCAAGGCTTCCCAAAGTCCTGAAGTTGTCCTGCCTCTCATCATATCCCCCTGAAGATCCTTAGCCTTCACTCTGGAGCCATACTCCACTCTGCCAGGTCAGCTGTCTCTCCTTCATCCACTTTCCATCTTCATACTTTGTGACTGGGGTTTGTGCATGCCACCCAATTAATTAAAGATGGAGTCACACTTCTGTGTCTCTTTCTCCTTGTTGTTCATGCTGATATCTAAAAAAGGGGAACAGAAAAGTCTTTACTTGGTCTTCTTAAAATCAGAACTAATCCATTTTTCTGGAGTTGATTGTCAAAACAAACAAAGGTGGAAACACTTAAACTTATTTGCTACATTAAATAGTTCACACTATTATTTCTTGATCTTTCATAGTCTGTGGCATACCTAGAAACTAGTACAAACTTTGCACTAGGCAGGTAATTATTTCCTTCTCTCCCACTCCAGCCTTCTGTCCATCTGTCCACACTGCATATTTCATAAGCACACAAATCAGCATGATAAAAACATTCCTAAAAAAGGCAGCCAATCTTCAAAGAAGCTAATAGGACATGGCCTATTTCATGGAGAAAGAAAGAGGCCGGAGAGAAGTTCCAAAGCAACTGAAATGTCAACATGGTTTAAAAGAGGCTGATTAGCAAAACAGACATAAAGATGTTGTACTGGTGATAAGCTTGATTAAGAGAACAATGAAGCCTATTAGAAAAATTTTAATAAAACATTCTGGTGTTGAAAGCTGTTCCTTGATGGGCTGGAGAAGCAAGAAAAATAATCCTGAGCCATTTTCCAGTTTAGAAAGATTTTGTTTATCCTGCTTTGCTAGAGTTAGAGCCAACAGTTCTGATGGTTTAGATTAGCTTTTAACATTTCTAGCCATTTGGGTGTTCAAATCAACGGTGCATTTCTGGGAACAGGCTGTGCCTCGGTGGACAGCGGGCTGTGGAAGGAAGGCCCTCCACAGTGGGGCACGAGCACACCCTCTCCTTTTGCCACCTTGACCAGCGGCCTTCAGTCGCTCAGTAACCCCAGGACATCAGCACACCAAGGAGGTCTGTGCAATACACCATCAGTCCTCCTTGGTCCCCAGGGTTTCCAAGACCCCAATTGTCCACTGAGCTATATGCCTTTCTTTGATGAGACAAGCAACCTTCCTGCTATGCATCTCAGTCATGTTTTTAAAAAATCTATGGTAGTGAGATTGAGGCAGTGTGGATAAGAAACTCATAATTCTTAAGAATTGTTGGGGACAGAAAAAGTCCTTTCATCTGGAAACCTATTTTAGACTTGAAATAAATTTCATGTGTTCATTTATTCGTTCACTTTACAAATTCATTTACCAACTGCTATGTGTAAGATTTATGCCATAGTGAAAAGAAATGGAGTCTTAGAATCAAACAGACCTGGATTTAACTCCTGATTTTGACAAGGCTTTTTCTTTTTTCCTTCATGCTGCCTTGTCTAAGATGACAAGGCTTTTCCTGAGCTTTAGTTTCCTCATCTATAAATTTAAAACGATAGCACCATCTGTGCAGGATTGTTCTAAGGATTTGAAATAATGTGTATAAAATTACTGGCATGTGGTAAGTACATAAAAAGTGAGAGCTATAATCATTACTATGTTATTATTATTACATTACCTCCATCAAGCAACACAAGCCCTCAGTTCAATCCTCCATATTTATCTAAGGGCGGTTCTTCTTGTCAGCCAGCATCTTAGCTTGACGGAAAGAAATTCACATTAATGCTAGCTTTTTATTAACTCCTCTTGACAAAGACTTCCTCCTTGTCCACAGTTTGTTCAGGCTTCCCTGAGCCCTCTGTGCCTCTGCTGTGGCCTGCCACCCTTGACGTCTGCCTGCTGAACCCAGTTGTAACAAACAATCCTGCCAAGCCAGTTTCCAGAGAATCCACCTACCCTTGGTCTCTAATCAAGTTCCTCTTCGTAATTTTCCATCCACTGACCCCCTCACTCTGCTCATTGGCTATAAATCTGCAGCTGTCTTTCCTGTATTCAGAGTTCAGTTCCGTCTTTCTTCCCTATTGCAATAGTCTCTCCCCTATTGCAGTAGTCTTGAATGAAGTCTTCCCCATCATTTTGACAAGTGTCAGAATAATTTTTCTTCAACACCCTTCATCTCTATATGTTTATTTCTGACTGGATGGTGTCACTGCCCATAAAGACAGAGAGCAGAACTTGGCCTCCCATAGAGTTAGGATATGTCACCAGGAAAGTCCCATTGATTTCCCTAAAGCTGGGCCACCTACATGTCACACTGGAAAAGGACCCATCCTCTGACATGGAGCCACAGAGCCAGCTCCACTCGAAGCCTGAAGGAAGTGCAGGTGGCTTCATCCCAGGCTCAGCCTCCTGGGATGCTTAACCCTGGTCTCCCAGGAGCCAGGCTGCTGCTCCTTGGCACCCCCACGCCAATGGTCTTTGCTCTCCTTGTGGGCCTGCCCTCACCCTCATGGTGCACCATTAATTCCTCTGACTAACACTTACCCATCTGGTTTCCCCAGTCCCTCAGAGCCTGCTGGGTGACTCCCTAACAAATCTGGCAGTGCTATTGTTAAGTGTGAATGACTGATTCTCATATTCGTACTTGCAGTGTATCCAGAGCTTTTACTAATTCAGAAGTTTAGAGCCCGCTCATGTGGTCCTGTGTTTTCCCAATGACAACAGTGTGCCAGAATACTTGTTAAATACAGATGACCAGCTGTCTCTCCTGGATAGGCCAAATTTGGGTTGGGGCCTAGAAATATAAATTTTTAATAAACATTCCAAGGGATTCTCATCTTCAGGGAAGATTGGGAAACTCTGAAATTTCACTGTAACCCTGGTCATTTTACAGCAGAGGAAATGGAAGTCTGAAGAGGAGCAATGGTGCCCCAAGGCCACCCAGCTCTTCCTTGGCCAATCCAAGTCCAGTGTCAGATTTGCCAACCCCCAGTGCAGTGGCTGCCCTTCATCACGCAGCCTCTGCTCAGGGAAGAGGGAGGCTCTGATGCTAGGCGTGTTGGCCCCATGTCGGCCAGTGCGTGAGGAGCCCACTGCACCAGTAATCACTCGTCTTGTAACACCTTACAGCCATGCAGTCTAGTCTTCCTCCCATTTTTGGAACATGAAATTAGCAAGCCTGTGGGAAACAATGAGTGCCACTTCCCTGTAGTCTTTCTGCACATCTGTGCACCAGGCATGGGATCAGGAGAGCCACTTCCAGTTTCCAGTGACCTTGACCTTGAGTCGCTTTATCCATCTGGGCCCCAGTTCCCTCACATGTAAAATATGGCAATTGAACTAGATTAAGGTCACAAAACATTTCCCAAGAAGGAGAATCCCCTGAGGTGCCCAGGAGCTGAGTGTGGAGTCACATTTACAGAAGCATTGAAGCTGATATTGCTGCAAAGGAAAAAGGAGGAAAAGGAACCAGTGAGCAGCTCTCCAAGGGGAGACGTCCTGGAGTGCTAGAAGATAAGGCAGGGGCCTTTGCTTTCGGTTCCTCAAACCCAAGTAATGACTGGACCCCTGTGTATTCTTGAAACTTTATTGCAGGCCTCTGACTCTCACCATGCTGCCATCATTTTTATTTTTACTATAAGATTATTTCAATATGTACAACCATGAAACAATGTACAAACTCCATGATTATATTATAGATTACAGTCTCAGTCCATTTGGGCTGCTATAAGAAAATACCACAGGTTGGGTCATTTGTAAGTAATAGTAATTTATTTATACTACTACTAAATAGTATTTAAATTAGCATTTATAAATAAACTACTATTATTTACAACTGTATCAAAATACAGTTCTGGGGGCTGGAAGTCCAAGATCAAGTCACCAGCAGATTCAGCATCTCGTAAAGGCTTGCTCTCTGCTTCCAAGGATCTTTCTTGCTGTGTCCTTACACGCAGGAAGAGTGGAAGAGCCAGGCAGCTCTCTGAAGCCTCTTTCATAAGGGTGTTAATCCTGTTCACAAGGCTGGGGCCTTCCTGACCTAATCACCTCCCAGAGGCCCCGCCTTCTAAACTATCACCTTGGAGGTACTTGGACACGAGGATCTCCTGGGCCTTGCGGTCCTCCGGCCGTGAGGCTTCTAGCGAGGAACCCGGGGGTGGGTCTGGGCTCGCGAGCTGAAGGGCCGCACGTTGAATCAGGGCCGTTCCTTGCTCTCTGCTGCCCTCCTGAGTACAGACATTGGCCTTGCATCGGGCGGGGGCTCGGCCGCAAACGGGGACAGGCAGCGCAGGCCGGGGCATGATGGCCTTCTGGGCACTTCCGCTCCACATCTCTGTGCGTGTGCGTGTGCCTCTGCCCCTGCCAAAAGATTGGTGAACGAGAATGTGCACTTAGAGTCCTCCTCCCCGTTTCCCAGCCCCAGTCCTGCCTCAGGACCTCATTGTCCCAGCGTAGCCCTTCAGGCCTGGCACAAGCTCCTCATCACATGGAAGGAGCTGGTCTGCACAACCCCTTCTCCCTCTTGGTTGTCAGTGGCTCAGTTAAGACGTATTTCAGAGACCCCACAACGTTTTTCTCATGTCTGCTGCCCTGCAGTGGAATGGTTTCCAATTACACTGTAGCCACGAGGGTAATAAAGACGTGGGCTATAGTTTGAATGCATCCCCCAAACTTCACGTGTTGAAAACTTCATCCCAAATTCATATGCTGATGTATTTGGAGGTGGGGCCTGCAGGAGGCAATTAGGATTAAAGTCATCAGAGTGGAGTCCCCATGATGGGACTATGGCTTTATAAGAAGAGGAAGAGAGACCTGAGCTGACACCTCTTGCCCTCTCACCATTCGATGCCTCCACCATGTTATGATGCAGCAACAAGGTCCTCACCGGCTGCGCGCTCCTTGATATCAGACTTCCCAGCCTTCAGAACTGAGAAATAGAATTCCGCACTTTTTTGTAAATAAATTAACCAGTCTGTGATATTCTGTTATAGCAGCAGAAAACAGACTAAGACAACATGCTTTGTTCTAGTTTCATTTTAATCTCACAGGTCTATTTTAATTTGTAATGCTATTTTAAGATCTAATTCTATCTGAATTCTTAGTGCTTGTATTAGATTTTTGAATACCATTGAGGTCTGTGATGCTAAATAAGCAATGACTTCATAAAAGTAGCTTCCTTTCTTCTTTGTCATTCACAATTTCATTATCCTTTTTAAATTTTTTATTTTTTTAAAACTTTTCCCCTCCCTCCTCACCCCTCCATCATCCTTTATTTACATATTTATTTTATTCTAGAGATGCTCTATCACCCAGGCTAGAAAGCAGTGGAACAATCATAGCTCACTGCAGCCTTGGACTCCTGGGCTCAAGCAATCCTCCTGCTTCTTCGGCCTCCTGAGTAGCTAGGACTACAGGAGGGTGCCACTAATTTTTTTTTTTAATTTATAAAGAAAAGAGCTTTATTTGGCTCACAGTTCTGCAGACTATACAATAATTGTGGGCTGGGGGCGGTGGCTCACACCTGTAATCCTAGCACTCTGGGAGGCTGAGGCGGGAGGATCACCTGGGGTCAAGAGTTCGAGACCAGCCTGAGCAAGAGTGAGATCCCTGAGCAAGAGTGAGACCACGTCTCTACTAAAAATGGAAAAAATTAGCCAAGCGTGGTGGCATGTGCCTGTAGTCCCGGCTACTCAGGAGGCTGAGGCAGGAGGATTGCTTGTGCCCAGAAGTTTGAGGTTGCTGTGAGCTAGGCTGATGACACAGTACTGTAGCCCAGACAATGGAGTAAGACTCTGTCTCAAAAAAAAAAAAAGTAAAAAAAATCAAACAATTTTGATGCCAGCATCTTCTTCTGGTGAGGGCTTCCCCAGCTAATTTTTTTAAAAATATATTTTATAGATATGGGGTCTCCATATATTGCTCAGGCTGGTCTCAAACTCCTGGACTCAAGAGATGCTCCCACCTCGGCATCCCAAAGTTCTGGGATTACAGGTGTGAGCCACTGTACCTAGCCCATTATCCTTTAGATGAGAGAAGTAATTTCCAAATGAATCACACAGGGTACACAAGAGGATCGATCCAGTAGAGCTGGGGAAGAAAATATTAGAATCTTTATTTTTACATAATATATTTGATTTCATCCTTATTAAATTTCAATTTTGGACAAAGTTTTACAATATACAGAACATGTTAGTGGACTAGTATAGGCATATAATTTATAAATGAATATTGATAGATTAAGGAGGGATGCTAATTTTATTTCACTCAGTTATTTTGTTACTGAAGGGATATAGAATCATATCCCTCCAAGTTGGAGACCTCTATTCTAGAAGAGTAGCTGTCATCCTGGCTGTATTTCAGATTCACTAGGAGAGATTAAAAACAAAAGTTATCATATGCTTCACCCCATCCCAGACTCAGTGAAGCCCAATCTTCAGGAGTGAGGTGTGGGATACAAGTGTTCTTTAAAAACACCCCCTGGTGATTCTGACACAAACCCCTCTGCTGAAAACCACATTGTTCTCTAGACTGTAAATTCACCAAGGGAAACAATGATATCTCTCCCATTCACCATTGTGCCTATAGAGCCTAGCACGGTGCCTGACACGGAGCAGATGTTCCACAAATATTAGCTGAAGGAATGAACGATGAACAAATGAGCCACAATCCCCAGACAGCCACTGCCAACCCCCTCAGTCTTTGTTTTCATGCTTGGTGCTTTTATATGATTGTTTTGCATGCTCAAGAACATTTTATTTACAAAATTATTTGATCTTTTTTAGTAAACAGGTGTTTAGTATGTATTTTAGCATTATTTAGCATTTAACATTTCCTATTATCAATTACACTATGTAAAAATTTTTATACCTAAAACTTTCTTCTGTTTATATGCATATCTGATTATATGCTTAGGCTAGAACCTCAGAAGTGGGATTTCTAAGTGAAAGAGTAAGAACATTTTAAAGACAACCGCTACAGCGGGAAGAGTAAATGAACATTGACCCCAGAGAGGAGGCTCTGGTCTAAGGAGCAAAGGCTTTTGTATGTGGCAGAGCGAGAATCTTCAGCAGAGCTTGGTGGTGTGGCAAAAGACCTGGAGTGTCTGATTGTCTTCTTGTCCCTGTTTGTACCACTTAACTGGCTGTGACTCTTGGATTCTTTAAGCCTAAATTTATTCACCAATAATATGAATATTCACAGTGAGGTAACAGGGCTGCTAATTCTGAAGTATTAGGTGGTAGAGATTAATTTTATATTAATCTTTATATTATATTAATTTTTATATTTGATATAGTTCCAAAGGCACAAAAGATTAGAGTCTTGGAGTGAGTCTCATGAAAAGACATCACTCTGTCTCTTTTCTTTTAAAATACACTGTTTATCCACAAGGGGGTTTGAATCCTAGTTCCTTAGGTGGGGGCCCAAGAGATCCCCCACAACTACAGACTTTGGACCCTGAGGAAGGTTTAGATATGTTTAGAAATATCGAAGGTGGGTGTCATTGTTTGCAAAAGGTAGTGCTGCTGTAACTCTGCTAAACATGCTCATGAGCAATCCGAACACTCTTTTGTCTCTTCATGGTGTGCCAATAAACTAGTCAGACAAGTTCCCATAGTGCCAAGCCACTCTGAAAGGGCAGCAGCTTCCCCTTCCTGCCCTTCAATGACTGCTTACTCTAGAATCTACCAAGCAGGTGGTTGATTGCAACTTGGAATGTCTGGATCCCAAGACCATGGTCTGCATTTCTTTCTTTCTTTTTTTTTTTTTTTTTTTTTGCATTTCTTTTTTGGTATATGTCTATAGTTCTCACACTTTGGTATGCTTAAAAGTGACCTGAGGTGCTCTCAAAATGTGCAGATGGCCTGCACAACCACCTAGAGGGTCTGATTCTATAGGTCTGGGTTGGGGACCAGGAATCTGTATTTCCTTCATTGAGTCTGATGTAGTTAGCCTGAAATCTAGGTTTGGGGAAACACAGGCATAGTAGAAGTAGCCCTACCTAGATAGGGACCAGAAGACTGGGGTTTGAGATAAAGTATTTCCAATTATATTAGCATAAACCCAAGAAGTCACTTCACATCAATCGGCCCTGTTTCTTCATTGTAAAGCTTCATTTTCACAACTAGGGGAGTAGTTCTCATTCATCATGAGGCTAGTTGCCCAAAACATGGAATTTGAAACTGTAGACTGGAAAAGCACCACTATCACTAAAAGCATACATTTAAGGTTCTATAATTTTGGCTTCTGCCTTCACACTGAGAAAACCTGGACAACACCTGGTTAGGCAACACCGTATCCCCAACATAAGCCTCTGCCTTGTGATGAAGACTTGTTCTCTTTTGTGTTGTGTGTTTTGCTGTGACAGGTCACAGCTGGCCTCCCACCAGGCAGTGTCTTCTGATTTCCTGCATGGCATTCCTTGTGCTTGGAGTTATTGCTTCTGGGATTGCTGTTGGGATCACCTTTGGCATGCCTGTAAAACCTGCAAGTATGTGGTACCCCAGGGTGACCAATCTGTCAATAATTCCCTAACAAGCGTATATTTGTACTCCATATATTTCCAAAACAAGTGAGTCTACTGACAGTAGAGTGGTTGGCATCTGGTGTGTAGCAGCCATTGCTCTGGACATTTTACACATCTCATCTTTATTTTATTCTTCTTAGCAAACTTGCAAGGTGTTGTCACCAATATGGCAGAGACTCAGGATGGTTAAGCAACTTGCCCGAGATCATGTAGCTAATAAGTAAAAAAGCCAGGTTTCTGGTCCAGGTCAGCCTGACTCTGAAGCTTTCTTGTGAGATGGTTTCCACCTTCCAGGAGCGTCCCCTGTGATCAGGGAGATTAGTGACACAGTGGGGAACAATACAGAACAGCATTCAATTAGGAATTAGCTTAGGTTGGATGAGATGATAAATATTTTCAGTAACTGGGGAGAAGTCAGCTGGGACTGGTGCTGAAGGGTCACAGTAATGAAGGAGCTAGGGCTGGAACTGAACCGTGTTGGGTGTTCAGACTTAAATGGAGGTTTCAAAAGGGATTTGCCAGAGGTGGAAACTGCCTATTCTCTGACGGGACATAAAGGATAAAGACTTTGCCCTGCAACACATTTGAGGTATGTGAGGAAGAGAAGTGAAAATAACACTGACTAGTTAAGGGGTGGGGGTTGAATGAAAAATAAGGGGAGGATGCTGGTCTAGCAGCACTGAATGGTGAGCACTTGCTCCCACACACGCATCCGCAGTCACACCGTGCTCCCTCTCACCACGCCCGGCATCTGCTCTTCCCTCTGCCATGATGCCCTTTTCCCATCGCTCATCTGGCTGACTCAGAAAGGTTTAAGGCTAATCTCAGGTCTCCCAGACCAAGTAAGGTGTGCCACCTCTGGGCTTCCACAAACCCTGCACAAACTTCAACCCAGCTCTTAACCACACTGTACGGTAATTTTCTGTTCTGGAATATGTCCTGAAGGCACGCGCCATTCCTCTAACCCCGGCCCTGGTACATGCATCTTGGATAAAGGCCTTCAGTAATGTGCTTTGAATAAAGAACTGAGGGTTGATGCTGCCAGAAATGGAGCCATGGAAGGCTTTTGAGCAGGGAGATGATAAAAGCAGCAATGCTTGTGTGGTTTCAATGAAGAAAATGAGGTGGAAAGTGATAGATTTGAGGCATGGGAAACAAACTGACTCATCAAATTGTCATGGAAGAAATGAGACTTGGGGATGTTGGTCTCCTGAATAGACCATTTTTGGACTTAGTCCTTGTCAACCTTGGGAGTTAGTATACAGATAGTAGGGTGCTACACAACAGAAGGACATAAGAGTAGGATCTGGATTCTTGTCTTATTTTTCTATTATAAAACCTAAGACAAACCTCTTTTAACCTCAATGCCTCGAAACTATGTATGGCTAAGATTTCAGAGTCTATGATATATTAGCACAGGTGTGGAAGGATATAACTTCAATGTGCCCTACATTTCTGTAGCATTGTTTAAGAGCTAAAGTTTGGAAATGATCTAATGTCAGTAAGGGCAATTGTTAAACAAATTAGGTCATCCTCATACAATAGAATAATAGAAGGATATTATATGCCCTTAAGAAAGTATAAGGCAGTTCTTTAAGTACTGATATGGAATGATTTCCAAACTTTCAGAATAGTGAGTAAAGAATATACTACCATTTGGGGGTGTGTGTGCATGTGCATGTAAAATGTTTGTAGAATATCTCTGGAAGGATATACACACCCATACCCTGTTGAAGTTGAAGTTGAAGGTGGGCTCCCAGGAAACAGATTCTGAGAAACAGATTTGTGTTCAGGAAGTTTACTGGGGGGTTCCTGGGGCCAACCACTTCGAAGACCTCAGTCACCCCACAGGGAGTCCTCAAGCTGGGCCGGCCCTGCAGAGTTGTCCCCAACTAAGACAACTGGGTTAGACCTTCATAATTTGTCACTGACCAATCACTGAATGTGGGTTGCCTGGGAAATGAATATGACCTTGGGTAGGTGCCTCTCTTCAGCCAAGGGGTATTCCCCCTTTGGCTACATCTGCTCCATTTGCTTTCTAAATAGTCTCACCCTTTAAATGGGCCATACATGTCTCTGCTTCTTAGTCTAGAACTAGCGTGCTAATTTGCTCAAGGTCAGTAAGTGACTAAAATCAGTATTTTAGGCAACTACTATATTGATGTTAAGGATCATTCTAACCTGGCATTTTCTTTAAAAAAAAAAACTCCCAGGAGGATCACATTGTCATCACCCTGTTTCTATTCTCAATTACTATAATTGTTTGTAGAATCTTTTCCCCCATGATAACCACAATAGGCTTATTGTCACTGCTATCCCTATTTTCTGTGGATGTGAATTAATGCATAAAAATAAGCATTCAATTCAAATAAGCATTTCTGGAGCACATATTATATGCCAAATACTGTGCTAAGCATTCGGGCTACAGAGATGAGTCAGGCTCAAGCTTAGTGCCCTTTAGGTGTTTTGAATATGCAACTTTAGGGACTACGGCAGCATGGAAGTGCCCCTGTCAGATCTCCTTCAAGAGAACCTGCTGCAAGGAGCTCAATTAACCGACAGCACCAGCTGCCACCTGTCTGGACCGACCTCCACACTCATGCCAAGGCTACACTTCCCAAGGAGTCCTCAGCCAATAACTAAGCACTGTGGGGCTACTAGTGCCAGCCCGCCGTGTATGCAACTCTGCTCATGCGTGACCGTGTCTCAGGGACTCCATGTTGACCTGTCTGAAGCTTTCTTAGAACTGTTCTGTAGTCTGAAACTCCTCCTACCCAAACCTTCATTCCCCCTTTCCATTTGCAGGCATTAGGGGCTGGGTTCCCTTGCCTACGCTTGCTTCCTCCCGTTTATCCTTAATAGGTGTTTCCCCCAAGCCCCAAACTATAATCCCCCCAAATCAGATTCACATCTAATCTTATCTTGGCATTTAATTTCTCAGAGGACCCAAACTGACACAGGTTCCTTCAGATTATCAGAGCATCACAGCTTCTTGTCTCTAAAACCACAATGCCAAGCACCTTTTGGATTTATATCAGGGATATAAACTGTGATGTTATCTGCCTTTTAATTATCAACTTAAAAATTATTCAAAATGTAAAATACACTTTTATCAAGCCCTTACTAACTCTAAACCAGGTAACTAAAAATATTTCCAGCCTATTTATCACTCCATACACTAATCTGGAATTTTCTGGGGATACATTATTTAGGCATAAATATGTCCTGAGATACAAGTGTTACCAATCTGCTATTTACGTCTTAACTTCCATCAAATTTTTGTAGTATTTGAAATGTTTAAAAAAATATATTGTTCACATACTTGACTCCCTCTCATTCATTTGTTGAATGGGTAGATTGATTGCATTTAAACAATAACCTCAATTTAACTCCAGTAGCCCCATGAAGTTGGTGTACGGGGTTATCGTTTCCATTTCTAGCTAAGAAAATAATGCAGGCGGCTGCATAACCAACCCATGGCAGAGCTCAAACCAGAGCCCAGGCCTGGTGACTCTCTCCCAGGCACCTCCTATTGCTGCTCAGGCAGGAGTGAGTCTATGCTTGTTTGCCCAAAGGCCAGTGGTATTATGAGAAAGGAGAGAGAATAAGAAAGAAATGGAAGGCCGGGCGCGGTGGCTCACGCCTGTAATCCTAGCATTCTGGGAGGCTGAGGCGGGCGGATTATTTGAGCTCAGGAGTTGGAGACCAGCCTGAGCAAGAGCGAGAACCCCATCTCTACTAAAAAATAGAAAGAAATTATCTGGCCAACTAAATATATATAGAAAAAATTAGCCGGGCAAGGTGGCACATGCCTGTAGTCCCAGCTACTCAGGAGGCTGAGGCAGGAGGATTGCTTGAGCCCAGGAATTTGAGGTTGCTGTGAGCTAGGCTGACGCCACGGCACTCTAGCCTGGGCAGAGCGGAGACTCTGTCTCAAAAAAAGAAAAAAAAAGAAAGAAAGAAAGAAATGGAAGAGGGGAAATAATGGGGAAAAGAATAATGGCAAGGGACAGAAGCGGGGAGAGGAGGCACATTATAGCATGTCATTAAAGCTGATGTTTGTGGTCAGGAATGCATGCATGTGTCAAGATCCACTACTTGTCTTATAAATCTTCCAGATTTATCATATCTACAATGTAGAACAGCTTCACAGCAACTGGGCTTCTTGTGTGAGGACCTCAATACTTGCTTGCCACCCTCTCTGCTTTGTAATGGCAAACTGGACTGCAGGCATGGAGAAGATGAATTTGCTTCCTACTGTGGTGAGGTGGACAAATAATCCAAATTTTAAAATAATCACCAGTAATTACTAATTACAATTCAGAATTATAATTAAAACATTATCATTCCTGAATATTTTCCATTAGAAATAATGCCTTTGTCTAACATAGGCCAAATGCCAAATAGTCTCCCACAAAACTTGATATTCAAGTGTCCCAACCAGAAGACTTGGACATACATGGACAAGGTGTGTGACACAAGAAATGACTGTGGCGACTGCTCAGATGAATCAGGTAAAAATGAAAATATGTAATTAATTTTTTAACAGCTTCTTGGAGTTGCTACTCTTACACTTCAATTACATAAATTAACTAATACTTAGTAACCTCCCTTAGGGACATTACATTCATGATTAAGCAATTCTATCATTTCTTGTATTTTGTGTATATTTAAAGTAGATGAAACCTCTAGCTAAGAGGTAAAAAAAGTCAGGTTTCCAAGGATTAAGAAAGGAAATAATCTTGACAGCTCTTGTTAGCTATCAAATTCCTTTTGGATTTCTTTTAAAAATTTTGGTGAAGACCAAAGGAAAGTCTGTTGAATGCCTTTGTTCTCAAAAAAATTTTTGTTTAAACTTTGGCATTTTCTTGCTCTTTCTCTCTCAGTTTCCTCCTTGGCCCCCCACCCTATGTTCCCTATGGTGGTTTAAACCTGAGCATCACCTCTGATTACCCTACAATCTGGTAAGGCTGGATTATTCTAAAACCATGGCAGTAGATACAATTCCAATACCTCATGGCCCCAATCTATATAAAAGACTTATCAGAAATACACCAAATAGGTAACTTCCTTCCATTTGTCTTGTTACCATGGAGGGTAAAAATAGAAATGTTTCCTAGGAGTTACAGATAACGATGCTTTGACAACTAAAGGCTACATGTATAAAGAGGTCTTTTTTTCTTCTTGCTAGCTATCAAGTAGCAAAGACTGATTCTTTCCCCTTATTGAACATACAAACTCATATGGAACCTTCCTTATTTGTGTATTAGTATGTTTTATTTTTAGGTAGATGGGGAGAGGCAGTACTTATCTTGGCTTTTCAAAGTACAATTTTTTTTCACCCAAACATGTAGAATCTTTAATAAACATCTGCAATTTTCCTGCTGGGCAGTTTTCATTAATATTTTTAAGATCCAAGGGGCTATTTCTTTTCCAATAGCATCTTTTCTCCACCTTGACATTTTAACAGTTATGGTTTTAAAAATAAATAAAATTGTCTAGTTTTACAGTGCCCACAGTGTTCAGGCTGGAGATGTGATACTGTTTTCTTTGCCGACTGTGCCTGCATTCCCAGAACTCGCTGCAAAAATGGCATTCAAGACTGTGCTGATTGGAGTGATGAAAACTTATGTGAATAGATTTTTTTAATCATTTGTTTCGGAAAAGCTGAAAACTGTTATTGGCTGCCTTAACAATTCTCTCAAAAAAGTAACATATGTATATGTGTGTATCTTACTGGGGAGGCAAAGGGAGAGAAGAGCTACAAACAAACATGAATAGTGTTAATGGAGAAATTAGTAAAAATTTTAGTTACCTTTAGCTCATTTCTAAATGTTTCCAAATTTTATTAATAGAATGTAGCTTTCTGCCCAGTGCACACATGGTTATTATGGGGATGACATAAGTGTACTCTAGCTCAATTATTTCAACAAATAAAGGCTATTAATCCTAACAGCCCTCAGATCAAAATGATGTCTATCTCTTCATTAGCATAGCCTTGGTTCAGATCCAGCTGAAAACGAGTTTGGTCCAGAGCTAGTCTTAAAAGTACTGAACAACAGCCAAAAGAATCAACCGGATCAGAATCTTCCGCTCCTCTAGTCTGCCAGGGCCTAAAATTCTTTCCAGTATGTAGTGAGCTCGAAAGAGCAGACCTGGGCTTGAATCATCATCCTTCCACTTAAGGGGCTGTGTGACCCGAGACAAGGAATTTTACCACTTGAAGATGGTTTTATCTGTACAATAAGGCTCTTTTGGGGGATTATAAGTAAGGAGACATAAAACAAGTGGTAACATGCTTTTAAGATATAATAGCAGCTATAGGGATTGAAGACAAAGAAAATTGCAAGGATATGGTAGATTGTATTATTGTTCAAAAATATCTGCTCCCCCACTCTGAGAGAGGATTATGCTTCCCCAATCCCATGGCTGTCAGACTTGACTATGTATGTAACTTGCTCCGGCTGATGAACTTTGATCATTAATAATGTGCATCACTTCCCAGCATAAATTTGAAGAGCCAGTTGGTTGTCTGCCATCTTTTCCCTGCCATGAGACTGGCAATCTTCCAATTAGAGGCTGCTACTGGAGTAAAGTGGTGCTTAGTCATAGGCATACACAGACACCAAGTATGACAATCCTTTGTAGGAACTAAAATTTTTGGTCATTTGTAAATGTAGCATAGCCCTATCTTGATATTGAAGAGATTACAAAAACCTTTCCTATTAATCCATAACCACCAAGGCAAACAATGGAGATGAGTAACAATTCTAGAGATTGTCGGGAAAAGGTGGCTGAGTACAGTTGTAACAGGCTTAACCTTAGCCAGCATCTGTACAATAAGAAAGTTGCACTGGGACAGGCCTGCCTGGAAATCTACTGCTTTTCTTGTTTAGCCTCTTTCCTGTAGATCTAGGTCAAAGAATTGGAAAGATACTCAAATAGTGGCATTCTCCACAAACTTGTTGCCTGTCAGTGTCACCACGATAGCTATTGGGATGAAAAGGCTTCTAGTCATGCTTCTCAAAGCACAGCCAGTGGACCTGC